>CM067852.1:5842735-7080279 GCA_034638295.1 Phortica okadai
CGAACAGACGAACGAACGAACGAACTTATAAGCAAATGAACAAACACACAAACAAGCGAACAAGCAAACGAATGAAGGAAAAGTAGTTAGAGGCCTCAATGGTTGGGTGTGGTGTGACCAACCGCATATTCAAAACGTAGGCCGACGAGACTTTGAGAGTGTCAATTTTCAATGCATTTTTCAAATCAACACACAACAAATACAAACAGAAAAACAAAAAAAAATTGGCTTGAATGTCAACTGAGTCATGCTTATGTGTGTGTGTTGGTATATCTTTATATCTAAGCTTTGTATTAGCAAATATTATATACAACTATATTTTTTTATTTTGAAGTATTTTAAGAAAGCCTTGTTTTTGAAACAACGTACGACGAAAGAACACTTGAAAGTCAAGTGTGTGTTTATTTAGAAATTGCTATTTGAAGTTAAGTGCTTTGTTGAGTAATCACTTCTATGGAAATAGTCATAATGTTAAAGGTGTTAGATTGTTTTTTGTTTTTATTTTTTTATCACGCTTAGCTAAAGGTCGTTGTTGTCTAAGGTTCTGAGAGTTGAGTTGTACTACTTGAGGCCTACAAGAGTTGCGGAAGTCACTTGAGTTGTCTGATTTGAAAATTTGATTGATAGTATATAAGTATGTTTTGATGATTTGTTAAAGAATTCAATCAGTCTCCTTAGAGTCACGAAAAACCGAGAATATTTGATATATTTTTTTTAAAAGAAATTTTATTAATTTAATAAAAATAATAATACAACTTTAGTGCGTATTAAGTAAAGTTTGTTTCAGCGAAAATTGGAGAAAGAAATATTAATGAAAAAAAAAAAGCTACAGCTATCTATATTGGTCCGACTCTCATTTAAAAACCGCTCGATGGATTTGAATGAAATTCGCACTGCGTTTTTAAAATACATTATTCTAGTGTTTAATCGAAGGGCTTCGATTTAATTTGAATATTTCAAAAGTAGCGACATAATTCATAATTTTTTTTAAATACTCAGGAGACATAACCTCTCAAATAACCCCAAATCTTATGTGCGCGCACTTTAACTCAAGACTTGTCGATTGCCAGGCAAAAGCAAAAGGTGTTTTTTACAATACATGTATCTCAGTTATTTTTTTTATTGTATATTTTTTCAATAAAATCAAATGAAGCCACAAAATTCGCTTTGGCTCTGTTTATTTTTATTTCATATATTTTTCTTTGTTTCTTTCCCTCTACCCTGCCCTTCTTCTTGTTTTTTACATGCACTCATACGTGTTTGTCATTTATTTATTTATTTTTTTTTCACCGTTCCTCTTTTTTATTGTATTGTTGTTATTATTATTTCATATTTTATTATTGTACGCGTTTTATTTTTTTTCGTTTCGCTACGGTAATTGTATCTGTATCTGTAGTAACGTACTTATCGTGCTGTTTGTATCTGTATCGCGTACACTTTTTTTCAATTTTGCTTTGGCAGACATGTTGGCACCAGCCAGCAACGGCAACGGCAGCAGCCCGCAGTATATCGTACAGCATAGAGTGTAAAACGCAGGCTGAGAGAGGCAAAGAGTAAGCCAAGCGAGCAGAACAACATGAAAGCGAGCACCAAAAAAGCACGAACTCAGACACACACACACACACACACACATACACAGATACCCAGATGAGCGGACAAAGCAAAAATCATTGGTACATGTGCAAAAGGTGTACTAAAAGAGCGCGACGTCTGAGGGACAGAAGGCAATGCAACGTTGTACAGCGGACAGCGTGAAACCCAAAACGGCAGATACATGAACCACAGATACTTTTGCTGCCATGTATAATAATTTTGTACTTAAAAAAAAACAATTTTTTTTTCTTTACACTCTTTTTTTTGAATATACATGTATATATGTATCTTTGTATCTTTTTTTTTTTTTTTTGCACCCACGTCAATCGCGTACTATCATGTTGAGCTTCATGCCAAATAAATAAACATATGAGACAAAGTGGCAACGGGCATCGTATGCTTTGGGGAAGATACAGCATGACTGCCTGCATATAACGAAGCACTTTGTATGCTTATAAGTGTGCATGTGTGTGTGTGTGTGTATGTGTGTGTGTTTGATGATGCTCGTTGACCTTGAATGCTGATAAATCTCTGCTGTTGTTCGCTTGTTGCCTTGTCTCGTGCTTCTCTCTGTCAGCAAACAAATTCTAGCCAAATGCAGTTTATGCGCTTGTGTGCTCATCACGATCTACTGCCGGACCCCCCACACCACACCACACCACACCATCCGAACCCGAGCCAAGTGCACCCGCCCACCTAACTTTTGTATCGGACATCAAGCAACCACAACGACTCCCTGCCTTAGCCTTAAGTGCAGCAAAAGCAATGAAAAAAAAAAAAAAAATCTGTTTATTATTCTTGCAGCTCAACTCAACGATGAAATATACAAAAAAAAAAAAAAAATATGGAAAGAAAAGAAAACAAAGCAGAAAAACAAAACAAAATAATAAAGACGATGTTGTCGAAGATTTAAGAAGCGAAAAGAAATGAAGAAAAAAAAAAAAAGTATCTCGCTTCAAATGGTATACATCGAAATGGGCTGTCAGACCGTCCGTCAGCTATTCATCCAATCATCCATCGAAGCATCGAGATCTTGTATACATACGGCCATATCTGTCTGTCTCTTTGTCTGTCCGTCTGTCTAACTGACGCTCTGTCAGCTATGTCTGACCGTTCAACAGTTTTTTGTTTGTTGTATGGTTTCTGCTCGCTTTGACTTTGCCTTTGCCTTGTATACTCTTCAGCTTTCAGCTCTTTAGCGTGTCATTTTGGGCGCTTTAAATCACAAATAAAAAAAAAAAAACAAATTATCGAAAAAAAAAGCCATACGAACAACATTTCAAATGCTCCATCTATAAGATACTTTTTTTTCTCTTGCCTCTCTACTTCTTTGCCTTTTTTCTTCTCTTTTTTTCACTACTTCTTGTTCAATAGTTTGCTTTTGATGATATTTTGCAGCTTGAATGGAAAATTCCCAAAAGTGTTTAAGTGACATGAAGAGTATTGCTCGAATACAAAAAAAAAAAAAAATAAAAAATAAATTAAAAAAACATAACTAAAAAAAAAAAAAAAAATGAAAAGCAATAATAGATTACTGAAACGTTGGGTTTTCATTATATATATATTTTTTTTCTTTTGTTTTGTTATGTGTTGTTTTTGCACTGAAATACGTAGAGACGTACGTACGATTCGTGCGTATTTGGATCTAACAGCCAACGAAATGCGAGCTGTAAACACTTCCACTTCCATCCGAGATTCGTTGTTGGCTTTTATTTCGTTTGAAGACTTTATTTTTTTGCTAGTTGTTGGTCTGTCTGTTTTTTTTATTGCCAGCCAACTTGAGTGCTTTCATTTGCTAAAGGAAACAAAAAGCGTTTCGTTTGAATTATTTGTATAAATGACGCTCAAAAGTGTACATCTATTGACGAGTGCGATTTTAAGTGCAGATTGATTGGTTTTTTCGATTTGAAGGAGAAGTCAGAGTAAGAAAATACAAAAAAAAAAATAAAACTTTGATGAGATTCTGATGGCGTTTAATTAATTTATCTGTTTTCAAGGTTCTACTATAGCAGCTACAGTTCATATCAACACTTTTTTTCCAATGCCGTTTGCTTATTTTCAAAATGAATAATGAAACAAACAAAAAGTGTTTTCTTGTCAAGAACATTTAATGTTCATTGCCATCATTTCAATTATTCTCATCAGATAAAAAAAAAACAAGAACAAAAAGAAAATGTTTAACTTGGCTTTCCAATATTTTAAGATACATACATATATGTCCTTGTGTGAAGCAATTTATATTAAATATATATAGATGAAGTAATAATCCTCACATTTGTCAGACAAGTAAAGTTATGATATTACTTTTGCCGAAAAAAAAATGCTCATTCTTCTAATTAAAGCATCTTAACCAAACATTTATATTTGCTTTATTATAATCTGCTTTAATCTCTTAAATAATATATAATGGAAAAAAAAATAATCTGTTTCTTGTTGAATCTTTTTCAAATATAAGAATTCGCTAACCACAAATCATTATGAATTCAACTCAAGCGCATCTCCTTAATATCAAAAGGTGGCGTCGTCTTTATGGCAAGAATTTATGGTCAACAAAATGCAAGAGCATGACCAAAACAATAAAAAACAAACCGCCTCCGCCTACGTCAATATATATATTTGACAGCATGCTGCAATATACACGTATATTTGTATAATTAAATATAAATTTTTGGATTGTTATGAAAAGTTTAATTATTGTGTTTATCTTTGGTATTTGTTTGTTAGTTATTTGCGCGCTTCAAATTTAAAATTCAACAAAAAAAATTGAGATGAGCTCCAGAACAACCGAAATGCCGAATTCTTTGAGTTAAGATATAATTCTCCCAACAATATCGTTGTAAAAATACTTTCTATTGTCTTAAACGACGCGACATCAGATACTTTTTAGCTAAGGTAAGAGAATATATGCTTATTGCAATACCGTTAGAAGTTAATAAATTATATCTGCTTTTGCAATAAGAGAATCATAACTGAAAGAGATTAAGATAAAGCTCCTTTAATTTCCGATGCTCGTATATTTGTTTTTATGAAGCTATAAAATTGAATATAACAGGTAAGCGGTAATGCGACTTTCTGCTCAACGTACGGCATTTTTACGATGCAATATAATTGGAAACTAATTACTAAAATTTAAAGCGTTTAACTTTATTATAGATGCTTAATTTATTCTAGCGATTATTTATTGTATTTATTTTTTAAAAGTTGAAATTATGGTGAAAGCTTGTTTTAATATTTTTCGTTCTAATCGGCTTCGTGATGAGTCACTACATATGAGTATTGGGTAATGAAGATTTAGACTGAAAGAAAGTCATTTCTTCCCTTTTCTTCTGTTGCTTGAAATTATGGCTATGGCTAAATCGATTACATTTCCGTTGCCAGACAATTGGCGGAGTATTATAGACACCATAGGCATATAATGTAAGGCTATATAAATAATAATAAACTAACATTCAATAGTGAATAGTCAAAAAACAGAGATGTACAAATATCTCATAGACACATCATTCTCAAACTTAACAAACTAATCATGTTGATCTGATCGCAAGTCACGGTGGATCGCAGTTGGCAGACAGGCCATTCACCCTTGTGCCGTTGGCTGAAAAGCGGCAAGCGAAACGCTTCGACACACGACCACCCACTCAAGTCAAGCGTGCTTGAGCGATTACGCATGCACCTGGCACTGGCACAGGCACAGACACTGGCAGACAACGTCGGCAGCGTCAACGTTTGCTTTGTGCCAAAAATAATAGTATCGAAACACAAAAAGAAATTATATTTTTACGGCTATAATAAAAAATAAAAAAATAACAAAAGCAAAAAAAAATATTAAGAAAAACATTGATAAAGAGAAATCAGTCCATGTGTTATTCGGGTCCGACTTTTTGTCGGAAATCAAGTAAAAGTGAAGAAAATCATTTGTCCGTCCGACTTATAAACAAAATACATATAAAAAAGCGGAGAAAAAAAAGCTATGCAAAAGTCTAGTCGTGGTATTGTTTATATTGCACATTTCCTTTGGCTAATTAAGGTCACTTTGGGTATACATAATGCGATGAAAGCGAACAGCAAAAAAAAAAATCAAAAAAATCACAAAAATAAAAAGATACACGCCAAAAAAATCAAACTAATAGTAAACAAATTTAATTACGCTTATCTGACGGTAGGTAAGTGCCTCACTGTACGCACATTTGTATGAATAAAAGTTTATTTGTATGTAGATATGTATGGCAAAGAAAAGCTACAAACATGCAAAGATATTTTACATACACACAAATGTGTTGAGATACTGTTTTTGTATGTTGTTTGTTGTTTGGATCGATCGATCGTTCGTTCGTTCGTTCATTCATTTATTCATTCATTAATTCGCGAATGAGTTTTTCTCGCCTTGATGCTTTCATTTGATTTCAGTTTTCAGTACGTTTCTTTTTGCGCTTCGCTTGTATATGCATACACATCTTTTATTTATATTGCGCCAACTGCCATAAATTATTGCCATCGATTGTTAATAAAATATAATGTGGAAAATATCGAAAATTGTTTTGTGCCAAGCGTCTTCTCCCTGCTATAAAATGACTTGCTTCTCCTTCCTTGCTTCTTACACTTTTAGTTTCGATTCGATTCGTTTCGTTTCGATTCGTTTGTTTCGTTGCGATCTTGACAGAGTTGTGTTTGCCAAGTGTGAAATTTCAAAGCGCAACGCAATCAAAAAATTACAGAAAACCATTCCACTATTTTGTAATAAATTTTTCAATTGTTACTGCAGCTAATTTTTTCTTTTCACTTCAATTGTTTTTTTTTTCTCGCTTTTATTTATAATAATTTATACAAAACAAATTATTTACAGAATTATTACGCAATAAAATTGAAAAACAAAAAACAAAGCTCCGTATAGGCGCAAATGTGCTGTGAGATATCGACACACACACACACACACATATTGAACGAAAACAAATACAAAGCACAGGAAAAAAAAAGTAATCCATTAGTCGTTACCATATCGAACGCAATCGATAAACAAAATACGACAACGATTTATGATTACAGCGCTGATTTGTTGCTTTTGCTGAAATATAATTTTTATTATTGGCTACGATTGCGAATGAAAGCAGGTTGCTGCGGTTTGGCTCATGCCAAATGATTGCCCATTTTAGATTTAAAGTCTTAACATTTCATAAATATAAAAGCATTTTGGTTAAGGCAATAAACAAAAAAAGTTTATTCACAAGTGAGAAAGTTGAAAAGACATTGAAAAAAAGGTACTATGACAAGTATCTTGGCAATAAGTGTTTAATATTTTATTGATTGAATAATTTGTGTTACGTATTACACAATCAATGTTAATGTATGCAATTAAACCGATTAAATCGAAAGCTTGTAACCTTTACAGAGAGGGAAAGAGAGTGAGATACATGATTCCATTTATAATTATTCAAAGAAACTGTCAGATTAAATATTTAATTCGCTTTTTGTTACATGAGTTTAAGAAAGGTGAACGAAAAGATCACAGTGCGTATGACTAATGAAAATCTCTGGACCCTTGAGAATTATAAAGGTGGTATAAAGAATATTTCTGTACCATTAACTCAAAAACCTTCTTTGAATTATGACAGACTTTTAGTTAATAAAATATATGTTTGCACTAAGGGATCTCTCAGATATCTAAGGAATAATATTAATCATACGTACTGTTGTCTCCCCGCTCCGCTGTTTGTTATACATACAAGAAGGGTTCGATATGTAAATCCCTTCCTATATATAACAAACATCGGAGCGGCAAGACAACAGTACGTATGATGAGTCTGAATATTTTAAGAAACTTGATTTTTTTTTTTTTACAAACTTATAAATTTGTTAGACTCTTAACACGACGTGTAAATCCTTCCTTACGTAACAGAAAAGTAAAAAAAATGTTTGGTATTAGGCTTGGCTAAGACATCACTTTGATCTCTTGCATATATTTCAACGAGTGTACGTGACTAAAAATGCGCTTCCTTGTTCAATTATATGCTATACGACCCAAATACACATGAGCTTAAATTTTTATTTGTGAAGATTTTTTTGCGACAAAGAGCATAAAAAAATACAAAAATTCCTGAATACGAAAGCACATAAATCAAATTGGTAGCAAATTATTGTTGTTCTTGTTTTATTTTTTTTTTTAATTTGTTATTTTACTTTTATCGCGCAAACAATTTAACAAAAATGAATACACAGATACACACACACACGCTTGCTTGCATAATCATCACTCAAAGGCAATTAAATTGTTTATGTGTGTGCGCGACTTTTGATAAAGAATCGTGGCTATGCCACACTTATCATTGGAAATTAAAATTTAACCGAAAAACATAAAAACAAAAATTAATTTAATGTTGCTAAGGTCATGAATGAATTTATTTGCATTGAAATTCAATTTATTAAGCAAAAAAAAAATAAAACAAAAAGAAAATGCAAAAATAGCGAAAGGAAGAAAAACAAAATTGTGTTTTTGCTTTTTTTGTTTTGTACAAAACGAAAAATCAACAGTAATCAACATCGAATGACGTCAAACGAAACGAAAGGCGATTGTACAACGCTTTGGGCGCGAGCCTAATAGTCCAATGGTCGGACAGTCGGACGGACGGACAGACAGTCGAATGAACAACAATAATAACAACAAAAAACTACACACATTCGATCGAATAAGTCGCTACGGAAAATCTCATCAGCTGAACACAACACAACACATCTCAACCCAAGCAAAGTGCAGTGAAAGTTTAGCAAAATATATTTCTTGTTGCTATATCGATTGATTCGCTTTTAAGAGCGCCAAAATTTTGTGCATCATTGCGGTTATATACAAGTACTATAAAATACATATGTGTTTACACATACATATATCTAAGTATGTATGAAAGTACTTGACCTTGTATTCGGTTGGGGGCAAAACAACACAATACTTCACAATACAACACACAAAACAAACATGGCCGTAAAATTGTAGCGGCCAAAAATCCAAATCTAAAATACGAAAATTTATACATTTTCGTATTCGTATGGTCAAAAATAGCTTGGGCAAAGTTATTCGAAGGCCAAATGAAAATGCATTTGGCTTTGAAGAGAAACTTTTTGCGAAAAAAAATTAACGAACCTGCAATTGACGTGTTTGTGTAAGCAAGCAAGCAAGCAAGCAGCAAATTCATAGATTTTAAATTTAAAAGTTGAAGGTTATTGCAATTGATTATAAATGGCATCATTTCATTTAGCAGAAAACAATTTTTTTTGTTGTAAATTTTAACAAGAAACAGCACAAAACCATTTGATCAATATTGTCTAAATGTGAATTCATTATCTTGTCTATTTTTTGAGTGCATAATTTAACTATAATTTATTGTAAACACTTTTCAAATTATCATATATGATTCATACAATTCAAATACCGTCTATATAATTAACCATATAAAGTGTAAATCTCCCATAAATGATCCGATAAACATAACTCTAGACAAACTATTTGTTTTTCTAATGCTTAAGAAGTTGTAGTTGGCATAATGAATAGGATCTTGAACTTGCTTACTTATATGTAGTGATAGTATTATTTCCGAATATTCTCGTTAAAAAGGCAAAACGAAATCTTTCTCTACTCTCACATGACTCCGAGTACATTTGCACTTGATTTGGTCTAACATTGTTTACGCGAAAAACCTCGAATGTTCCCGACAATCACCATGCTTGCCATAATAGATAATAGGTAAAAATTTCTAGTAATTGTCTATTTGACAACAAAAACAAGCCTAATCAGTGTGTGTGTTTGTACTGTTGCTAATCTATTCGTACCTCCAGCGTTGCTTGCTGGCACTCTACGTGGGGCCTCTGCCTCTATGTTGATAGATGGCCAAAAAACGAACAAAAAAAAAAAACTTCTCAATTCGACGTGCATGCGTACATGATTGTTTTTGTGTTTACGTGTGCCTGTGTATGTATGTATGTGTGTCTATGTTCTGTACTCATGCCGCGACGTGGCCATTAGATCATTTTTTTAATAACAAATTTCCGTCAAAACAAATAAGCACAGCAAAACAAACGCAAAGATTGACGAATACGAAAAAGAAGCCTGCAAAAGCAAAGCAAAGCCAACAACAACAAATAGAAAATGAACGCGAAAAATAATGTTAAAAAAAAAATTCAAAATAAAGAAGAAGCTGACAACGAGAAAAACAAAACATTATGTATAAACAAAAAAAAAACAAAAAATGCAAAAAAAAAAAGTAAGGAAGAAAGAAAAGCAGCTGACGAAGAAAACTGCGTCAGCAATGCAAATTTTCTGCTCTTTTGCTTTTATATCATATTTTTGTTGTTTTTATTTCTTATTTTTATTTATTTATTTATTTTTTATTTTATTTTTTGCTTAGTACTTATTTACTTTTGGCGTATCTAATGTTTTTTATTTATATATGCATATATCTGCTGTCTGTCTGTCTGTCTGCCAGTCTGTCTGTCTTGCTATTTGACTGTATCTAGTATCTATCTATCTTTACTTGTTTTCTTTTCTATTTCGGTTTTTTTTTATGCGCTTGTTTGTTTGCTTAGGCAAAAAGGCTTTTAACCTTTATTTTTATTGTTATCAACAGTTTTGTTTTCTTACTTTTTTGCTTTTTCCGCTTTTTTTTTGCAACATTTTGTAGCGGTAACATTGACTAAACATGAATTGGATTTTCAGTCAAGGAGTTTGCTGTTGCCAACTTATTTCAAAAGTCGAAAAAGCAAAAAAATTTAAAAAAAAAATACAACAAAAATGTAAAGTCTTTACAACAAAGTAACAAACAAAATAGAAAAAAAGAAGAAGAAGAAAAAAATACGTTTGCGTGCGGCAATTGCATGCTGTCAGCTTAGCACTGTTGTATCTGAAACTTGTATCTTAGTTTGCATTGTACTCGTTACTCGCATGCAAACTTTGAGCTACTTTCCTTGCATGTGCGCTTGTTTGCTCGCTTGTTCGCTCGTTCATTCGTTTGTCTGTCTGTCTGTCTGTCTGTCTGTTCGTTTGCTCGTTTGCTTACTCATCGTCAGAAGCTCATTGCTACTGTCACGTAGTCAAAACGAAAGTATCTCTATAGACTTCTTATACTAAACTTTATACGGCATCTAGATACATATATCTTTATGTATGTGTGTATGTGTATGTCAAAGCATACAAATATGTGTGTGTGTATGCGTATCTGGCACTTATCGCCTGCCGTATCGCACGCTGTTGGCGCTGATAGTGAATTTTTGTATACGTTCGCGTACAAAGTTTAATAGTTTCCCGTTGCAAAAAGTAAAAATTGTGACGTTTATTTTTGCTATATTTCTATTCTTATTTTATTTACAATACATTTTTCACTATATTCTTCACATTCACAATCTATTTCTTGTTATTTGGCGCTGATAAGCGTTTTAGTCTAGACAAAAATTAGCCAATTTGATCAAATTTACTATATTTTTTTCTTTTCATTGACGTTCAATCATCACTTCAAGTCAAGTAAAAAAAAAACACTCAAAGAAGTTTGCATGCGAAAAATGTATGAGTACGAGAGAGTTCCATTTAAATTGAAAATATTTTCGTGATCAACTATTTATTTATATTTTTATTGTGTTTACTATTTATTTATTATTATTTATTTTAATAATGAATTATTTGTTTAAGAAATTACTAAACTGATATTTCAGCTGACGTATGTACTTCAGGAAGAAGCACGTTTTGCGTGCGAACCACGTCATTGAGCGCATTGAAGAGTTCGTCAGAGTCATGTATTTGTTTCGTTTCTGAGCTATTTGATAGATGATGTAAAAACAAATAGTTTGCTAATAAGCCAATAATAACAACAAACAAGACAGACAAATGGTTCGTGTCTATAATAATTGATAAGACTGAAAGTACTTGGCGAGGGGAATAGAACAATTTTGTAGAATTTTTGCATTTCAAAATATTTTTGTTAATACTTCATGAGCTCATTGAGAAATAGCGCAAGGTCTAGCTCAAAGTCTTTTCAAACATTTTATTTCTATAATTTTTTTCAATGTTTCTTTTTTCTTTTTCAATAACAAAAGTTCACTTACCTTTCAGCATGTTTAAATGAACGGTATCGTGATACATTTATCGATGATCAATGATCTTCAACGCACTCATTTCGCACCAAACTTATTACTCATACACAGCAGCCGAGAAGAAGACGTGAAACTGAAAAGTTCAAGAAACCGCATTTAAATTGTTAATCAATAAAAAGAAATAAAAAAAAATATATATATATACAAACAAAAAAAAATTAGTAATGCAGAAAACAACTTAATGTTGATTGGAACCGCAAAAATAACGAACAATAAAAAACAACAAAAAACAACAACAACGAAATAAAACAGATTTGCATCAAAAAAGATACAAAAATATATATAATTAGCATATAAAAAGCCAAAACACGAGCAGATTTAAAGCGAACAACAATAACAATAACAACAACAAACACAAAGCAACAAAAAAGAGGCAAATCAACTAGTCTCAGCAACAAACGGCAATATGAGCAAACATTGCAATCAATCAAAGCCAAAACCAATTTGATTTAACAACCAAAATGATACAAAATGTATCTGTATCTGTATATCTGTAGCTGTTACTGTTGGCAGGTAAAAGAAAAAAAAAAAATAAAATAAAAACACAAAGAGGAAAAATAAAAAAAAAATAAAAATCCGAAAAAAAGAGGAAAGAAACAAAAAAAAAAAGAAAATAAAAACAATAAGTCAAATGGAAATGTAAGAAAAAAAAAAACAGAAAAAAAGACTCACTGACAGACAGACAAGCCAACAACGAAAAGGTTAACGAAACTTTGTGGCGCCTATGTAAATCTTTGAGGCTACTTTCATTTTAATTCATTTATAGCTTATACGGTTGGCGGGTGTCGCCGCCAAGTCAGTGTCAGAGCAGAGCAGCAGCAGCAGCAAACGCTCAACCGAAAAGGTGAGCTCGAAGCGTAACGAAACGTGTCCCAGCCTAGGAATCGTATCTGTTGTCGTTTCAAGTGAGGGCTTATCATCTATCTATCTATCCAACTATCTATCTGGTGGTTTAAGGCGCACAAGAATTATGCTACACACAAGTGCACAACAATCGATCAATGGAAAATGCAGAAAACGTGCTTCGTTCAAAATTGCTACCGCTTTTGATTTCAACTGCTATTGCTGGCTGTTTGTTGTTGTTATTGCCTCTAACTATAAGTAGTATCTATCGACGATGACGACAATTACAACAAAGCGTTACATACACTACATGAACATGCACACATATCTATCTATCTGTCTGTGTGTGTGTGTGTATGTACGTGAGTAATTGACATTCATTTCCTCCTTCGCTAACCAAGACGACGACGACGACGACAATGTAAAGGCAGGCAAAATAAAGGAAAACCGTACGAATTTCACGTTTTAATGCGCGCGCACGTCAATGCAAACAGTCCGACCGTCAGTCAGTCAGACGGACAAACGGACCGACGAAAAGTTAAAAAAGCTACATGAGTGTAAGCGAGTGAACAGCAACTGTTGCTAAGCGCCATGCAATCATCGCTGTCGCCGTCGCCGTCAACGTCACGTCGGCAACCATCAACGACGCCTTCAACTCAACAAAGCAACACAACAACACAACACAAAGCGGCACGATCAGTGAAGCGTTGGAAACGTGGCGCTTAGCAACAGCGCAACCGTTCAGCGTGCGAGCGTACGAAACCCAAAAAAAGGGGGAGAGAGTGTGTAAGCAGCAATGCAAACAGAGAAAAACAAAGTGAGAGAGCAAGAGAGAGGGAGAGTGTGTGTGAGTCGAGCAGCATCGATCGCGTGTGCTTTGCTGGCTCGCTGGCTGGCTGGCACTATCGAGGAAAAACAGAGTCGAGATCGCGCCTAAATGTTGCGGAAACAAATAACGGCGACATTTTTCAGTTGTTGTTGTCAACTTCATTGGCATTGCTGATGAGGCGACGGCGACGGCGGCGTCGACAACCGCGTAAATGACGTTTCATTGTTGCTGCTGTTTGCTAATGTCGTTGCTCGCCTGTTCGTTGTTGTTTTTACATTTGTTGCTAACCAACAATTTTGCTGTGCTGTGTTGCGCTGCTCTGCTTTGCTATGTTCATGTGTGCGTTTTAACACACAGATACATATGTTTTGCCGCCTCAGACGTCGTCGCCGTTGCCGTTGCCTCATCATCATCATTAGTCATAA
This sequence comes from Phortica okadai, assembly GCA_034638295.1. Taxonomy (NCBI): domain Eukaryota; kingdom Metazoa; phylum Arthropoda; class Insecta; order Diptera; family Drosophilidae; genus Phortica; species Phortica okadai. The sequence continues at coordinate 5,856,551 of CM067852.1, forward strand.
TTTGTAAGCTTAACAAAGTAATTAAAATCTTATTAAAATCAAACGTCATCAACGATGACGACCTCATTGTAAGCGTCAGCATTAACACTAAAACAGCAACAACATACAACAACAACAACAGCAAAATGTTGCTGACGACAACTGCGACGTCAACATTTATGGTAATTTTTGCTTGATTCTTCTTACTTATTGCATTGAAATTGCATTGCATGCTGTTTTTATTTTTCTATATTTAATTTCCAATGCTTGAAAATTGAGGATGCAATGATCTCCATAACTAGTCAAGTCGCTAGAGCTATCTGTATAACAAGAGCCTTATAAATTCTCGCTTTCTTCATTAAACTCTATCCAATTCTATAAAATAAACTCTATAAGTTTATAGCTCAAATATCTCTGTGTGTGATATTATGATAATGTAATAGTTATAGAGAGTGGAAAATGAACTATTTTCGAGTTTTGGGTTTTTCCACTCATACACATTTACCGTCTTTATAACGGTCGATCGTGTTTTCAGCGATTAAGTAACGTATGTTGTTAGGAATTGCATGTAAACATAAGAATTTCCATCAAGATACCTCAAAACTCACGGCAAACTCTTATGTCACCATACAACAGCTAACAACATACGCCACTTAGCCGCTGAAAAAACGATCGAGCGAACTGTGTATGAGAGGAAAAACGCAAAACGCGAAAAGAGTTCATTTTCCACGCTATATGATTATTACTCCATGAATATTATAGCGTATCTCATAGCAAACCACATACGACCTGACCAAATCACTTTTTTTTTTGTGCGTTACTGTTGCCATGCATTTGCCGGAACATTTATTGCAATTTCATGTTTCCCCATGCATACTTAATTACTTTGGCAGTTGTGGAAAAAAACAAATCAAAATAAAATAATCAGCAAAAATGATAAAAAAAAAATATATAAATAAATATAAATAAATAAGTTAATAATTCATTAATTGCTTGTCATGAAAAAATGTGATCCGCTGTTTTTATTTGATAAACAGATATGTACTTGTTTGTAAATATATCGTTAGCGTTAATAAATTTGACATTTAAATTCGATTATATTAAATAACAACAACAACAACAACACGCTCAACTGTCGCTAGTTCCAGTTCAGCAACTTCTGCTATAAACATTTGACGCTGAGATTTCTTCAAAATATTTACAAGAGCTTGACTTCATTGCTATTTTGAGTGATTCCGTGGAATTATTTATCACTGAATCAAAATCATTGAAATAATCAGTTTAATGTGTGAAAAGCTTTTTTCAACGTCAATTCAAATTCGTTTTAACTAGATGACTAAATGCGTGTTATTATGACTTATATTCATAAGTGGAGATCTTTACTGGGAAAAATTGGCAGCGTCAATTCTGAAAATTTGATACTTCAGCTATATGTATATGAGATAAAAGAGGGCATTGATTTGAATGTCCAACAACAACGATTGTTGAGTTTGTTTATTTGACACGATTTTAGATTTGGCTTACAGGTTGTATACTTGTTTAATAGTTCTATATTAGACAGAAGAAAGTCGACCAAATTCACTTAACTTTAGTTTGCTTTAGGTTTATTTTCGTTGCACAAAATTAGCTTTAAATCTCTGCCAAACAATGCTTAGTTAACCGAAGTTGTACAAGAGTTAAACAAACGCTCGCAGCTAACTAAAAGTTAATTCAAACTAATTTAGTTCAATGTTAAACAATAGTTATCTTAGAGCAAACTTAAATGACCCTTGATGTTTATTTTCTTATTTTAAATAAATTGTATATTTAATAATAAATTACAGTTAAATGGCGAAACAAATGAAAAGTCACGTACAATAACTAAAACATTGACACCGAGAAAACAATGACGTCGAAAATCTTAACTAAGAGACAGACAGGCAGCAACAACTACTATAAAAACGACAATTTCAAGTCTCTTTAAGCAAAATGGCATGAACGATAGATAGACGGACATAAAGTTAATCAGCAAACATATATCGACTAGCATGTGCATATCATGTCGTCTGTATCTGCACGTTTTCATTGCCGCTGTCGTCAGCAGCGCACATTGTCAAATGTAAATTCATTAAGATATTGGACATTGGTGCGCACATGCACATGGCTCGGCTCGGCTTGGCTTGGCTCAACATCGCCTCGGGTCATTAGCATAAGGCGGCTACACGCTTGATTAGCGTCAAAAAGGCAAAAAACGTCATTGGTGCGGAAAGCAGGACGTGCCGATGTGGAAAAACAAAAACAAAAGCACAATGTGTGTATGGGCGATAAACGTCAATGTAACGTCATACATATATGTAGATATATCTACATACCGTTAGTTAAAATTTTAAGCCAGACATTGAACAAACTTCGCTACCGAACTTAGTTAAATTAACTTTGTTAAAGTGACTTACGTAGTTGTCCCTTTTCTGTAACTATCTTGAAAGCAGAGTATTCTCGAATCTTCTAATTCATTTACTTAAAAAAAAAACGTCGATTAAGTTAGCTTAAATTTAAATTGTTGCTTGCATTAAATTGACAACAGTTTTGGACCAATAAAGCCTCAAGAAAATTACCTTTAAACCATTTTACAGAATTTTCAACACTTAAAATATCCAAGAAAACTCTGCTAAGACTCCAAGCATTAAAACTTTCTGTTTGATACATTTCGCATGCCAAAGCAACCAATTACAAATCATAAGATTGTTTTTTTTTTCTTTTTTTTATAATGTGAAAATAGTAAATCGAAACGTGGCAATAAACCATAACTTAAGCACAACGTCAAGTCAAACGCAAATCAAAAGCAAAAAAAACTTTCCCTGTGCCATTTTGTATCTTTGTATCTCATGTCGAGGAGGACTGCTGTTTGGTTTGTTGGTACACGAGCAAGGGGGCAATAAAAATCAAAATTATGATCATGGCACAAGTTTAAGCGAACTCTTGCAGTAAGCTACACAGCCTCAGCAGCCTCAACAGCAACATCAGGCCTTATCAACGTCGTGTGCACGCCCATTTAATGTGAACTGAAGTGTGGAGAGATCGACTTGACTCGAGTTGAGTAGCGTCGCGTTGACTCAAAGCGACTGGAATTGACGCGAGCCAAGTTTAGCAGTTCAACGGAGGTGAGATTCAATAAAAAGAAAATATATACATATAAAAAAAAGCTTAAAAAGAAAGATAGAAAAAGAAACAAAAATGAACGAATTAAGAAAATAGCGCCTGGCATTGTATAAAATGACTAAAGTCGTGTTTGATAGCCAGCAAGCAAGCAATCGAGGGTTGGGCACAAATGCTGAGCTGGGCTGCTCTGCTGTCGCTGGAGAACACAAAGTGATGGTCGAACAATTCGTAGACAAGCTGCAAAAATGCTGTTGTATATTACAACTGACAAGCTGACTGTCAGACAAATAGACAGATGGACAGATACTAGATAGATAGCTAGACAGTTACAGAGGAGGACGCAAGTCAGTTCGCCCGCTAAATGTAAGTTTGATAAATGAACCCATGCCAAAATAAAACAAAAAAAAAAAGCATAAAACAAACCTTTCTTTTCTGCATTTTCGTTGGCTTTATTATACGCTTGATGGTTTTTAAAATGTGCCAACAAACAGCGCGAGCGTGCAAAAAAAAAAATAATAATAATAAAAAAATATATCCACGTACATATGTGAAAAAAGGTTCATTTATAGCAATCTTTCTATTACAATACACAAAGTATATATGTATGTAGATACAAAATACAAATGAGTATTGTGTATGTGTGTGTGTGTGTGCAAGAATTTCCATATTTTTCAACACTCGTCACAGCAGCTCTAATTTTATTGTGCTTTATATGCTTGGCTGCTCGAAACGCACCGCAGAATGACAAAAGCCAAGCGTATGTGTTTCCGTCAGATACAAATAATAAAAAAAAAGTACAAAAAAAAAAAAAGAAAAATTATAATAAAATAAAACGAAACAGAAACAAAACAGAGATCGGTTTAGTTGAGTTGAGTTCACTTTGAATGCGTTTGTTAAGTGCTTTGCTTGGCAACAACAACGACAATGACAACTACAACAAAAAGTCATGCTAATCTAGACCAGGAAAAGTGAATGTGAACAATGGCGTTGAGAGCGTTTTCCCCAAAACATAATTTGTTCCATTGTCTTCATGCTTTCGTCGTTTGTTTTTTCTGCTTTTTTGGGGCATCATCAAAGCGATAACTACAACAATAGTTGCTCGCAATTACTTTGACAACACACACAAACACATTCATAGAAACGCCGTAAATCAATGGTCTAAAGCTCGAGTTCAAGTGTGAAAATCTGACAGGCATGCGGCAAGCGGAACTTGACATGTCTTCTTCTTTTTTTTTTTTTTTTTTGTCTCCTCCTCAGTTGTTATTGTTGCTGTTGACGGCGTCTCGCTTGGCTCAAATCGGTTCGGCTAAAATTTTCACAGACATAATGTCGTCGTTGTCATCCTCCTTCTGTTCTCTGGACAAGCTTTGACTCTGGTTGACATTCATTTCTGTACTGTGCGCTCTAATCACTTGTTTGCATTTTTTCACCCCACCCTCACCCTCTGCTAATTTGATATATGAAACCCGGACAAGGCATAAAACACAAGCAGCTTAGTTTTTTTTTGTTTTTTTTTCTTACAATTTTTACAAAACAAGGTGTGTGATTGATTACTGTAAAGGCAGCTATCTTTATTGGAAGACACTTACTAAGACTATAGCTGAAAAGTGCAACGAAATTTAATAAAACTGAATGTGACAATGGCAAAACAATAAAGACGTTTTTCTTTGAGCGTATGCATCGATACAGAACACTAACAATAACAATGGCGGAGGCAATATTGATGACAACGACGACGACTAAGACGTTGCCAATATTGACAGACAATGTCGAAGCCCCACAAAACGGCAGCGCTCAGTAGGAGACCGAAAATAATTCTTGTTGCAGCTAAGCTAATGCGGAGATTGGCAGACAGCCAATTTTTTGTATCGATGGGCACGTATGAAGAGCAAGGAGTTGTGTTACAGAGAAGAGTATAGACGAAGGCAAAATCACCCGCACGCAGGCAAACAATTAAACAATTGTAAACTAATTGATAAGCTTTAATTAATTATTTTAATTGAGGAAAAAACAGCGTCAACAATAAACACATACACACATGTTAATATTATTTACAACAATGTTGTTGATGTTGTAAAATAAAGAAAAATAAAAAAATAAAAAATAATTAGTATTAAATAGCAAACAACATAAAGAAAATGAGAAAAACAAAAGTGCTCATGGTGCTAAGTAACAATCAATCTTGTCAATTATATTCGTCATTCATTCATTTATTCGTCGTATTCTTGTTTTAAGCAAAGCAAAGCAAAGCTAACAGCACAAACAGTAGCACAGACGAAGTGAGAAGAATTTTCTTTAAGCGACGACGAAGACGATGTTTGAGCCCCTTTGCAGATAGATACACGTCAAAAGGTAATCAAGTTCCTTCGCTGATCTCTTTAAAAGCAACTTGCCCTCTTTCGCTCATTTGTTCATTTGTTCATTTTCAAATCAAGTTAATGATCAAGTTAATGACGCCAAGCTTGTTGTTATTGCCAATGACGACGATGACGATTATGATGACGATTATGTTGACGATAATGATGATGATGTTGGTGATGGTGATGAAAAGACGCGAAAGCAACTTCATCTGGTGTATTTTTCGTGCTACCGTTTTGTGACTGGGCAAGTTAAGTTGCGCTACACGCTCGTGTTTCGCCTATGGCGTCAAAAGTCGTTAATTTCTCGGCCGATGCACCCCGCTGGCAAGCGGCAAGCGGCAAGTATATTGAAGAAAGAAAGAAAGAAACCAGAAAAGTGACTCGGTTCATTTTGACCGTGTGTCTGTCTGTCTCACTGCTCGCTCGCTCGCTAACAAATCTCTTTAGCAGAAGCAGAGTTTCGGCTTTTTATGTTTGCCATAAAAAATGTTAAAATAGTACAAAATGTGCACACGCTGACTGACGTTGTATGTATGTGTGTGTATGTATGTAATGATGGCCCATAGCGTTGCAATGAGTGGGTTGGCGTCATATGACGTCGACCAAGACCACGATGACGGCGTCCGTATGTATGTCGACAATGGTGGTGACGACAACGACAATGATGATGCTGGTGTTTAGCTCATTGTTGTTGTTGTTGTTGTAGATAGTAGTGGCGTGAAGGCAGTAGGTAACAACAAACAACAAACAAACAACAAACAGCAAACAGCAACAGCATAAATTAAATGCGCGCAATTAAATGCAATTCAACATCGACACGATTGCAGTTAGTTCAACCGTTCATTTGTTGGTTGGTTTAGTTGGTTCGGTTCGGTTTGGTTTGGTTTCTTTGGTCCCAACCAAGTCCCACCAAGTTCCAACATTGCTGTCACTATTTTTCCGTGTAATGAAATACAATGTTCGCATTGTCAGTTGTTTGTTGCCGCAAAGAAATTGTCAATAAACACGCACCACAGACAAACATAAATACAAACACACACACACACATAAATATATACACGATACATACATATATAAATGGTGAAAAGACCAATGCGGCATTCGAGAATAGATCCGCAAATAGAGCAGGAGAAATGTTTACTACTTTCGATCGACACCATCTTCAACGACAACGTACTCAATAGATGAGCACTAGCAACGCATAGAAATTCAATTTTAAAAAGTAAAGATAAATAACGTCGACGACTGCGACGACGACGACGACGACAACTGTGCTAATATTGCAGAAATGCTCGCATGTGTACTAATTTTCAATGCTCAACTGACAGTTGCCCATACAAATGTCAGATCGTTGAACTGCAAAGTGTGTTGACGACCGCCGGTGACTTGGAAAGCTATTATATTATATTAAAGAGAAAAAAAAACAAGATCGGCTAATATTTGTGCAATAATAATTACAGAACTTGGACCGGAAATATCAACGACAATTTCAAAAGCGCTTAATTAACAGCAAAATGTCATTTAGTTAAACAATTCCGTCACAAGACAATCGATGTGCGTGTAAATATTGATCCCTATTTTAGCCCTTTTGTAACAAAAGTTTTAGTTTGAGCGTATTGTATTTCACATGATGTATATTGATCAATAAAACTCAGTGCACAAAAGTGCATTGCACTCAACGTGACAAGGTCGCTGTCAAAAATAGAAATAAAAACTGAAACTAATTTCGTAAGGTCATTGCACGAAATTTCAAATAAACAACAATATGTCACAATCAAAAATTATTATTTGGGTAACAATTTTTTTGTTTTCTTCTAGTTTTTATATGAACTCTTTGATAAGCTGCTTTTGTTCTACTTATTTAGTTGCTGTTATCGGTTATTGTAGCCCATTTATTCATATTGAGGCTGAAGTGTGCCTAAGATAAAAGTTGAACTCAATTGAGTTGAATATTTTGAAAGACATTTGTCTGAAATTATAAGAAACTTTTCGCTGCTTTTTTAATAAATATGTATTTCATCATTTAAAGTATTTCTGTAAAATAAGTAAGTACATATGTTTAAGATTTTCATCTGTTGACAATATGTGCCTCGCGACTGGCCTTGTATCGACAGCCTATTTGCCGTTAGCGAACTAACGTACGTCCGTCCAGCCGTCTTTTATTAATGAAAACAATAAAATATGAAATTCTTTGCACAACTGCTAGCATAACGTTGGCATTTTTTTTCGCTGACATCTGCTCCTACATACATACATACATACAAACATACATACATACGTAGGAAGTGTGCGGTTGACGTTGGCAACAGCGTTCATAACGAAAACTTAATATAATCAAAATTATATTAAAAGTGATTCACACGAGGCTTTGCACTGTCAACTTTTTGTTGGTCTGGTCTTGTCGTCAAGCAGTTTACAGGAAACAAAATTGTTTTTGTCAGATAAGACGACGACTTTTTAATTATGACGAATCAAAGTGAATTATTTTATAATGCTCTATTTCGACATGATATGACACATGATGACTTTTTCAAATATTAATAATGTATATTTGCATTAGTTTAGATTAAAATTCATATTATTTTATATAGTATATAAAAATATATACGCTTATGACCGTATTTTGGGCTTTAAAAGTATAGAAAAAAAAAAAAAAAACTACAAGTCACGAAGTATACTCAATTTCGCGACTCAGTCTCCTAAAACAGCACAAAAGCCAACGAGTACATATTTCATCATTTGTGTGCGTTTTTGGCATTACTCCAATTACATTTCAAGTAGAACACTGTTTGACTTTCAAGATCAACATTGTAGATACAAATCTTAGCAAGAACACGAACTGAAGATACGACATAAAAAAAAAAACATTATAAAAAAAAAATCAACAACAACAAAATGAAACAAAACGAGTAGAAACAATAACAGCAAGCACAAAGTTGTAATGAAAACTAGTAGCAAAAAAGCCAACAACAAACAGCAGCAGCAGTAAAAAGATACACAGATACAAATTGTAATAAAAATCTCACTATGTTGAGGTGCACATTTTGGGGTCGTCTTGCTTATACAGAAAGAGAGAACATTAAACCCCATCATCTAGTAACAAAAGCATACAAAAAAAAAAAAGAACGGTGAATGTCGTTGAGCTCTGACTGAGGTAGGTCTTTGTAAAATGATGGAAATACCATATAAGCAAAAAAAAAAAAAAAAGTCATACTTCTTAGTGGCAAAGTCATTGTAAAAAAAAAAAAAAACAAAGTAGAATAGTCGTCGTTGGTGAAAACAAGCAAGCAAGCAACATAAGCACCAAAAGAAATGGCCAACTAACGTTTGAAGGCAGCAAAAAAAACAGTTACTCATCATTATCACAGAGTAGACATCAGCTGTTGTTGTTACCTAACAAAAACAACAAGGTAAAGCAGCTAGCAGCTAGCAGCAAACAGCAACAGACAAACTAAGTGTTCGAGCGATCGTTAGCAACGATTACAAGCAACAAGCAAAAACAAAAACAAAAAAAAAAATAAATAAATAAAAAATAGGTGCCTACTAAGAAACACTAGCAGCACCAACAACAACAACAACAACAATAAACACACAAACTGCAGAAAAAAAATCAAAAAAAAAATCTCGCTTGGCAACAACAATCATTTTAGGTACATTGTATGTATCGCAACATTGCGTGCTGAGTTGTTCGTTGTTCGTTGGTCGCTGTTTGTTGCTGTGCTGTGCTGTGCCGTATCGAGGTGCGCTCTGCTGCGATGTGCTGCGCTGTGCTGTGCTGTGCCGTGCTTTTGAAAGCCCATTTGAACTTAACTCTCTTGAAACGAGTCAGCAAGCATTTAAAGTGATTACTAAGCGCAGCAACAGCAACAACAACAACAGCAGCAGCAACAACGCTTGACAACAAAATTGGTGAAACATCAACGAAAGCAAAGAAAACAAAAAAAAAATCGCTGAACTGGTTATAGTTCAAGTGCTACAAAAAAGAAGAAAAATTGACGTATCTCTTTAGAAACAAGCTGCAAATGTGAGTCAAGTTGCGGTCGAGTTTTCTTGACTTTGTCATATGGATTTCTTTTTTTTTTTGTTTTTTACTAAATTGTGTTAACTATTTTGTTTGCAAAATTTGCTAATTTTTTAAAGAAAACAAAAGAGGGTCTTGAAATTAATAAAGTTGAGAAAAGTATCCCAAATTAGTTTTTCTCATTCAACTTTATATGTTTTGAATTTCGAGTGACAAGAACACATTCTGTAAAAATTTAAATTTTAACTAAATAGCACATTCTTTAGTTCAATTATAGAATAAAGAAAAATCCTACATTCCAAACCATTTGACGTTATCTTAGAAACTATTTGAAAAATTTCGAATTTGCAAAAAACTCATTAAGTCAGTAAAAATAGAATTTGTAATTTGTTCCAATTGGAGAAAACCCAAAGTGTCATTATATATACATACATGGTTAGTTAACCGATAGCCAAGTTATTTGTAAGTCATAAATGAATGATGAAATATTTACTCACTTTAGACAGAACGTCACCACGATCGATGGCTCGGCATCAACTCACGCCACATTTCTTTCACGTTTCGTTCGCCATAATTTCTGTAAGACAATAAAATAGTATACAGTTTATAAAAAACTCATCTATATTACTTATTTTTTTTTTTTTTATTATTGTGTTGTTAAAGCTTATACAATATCACGCCATTGGATTTCATCAGCCAATAAAGGCGGCAAGTTCTATTGGTTACAGTCACGCCTATAATTAGACTGACACATCCCTTGGCTACCACTTTCTTTATCGCTTATCAAAATATGCACATTAGTAGTCACCACAAAGCAAAAAAAAACAAATACTTAGTTCATCGCGTAACCTTGACGTTGAAGACCTGAGTCATCTGAGTCATACGAGACAGCTGCACGACTACTCGATAAGAACTTTGTATCTGATTCCGTTCTGTCTACGGTTCTCTAGATGTTTCTTTGTTCAAATTGTTGTTGCACGCTAAAATTTGTTCATTAGTATTATTACATTAGGTAGTTCTGATGAAATAGAACACACAGGACTGAGTAAAGAGTATATTTTGCAAATGCAAAGTTAGAGTGTGTGTATGATTGAGTCATCCAAAGAACTCCTACAGACGAAAGAGGCAAAACATTTTCGCGCTCGCGTGACTTTGACATACATTAGTCTAGGGCTTTTGGTTTTTTTTGTTGTTGTACTCTTCGATTGCACATGTGTGTGTGTCGACTTCAAATTGCTGTTTCTACTTTGGAGCGATTTTCCATGGCAAATAATACGCTGTGCTATATTACTGAGAGTGTTGGCATGTGGTGGGCGTCGTCGCCAAGGATTGAGTTTCGTGCCTTTGGCTCTGTTTAGTACAACAATACAACAACAAGATACTAATTGGTATACTTTAAGGTCACATTTTGAGTTATTCTCACCCACATTCATTTTTTTTTTCACTCTGTGGAGCCTCTTGCCATATCTTTCAAAAGCATTTTTATTTCGTTTATTTGAAAAATTACCGCTTCGTGTTGTTAACAACTTTGAGTGTAAAATGTTGATGTTACTGATTACTTATTGGCGTTGGTTAGAATGTTATTGTAGTTGTTGTTGTTGTTGCTGTTGCTGCCAACGTGTCTAATACGCGTATGCAATCGATTTTTTGTGGCCTTTTCTGGCCTCAACTTGACTGCTATAATAATTATAATGACTAACAGTTATTTACCAGTCGAGCCCCTCTCACTCAGACTTTCTTAGAGACTTTTTTGCTTTGCCTCAATCGATTTCTTGCTGGATAATTACCTGTTGAACCTTCAGCATTTGCTTTGCACGCTTGTTGCTGTTAGTCGTTTCCTTTGAATCGTATTAAAAAAAAAAAAAGCATTCAAACCACTTTATTTACTCTACAACAACTGGATGGTCTTGTCGTTGCATTGTGATATCCATTCAGAGTGTATATAATCAGACATGTCATGCAATTTTCATTTCATAGAAACAAAAGTATCTACGACTATATAAAGTATACTTAATACTTGATCAAAATGAGATGAGCGTTTGTTTATAGCTCGTTAATCGTGAGCTAAATGCTTCAAAGCCAAACAATGATCGATCAAACGATCCATAATTGAAACGATCTAATCGCAATTACTTTAATTCAAACCGACAATAAAAACAAAAAGAAATAAAAATAAATAAATTAAAAGCAAATAAAAAAAAAAACAACAAAACAAAGCAGACACGAAGTCACGTCAGCGTCAGTGAGTCTGGCGCGACATTTGCGAGTATTCTTTATAATACATAAAGTAAACGCGAATAATACAAAAACCAAATGAAAAAAAAAGCAGCTCACACATGCTTATAATTGCAGCACTCATACACCTAAAGATATTTTTGCTTAAAGCTCAGTTACTAGCTGCACTCCCTCCACTCCACTCCATCCCACTAACCACACACATCATCATACCATGCAACATTTATATTCTAAGCTTACGTAAGCACCAAAGGCGGCAAAAATAAAATGGTTGGAATTGTAATAAGTGATTTCATTACTGCCACGTTACACGCTAGCCTACAAGAGTCCAAACAGAACAACTAAAGTCATGCCAAGTCAAATACAGTACAAACACTCATACATACATACATATATCTGTATATATGTCAGTATAATACACATGTATGTATATATATATCTGTGTAACTGTGTTGTTACATACATATTACATGTATGTACGTGCGAGTGTTTGCCATAATTAGAGCCTGTTTGTATTTATTATACCCTACCAACCAACCAGCCAGCCAACCAACTAACAGAGCAACAAACGAACAAACGAACCAACTAACTAACCGTCGAGTACACGCAATATTTAATAGTATGCTTATGTTGATTTAATGCGAGAAAAAGAACGTGTTATAACAGTCATAACGAACACACATACACACGCAAATATATAAAGAACAATAACAACAACAACAACAACTGTTGAGGACGAGTTGGAACAGATTAAACTCTTACAACATTACATTCTACTCAAAGACATGGGAAAGGGTTGAATATAATATAAGTTAGAGACAAGTCTGATAGGGTAATTATACTGAGAATAATTAAGTTAAATCTATTTGCTTATAAACCCAGCAGAAACGGGTAGAAAAAAAAAAAAAAGTGTGCTGTGCATTAGATAACACATTGAAGTTGTTGCAGTAGCCAGAGGACACAACTATGATGAATTATAACAGTAGCAGATTCTACCGATAAAAGAGTTAATTAAAAATTACTAACACTTCAGAGCGTTGAAAACATTAGATGCTTTTATAGCACCTCTTATACATACATACATATGTATGAATGAGTTCAATTATTGCTAAAAAAAAAGAAAATAAAAATAATAATGTATATATTTATAATAATTGAAATTTTAATGCTGCACGTTCATCTTAGTGTAAAGATCCAATAGTAGATAAACGCTTGAGTAGATTGAAAGATAGATAAGTCAATAGATTTTTTAGAGCAGAACCGACTTTAATCATTTTTTAGCTCTCAACTACTTGTAAGTATTGTATCTCCTCAATGCCATTGAAGAATCTACAATTCTATATACATAAGTATTTCTACCACAGTGTTCAACAAAAGACGCCTCGAGCCATTTTATTAATGTAATTTTTGATTTATGTTTCTTTCGTGCTGTTTTTAATCAGCATAGAGTTTTTTTTCCTTTTTGAATTTACAAGTTTCTGTTCACTTTTAACTAACAATTAACTCTGTAAATTTATTACGTTTTACTTTACATTCAAGGTTGGCTAATTTAACAAAACAAAAAAGCAAAAAAAACATAAAAAAAATACTTGAATTAATGCAATTAAATACAATTGCTTAATTAGCTTCAGGAAATATTTAGCTAATGTTTTCTTCAGCAAAGTCGTGGCTTCGGTCATTCAAATACACAACATGACAAAACATAAAAACAAGTTAAAGCTCTTAAGTCGCTGATTAACGACTACAACATAAGACCGTACATCATGTGTCGTTTTTAGCTTGCTTGGCTTGCAAAATGCCTCCCACAAAACCAACTAATGATAATGTTTGAGTTTGGAGTAGTCCGAAACAATCCATATACAATTTCAACTTTAATTCTCTTGAACAACGAATTTCAACTCTTTCAAACAATCCAAGGGAAAAGATCCAGTTCGAAAACGTTAAGTAGAAGAACTCCACAGGCAGGCGATGCTGCCGAACCGTTGAGTAGAATGACGAAGATGGCCTAATCGATTACTCAGCTTTTGTACCTTAAGAATATATGACAACTACTCAAAAAAAAGTCTATACATGAAGTGTCCTCTGTTACCCAAAGTGCAATGACAAACACAAAGATGTGAATGACTCACAAGAACATAGGAATAAATTGAAACCTAAAACGTAATTACAATAAAGTTGAAGTAATATTAATTGTATAAAAAAAAACAATATTATAATCAACCTGCATTTGGTCATTATAATGATATGATGATACCCGGTGTGCTCTACAAAGATTATTGATGATCTTCAAACGCTTTCATTTCAATGCCGTTTGCTTTATCATGTTAAACAGCATTTATGTCAAACAATAATAAACAATTTGAGTAAAAAGAAAAACAAAAACAAAAAAATGAACAGTAATAAATCATATGAAAAAATGTTTTATGCGAATCATCTCATTTGACAACTGTGACATAATATGTACAAATCGTATATGTAATTGAAAATAATTAACACGAAAATCAATTAACCCATTGAACTAAACAAGATGCCAGAAAAAAAAAAACGAAAAACAACAACAGAACGACATAAGTTGAACTGTATTTTTTTGTATATAATATTTTTGAAAAAAAAAAAAAATCGTGTACAGATCAAACACGAATGCAATTCATTATTCATAGTCTCACGACAATGCGATGTTGGCGCGATAAGTTGAGATGAATTTTGTTTGTATAATGATTAGAAGGCAAGGCAAGTGTGCGGTGTATAGTATAAAACACACTGACTGAATGGCTGACTGGCTGACTGACTGACTGAATGATCGATCGCATCTTATCTGATGCAATTTGAAATGAAAGTTGCCAATTTTGAGTGCAAAACATTGCGTCAAATGGCAAAATTAGTTAGAGAAATTAAATAAACAACTGTGGCGAGGGGGGGATGGACAAAGAAAACACAAGCGAAAATGTCGCGCGCAAACAACAACAAAGTCATTATTGTAAAAATTGTGTGCGGCAGTGTGAAAGAACACTGTGAAAAGATTTGTGTAAATAAAATGCATTTTCCTTTTATTTCATTGAAATTTCCTCATGGTTTTTATTTTCTATTTTTTCCTCATTTTTTTTGTTTTTTTTTCTGTGCTTGACGTAAACGTAAAGAATCTGTATTTTATTTTGTTTTGTTTGCCAACTCATTCGCGCAATGAATTTCAATCTTATTATTTTTTTTTTTTTTTGTTTTTTATATTTTTTTTTCATTCTTAGTGTGTGGTTGACAGTACAGGAACGAATCCGGCAATGTATCTTAACCAACAGCGCTGTCGCCTTTAAGTGCAGCAACGATCATAAAAATCAAGCAAAAGAACAACAAAAACAACAAATATAAACAAAATGACAAACCAAGCAAAAGATCAAAAGATTTTTCATGCACATTTTCTCGCCAGCATACAAAACAACAAAAACAAAAGTAAAAACAAAAAATGTTTAAGAGGAAAAAGTCAACAGCAGCAGACGATTGATCAAGACACAAGTAAAGAAGAAAATTCAGTTGCCTTATCTGTATTTAATTTGCAATAGCAACAGAAGAAGAACACCTCCATATACTTAAAAGATACTTTTTGTATTTATATATATTAATTTGATGTCTTTTGAATATTTTTAAAAATGAAAAATTTCAATTTATTTCTCAAGTCATTTGTCTTTAAATAATTTTTGTATGAAAAATGATTTTGTTGAGCGCGTGTACACGTGCGGGCGTACGATGAACAATTTTCAGATAATTTGTGTTGATAAAATTTTTACTTGTACTCATAGATCAAACATTAAGAAGAACGCTATTTTTAGGCACAATAATAATATAAAGCAAATGCTAAAAAAAAAAAATAAAATAACATTTAAATATGAAAATGTTCTTATATACTTTTCACCTTAAATATACATTTCTATCTTTTCATCGCTTGTATTTACTCATTAGTATTACTCTGTGTAGACTTCAAAATGCCCTTGAACGTTCTTCCACTTTTGTGTCTCTGTGTGTGTGTGTGTGTGTTTATCTTTAACCTACAAAATGTATCTCACACTCACACTCACACAGCACAGCACAGCAGCAGTCAAGTCAGCAAACACATTCATTATGTTTATCGCATTCTATATTTAAAAATAATTTTTACTAGATGCACTAACTAATAAAATTAGCAATTTGTAAGGCGTAATAACCAACACAGTCATGCATGCAAATTGTATCTAAGTATCTGTCTTCTATGTACTTTGCAAGCAAACAAAGGCGTACGCATCAACGCTTTGAGGCAGGTCACTAGCTAGCAAGCTGACAAGCAAGAAAGCGAGCAAGCGATCAAACCATAAGCATTCTATTTTCTCAATTTCATTTTATTTTATTTGCATTTTGTGAGCAATTGACCAAGAGCATGGCTGCAATTCCAACACATTGCAATTGCCATGAAAATGTATTTACATAAATAAAAAAAAAAAATAAAGAAAAAAAAAAACATTAAAGAGGAAGCGAACAAGCAACGGACTTAATAATAATAAATGTAATTAAAAAATTGTCTCTTTTATGATTTTATATGTGTTTGCTTGTCTGTGCATGTCTGTGCTCGTTCATTCGCTGCATGTCTTGTATCTATTTGTCGTAAATAATTATATTTCTTTCCTTTTTTTATTGCGCTCACATAAATTTACATAAATACAAGCAAACATACATTCATACATATATATTTGTATCTACAAACTAACAGTTCACACATCTATTTGTAGCATTACAAGCGCTGCAAGCGGGGGGCACTCGTACTGAACTAGCGACCGATCTACTCTTTTTTACAAAAGAGTTGCTCGCTCACCGGAGCAATGACAAGAGCGGCGCGCTCACCTCATTCGTAGAGCAAAACGCGGGTGTAAAAAACAATTCTCAAAAACTCAAACACTCAAAAAATAATAATTTATACTACAAAAAATATTCTCATTGAGTGAAAAAATTAATGTCTAATATGATCATCGAAATACAATTCTCTTAATTTTGTGTAATCTTTTCGAGTGAATTAAGTATACTCAAATATTACTCTTCTCGCTAAAAATGACTCACAATGAAAATTACTCAATAAAAATATCACTCAAACAATTCAAAAGAATAACACTCTTAAAAACGATCTACAGAAAACTCGAACCTAACAAACTCATTCAAAGGAAACGCTCAGCTCTCCACTTAGACTCATTCTGAAGAGAAGACAATGTATCTCATGCAACTAAAAGCTCTTTTACTCAAACAAGCAATAATATTCTCTTACTCGATCACAAAAGTTACTTGAGTTACTCGCACTTGAGTAAAGTATCTCAACTCAAAGCTTCACACTCTCAGCTCACATCGTCACTCAAACATATTATGCTATTGTCGTAGTTGTTTTTGTTGTCGATTATGCTCAGCTGTTTGTTTTTTTTTTTTTTTATAATCAACCAAGTGTATCTGAGTATCTGACTGACTGTGCGCTTTGCAGCACATGTGTTTCTTGTACCCACACCGCCTGTTCAGTTGCCGACCAAAACCGGCTGAGTGGCAGCGATCGTCTTTCTCTTTCCCTCACACTCTTCTTTTTTAATTTTCATGAAACGTTTTTTGTTAGTTTTCTTAGCAGTAATGTGAACGTGACTATGCATGCTCGTGTTTGTTTTATGGCTGGTCAATATACAATGCAAGAGTGCAAAAGAGCGAGAGAAAGATACAGCACAAGCCCATTGTATCTTTGGCCTTATGCTTGGTCCACTACGCTCTCGGCAACATCACATCTGATCGAAACTAAGAAAAAACAACAAAAAAAAATCTTCAGCTGAAGTAGTTGCCCCGTAGTTTCCCCCCAGCCCCTGAACCAAACACATAGTAGGCCCTTTGGTCGTTGTGTCTGTCGTCTGTCGCTTTATCAGTCAGTTTTGGCTGACGGTCACCACTACAAATGCGCACTGAAGGCACACAGATACAAAAAAAAGCAAAAACAAAAAATAAATAAATAAATTGTTGAGCTGAGCGCTTGATTTGCTTTACTTTGGTATCTTTTGTCTGCCTGCCTGCCTGCTTGGTTGTTTGCCTGCCTTGTTTAGCTTATTTTCTTTGATTTTTTGTAGCTTTTATTTATCGTGGATTGCTTCATTTTACGCTTGTTTGTTTTGAAGTAAAATTAATCGCCACATAAAAACAAAAGCAACAAAAACTAAACAGAAAAAAAAAGAAAAATAAATAAAGCTAGAAGAAACAAAACAAAAGCAAAACTGGAACTGAAACTTGCTACGAGCCCTCCTCAAAAACAAATGCTGAAATCATGACAAAAACAAAACTGTGTTCAATATTTCTGCATTTACATACATACAAGCACACAAAGTTGTTTACGATCGCTTGATATGCAATTGTATATACATACGCGTATATGTACGTATGTATGTGCATGAATAGGCTATTGACTAAACGAAGTTTTATCATTTATAGAGCAAGGGAGCTCTTTACGAAATTAACCTAGATTATAGAAAAAAGAAATCAAAAGCAAATGTTTGCATTTATGTCAAATAATAATATCGTTTTGATAAGTAACAAATACGACACCCTATAACTCATTTACATACAAATCAAATCGCGTGGTACAATTAAAAAAACAAAAACTTTGCTAAAGAGCTTAAATGACAAGAAAAGTAAAAAATCTTACTCACCGCATAAAAACAAAATGCATTAGGAGAGCCCAAACGGTGCTTTTGCTTTCAAATGCAAGTCACAAAACACAGCTTTGTATGCATGTCGTTTGGTCAGAGCGAGAGGTAATAGTGATGCAGCAGCGCAGTCGACGTCAAACTGCGTAGTTGCTTTCTGCAAATATTCAATATGATTTAATTCAACTAATATTTTTGCATAATTACTATTAATATTTCTACATAATTTTTACACAAATTTAAAGCTCTTACATTTAACTTCATTTTACACTAATTTCTTTATAAGTTAACACAAATTATTGCACTTTAAAAATTAACTACAACCGCACACATTAATTGAGACGTCACGAGGCCACACGTGGAGTTCGGCAAATGAAAGTCAACCGATTACAAACGATATGCGCTAATTGCATGACCAATTTTTGAATGATGCTTTTGATCATAATTAGTCATGCGTTCTAATGTTATCAATCATATGCAAAATATTAATCGGTCATGCAAAAAATTTGAATTTACATATGTTTCAAGGTTACTCGTTACTTTCATAGGCCATGTGTGTATGTTGATTGTATGTATGCATATGTAAATCAGCCTTCGTATTCGTGGCGCATATAGAAATTTAATACGAAATTATTCATTTTCATTACACAAACACATGGTCGGTCGTATTAACATGAATATATACAATACATTTTCCCTGCGAACTATTTATTTCAATGACATTATGTCAATTCAAATATTTCATTTCATGTTATAATTAAAATTTCGTACATTGAACTACAAACGGCACAAAGCAAAGAAGAAGAATGTAAACGTATAAAACCTTCGTTCGTTTTTCGTTTTTCTTTTTGAATAATGTTGTTGTTTTCTTTTTTATGTGTTTTCTTCAAGTTTTCATATGCGCGCTAATTTAAAGCGTCATAAAAAAATTGACTTCTAATATGTCTCAATAACAATAAAGTTCATTGTTGTTATTTTTTTTTCTATTTTTCATGTGCAAGCTGTCGTCATTACTTCAAAAAAAAAAAAAAAATAACACAATAAAGAAAACTGATTTTTTTTACTGTTTGGTTTATGTATTTTATAAATTTTATTTGCAATATTTAAAATTCAAATACATTTTGTAGTTCTTCATTGCTTATGCTTTGTCAAGATTTTGAAATAGCAGTAGAAGAAGAAGAAGTCACAATTGCTTGATTATTCTTTTCATCACGCACAACAACAGCTTGTGAATTCAAATAGTTTTTCTTTGAATTGCTGCGCAGAATTCGCAACATTTGGCGGCTTCGATTAGCACGTGACTGTGCGCGAAAAATGTATCAAAAGGTATTACAATTTTTCACGCATCATCTTCATCATCAACGTCAGTCAACGTCAAATCATCGACGGAACAGAAGAAGAAGAAGAGCCAAAAGAAATGAGAAACAAAAGGTATAAAAACCATCAAACATGAAATAAAAATGATTGCCATTTTTCAAGTCCTTTGTCGCAACATATAGCATAGAAACACGCACACACACACACACACACATACAACGTTGAGTGAAAATCAGGCAAGCAACACAAAATTGATGCGTCATGCGTCAGAAATGCGCGTTTCACGCATTCAAATTGCATTGCAGGGGCGGTGGGGGACACAAACGGTACACAGCAGAGCACAGCACAGATGTTAGTCGACGTTAGGCAAGAAGGGTTGCAAAATTGCTTTTACTCAGCCTCAGTTGTAGCCCACGGCATCATTTGATAGAAACAAAAAGTGTAAAGAGAAGAAAAATACAACAACACCAACATTTGACATTTGTACCTTGCGGTTAAGCAGGCACAAAGTCGCCTTAGAAAAAGAAGCACAAAACGCCGAAAAAAAAATTCTTAAAATTGTTGGTATTTTAAGACGCAATAGCTGATTTTCAAATAAGGGTTGACAAACGAACAAACGAACAGACAAACAGACAGACAGAGAAGCTGTCAGTAAGCAACAAAAGAAGACTTGCGATTTTCGTTGTTATTTATCGATGAGTTGACTTAGTTGCTGTTGATGATGATGCTGATAATAATGATGATTATGATGATGTTGATGCTGTTGGTTGCTAAACGATGAGCATTATTGTTAACATTTACACTTATGCCATAGTGTTGCTGCTGCTTTGTGCCAAACATGACAAACTTGCTTTGTTATAAGACGACACAAAATGCGTGTTGTGCTTTGTGCAAATCCTACTCAACACTTGAGCCTGAAAAATTATGTGCGAAAGCACTTTAAGTGGCAACGTCTTTAGTAAGTGCAGTAAAGTTGCTGATTTCATGCTGGCGACAATTATTTATTGTTAATTAATCCGCGCTTACACAATGAATGAATGAACGAATGAATGAATGAATGCTTAACCAATTACTATATCACGCATACGACATGCACAACCAGCAGCTGGGACCGCTGTACGACAGCAATAAAATTGTCGCGCATTAATTTCATTTCCAAAAAAAAGAAAAACAACAAACAAAAAATATTTCTTACAACTGAAACGCCCATTTGTGATTTTCTATACTCACACACACGCACACATGCTTATACATACACACACATATATATAATTTTCCCTTTTTTTTTGGCATTTGGTGTTGTTTTTTTTCGTCTTGGTTGGCATAATGAAATTAATTGTTAGCCATAAGAAACATGCCAGAGCCCAAATAACAACAACAACAACAACAGCAACAACAATTGTAGCAGCTAAAGGCCAATTTGAAACTTTTCTGGCGTTCTTTTTGTTCTTGACTCTTTCTTCCGCAATATCTTCTTTGCTCACATAGTATCAACACCGGTCGAGCGTGTCTTTTCACGCCGACTGCGACGGCGACGGCAACCGCGCCTACGCAACAACAACAACATTGCCCGTAAGCCTTTTCTGTGTGCAATTAATTGGATTCTTCAGTGCTGATAACTGTCTAAATAAATGAACAAACGAGCAACGGACAGACTCACTCACCAACTCACTCACTCACTGACTGACTGACTAACGGTCACTGAGAGTAAGTGACTGACTGACTGACGACAGCAAAAAGTCGTACATTTTGTTGCTTCTCAGCTTTCTTCTTCTATTTTTTGATTTGTATTTTTTTTCGTGTTTTTTTTTTTGTTGCTCTCCTGTCTCAGTTTGGCATTTGGCTTGCGCTATTTGTTGCCCAAATTGCCCGTCATTAATCTAAGTGCGAATACGGCGCACGGCATCTGGAATTTTTGGCTGATTTTTCATTGTCTTGCACGAAGATTTTGATTAGGCACATTAATCATAATTTTATTTAATTTTTTTTTTACTTTTTAATTTTTTTTTTTGCTTTTTAATTTTCATTTACGTTTGCGTTGCGAAATTATTTTTGAGAAAAACATAAAATATGAAAATTTTTCAAGGCAGTCAGTCAGTCAGTGAGGCAGTGAGTGAGGCAAGCAGGCATCAACACATAAATTAAATAATTTCGTTTTGGGTTCTGCTTTTATAGAGCAATCGAAAGAAGTGATTTATGCGCGTATATTTCGTAAGCGCAAAACGTATTTTCATGGCTTGAGAATTTTAAGAAGCAAAGAAATTAATATGCCAGAAAAAAATTATAGCATTTACTCAAAGTTTTTACTATTGATTCAAATTAATTGTAGAGCAGAACATACACTTATTTAAACTTTAATTAATACAATAACATTGCCAAAAACACTAACACCAAATGTTGAAAAAAATCGTACTCACCGCAAAACAACAAAATGCATTGGGAGAGCCCAAACGGCGCTGTTGCTCTCAAATGCAATTTATAAAACACAGTTTTGTATACATGTCGTTTGGTCAGAGCGAGAGACAATATCGGTCCAGCAGCGCAGTCGACGTCAGCCGATGCACGGAAGCACGCACAAAGCGAAGAGCCAAAAAACTGCGTAGTGGCTTTCTACAAATATTGAATATGAATTTATTCAATTAATATTTTTGCATAATTATTATTAATATTTCAATATAATTGTTACACAAATTTAAAGCGCTTACATTTAACTTCATTTTACACTAATTTCTTTATAAGTTAACACAAATTATTTCACTTTAAAAATTAACTAAAACTCCACACATTAATTACGACGCCACGAGGGGACACCTGCAGATCGACTAATGAAAGTAAACCGATAACAATCGATATGCATTAATTACATGGTTGAGTGGACCGATTTTGAAGTGATGCTTTTGATTCTAATCAGTGATGCTTTGTTATCATACGCCAAATATTGATCATATGTTAAAATTGATCGGTGTTGCCAAATTTAAATTTCACAAGTGCACTTAGACAGTGAGCGAGGCTTTTGATTTGAATCAGTGATGCTTTGGTATCATATGTTGAATATAATTTAATATTTGAAAATTTAAATGCACTTTGACAGTGAGTGACGCTTTTAAATAGTCAAGTCAAAGTTGCATTAAAAACGTCTATTTTGTTTTACGGAAATTGTCAAACGACATGAAAGACAAAAGCCAAAGCCAACAAAGTCAAACTCCACAACAGCAATGACACAAACAAAAGTTTAAATGAAAGGAGAACGAGCGGACAGACGGACAGACAGACATACAGATGGATGGAAGGAAATGTTGCATGAATGCATGCAGAAATTCTGCTGAAAGACAACAAAGCAACAAATGCATACTACTTGTACAATGTTTGTGGGCAGGCAGAGAGAGGCGGGCAACAGTCATGTCAGCAGAACAAAGCGAATGTGGAATGCATAAAATGCATGCGATATAAAGCGCCATTATTATTTAAGTGGAAAAGGAAAAAGGATGCAAGCAGTACTGAAATAAAATGCACTCAGCACACAATATCAGCATTGGCATAAAAGCGAAAGGTGCCGTGCCGACGACCCAACTGAATGGCAGCTGACAACATGACTGAATGTCATGACAGAACAGAACAGACCACAGCAGAGTTGAACAAAACGCAAGCCAACCCAAGTCAAACGCCTGCTTCTATACAAACACACACACACACACATACTCATATATACAATTCAAGGACATGCCCAATTACAATTTGCATCGTCATCGCCATCGCCATCACCAACGCGACATATTTGCCAGCCTGCCACCCTGCAACATTTTTCAGCCTTTTTGCACATTGCAAATATTTTCGACGCAACAAAAAAGGGTTGAAATTTCTGTTTAAAGTATAAATGCATTTGTCGTTGTTGTTGTTGTTCTTCTTCTTGTTCTTGTTGACACTGATGATGATGAAGACGACTCTGATGGTGCCGCTATATTGTTGTTGTTGTTGCTGATGTTGCTGATGTTGATGATGATGCGGCATGCATTAGGTTGGCAAGCCGCTGTCGATGACTAATGAAAGTATTGAATGTCGTTGCCTGCTGTGTGTATTCAAAATTTCCTTTTGTTCGTTTCATAAATAATTATTTTCTTTTATGTGTTTTTGCAGTACACGTGTGCATTTGCGTGTGTGTGTGTGTGTGTAAATAGCACGCTACATAAATATATTGTCTTATAGCAAATGCATTAGCACTCATAAAATGTGATAAAAAAACACATAAACACACATCAAACAAATGCACAGATTTTTAATACCAAAAAATTCGATTGTCTAACCTTATGTCCGTCCGTACTTCTGTCTGTCTATCGGTCTGTTAGTCTTTTCTTTCCACTTTTGATTGCTTTAATAAACGCTATAAAACTACGCCCACTTGATTATAAAGCACGGCCGTACTAAAAATCGATTCGTTACACAAACTCGCATTATGAAAAGTGTAGGAATCAAAAAAAAAAAAAAAAACTGGAGAAAAAAAATACAAAAAAAAAAAAACATAAACCAAATTCAAAATATCGACCATAAATATATTTTTAAAATTATATAACAACATATACACAGACAGTCACTGAGTCCGTTCAACGCTGTCATGCCCTGCCCTGCCCTGCGCTGGCCTACCCTTGCGCACCGCTCCGCTCCTCTTCGTTGCTCACAATCGCTTGATTCTTTGCCGAACCTGCGCGCACATGCACGACGGCAGCGTTGAGTGACTTGCGTTGACTTGTATCCTCCTCAACGATCAATTTTAATTTTAGTGTTAAGAAACCAATAAAACCAAAAAAATCAAAAGAAAAAAAAATACAAAAAGAAATCAAACGAAAGCAAGAAAAACAAATCACGAGAAACAGGTTTTTTTTTGTTGTTGTTAATATTCCTCACGCAGCAAACATAAGTAAGAAAACAAACAAACACGGCGTATACGCGTCTTCAGCTAAAGCAAGGCGACACGACAGGCGTATGAATAATGTTGCCAGATTGACGAGTCATGAAGGAACACGTCAATGGAATATGTGAGAAGAATATTAACAACATTATTCAAAAATTCAACAAATAATAAAAATATTATTGATCTAATAAGGGGATATCCATAAATTACGTGAGATAAAATTAGGGGAGGGAGAGTTAAGCAAAATCTTACCTAAGGGGAGGGGTTCATCAAACATCGAATGTCAACTTTTTAGTGCATTAATTTACTAGCAAAATCTCATGTGATATACTGAGGGAGGGGTTCGTCAAAATCTCAACAAGAGGGTGGTTCAAATTTCGAGAAAAAAAAACGTCTGGAAAATTATGGAACGTCCATTGAAAAATTCTGCAAATAATATGTTTTATTTAAGAAATAAGAGAACCTGAACTACTAAAAAAAAAATGACAGCTATTGTAAGGGAGACAATATCCCTTGGATCTCAGCATCAGTGTCACCTATCGAAGTCGAAAAACTTCTCAGAACCATCCAGATGACTCTAGAAGTATATGAGCACATCTTTATAACTATTATTATGCCTGCAGTGTGAGAAACAAGTCAATATATGGCAACGCTGGAACAACTTATGCAATTTCTACTTTTTGCGACCTTCTTCAAACAGTCTTTCATTATTTTGTTGTTGTTGTTGTTGATATTTTTTTCAACGACTTCATCCTTCAACACACACGCAGCACTTGTTCGACAGCCAGGCAGGCAGGCAGTCAGAGGCACCTTCCCCATTATCTTCTACTGCGCACAGTGTTTCCTCAGCCGAATCACGACATCTTCTTTTATGTGTGCATGTCTGTATTTAGAATTTGTTTTTTTTTTCATTGTTTTGTTTTTGTATTCCAAAACAAAATTTCATGTTGTTTTATGCACAAAATTTTCAAGGTCCAGATTGATGCGCAGCAAAGATGAAACGACAGACATGATAGAACGAACGAACGAACAAACGGACCCTTTCAATCTTTTGTTGTTGCATATGCATACAAACACGCACACATGCAAACGAAGCAGGCGAAGAAGAAGTCGAAAAAAAATTGTATTTTTTTCGGGTTGCGCGTGCAGCTGCATCAAATTTGTAATTAGTTGGCGATGGTGTTGATTTAGTGCCCCACACTGCCTGACGGCGCTCTCTCTGTCGCACTGATTGCCTGACTGCCTGCCGACTGCTTCGCTTGCACTGCTTGACGACAGGCAAACGGCGACGGAGGCAAATAAAAATCTTCACATAAAAAAAAAAAAATATACAAAATGTTGAAAAAATATAAAACCGAAAAAAGAAACTTGAACATGCACGAAATTAAACTCAAACAATCTCAGTTGCCGTCAGCGTCATCGTCGTCGTCGTCGTCGTCGTCTTCGGCCTAACCCAAAACTAATAATCATAAACAAGTTTATATCATGAAAATTATCAAACATAAAAGAGGCACAAAACTAAAAATTACAACAACAAAAACACCAACAACAAACTCATATTAATGACAGCAAATAAAAACGTCTAGTGCGTGTGAGTGAGACAGCAATTGTTAGACAATTTTATATATTGTTGATATCGTGAAATGAACGCAGATACAAATTACCACAAATCACTTCAAGTAAAATAAAGTTTAATTGCTATTTTGCAGCAAATGTTCGCTCCTTCGTTCGTTCGTTCATTGCCGCTTTTGGCTTCAATTTCACCGCTGCCTATCGATCACTTCAAGATACTTTAATCCTCCCCCCCACCGACACACACACACACATACACAGAAATTATGATTATTGGCTATGTGAAACAATCTCAAGTGCACAATTTTCCACATAGCAAAACGGAAGTAACTGAAGCGACTTTCCACCATCTCCCCCTACCATTCAGCATTGTACAGTTTGCTTTCCGCTTGCAATTAAAAGTGATACGCCTATAATGGCCAAGCTTGGCTGCTTGTAATCTAAATGACCAACATTTTCATAATTAACGCTCACCAAAAGATTTCCCATAAATATTTTCCTTCGATGGCTGTGATGGTGGCTGCGGTGGTGGCGGTGGAGGCGGCAACCTCATTAATTTTCTTACTCAATGAACGCGAAAAATGCACGAAATCCTAACTTAAAGTCAACAATAGCAAAAGCAATAAACAAACAAAGGAATAGTCGAATATACTCGACAATATAATACCCTGCACACACGGTGGGCGGTGCCACACCCCAAATCTACAAAAAATATTGATCTAAAATTAACATAGTTTTCAAAACATCAAGAAAATCGGTCAAAAAATGAGAAATTTACGAAAAATTTTAGTTTGTTGGTCTTTGAGGGGTAACCATCAAAGCAAGGGGTATTTTGTGATATGCAGTCTAAAAGATCTATATTTACAGAGCTTGTATACAAAATTGTAGGTGCGTACATCTTATAGTTTTGAAGATATCGCAATTTTTAGAAAACCACTTTTAGAGGGTAATTGAGGGGGAGGTGCAAAAATTGCGGTATGCAGTGGGCGTGGCACAAAACCATTCAAACTTGATCTGCTGCCGAGTATCAAGAGTCTACCCACCGAATTTCAAGTCTCAAGATTTAATAGTTTCCGAGAACCATTGGTGCATACAGACAGACGGACAGGGCTCAATCGACTTCTCTTGTCATTCGGATCAAACAAACTATATATACCCTGACACACTGTATGTGCAGGGTATAAAAAACAACTTGAAAATGTTTGCTTTTATAGATTGTTCTTTTTTTCTGGTTTTATGTAATGCTTTCTTGATAAATAAAAGTAATTAATTGAAATTTTCAAGTGTTTTTATGTCTTCTGCTCTTTAATGGCGCATCAATTCATTCATTTTCAGCACATCTTTTGTAGCAACAACATTACGCGGTTTAGGGCGGCAACCACGTGGGGGCGTTGGGTAGGTTGGTACGGTTTTTTGGGGTTATAAAGATCTGTTCAAGTGGTCATAAACAATGAGTAAGTTGTCTTCAATTCGTTGGCGTTACGACATGAGAACATTAGCGAGACTGCAATGAGCTGTAATTTCGATAGAGCGAAGTAAAGAAAAAAATGGATTTGAACTTGAGAATGCTGAGTTGAAGTATCTATTATGAAATGCCTAAGAACAATGAAACACAAGCTTGATGAAAGGCATATTACATTAGCTAAGTAGACACCCGAAGGCATGGCTCAGATATGGGTGGTTCCATAAGAAAGTTGACGCTTTTTGGAGATATCTTTTGCTCTTTAATATTTTCAGAGTTCCCAAAAAGAAAATACACAACATTTGGGACGAAGTTTAACTCAAATTTGTGTGCATTTATGCATGCAAATGAGCGTCGTACAACAAAAGAAGATCAGCAACAAATTTAATGACAAAGAAATCTCCCTTTTTTCAAGTTTTCTTTTTTTTTTTTTTTGTTTTTTCCTTCAACCGTGACAAATTTCAACGTTACAAGTTACAACAACAAAACAAGAAAACCCAAAAAAAAAAAAGAAATGAGTGAGAAGAATGGTAAAGAAAAACTCACCTTCGATTAAATCAAGCAAAGTGAATACATTGAAATTTTCCAAATAAATATGATTGGGCAAACCGAAAACGCTATAAAAATCTAGAAACAATTAAGGATTTCCCCGCTTGAGTTGGGTGAGAGGTAGGGCGACGTACAACATGATGACAATGAGGTATGCTGTTCTATAAGCTATAAGCCGGGAATTTTCCATGCGATAAAGCCGGCAACAGAACCAAAACAACCAAAACGAAACGAAACGGAAATTGAGGGTTGAAATATAGTAACTGCAACGCTGCTCGACACATGCCTCTCACCTTACCTCTCCACACCTTACCGCACCACTTCTACAATGCCTAATGCTTTGCCAGATGCTACACAACAACAGCAACAACAACATCAAACGAACGAACGAACGAGCAAGTTAAATTTATCGCTTGTTGCTATGCGCTATGAAGGCCAGAAGGACACAAAGGATATATGGGTTGCTTTATATATGCAAGCAGCAGCAGCGGATCGAGCAAACGAAAGGGCGACTATTTGGGTGAGTGGGCTTTCCCACTGACTCAGTGACTGACTAAACGAGTCAGAGTCATTGAGTGAGCGAGTAAGGGCGCGTGAATGAATGAGTGAGTGAGTGTGTGAGTGAGTGAGGAAGAGCTGACAATGACGCGTGTTCAGCTCGAGGGTTGATGTGTTCAACAAAATCGCATCATTATTATAGCTGAAATCTATTTAAATGAAATGCAGAATGACGATGTATTTGAAGGATGAAGCGCCGCAAGTAACACACGGACTGACTGACTGTCTGACAGACTGACTATTTGTCTGAATGAATGAATGAATGAACGGTTATTTGAATGACAACATAAATTTGCGGTGTGGTGCGGTGCGGTGGGGCATTGTGGCGGTGTGGGCTGAGCGAATGTTTCAATTGCAACCCTCGCGACAAGCACGCAGAAGGACTTGTAACAAAGACACCCTCTTATGCATATGTGTGAGTGTGTGTGTGTGTGTTTGCATGGAATATTCTCGCATGTGCTTTACGAGTACTTTATTTTATTTCTCACTTTTCGCTCACTCGTCGTTGTCCTCTTCTTCGTCCTTTCACCCGCGCTCTGCTCAAATAAACAATCTGCAGCACCCAACCAACAACAACAACAACGACAAAAGGCCTTCTTTTTGCTTTGAATTTTGCCTGAAAAACCAAACAAGAAAATATATAAAATCAAAAAAAAAAGAATAGCCAAAAAATTCTGAAATTGCGTCATTGCAAAATGTTGCGCAATAGAGTTTAATGCAGGCAGCGGCAGAAGCTTGTAGGCAAACACCTCTCATACAACATACAGC
This sequence comes from Phortica okadai, assembly GCA_034638295.1. NCBI lineage: Eukaryota > Metazoa > Arthropoda > Insecta > Diptera > Drosophilidae > Phortica > Phortica okadai. The sequence continues at coordinate 5,886,096 of CM067852.1, forward strand.
TCGTCGTCCTTTTGCGGTGGCAGCGGCCGAGGCGTCGGCAGCAGCTTCCTTTGTTGCCAAGCACTTTTACAATGCCTTCCTTCTTCTCACCGCCTTGCAGTAACATATCATCATGGCTTCTGCTTCTGCTCCTGCCGCTGCCTTCGCTTATATTACGAACGAACGAAGGAAGGAACGTACGAACGAACGAGCACTTAAGCGGCGAACGTGCCTGGCGCACACCATTCAAATTCAACAACCTTTTGTGATTGCCTGCTTCTTGCATGCCGCTCATCACAACCCCAACAATCTGCAATCCACAATCCTTAGCATATACCATACATTCATGCATATACAGTCGACCAGGCCAGTCAATGCTCGACTGGTTGCCGTAGCAAATCCTTTTTGTGCCACTCATATTTTTTCACTGGATTAGTTTTGTGGAAATTGCGTTTGTTTCATTTCATGTTGTTATTCCCTACGACGTTGCTTGGCTTCACTCACTTAGTTGCTGTTGCTGTTGTTGTTGTTCTCACTGCTCTCACAGTCCTTATGCAATCTCATATGAGTTACTGACATAATTAGGACTTAACTCGTAGTCACGCGTTGCGCATACGAAAACACGCCATGCGGTGTCAGATTCTCTCTCTTTTTTTGTTGTTATTTATCCTCCTGCATTTCAACACTGACTTTGCCATCATTGTATGTATGTATGTATGTATGTATGTATGTGTATCTTTGTATCTGTGTATCTGAATATGACGCGTACATGACGACTCGCTGCAATTTCAAGGTCAGCATTGTATGGCATGTCATTTTCAGCTGGCTCGTTTGTATTTCACTTGAATTTGTCGGCGTTGCATTTAATTTCATGAATTTGAACTATGACCCAAAGCGTAGACAAACATATGCTGATGAATTATTTGTATCTCAGTCGTTTGATTTGATTTTAGTCTAAATTTGTATATTTTTTTTTGGTTATTGAAGCCCAAACGACACACCTTAACTGCTTAGCTTATCCATATGCACATCTCGTTTAATGTCAGCGATTGTGTCAATGATAACGCATGTCAATCCATCACAACAACGACGGACACTCAACTGCAAACAGATTTCTACACATATATAACTCTACATTGACACCGAAAAAGACGTGAAGCAAAATCAAACATTTTAAACTCAAAAAAATAATAAAAAAAAAAAAAACTTCAATGGAAATTAACATATTTCGAAGGCAAACAATCTATGCTTCACTATGCTGTGCAATGCTATAGTTAGTTTGATAAAACGCGCTGCCATCAGCAGCAGCCATATATGTCATATACCAGAAACAAACCAAACCGTTAAAGCTCCAAAAGCCGTTAAAAGCACGCGCAACACCCACACAAGCGAGGCAAACAAACAAACCCAAAAAAAAAAAATAAAAAATAGAGAAGAAGAAAAAAAAATTGAAATAACAAACATGAAACTCAACTGACGAAAACTGAAACCTCAAACTAACAAGCTACTAGAGAAAAAAACATTTATGTATAGAAACATAAAAAAAAAAAGAAAAAAAAAAAAAAGAAGACAAAAAGAGTTTTTTTGATGTTGATAAAAATGGTTGTGGTGTGTCGATAACCATAAATGGGTTGCATTATAAATTTATGTCTACTTTGCTTTTGTGGCGAAACGTTAAGTTGATTTGTGTCGTTTGCCCAAAAGCTTATCGAACGCAGAAGAAGAAGAAGAAAATACGACAAAGTTAAAGTGACAGGCAACAGCAACAATATTGACAGCAATGATCATCATGATATTGCCGATGTTCATTATGATGATGATGATGATAATGTTTATGTCGACAAAATGATGATGACGATGTCGAGGAAGCACAACAACAATAAAAATAATGCATCACACTATATCGTCAAAATGTCAAAAAACATAAAAACATATCTGACAATTATCTTTAGTTCCTTCAAAGACTCTTTATGTGTTTCTGCATCTGTGAGCGTGTGTGTGTGTGCCCTCTATCTGCTGTCTTGTCTTGAATGTTTTCTGTTGGTAGCACTTAAATTTAGAATATAACAAGTTATTATTATATTATAGTTAGAAACCGAAAGGTATTTCCAGATACAATAAAAATAAATCCACAGCTTCTTGACTCATTTTCAAAGAATAGAATGAAATGCTATTGTTTTTCTAAAAATTATCTTGTCAAAAAAGACACCATAAAAGAGAATTTTACATTAAAAATATTATTTGCTGAATCAAAATCAAAACTGTCGCCAACTTGAGTCAAAACAAGACTTAAATTGCAAATAACAACGACAAAAACAAGTTCGAATATGTAATAGTTAGAAACGGGACAAGAATTCCGGACTTCAACATACCCTATAGCAGCTATTATTTCTTTTAAGAAACATTTTTCTCTATTGATTGTAGTAAACATACCCAAAAAGAAATTGAATAGCTTCAGAAGGCGTTCCGTAAGACCTTTTTGGAATGTTTCAGGCCTTGCTCAAACCTTACCTGTCTAATTTCCTTTTACACAGGGGAGTCCACTTTTTGAAGTATACTTCTACAATTGATTTTCCAACACACATTCATCTCTTTTCCAATAGAAGTTCAACTTTAAAGATCTTAAAAAATCTTAGAGAAGTATGGATCAGATTTTAGTAACAAATTGTCAAACCGAATCCCGTTGTTGGATGTTATATCTAAAGTAGGTTCCGTCAGTTTTGTGTAAAAGTCATAAGAAACTAAATATACCCGATCATCAAGTATCATATTTATGTGTAGCGTATAAAGTAAAAAATAAAAAAAAAAATATTAAATAATCATGCCAAAAAAAAGGGAGAAAAAGGTCGTCATCGTTAGCGGAAAAAAGGACTTTTAAACAGCAGGATATGCGTACAATTTTTGGCAATTTGCCACCCGTCGACAGACGCACAACGACTTCTAGCCAAAGTCAGGGCTGGCGAGCGCAAGTTCGCGTACCCATAATTAAATTATATTTCAGTTTGTTTTGTTCGTTTGCTCGTTGGTTCATTCAATCGTTTGCCGTACATTTCCACTCTTAAATGCTGACAAGCGACTTTCAAAGACCAAGCAACCCAGCAACCCAGCAACCCAGTCAACCCATAGACTTGGCAAACCAAGCCCAAGCCCAAGCGAACCGACCAGTAGGGCAAACGCACGTCCTTCCGTTCGGTCAGGGGGGTCAACGCAGCCCAGGCAGCCCGGCAGACGGACAAGCAAAGGCGACAAAAGGAATATGACAAAGTGAAAGTTACGCGTTGCTTGCACGTTGTCCGAACAACATGAAGGACAAACAAAATAGAAAACAAGAAAAAAACAGAAAAACACAAAAAAATAACCAAGAAAAATATGTGAAATATATAATCACAAAATGTTGTTTTTGTAATTTAAGTAATTACGTTTTTATTTGCGGAAAATAAGCAGCTTTTCACAAGCAAACAGGCGACCAGGCGACAACAACTGCTTTGGGGCGTGACATGTTTCTTTGCTATTGTTGTTCTTGTTGTTTGTCAGCTTGGTTGAGTTAATGGAAAACTATGCTAGACAAACTAATAACACTCACACACACACACAAACTGAAGCAAAAGTGTAAACGCCTACAGTGATAAGTGTGTTTGTGTGGCGCATAAACACACCCAACACACTTTTTTTCAGACAAAAGGACTCAGGTGCGTCGCTTACACATAAACCAAACCAAACCAAGCCAAGCCAAGCACTTACTCACATTCCACACAGAGCTATTTTCACATAATAATGTTAATAATTTTTCCAACTCATGTCTTTATTAATATGTATAAAATAACATACACACACACACACACACTCACACAGAGACGGACAGACAATACATACTATTTATCTTAGCCCACCTTCAGCGCCAACGTCGTCGTCCTCGTCAGCATTTCGAATGCTCTCCATGGAATTTTTTAATTTCATTCAAAATGAAAATAACTCATATGAAAGTACAAAAAAAAAAAAAAAGAAAAAGATTTAAAAAAAAAAAGATGAGTGCAAACGCGCAAAAGTATCTCATCATGCGTGTGCTCCTCTTGTGGTTTTTCATTTTTCCCGTAATTCTTTTTCCTTTACTTTAATAAGACTTATGTATTTTGCTTTCATTTGGCGAAAAAAAAAAAAAAACAAAAACAAACAAGTATGGAAAGCAACTCCTCGAAAAATTTGTGTGCGTGCCAAGCGGATTTTATTAAAGATTTTCAACTTAAGACGCACTTTGAAATTTTTTCGCCCCTTTTGTTGGTTTTTTTTTTTTTAATTTTTTTTAAGCTGATTTTGTGTATACTTTTTCATGCGTAGGCGCAGGTTTCTTCGTCCTTTTTTTTTCTTTTTGTGTATATTTCTTTTTATTTTCTGTAATATGAAGTGTAAATCTTCATTCAACAAGTGTAATCAAAGCTAATCCTTATGAATCTGTTGTTGTCTTCTATGCTTTGTTGTTGTCCGCTACGTCAGTTGATCGGTCGGCTTTGTTTTGTGTATAACTCTTAAAAAAAAAAAACAAGTCTTAAGTATACGACTTCGATATGCCCTAAATATCTCTAACAATATATAAAGATCTATCCAAGACTGCTGGCAATTTCAATCGGCACTCAGTCGACTACAATCCCATTTTCTATCTATCTTGATGATTTCACAGACTGATGATAGGTCAATTATAATGGTTGAATCAAAATAATCTAAATTTGTTTAAAGAATTTTAATTAAAACTTACTTACTTAGTATTAGAAAGCATCTAGACTAGCATATATGAATAATAACGTGTATTCTGAAGCAGAACTGCCTGCAAATATAAAGAAAAGAAAACTTTTATCTATCAAAGTATAAAAGAAGAATTATTAAATTATATATGGCTAAGTTTGAGTGACAGATTGCTTTTCTGCTTTTCCAATCTGTCACCCAAAACATAACAAACTTTATAACTACTTCAAATATAACAACATTCAAAATATTTCAGACTTGAATTCTTATTCAATGAGTTCCAAAAATCAATAAAAAAAAAAAAAAATCGTAAACAAAGAGATGCATAAATGAATTTATAATCTTGTCACGTCAGTTGTAGTCAACCATAAAGACATGTGTGTCCTGTAATCATAAAACAGAAATTGTTTTAATTATGAATTACTTATATGAAAAATGACAGACCGAGAATGCAGCTCAAATGAAAGTCTCTCTCTCTTTCACCCTTCACATTCATACAGAATCACAATCGCACAACAGAGCATATCGATTAATATGAAATCTCATTAAGGCAACGAGTGCAGTTTCCGTCGTGAAACTTCCGGCATTGCAGCCCTCGTGATGTAATAAGTCGATGATTGAATTACCCCATTGGGACAATTGTTGCGTGTGTTAATGTGTCCAGCAAATAAACTTACTGTTCAACGCTTGGACAGCTTGCCGTACATGATGATGTACATCGTATCGTTGTTGTTAAGTGGGAGTGGGTGAGTATGAGTCTGAGGGCGGCAAAAGAAATCATCATCAATGTGTAAATGAACGAAATATTTCGCAAAATTGCAAAAATTGCAAAAATTATGCCGCAGGATCAGAATATTACAGCAATAAAGCAAGCAAGCGCGGCACAGAAATCAACGGCAAAAGTAAATTGAATTGAGTTGAATGACTGAAATTAAATTAAGTATGGCCAAATGAAGTACAAATGCTTCAAGGGGAAATGTGGCAATGTGAGTAGTGGGGGGAAAAAAATGATTGCCAACGAAACGAATCAGTCAAGATAAACAACAACAACAACAACAATAACAACAACAACAACAATGGCAATGCCAATAATCGAATGCAAAATAACTTTTTCAATTTAAGCGCCTGCCTGCCTGCCTGCCTTCCTGCTTGACTGCTGACACATCCTGACAAAATGTTATTATGTCTACGTATGAACCTCTGCCCGAAGAACCTGTATCTGTATCTGTATGTAGCTGAACCTGAGCCTCAACACTTCACCACCTTTATTGTTGCGCCACGTTTCATGTTTAATTATAACTTCGTAGCAAACGAAAAATGTTGCCAACACTTTCCCCACATCGGCTGTTGTTGTTGTTGTGTTGATTTTTGCTGCCTCCAGGGAAATTTGCGTGTGTATCTGAAGCCGAAAAGTAAGAAAAACACAAACAAAAACAAAAATCGGCTCAAAGTGCCAAACGTTTCTTTTTTCAAGCTAATTTTAGCAGCTTGGCCGAAAACGGAAACAACACGGCACGGCACCGCAACCCAACACAAAACACAGAGCACAGGGGCGGCATTTTGTCTGACAAAATGGCATCAACACACTAAATTGAATATTGATTATGAAAATAATAAGCAAAAAATTGCGTAACAAATAAATTGAAGTGTGAGTATGTGTGTGTGTAATGAAATGAGAACTGCGCGTGTATCTGTGTGTGAGTGTGTGTGTGTGTGTGTGTGTGTGTGACAGTGACAGTTAGCAAAACATGCAGAGTGACTGACTTGACTGAGCAAACCTGAAGTTGACATGGCGTATGAGTAATTTTCCTATATGACCTACATGTATGCTTCTGTTTATGTGTGTGTGTGTGTGTGTGTTTGTACTTTCAACCTTCATTTTCAGTTTATTCGTCTTCTTTTCGCATTTCGTTGCTAATCAGCTTCGAGCGTGTTAATTTTCCCAAAGGACTGGAGCTTCAGTCTCAAGAATTTCTGACACTTAATACACGCTGCTATGCTGCTTTGTTGCTTTGCTTCGTTTTCGTCGGAAAATTTTGTTTACGTCAGAAAATTGACAAATAACTTTACGCTTCGCAATGAGTAAGAAAAACTAATTTTCTTTAGTTTTGTTACACGTTTCGACGCGTGATTTTTCTCTTGCTGCTTTGCTTATGACAGCAGCCTGCAATTAGATACTTGGCCGCACTAGAGCGGCACGCGGGTTCTTTGCCTATGAGCTCTAAGGGCGACATAAAATCATAATCTAACAATTTCAATATTCAACTAACCTATGTTACATAGCACTACCTAACACATACAACCATTCAGCAATGCAAATTGTTCTCAATGTTCTCGTTGCTAGACTGTCGTATGTGCGATGTGACCCCATGTACAACATTTTAAATATTCAACTATCCTTTGTTACCTAGCTCCACCTATCACATACAACCACTAAGCAACATATATTTTTCTGCATGTTATCAGCGCTAGACTGTCGTATGTACGCTGCGTCCCAGTGTTACATTGGCAGCATAGCATGTATGAAACATGCGAATATGAAAATCGGACTTGTCTCACATTGAAACGACCATGTCGTAGCGTGGTTATCACTCATGTTAGCAACTTGTTTTATTAATAATGTTTTAGATGAAGTGGCAATGAAAGTTTTCCGAAGCGTGCGCAAAAAGTGTCACGTGTCAAGAGCTCTCTGTGCTCAACACAAATTTCCAATTTAATATGACTTGTAATTCCAAGAACATCAGTCAGCAGCTAACGAGAAAGTTATTATGTCAACTAATAAGTACTTAGAAATTTGTTCGAACGAATCTTAAAGCAACAACGAACCATGAGCAAATGAAATATGAGTACAAAAACGAGAGCAGAATGATAAAATACTTTATGTTCCTCAAGGAAGCCAATGAAATATAAATTATTTGAGATCTGAAATATAAAATTAAAATACGTACTGCTTTCCTTGACATATAGTGGTCTGATTTTGGATCGTAAAATCATTTAAATGAAAGTTGTCTCTCTATTCATTAAACACAATTGCTTCAGTAATCTTTGATTTGCTTTCGGAATTATCAAAAGTTCTGACAAAACTAATTTATTATTATTGTTATTGTTGTTATAATTGTTATTTAAGTTTTTTCTTCCGTCAACAACACACACACATACACACAATTTTAATTTAAATGTCAAGTCAAGTTTATTGCCAAAGTAATTAATGTGTATATAAAATAGCGCGAAAAAACCTATAAAAATAATTACATTAACAGTCAAATGAGCTGCACTCAAAATATTTAATGACCGCAAATATGTAAAGAAGAGCCTAGCAGCACCAACAGCAACAACAAGAACAACAACATGGCAATCGACGGCCCATAGGCCATTTTGTTGTTTTTTATTACAAAGCAGACTTGTTTTTTTTTTACAGTTTTTAAATAGCTTCAAGCTAATTTTTTTAAATTGCTTCATTTTATTTATTTGTTTGTTTGTGCATTGCGCTTCTTCTTCTTCTGCTGCTACTGCTGCTGCTTTGCTATAAAGCAATCAAACATTTGCTCATCAATTATCAAAAACATTTAAAAAAAAATTCAACAAAATAAAAAAAAAAACAAAATAAATAAAAATTAAATGGAGCAACGTTACCAAGGCATAATAAAATTTTAAATAATTTCTTTTCTTGTATCTTTTTCCGCGTTTCAAGTGTTTTACAACAGCGACAGGATATTGGTGAGCCACAATTGGAAGATTCTTTATGTTGGCTTGGTGATTGGCGCTGATTTTAATGAGGCTGCCGCGAGGGAACAATTAAATGAATGTAAAAAAGAAAAAAATTAAAAAAAGACAACGACCAGAAAAAAATATCTAAAAAAAAAACATTACGTGATCAACATTTTTAATGCTCAAAAGGCAGGAGGCAAAAAAGGAAAAATAATAATAATAAATAAGCATGCCATATATTCTTACATCCGAAATTTTAGATCCTTTGACATCAACAAAAAAAAAAAATAACAAAAAAAAAAATAAAAATAAGTAGCAACAACAACAACAACAATGAAATGAAAAAGCGCCACTCACATAAAAATTAGGCGCAAAAGTCATAAAAACGCACATTTGAGTACATAAAATTTTAATAAGATTTCTCGCGTTTTTTATGCATTTTTTGTTGTGTAATGACTTCAAAAATTTAAATTCAAATAACAAAATAATTTGCTAACAACAACAAACAACAACAATAAGGATATTAAAAAAAAATACCAAAAAAAAAAAAACCAACGTTAAATAAATACAAAAAAAAAAATAAAGAAATTAAATGCAGACGTCAAACCAAAATGAAATCGCTGGAAAATTGCTCGGAAAAATGTTTATGACATAATTTGTCGCATGCGAGAAATTTTAATGAGCACCAAAACGTTGGATTTGTTGTGAACGTGCCTCGGATTTGTGTTTTGCCAACTGATTGACAAACCGATGGCATAAGTAAACTGCAGACAGACGAATCTACTGACTGACTGACTGACTGACTGAGGGAGGGACGGACTGAAAAACAAATTTCACATTTTGTTGAATGACATTAAGGCAGCTCCTGCTTTGCGATATCGCAATGTCAATATTGATGAATGTTTTCGTTTAATTTAAGAAAATCGAATGATAAAGTCAATGTCAAAGTTGAAAAGGTTGTGGTTTAAGTGAGGCAAATATTGCGTAATATCAACACTGGCAATTTCAATTACAATTTATGTTAAAATATTTTAAATTCAAATTTGGGTCGTTGAAATCAAAGGGATTATGCAGACCAATCTTGAACAAACTACCACTTTTTCTCCTCCGTCTACCATATCTTAACAAAATTATTCTTCCACAGTTTTAGAACTCAGTAAAGAAGTTATTTATAATCGCGTTTTCATCTCTTGCATGAAATGAACTTCTGGAACTGAAAACCTTATAGAAGGATCTCGAAATATTATGAGTTTTTCTAAGAAACGTTTCTCAAATTCTGTTAATCAGACTTACTACATTTCTATACTAATCGGCATAAATAGGATCCGATATTTTGCATAGCAGGATTCCCAAAATATTTCAAGTTCTTATATAGAATACATCACAGCATATTTTGCATAAGAGGGTTCCTAAAATATTTCAAGTTCTTATATAGAAAATATCATCGTAATAGACTGGATCCGAAATTTTTCATAGCAGAGTTCCTAAAATACTTCAAGTTCTTTTATAAAAACGTCATGGTTTTTTTTGGCTCGAAAAAAGAACAATCTTGGCTTATGGCTTATAATAAGATAATCTTCGTTCTCATTTTCTGTTTGAATGTTTGATAAGCCTTTTTTAAAGGGCGAAACCTACAAGGACAAAGTATTTTCTATTATGATATATCACTGTCACCCTTTTGAGTTGTCATTAAAGCCAACTTCAAAATGTGACGAACTTTTTGTGTGAACTCTCGCTCACCGACAACCGAAAAGTCAAAAAGTTAAAACAAAAACTGAAAACCCTTCACACAGCACAATAAAAAAGGAAAAAGGAAAATGGAAAAAGGAGAAAAAGGAAAACAAAACCAATTAACGGTCATACCAAACTGGAAAAAAAGGACAATAAAGGTTAATTATTGCACAATAAAACAATGGATGGCAATAACAACTGACAATAAAAGCCACTTCTAACTGTCAATGACTGCACGTGTGTGTATATGTGTGTGAGTATCTATGTGAGAGAGCATGGACTGTTGATTGGAGGTGTGTCCGGTTAGCTATTGAATTGACCATCGTTACCAGTGATATTGTTATTGCTGTTGTTGTTGTTGTTGATGGTGTGGTGGTGGTGCCGAAAGCGCATAAAAATCAACTCGAGTGAAATAAAAATGAACAAACATTAATTTAATTTATTTGCGTGTAATAAACCACGAAAAATACAACAACATCGACAACAACAAAAACAAAAAGCAAAAGTAATAATAACTTCAACAAGGAGGGTTTGCTATTCGTTCACACACACACACTCATGCCCCACCCCCTTCGAGTCAAAACCTGTAATGAGGATGACCAACATTTTGCTACATGTAAATCACAAAATGAGGAAAATGAGAAAAGTTCTTGTGGAAATTTATTTATATATAAAATATATTTTTTCTATTTTTTTTCTATACTGTGTGTGGCAAACAAGCCTTGATTTCTCATACGTTGAACTCGCGTGTTTGTTGTTGTTGTTGTTGCATGCAAACAGAACTCAAATGCCAGTGACAACAACAATGAACTTACAACCTTACATCACCTCAACCACTGTGTGTGCGTGTGTGTGTACAATCTAACAGCTACCCCAAATAATGCCTATTATGCAACAACAACAACAACAGTAATAATAATTCACATACATCAACGTCACGCGCAGCGAAAAGTGTTGAAGTGTTGTTGTTGTTACTTAGAGAGCAAAGCAAAACAAGCCAAAGCAACAACATTTGGTTAAAGTGAGAAGGCAATAGAGCAATCTTTGTATGTTGTGTGTGATGCTGCAAATAAGTGCGTGCGTGCGTGTGTGTGTGTGTGTGTGTGTGTGTCTGCGTTGCTATGGGAAAAAAGTTCTATGTGAGCAAAAGTTCACCCTCAATACTTTGCCGCTTTCCACACCCCCCGCCGCCATTCAGCTCTTTCGCAACAGACCGTGCGTTGAGAAGTGTTCACGCATTGCAAACTGTTTTTGTTGTAATTGTTTTTAACTGTTCATACTCGTTTTCTTTTCATTATAGTACTCAATAACGTTGTTGTTATTGTTGTTATTATTATTGTTTAGTATAATTTTCATTACCTCCCCCCTCACACACACACACGCACAACATTTGCTTGTTGAGCGCTCAAGTGCTGTTGAAAATGCGTTTTAAATGCAATCTCAACAAATGCGATTTTCACTTGAGATGAAAAATTACAACAACACGCACACACATACACATACATACAGCTGTGTTCATTAAAATAGTAGTGCCTTTGAATCATGCATATTATACTGTAAAATCAGATGATGCCAGGTAATACTCCTGTCTCCTCATAACGTAATTTTGTGCCTATCACCACATGTTATCGATTTCTTAACATAGTTAGGGGACGTCCATAAATTACGTAAGGTTTTTTTCTTAGAATTAAGATCCCTTCCCCCTCCTGGTGGGATTTATTGAAATTTTGATAAACCCCTCCCTTTGTATCTCACAAGAGATTCGGTTAAAATTGTGAAAAAAAATTGTAAATTAATTGACTAAAAAGTTCACATGAGATGACCAATGAACCCCCCTCCACCTAGATGAGATTTAGTGAGATTTTGTTGAACGTCTCCTTACTAGCATTAAATATCATAGGGACAATATTTTTATTGAATTATTTTGTTGGTTTTTCCTCGATTTATAAGCTAAATGATTCATTTTCGCTTCTCCATTGATCAATGATTTTTTTTTACCCACTTAAAAGGAATGAAACTCTAGATCTTATTAAATATATATTGGAAAAATATTAAATTACTTAATTATACTAATTGATGACAGTTTCTTCATTTAAAAACGAATTTTAACTACTTAAATCAATCTTTACTATTTTTTTCAACAGCCGATTTCTGAGGAAAAAGTCAAAATGCACCCAAAACAATACAATACGAAGCAAAAAAAATAGGATATTTTCATTTTTATATTTCTTACATTCAGATCTAAGTAACGTAGTGACATGTGTTAAATTTAAAAATCAGAATATGTCAGAATAGCGTTTGAGCCGCTGCACTACTATTTTCATGAACACAATTGTACATACATTTACATAAATACAGTGTAAACTGTCAAACTTGAAATCTTGCTAAGGTTTCATCAACAGTTGTGCATTATTTACGATGCCACACTGTACACACTTGAAGTACAATATTTACACATGCTTTTGCGCCTTGAAGTGTGCACTAAATACTTATAACGCGAGCAAATATTAATACAATAGAAGGAAAAGTGTAAAATTGAAATACATACAAATTTACATATATAAAGCACTCAGTTACAATTATAAACTTACTTGTATTGAAGGCAAGGTACGAACAAAAGTATCTTAGGCTGAAAAATAATGAAAAAATATGAGATTAAAAAAAAATAATAATTGCAAAACACTTAAAAATTAATCGATTTGCTGTAAAATTTGTAGTCATAATCATCGTCATCTTCATCATCAACAATTTACTGAAATGTAACAACAATTAAGTAGATCGTTGATCGTTTTGTATCTCACCGTTTGAAGACAAGAAGAAATTGGAGCACACAATCGAAGATTAAGTTGCTAAATGTTTGAAATTATTAAACTCAAAATGAATTTTCTGCACGAGAACGCTTCGAAGACACATAATTTACACAGGCATGAAGAGTAAGAAAACTATTGCACGAATGATTAAATGGGCGCTCGTTCGAACGAACAATGGAACGATCGATTCGAATGATTTTCCACTGCATGCCATCAATTAAAGTAATTTAAAGGAATCAGCTAAAGTCAGCCAAAGCTCTGTTGCATACTCTTGAGCTCAGAGTTGTTGTTATTATTGTTGCTGTTGTTGTGTTGAATTGTGGCAAAGCCGCAGATAATGCCAGCATAAGCTCAAAATCAATCAGCCATGAAATGGCACGAAACGAGTCGAGACAAGACGGACTGTTCGGAGCTGTGCTGACCTGACGACTCGAAACGAAACGAATCTAATCGCAGTGAAAGACGTAGCAGAAACAAAGTAGCACAAGATATTTAAAATACAAAGTAATACAAGAGTTTGAAGACGCAGAGCCTATTAGAAAAACAACCCGAGGCGTAAAGAAAAGAAGAAGAAGACGAAGAAAAAAATCAACTTCAAATTGGATAAAAAGTGTGGAGAAACAAAGTCGCAAGCAACTTGACAGAGAAAAGAAATAAAAACAGTAGCAACGAAATGCGCACAAATCGATTGAATAGCTAAAGACTTTGAGTTGTTGACGACGACGACGGCGACAGACAGGGAGACAATGGACAGACAAACTGATGGGCTGACGGACTTTGGCTGAAGTCGCTGCGAGGCATGAAAATGTATAAGAAACAAAAAAAAAAAAACACAAAAACAAAATAACAAGCAACAACAACAACAAAATGAAAGCCATTATTAACAAACAGTAGCAAAACCAGTAAAAGATGACGATGAAGCAGCAACAGCAACAGACACAGATACAGAGATACAAACACAGACAGAAGCTGAGACAGAGACAGAGGCAGAGAAGCAGAAGAAAAGGCAAGTTAAGCCTTACCGGATCGAAAAGCAGACTCATGCTTAAACTAATACAAAATACAAGTTGAGAGTCTCAAAGACAGTCACAAACAACTTCAATACTGAACGACAGCAACAACAATAACAACAACAACAGCAACAACAAAAACAAACGAAACACGATTAGAGTGGATAAGCGTGTCTGTCAGCTATAAAAGTGTAATATCTGTAACTCATTAATGACAGCAATTTAAGACCACTCTAAAGCACCACCATCAACAACAACAACAACAACAACAGCAGCAACAACATCGACGTGTATCAATATAAGAAGAAGAAATAACAAACAACAACAAAAACGTACTACAAGAACAACAATCATAAGTAAAATGAAATCGTCTCGACTAGTAGGAAGTAAGACTAAGACGAACATCAGGCCAAAAGACACACGGACAGACAGAAGTTGAAGAACAAAAATAAAAAAAAAAATAAAATTATGTTAAAAACTAAAAAAAAAAAAGCCTTAAAACAAAAACAAAAAACAGAAAGAAAACAATTCAAAATCAGATGAACTCTTATGCGGCTTTATATAGAGTTCTACTAAAGCCATTGCGGCCAGAAAGGCACACACTGTTACACACAGTGGGACAGACAGACAGACGGACAGAGAGACAGACGTAAAGACAAGAGTCATAAGATGACGACTGGTTCCAATCAACTGCCACTTAACTAAATGACGATGGCGACTGACCGTGCATTGAACAGACACCATAGACAGACAGACAGACAGACAATTGGACAGACATGCAACCCAAGCCACAACACGTTAGTCAAGGCAGAAGTAAATCGAAACCACAGCGCCCTTGTCGCTGTTCTTTTGGCAGTTTGTCACTCAGGCAGTCAGTCAGGCCGTCAGTCCGTCTGTCTGTCTGTCTGATAGTTTGTCGTTCGGTCAATTTAGCCCATGAGCCAGCGATATTATCACGAATGACTGATGAATATGCCATTAAAGAGATACAGATACATACACACACACACGTAGTCAAATTTTAACTCAAACTCAGCCAGACCATAAGGCAAACGTACGAACGCATATGAATATGAAGCCAAGACGTTGATTGCCGCTTTCGTGTTAAGGCAGAAAAGACAAGGGAAGGTTGTGTGAGGTAAGAGGCAAGCAAAGAAACACAAACAAATGACCAACTGACAAATAATATCGTTGTGTCCATCAGTTATACCCTACAGACTGAATTGATAGAACTCATATGCACTCTAAGCAGTTTTGGGAACTTGCATTCAAGATGGAATTCGGAATTTGCTCTGTGGAAATCTGTAAAAAAGAACTATCTGATGATAATTTCTTCATATATCATTTTCAAGAAACCAAAACTTTCAGCGCTCAAAGAAACTTTCTATTTTTAATGCAGATCTTTATACAATTCAATTCTATCATGTCTCTTGGTACAACCTTAATTTGTTAATATATTAAAACTCAAATAACCTTTCAATTCCAACGTAGCGCATTTCATAAATCATAATAATAAACAACAAAAAAATATGCTCGTATGTATAAACGAGCTACTTTTTTGGTCAATTTATGATTGCTGCACTAATCAACTTTGCTTCAGTCGTTCGCTCCACCACACACCCCCTTCTAATAGAGGCATTTTCACCATCAATATATAATACATAATGACGACTACTGTCTGCCAATGTATAGCTGTCTATCTGTCTCGACGCTGTTGCCTTATCAAGTGTGTTATTATTCTTTCGGCTCTCGCACTCCGCCTCCTTTCTTAAAATGTTCAAAAATAAGAGCCCAAAAACCAATGCGGAACATGTTCGCGCAGCAATGAAGGCGCGAACAATATTATTATTTCTTGTTTTGTATTTATTTTTTTTTTGGTTTTTTTGTTTTGTATTTCTTTAATTTTGTACAACTTTGTTTTTGTTTTTTTCGTTGTTATTATATTTTTTTTTTTTGTCTGCTTATTTTGAAGTGTGCCATTAATTGTTTTGTTAAAGAAAAACTTTCAAAATTTCTGTTTTGATAAATGTTGAACGATTTGAAATATTAATTACACTTGTGTCTGCCTGCGAGTGGCGGCATGTATGCAACGCTTAGCAGATTTGTATCTGTTGCTAGGCATGTATCTATGTATGTTTCTGGTGTGGCTCGTGCAACTTAGCCACAAACTTGTTTTGGTTTTTAAAAAAAATTAATGTTTGTGTGTCAAAGTTCAAGTTTAGCTCTATTCGTTTAAAGTGTTTTTTCCAAATTTTCCGCTCCAAATTAGTTTTATTTCAAAAGTGTGAAGAACTTTTAAAAGCAATCAGTAAATTGTAAATAATGCAAAGACATATTGCCGATATATGCCAACATGTGCCAACTGTACCAACACCTAAAAAAAAAGCTAACCAACTGCAGCTCAAAATAGCAACGAATTAAAACCGGAAATAGCTGAAACCTTAATAAAATACCGACTGACGTACTGACACACATTCGCCAAACAATAGAACGAAGGACGAAGTGGAAAAAACAACAAATATAGTTAGGAAAAAAAAAATAAAATAAATAAATAAACACGTATGCACGAATAAAAAAAAAAAAAGCGAATTAAGTAACCGAAAAAAAATAAAAGAAAACAAAAAAAACTCAAAAATAATAAAAAGCTCAAATAAAAATGCTTTTGTGTTGTGTGAGAACAAAGCAGAAAACTAACCAATCAAGCGTACAAGGCAAGCCAAGCCACCCCTAACACCCTTAAAGGCAGACAACAACACAATGGTACAGAGGGACACACACAGGATCAGCAAAACAATGGACAAAAGGACGTGGTGGACGTGCACCATAATGATGATGATGATGATGATGATGATGAAACTCTCAAAGTGTTGCCGACCAACAGTGAGGAGATGAAGAAGAAGCTGACAGCAGTCGAGATCATGCGAGTGGCATTAAATGAAAGCATACGCGCATACCTGCCACCGGCAAAGGGCAACAATATAACATGCTATTGCATCATAAATTTTATAAGGATAATGATATAAAAACAGAAAAAAAAAAATGAAAGAAACTAGCACACAATGTGAATCATCAGGCAAACACACGAGAAGAGGAGCTCAAACTGTCGGAAAGAATGAATGAATGAATGAACGGCTGAAAGAGTTGAACAAAGTGTATGGGCAATATAAATAAAAATTATAAAATTTGCATTTTTTATTTTGCACACACACACTCACACACACAACAGGATATGAAGGATATGACCAAACCGAGCGATCAAAGGGAAAGAGTTGGCATGCAAAATGGACAGAGGTACAGTGTCGACCAAGCGGCAGGATATGCGTGCATGCGTCCGTGCGTGCGTGCCGTGAGTAGTAGCAAATAAAGTTTACATGTATATTGCACACGCAATGCGCAACAAACGGAAGAAGAAGGCAAAAAACAGAAGCAGAAGCAAAGCAAAGACGTACGTAGGAACATTTCAAATGGCGTGATTAAGTGATGGACGCGCTTCTACAAGTGAGTGAGCGTAAATAAGTATGAGTAGATGTACGTATGTGTGTGTGCATATGAACTCAAACACATGTAGCGCTTTATTTAGCCACTGTGATTGTGAGTGATGGCAAGGAGCCAGTCAACCAAGCAGGATATGCCAACCTGCCTGACTGACTGCTTCCCAGCCTGCCTGCCAGCCTTACTGTTTGCCTGTCTGTCTATCTGCCTGCCTGCCTGCCAGTCTGCTTGTTCAGCTCACTTGTCCTTTCTTGCGCTTTTTAATCATAAACATGCTTCACATGCGCTCGGCCGGAGCTTTTCTGCCATGGCGAGTGAACGTTTTGTTGCGCTTTAGCATAGCCTTCCGTAGCAAACGGTGCTTACGGTTCACCAGTCACGGCGCAAAGCTCAACACCGCAAACACCGGATTCGCCTGTTGATAATGCCGACGCCAACGCCAACGCTGACGTCGACGTCGACGTCTCTTCTGACTCTGCCATCCTTTCATACGCTTACATGAACTCCTTTCGACCAAAGTCGCTGCCTTCTGCCTGTCGGCTAAAAACTACCACCAACAAAACAGCGCTTAGCAACACAAAATGCGATTTACTTTCAGACTTTTCAACAAACTTGAATTACACTGAGCAAAATGTTGGCATTACATTTTTCAAACTAATAAAAAATATATTTTTTTTAAGAGGTTTTTTTCTCGGCATATTTGAGAATGAATGTTATTGGCATATTTGGATCTAATCATCTGATAGCTGACAAAGATACGTTAGGGAACCTCCATAAATTACGTGAGATGAAATTAAGGCAGGAGAGGTTCAGTAAAATCTCACCAAATCTCACCTAGGGGAAGGGGATTCATCGGACAACTCATATGAATTTTTTAGTCTATCAATTTACTATTTTTTTTTTCGAAATTATAAACAAAATCTCATGAATCTCTAATCTCACCAAGATGGGAGAGGGGTCTAAATTTCAAGAAAAAAAACCTCACTTAATTTATGGTCGTCCACTTTCATACTTCAAGATACTTTCATTAAATTTTATATCAAAATCGAGGGACCATTTTTTCTTCCAATACATTTCTACATCGGCTTTTGCACTATGAAAAAACAATGAAAAAAAAAAAAAAAACTTAAACTGAAAGCAACAGAAAACAGAAATTGCAAAACTGCGCAGTTGAGTTGTTGCTGTTATCGTCCTTGTTGTTATTGTTGTTCAAACATGAACAAGTTTGCTGTTCTTCTTGGCAAGCTTAACACCAACGGCAACAACAACAAGACCACCATCGTTGTCACTCCACCCTATGGTATATCAAAACAGCAATAACAACAACAGCATTACTGTTGCTGCCATCGCCATCGCCGGCGCGTCCACGTCCACGTCCGCCACCCTCACCATTGAAGTCTGTATGCAATCTTCGACGGTATATGAAACCATGCCGTGTCATGCCACGCCATGCGATGCCAAGCTCTTCTATTCTGATATTAATAGCTTTGGACAGTTTTATAAACGCCTTTCGGGGTTAACATGTTCAAGTGGTATTCATATTTTCAACTGACCGACCTGTCGCTTTTGTGCTTGTCAAATGTTAGTTACAAACGATGTTTTATAAAAATAAGAGAGAAGAAAAAATGGAAAAAAAACCAAACCCCCCAAGAAAAAAAGGCAAACTTCGACCAAGCAGAAGATACAATACTCTTCATACCACATTTGTTTTAAATGCTGAGATTTTTATGTAGAGACTTTAAAATGAATTTGTTTGAAGGATACGTAAATCAGTGATTTAAACTGTAGGTAGTCATAATAATATTAAATTTTTATTACAATGTTTGATCTATGACCCGGACAGACAAAATCGACTTATAAATACAACAGAATTAATTTTAAGAATCCTTAAAGCTATGCAAATGCAAATTTCATGACACATGCAGTATGCCATGCACTCAAAAGTGAAGAGTATACAAAAAAAAAAAAATCTACTATTTCCGTTTTTGACTCTGTTAAAAAGTCTATTACGTTTGACTTCAAAACATTCAAAAAGAAAAAAAAAGCAATTTTTTTGCATGTGAAAATAATAAGACCGAAAACTGTTTGACGAAAAACTATGTCGGGATTTGCTTTTATGCGCAAACTGAAATGAATTTCAAATGAATCTCTTGAAACTCATTTGAAATAACGTTTTTCATAAAGGATGGAAGCACAGAGAGTAATGTCCATCTGATTTTTTGTAGATGGTTCGAATATTATTTGATTTGAAAATAATTTCAAAGACCAGTTTAGATTGCTATCTGCCTTTAAAAAACGATATCTCATACAAAAGGATCTGGGATTATGCAAATATCTCGTAATTTAGATCTGAAGCGTTACATAATTCTAGAATTCGACAGTTGGATACTAGTTTGCTAAAATAAGTATTCTATATAATATGATACTGTCTACATTCAGTTTTAAATCAAATAGTTGAGAAATAGTCCTAAACAACAATTCACACCAAGAGAACTGCTGGAGTATATATAACTAGAAGGTTGGTCTATAAATTCAATCCATTCAACTGAAATGCACACGTTCACACATTAGTAAGCGACACTTAAATCGCCAACAATGAACAAAAAATAATAATAAATGCACACAACAACCATAAATCATAACCAAAACAAAGTGCGACGCAAAAAAATTAAACGAATAGGAAAAAAAAAAAAATATTGTAGAAAAAAAAAGTTTGTAGAAAAACCGAAATTACGACGCCGGAAATAACCGAAATGCGTAATTCATGCTTGCAGGCAGGATGCGCATGAAGGATCTGCGCTGTGCGACTTTGGTGGTTAAACTGTACGAACGTACGCACAATTGGAAAAACGCATGTAGCAATTTTTCTTTTACGCCATAAGATATCAAAAGAACAAAAGAACCAAAACAAAAAAAAAGCTAAGGAAAAACCTTAACTGTACAATCATACATACAAACATACATATATCAAGGAGTAAAGTTATAGTCAGCGAAAAATTTACACGCTGAGCCCAAGGAAAGCCAAATACGCAGTTGCTGTCACCTCGCCCTCGTCTTCATTGTCGCTGTAGTTCTCGGCCTTTCAACCCCCATTGACTTACATGCGAGGGCCAGGCAAAAAGGCCGTTGAAGCCAGCAGCCAGCAGCTAGCAGCCAGCCAGCAGGCAACATGCTCAAAGTTAAAGCTATGCTTTTATGAGTTTTATGTCCTTGCTATGCTTGCCATGCTTGCCACGCTTGCTTGCTTGCTCGTCCTTGGCAACAGCGTTTCAGCAATGGCACGGGGTGCAGTCAACAGTGCGACACTTGAAATTATAGTCTTATATACCACGATTTTCTTACTGCGTTTCTATTAAATTCAATCAAAGCATCACACCGTGAGTTGAACAAAGCAATACAAAACGTTGTTATTGTTGGCAGGGAAGGTTTGAAATCAAAGGAAACCAAATAGAAAACAATATTTGGGGTACAGTCATTGTCATTTGCTGCGATTTTGTGAGATTAGTTTTGATTGGAATATGTTTTCCTTGTTTGGATAATTATAGTTTAGAGATTTAATAATACTCTGTCATTGATTTACTACGATTTTGTATTGTATTATTAAGATTGACCTAAAATGCACATACGGTTTGAAAAAATTATGGATTAAAGTGTAAAAATGTAATTTAAAATATATAGTCCTATGTCACATATAGCCAGGCTACACATACGGTAGTCTAGCATTCGAACGTTGTTACGATTTAAGTCTTCAACTGTCTTATGTACTATTGTGCAGTTGTTTTATATAAATTGGTATATCTCCAAAACTAACAAAGGTACGAACCTGAAATTTTGTATACAAGCTCTGTTAATATACATCTTTAAAATTGCATACCATAAAATTCCCCTCTCTTTGTTGGTTACCCCTCAAAGGCCAACAAACTGAAATTTTTCGTATCTTCCAAATTTTTCGACCAATTTTCTTGATATTTGGAAGAGCTTTTAAATGGGCGATGTCAGATAAAATGATTTTTTTTTTTTTGTAGATTAGGTGTGTGGCAGCACCTAACGAGTGTGCAGGGTATAATATTGTCGTGTATACTCAACTATATCATTATTTTTTTTTTTTTTGTCTATGACTATTCATTCAAGTAAGTTGTTTTTATAACAATCACCGTAACTCGGTTTCTAAGCCTCTTTTGCACTTAAGTTTATCTCCTTTTAACGTATTTTTTTTTTGTTGAAAACCGCCATTGCAGAAACAAGTTATGCCATAACGACAGTAATGACCCTCGTAAAAGTGCGCACATCAAGTAAATACTACATCCATGCATGAACATACGTCATAGTCGCACACTTGAGGCGCACGGACCACCCACGGATAAAGTGTTACCATGCCTATGCAAAATTAAAATAAAATTTAAATGGAAAAATGTCGTACACATACTTTCATTCTTTTTATTATTTATTTGTTAGTTTTTTTTTCCACTTTTTTTTCTGTTTGTTTTGTGTGTTTTGTTGTGCAACATTTTAGCAATTACAATACATATGAGTTGATGTATCCAAGCGGTGTTGAGTACATGCAACATTTAACAGACGAATACAAGCACAGCAAGTGTAACAACAACAACAACAACAACTACGACAAATGCGTTATTATACACAAGAGTGCGTATGTGTGTGTGTGTGTGTTTGTGTAGGAGGAGGACTACAATATCAACGCACCCTGTGGAGCAATTACATTAAATAAAAAACAACAACAACAAAAAAACCGAAAAAAAAATACAACAAGTGAGCAACAACTGTGATGACGTGGGTCCATACATAATACATGCATGCATACTTGGCATAGAAGGAGGAGCCAACGTTGCTCTGACGTTGGTTTTCATTTCGTTTCGCACGCAGCACGTGAAGTAACAACGTGACGCGCCGTGCCATGATATGAGCTTACGTGGCGTATGAGCAATGAGCGTCAGGCCAAAACAGTAAACAGAAAAAAAAAAACAAGAAAACAAGAAAACCAAAGGAAACAACACAAAAAAAAAACAACAAAAAAGCAATAACCAACATTACATAAAAATCTACTCGCCATTATTTTTGTGTGTGAGCTTTGTCTTGCCCCTCCTCACCTCTGCACCTAACACCATTGACCCTACTAAAACACACATCAGTTGCGCTTACTCATAGTCCTAGTTATAGGCTCATGTTGTAGGCCATATTCGATTATGGCCGTCGCTCACTTCCGCTAACCATGTTGCGTCGTTTCCGTTCATACGCTTGTTCCTTCGTTCGTTCTGTTCTGTTCCGGCTGTGTTCCGTGTCCCTGTTGCTTTTATCGGTCACGCGTTATTTCGTGCGTTGCTCACACCCACACCCATGACTTTAACCATATACAATACCCAATCGTACACAACGCTTTATTCAGCATTATTGCCGACCAGCGACCGTTTCCTTCCTTCCGTTTTCACAACTCCTACTCCTTAACACTCTTTCATAATTAATATCCTTTCACACATTATTACAACAGTTATAAGCTTTGAACGTACAACAACAACAACAGCAATGAAAAGAGATAGAGACAGTAGGACACAAATCTAATAACAGTTTACGTTAAACATGTTCATATACTTTGTTGAAAACTATAAAAAAAATATATATAAAAAACTATAAATGTCAACGATTTTGTAATGATTCATTTTTAACTGTTCGTATAATATGTGTATTAGTGTAATTTTCCGCTGACCAAATTTTACATTAAATTTAATGAAAAATTAACAAAGTTATAAAAACCTAAAAAAAAACAAACTAAACAAAGAACAACAAAAATAATAAAATTCAAAAATAATTAAAATACAATACGAAAAAAAAAATTCCTAAGTTTAGTAAAACTATTAACCATGGTACGTTAATTTCATTAGCATGTCTTTCTGTCTTCCCGTCAGATCTGACAACACCGTTGTCTTTGCCAACTTTGATTGTTAATATTAAAAATACAAAAAAACACAAAAATCGAATAAGTAAAAGCACCATTTAATACATCGGTCTGGCCAGCTAATTGCGCTAATTAGTTGGTTAATTATAAAGAACATTTAGTTTGCTTTTCTGATGATTTGATTGACGTTTAAAATTGCCTTCAGTTTGATCGGTTCGACTCAACTCATACGATGATTAATTGTTGACAGTTTAGTGTCCTCAATTCATATAAAAATAATAATAATAACAATAATTACAGTGCTTTATTAATCATATTAAATCGATTTGGTTGCTTTAATTAAGGGCACATTTCATTGGTAAAATCATTTATTTGAGTATTCATTTGACAACCAAGCATAATATAATAAATATACACATGAAAATTCAATCGATACACTTTTTCACCTCTGATTCTTTATTGTTGTTTAATCAAATGAAAGCTTTACAACAAAAAATTTTGTGTGAAAGTAGGCGCACGGCATTTATCGATTGTTAGTCAAAGCAAATTCATTAGTTATGAATTGTTGTATGTATAGTATGTGTGTTATATAACATACAACAAATTAAAATAATATAAAAGTGGCTGGAGTTCACTTTACACCTGGCCAATTATAGAAGAGGACATAGCTTGTATCCCAAAATGGGGGTGTATAAAATGAAAATCGTATAAATTTTCACACTTTTTATTTAAATAATATATCTCATAAAATATAATAGCTTGGAACCTCAAAG
Source organism: Phortica okadai (assembly GCA_034638295.1). Lineage (NCBI taxonomy): Eukaryota > Metazoa > Arthropoda > Insecta > Diptera > Drosophilidae > Phortica > Phortica okadai. The sequence goes on from CM067852.1 coordinate 5,910,247, forward strand.
AAACACCATCAAACTGATTCCAGATTTTTGAACACTCATTTTTATTTACACCAAACTACAACAAACAATTTTTGTTGCTATCAACAGATGATGATAATGATGTATGAACATTTTCATCAAAATACTTCAAATTTTTCAACTCTAGAGAAATGTTATGGAAATATAAATGAGTCTCTTGAATAAAAAATAAACAGTTGTGCGCAATAATGGAAATCATTCTTCTATCAACATCTTCTAGAACCTAAATATTACGGAAAAAGTGTAATTTTGGCGGTCTGATATCGCCAAAGATATTCTGTTGATTTGGCGTCATTGAGTTCTCGAAATTGGCTAACTGCTGCAGCCGCTGCTGAGCAAAGCGTTCATGATCCAAACGTTCCTGAATCTGACGCTCCTTAGCGGCGGTATCGACGGGCTTTGCCATGCCAAATATCTGCTCCACCGATGACGATGATGAGCTACCATGCGACTGATCGAATGTCGGTGAGGATGTGCTTGTTGATGCTGGCGTCGAAGTCGCTGTGAGATTAACACGCTGCGGTCTATTTAATATGGGAAACTCTTTATCGAAATCACAATAGTTGCCGCCCATGTAGCAATCGTACTCTGCGCTCGGCTCACCGGCGAGACCAGCGAACTTGTTGCTCTTGCCATTGTTATCAGTAGCTGTGATATCACTGACATAATTGCTGTTGCCATTATCGCCGCCGGCTTGTGGCCGCGCCAATTGTGTATTCAAATTTGGTGACATTTGTGTGCGCCAATCGTCGCCAATGACGCCGTTATCGTTGCCACAACGCATGTAGTAGCCCTCGTGATCATTGGACACTTCGATACGCACACGTCGTCCACGTAGCATAGGCTCCTCCATGCGCAGCAACGAGATGAGCTCCTCACGCGTATTGAACTCCAAGTAGGCAAAGCCTCGTGAACGTTTTGAATAACGATCCTCGCGTGGCAAACGCAAAGATTGAATATGTAAGTTCTGAAACATCGTGCGCACTTCATCTTCATGTGCATCGAATGGCAGATTGTTAATGAATGCCACATAAGGCGGCCGATGCGGTATGCTGGCATCATTGTCCAGCAAACGATTTGCACGCGGCGCTGTCGGCAATTCGATTAGGGTTGCTGCTGAAGCCTTGACCGCCAGATTCGTCTTGACACTTTGCCAGCCATTTGGTTCGCAGCACTCCATGGCGGCTGTGGAGCGCATATATTTAAGTGTCGGCTTTTGCTGTTGTCTGCTGTCATCGCTAAAGCTATGAGTGTCGCTGGTATCGGCCAGGAAACGGCTCAACGGCACTGTTTGTAATTTTTTGCTTTTCTTGCTTTTTTTCATTCCTATGCGTGTCGATTTCGAGCATTTGAAAGAAGACAACAGTTTAGACTAACGTTGGTTATCATAAATAATTATTACCTTTTTCCAAACACAAAAAAACTTAGCTTAAATATACTTTTATGTGTGTGAGAATCAAAATATTAAATATATACTAATGACAAGTAAATCAAATCAATTTTTAAAAATAATACACAACGAAAAATTGAATTGAGTTTCAAACTATCGATCGCTTCAACTCTCCAATTTCTAATTGTATTTCATACATATTAATATACCACCCAACCAATGCTCTAGTATTTGATTTTCTATCTATCACTGTCATTGCTTGACACTTATTGCAGCTATTTACTTTTATCATCCCTTCAAATAAAACCGACATAGTATGCAAATGCTTATTTAAAATAAATTAAATTTAAAATTAAATGTCATTAAAAGTTTATTTGAGTTACGTCAATTACAATTATATTGAGTTAATTGCGTTTACCTTTTGACCTCAAACAAATATTTGGGCACACACAGGCTGGCAGACAATTTGAGTGAGTTAACCCTTTCAAATTGCATTTTAACAAGACTTTTACCGCAATTGATAAGGATCTGAGCTAAACGAATAATTATAATTTGTAGATATAACTTAAACTTCAAATGTATGTAGATATACTTTGCCATGTCCGCAAATGAATGATAATCTTGTAATATGTTTGCTAAACTTCTTGGAGAGTAAGAACATACATATTTTCCACAATACATTATTTTATTTAAGAGATTAGTTAATAGAGGACGAAAGCAAAAGCAGGCGTTTAATCTTTTATTCTGGATAGCAAATACATACATCGATTAGGGTTTTCAATCCCGGGATCCCGAAAATCTTGGGATTTAATTAGCCCAATCCCGGAATTTCGATGTTTTTATTGTAATTTGAATAATTTATGAATAAGTTGGAATGCGTATACGACAAATTTCAATATTTTGTAACCAAGAATGAACCCAACTTGGCACAAAGGGTGCCCAAGATAGCCTTTTTGCATAAATCAGATCACTTTTTGCATAAATCAGATCCAAATCAAGTATTGAAAGTACCGACTGAATGAAATAGAGCATATTTTTGTTTGTTGCTTCATATTTTGTTTGTTTAAATAATAATAAGAAATAAAATAAAAATTTATAAAACATTAACTACGTCTTAACTAATCCCGGGATCTCATTTTACAATCCCGAAAATCCCGGAATTGGTAAATCTGCAAAAATGAACACCCCTAATATCGACTCATCCATATCAGTTGATCGGTCTATCTATATGAGCTCAGTTGAATTAACTTATATTTATAATTTCGTGTGCCTTTATACAAAACTACTTTATTTAAAAATACACACGTTTTTATCGCAGAATCAAAATCCTCGGAATTAATTATTCGAATTCATGACGCAGAGCGACGTGGTGGAGAACAGATCGGTTTGGATAAAATTTATAGTTGTGACGTGTGACACGCACACTTGTAAGTGTAATATTTTTATATACAAAAAACAAAAAAATAGTATTAATAACAAATTAAAGACAACAAAAAACCAAAAGTGTTACAAAACTCTGATCCACAGACTTAACCAGGCAGTCAAGCAGCACCCACACACACATACACACACAGACAAAAGTTTTGGGTCTACTTAAATCGCACGTTTGCATCTATGCATGTTCGTGTTGGCCGTTATAAGAGGTGCCAGCAAATTGTATCTTTTATCTCTATGAAGTGTATATATATATGTGTGTGTGTGTGCATGTACATTTTCAAAATGTAATTGGCCTAATATTTTACCTGTTAGTTTTTGTTTTTTTTTTTTTTTTTGTTTACTTTGAATTCGTGCCACAACAGAGCGTCAGCAGTTGAGTTTGTTGGTGTGTTTGTATGTGCCACATATACAAACATATTTGTCTATTTCCCATATTCATTTTCATATTCTTCCTTGGTTTTGTGATTTTATCAGTTTTTTGTTTAACTAACGCACCCAAGTTTTCTTGTGAAAAACGACCAAACAAATTTGGGTGTAACTCAGCTCAGCTCAGCTTAGCTCAGCGACATTTGAGCGTTAAGTTAGCGTATCTAATAATGAGCAAAGCCGTTGTTGTTTTTTACTTTTCTATATACTTAATTTGAACTTTTGTTGATATAACAAAAAAAAAAAAAAATGTTAAATTTACCAACACTTAGACTTGCATAGAGACTATATTGCACACAAATGAACTGTAACTGGCATTTTTTGGCCTTGATATTTCGACTTATGAATGACAAAGGTTAGCACAGCATGTGCATATGAAAATATTATTATTATTAACTTGAATTTTGTTTGCGATATGCTGCTCTGCAAAGGCAAAGCAAATCTTTAACGCTTATTAAGATGTAATCTATTCAAATCCTGCAAATACAAGCAAATATAAGTAAAATTTAGTTATAAATCAAAGGATAAGTATCTTAAAAATTAGCAAAATCGACATTGTTTCTTTTAACAATAATACACACGATTATCTATGAGCCATAGAAGAAAACAAACAAAATTTATGCTTAATTTGTTTAAAATTTAAACACACTGAGTAGCAGAAAGAAAAAAAATTTGCATTAACACGTCGAAAACACTTTGTCTTATTTGTTTGTGTGTGTGTCTGTGTGCCTAAGCGTTTTTCTAAAAGGACTTTGAATGAGCTCAAGATACTTTCATAGAATTGGTAATGGTAATAAAAAAGAATTATTGGTCACACTTTGTGTTCCTTTACTTTATTTTACTTTTTTTGTCGGATGCGCATTTTACTAAAAGATTTCTTTATCCTTGAAGTCGTTTAATGCCGGAAGTTGCTGCTGCACTGCACTGAACAAAGCAGCAAGTATAGCCTTTTCCTTAGAAAAGAGAAAAACGTCGGAAAATTTATGAATGAAAATATGCAAGGCAAGTCGTCGTAGCACGAAATCAATGCCGGCATTCTAATGCTACAAGATTTATATGCATTGTGCTCATAGAAGCTTGTAGGTATCAAACGCTCTTAATCCACAGCTGTGTAAAAGATAGAGTCGAGAAGTAGTCGAAGCAAGTATGTACATAACAGAAGCAGAGCCAACAGGGCAAGGCCAGGCCAGGCCAGCAGCATTAAGGGTTGCAGCATATGGCATCAGGTGGTAATTGCCGCAAATGTTTAACTGAGTACGTATTAATTGGTTGGCAAATTTGCTGTTGTTGTTGTTGTTATGTGCGACTTAGTAATGATAAATAATAAATATGGCTTTTGGTTTCATAATTACGAGTATGCTTAAAGAGCAACAAATGGTAATCATTCGTAAGCTGTAAACAAAAAATTTTAATCTTAAAAACAACTCAAAGCAATCAATCATTGATATCAAAGTCGAAAGGGGCAACACATAAACAACGCTGAAGAAAAGCAAAAAGACATTAAGAGCGATATACATAATAAATTATGACAAAACAACGCCAATGACAAATGTATCACAACCAAAAGTCTAGAGGCATAAATGTAAATTTTTTGAACTTGGCTCAAGACAACATACATTTTCAACCAAATTTTGTTGATATTTGAAGACTTTTTAAAAACTGTAGACCAAGTACGCCCTTCAGAATAATACAGGCCCATTTAAAAGGCTCATCCCAACCCAAATATCGTTAAAGTATCTCTGCTTTGCTAGTGTTTAAGAAACATTGGTGAGAAGAAACTTCCAGACGGTCGGATATCACTCAAACAGATCTGCAGTGTATTTCAAAATAAATCTATATATACTGTCATACTCCGAATTTTAGGGCTCCTACATCAAACCCAAAGTTTCAAGGATTCTTCCTCTTATTTCCACCTATGAGCTGCCGTGTTTAAAGAGTGTAAGGCATCATAATAAGATAATACAATTAATTTAAGTTTATTATTTCAGTTTTATTCACATGTCTGACCGATAATAAATCTTTATTACTTGCCAGAAGGTCCCTTCCAGCCAACAAAAGACAGACCTGAAAAGAATCGATTAGTTTTCAAATTCCCATCGTACTCTATACCGCAGTGTGCTATATCGACACTGATTTTACTAAAACTCACCAAGTGGATCGGGCTCAGCGCTCACTATACCAACGCCTAATACAATTAATGCAACGAAAGCCAGAAAGTTGTACTTCATCTTGATTTAAGAACAAAAAATATACCTTTGATTTTCAGAAGAAATTTTTTGTTATTTATACTAACTGAACTGTGCGACATACATATTAATCACGTTTAATGCAATTTAATTTAAAATTTCATTGTTTAATTTGCATGCGTTTCACGTGACAAATCTTATTTAAGTAGCGGAATTTTAATATTTTTATATGAAACGAATTAATTGGATTATAATATATTAGATAACATTTTTGATTCAAATATTTTTGAAAACCGACTTCCAGCTATTTTTCGTCCCTATAGGTAGATTTTTCTAATATATCCACACAAATACCATACGCACAAACAATCTTCAGTGAAGAAAACAAATAGCTCATTAATCAACAATAATTTTACAGAGAAATACAGCATGTTCTTATCGGATGAGTTAAACAGATGGTCCAAAGAGATTGCTGCAATAATTGTATGAGCTTTAAAGAATAGCATAGCAACAAAGATTTGAAGAAAATAATTTGTTGATTCGAAAATTTTTTAGATCACCCATATGGTATCAAAAATACCCAGAAGAACTCAATGCTATAAGCTTTAACTTGTAAGATTTTTATAGAACAAGAAATTCGGGCGCAGCTTTTCAAGGCAATCAGTAGCCAAGCCAACAGTTTATTTAACACCTTCACAAAAAAAAAAAAAAAATAATAATTTAAAAAAAGTGTAACTTTGAACTTTAACAAGTTTAAGATTTCACATTTTGTTTTGTATTTATTTTTTATGTTTAATTAATAAACATTAAGAGCAACAAAATGAACAACTTACATTAAAAAGCAACAAAAAAAAAAAAGAAATAAATATGGAATAATATTATGTGTGCGTGGTCCAAAAAAGCGTAAATCCTCTTATAAGATTAATTAAGGTTATTAAATCATATACATTCACACATACATGCATACTTTTTTTTATTTTTTTATTATTATTTGTGCGTCTTGAATAATTTGTTGCTGTTGTTGTTGTTGTTACTGCTTCGAGTTGTTCATTTGGTGAAGTCGTTATGTTGGCTTGTTTGCCAAGCCGTCCGTCCGTCCGTCCGTCTGAGTTTTCGTCGTTCGCTGGTAATTTTTTTCGGTTTTTTTTTATTTTCTGATAAATATAACGAAATAAATTTACATAAACAACACATGTGGCTGTAAAAAATTGCTTCGTTTTTTTTTCTGCGTTGTTTTTTTTTTCATTTTTACATAAAAACATAAGCCGAAGGCGTACAACGCCCGCCGCTGCCCTTAACGGTCGTTGGTGTCTTCTCCTCGGGCATTTGGTCTTGTAATTCTCTTTCTTTTATTTCGTGTTATATTTATTTATTTATTTTTTTTTGCTTTCGTTGTACGAGAATATTTTAATATTCTTAATATTGTTCATCATTTTTATGGTTCCTTTTTTTTTTGGAAAATTATTGTTGTTATTTGCCATGAAGACATTATGAACACGCGCTACGCAGTTACTTCTCATTGGCTTTCGAGCATTTTATTGCTTGCATCAACTTTGATACATTTCTTATTTAAGTCTTAAAGTTTGCAAACGAAAATTTATGTGATTCTAATATTTTTTTTCCATATTTCAAAATGTGTTACCATTGGAAAAAATTGGGAAAAAGCTCTCCTCTGAAATTTTTTTTCAAAAGATTGAAACGCAACCACAACTCGGCAAAGTTCCCTAAACAAAAATATTATATGTACATTTCTGCAAGCAATGTTCAATTGATAGCTACCAACAAAGTGAAATCGTGACAGCAATAAAATCGGCAGCACCAACAATAATAATAACAACAACAACAACGACGACAATCAGCAGTTCGGTTCATTATCTTCAACTCATTTAAACATTTTAACCCAACCGATTGCATTTTGTATTGCACACACCCACTAAAAGTGCTCATGCCTGCCACCCGTAAATGACCCCCTCCGCCCCCTACCCCTCTGTCACACTGGTTCTCTTTTTAACGCTGCCCTAACAACACTCGGCACACTATCAACAGTCGCACACGCTATCTGATTTGGTTGCCAATCGACGTAGTCGTGAAGTCCAACGTATCTCTTAATGGTGGAAACACACAATTAGAGATGTGCTAAATACATGTATCTCAAACACTCACGCACGTTCGAAATTTAGACTGAGTGTGATTTTGACGAAATTTCGCATGAGATTTTGCATACAATTTTGAAAAAAAAATTGTAAATTACTGGACTAAAAAGACTTCCGATAAACCCCCTTCCCCTTAGGCGAGATTTTTCAGAACCCTCCCTGCCCAAATATTATCTGAACTAATATATGGACGTCCCTTAATGACGGAATTATTAAGTCGGACGACGGTACATATACGTAATGTCTTGGCAGATAGAACAAGTATACGAATATCTTTACGATGAACGTCGTGATGCATTTTGTTAAGTTAAAAGTAATTTAGGGACATCCTACAATTATGTGAGATAAAAGTAGTATAGGAGGGGTTCAGCTAAATCTCACCTAAGGGGAGGGGGGTTAATCAGAACTTTTTCGTCCATTAATTTATAATTTTTTCCAAATTTTAAGCAAAATCTCATGTGAGACACAGAGTGAGAGGTTCGTCAAAATCTCACCAAGAGGGGGGAAGGGTCTAAATTTCGAGAAAAAAAACATCATGTAAATTTTTGGACGTATTCTTACGACTGTAGGAACCTTATAAACTTTAGCGGATTTCTATGCCACGATTCACGGCACGACAGATCAACTCACGTTCACGCTCACATCAATAGCTTACTCGCTGCTCTGCTATCAAGCATGATTTGTGTACATGTATTCAACTGCATTTATGCAAGTGGGTATTTGTATATGTATGTGTGTGTGTGTGTGTGTGTTGCAATTGTATGTAAGTTCATTGCACGTAGCACCCAATTGCAACAACACCAACAACAACAAAGAAAACTACTTATAACAAGCCAATGTTGTTGTTTTTGTTGTTGTTTTTTTTTTTTTTTTATGTGTACTGTTTTTGTCGTTGCATTGCTCGTCGTCGTCGTCGTTGCTTGGTGCTCAACATCATTGCCGCCTTCAATAAGCCTGCCGCCTGCCAGTCCCCCCCCCCCCACCAAGCCCGCCACTATCACCTTAACTTATCCAAACATACTTTTGTACATACATACAAACATTCATCTTCACTCTCATGATTGTTGTTGTTACTGTTGTTGCTTTTATACTCTTTCTTTATTTCCTCCGCATTTCACTTTGCACTCTCACTGCGCTTTGCTTCGTTATTCGTACTCTTGTGCATGCTCTTTGGAATCATCGTCATCGTCATCGTCGTCGTTGTTGTTACTCAGCTCAGTTACAACGATGACTTCGTGTGCCGCTGTCGCCTTTCTTACTGACTGCCCCTCCTGTTGTTGTCAACACCCTCACAGCTATTGCAACAGTGCATTAATGCCCGAATCGTTCGCCCACTTGCTCATAGCAACAACAACAACAAAGAACACATTTCTAATGCGTTGCGCCCAACAACGAACATGAACATGACTGTGTAGAGAGACAGACCGAAAGACAGAGGCCGATGTGCTCCAACTTGCATGCACATTGTGTCCACTTCTTATGTATCAGCGCCCGCAACCGCCCTTTTGCAATGTTTTTCTTGTTGTTGTTGTTGATTTTTTTTTTTTTTTTTTAATTTTTGCCAACAATACATCGTTTTACACAGTACCCGGCAACCGAGCCACCGGTCGGACAATTCTTTTTCTTTTCTTCTTTTTTTTTGGTTTCTCTTTCTCTTCTTTTATTATTATTATTTTTTTTTTTTTGTTGCTTTGCCTACCTCACGGTTTGCTTTAATTCCTACACGGCCACCGACACCTCCGTCTTCTTCTTCTGCACCTTTCAGCAATTGCTTCTTCAACAATAATAGCAACAACAACAACAAGAACAACAGCGTCGACGCCAACGACAGCGTCGTCGTCTCTTCTGTTGTCTGTTGCTTCATTTTTTCTGTCGCTTTTTTTCTTATTTCTTTTTGTCTGTTTTATGCTCCTCCACGTTCATTCGGTTGTTCGTACATTGTCGTCTTATTTCAATGTGCCACAGCCAAAATCATACACACACACACACACACACACATATACCATAGCGAACTTGCGTTCCTCTCTGCACTGTCCAACACTTCTTACGTCCCTCTTGCCTAACCAACGACACAACCAAGAACAAACAATGCTCCAACATCGGCAACGAACATTTTTTTTTTCCATTTAATTTTTTGTTTTTTGTTTTTGTTTTCGTTTTTTTTCTTCTTGTTGTGGTTTTTTCGCATTTGCCTGTTCTCTCTTCTCGCGTGCATTTTGTGTATCTCATCTCGTTTCGTTTGGTTTCGTTTCGTTTGTGCGCTTTCGTCATTCTCTCTCATCGTCGCCATACCGCCCCGTACACCTAAAAAATCAGCACAATCTGAGCAACTTTTGTTGGCGCTGCCGCTGCTGCTGCTGCTGCTGCTGCTGCTGCTGCCCGGCTTCGTCAACAGCGGCATTGGCGTCAACGTCGTCGTCGTCGTCTTCATCGTTGTTGTTCTTGTTGTTGTTGTTGTCGATGTTGCTGTTGCTGTGCGCTGTGCTGTAGTTGTTGATTTTCTCTATTTTCCTCAATCGTTTTGTGCCTTTTCATTTTCGATTCGTATATTTTTGCAAACTCTACTTTCAGTTATTCGCCGATAATTGATGTCAAAGGACGCAAAAGAGCGTTTGTCTCGTCTAAAAAGCATCGCGGCAACATTTCTATATATATACATAAACAATATGTATATACATACATATATGTATATAACAGTATAATTAATTAGCGAAACATATTAATAGTGTTTTTTTTTTATTTAATTATTGATTAATTACTATCACATACACAATGCCAAAAGAAGATCCGTTCGTAAATCGCGCTCAATTATTGAAAGCGATCAAAAAGTATCCAGAAATCTGGGATTCTAATAATAAGTTGCACATGTGCCGCAGCGTCACATCGCCGATGTGGAGCGAAATTGCTGAGCAGTTTGGTGGGCATGTGCCCACAGGTGAGTAGCATGCGTGAGTATGAAATTAATAAAAAGAAGTTGAATGTATGGAGAGAGCGAGCGCAGATCGGACTGAGAGCGTTGCCAGATTGCTAAAAATTTTGGTTTAACAGAATTTTAATAGGATTTTAACAGTTTTTTTTTTGTTATTTTTTAATTTTATTAATTTTAAATCTTCTTTTAAGCTAAACATTTTGGATTAACAGAATTTTAATAGGATTTTAATAGTTATTTATTTTTATTATTTATTTTTATTAATTTTAAACCTTCATTTAAGCTCCTCTCTTTTAACACTCTGCTCTCTTTTGCTAACTAACGCTCTCTATCATTAATAATTTTTTTCCGCTCTTTAGTAAAACTTCAATCGATTTGGAGTCAAATGAAATATCATTATCACAATCTTGTGCATCGTCAAATTTTGCACAAGGATCGCTTCACTACCAAATGGGAACATTTTGAGCCGATGTCATTTATGTATAGCATAACCGTGGCTAAAATTGTCGGTGCTGCCGCAAATGGCGAAACTAATGCCGAGCAACTCTCAGCAACACAACAGCAACAACAACAAGAACAGCAGCAGCAACTCAATGAGGGCCAAACACAATCATCACTGCCAACAAGTCACGGACGTGGACGTCCAAGTGGCAGCTTTACTTGGTTGCCACATGTAACCGGACCGCCACCAAGTGCAACAACAACACCACCGTCGCCAACACCACCAGCACCGCTGCCACCAACATCTTCAGCGGGCATAGCAACAACTTCTATGCCAGCCGAACATCAACATCATCAGCATCATCAACATGTGCAACATCACACACAACTTGAGGTCGGTACGCCATCACAACAACAACAACCACAACAACAACACATCTATACCGCCTTCACCGGGCTTGTGCCACCCGCGGCCATCACGGTGGAGGCAACAACAACGCCAATGCGTAAACTTGGCCGTCCCAGTTCATTGCACAATAGCATGCGTGGCCGTATCATCGATGCCATAAAGGCACGTCCGCCACTCTGGGCCGGACGACAACGTGAACAGCGTCAAGGTCAAAATCGCACCTCGGCCGTTTGGAAGGAATGCGCCGCTGAGCTCGGTCTAACGCCAAGTAAGTTCTATTGAAAAATTAAATGCCCTGTCTCTTTTTTACCTCTTAAGGGGACATCCTTAAATTACGTGAGGTTTTTTTTCTTAAAAATTAGACTCATCCTCCCTTCTTGGTTAGATTTAGTGAGACGAACTCATCCCTCTGTATGTAACATGAGATTTTGATAGAATTTTTGAAAAAACAAATAGTAAATTATTGAACTGAAAAGTTCACATAAGATGGTCGATGAGCCCCTCCCCCCTAGGTGAAATTTGGTGACTAAACCCCCCTCTCCTAACTTTATCTCACTTAATTTATGGACGTTTGTATCTTTCAATATCTATATCTGTATTCTGTACAAAATATTTAGCACTTGTGCAGACACGTTGGTCAATTATCAAGCAACGGTATGTCGATGAGCTGCAAAAGGAACGTCATGCACAATATGCGCAACAGGATTTTCGCTCGAATTGGGAACATTTTGAACGTATGACATTCATGCGTGAGATCTTAATTAAAAAAGTCGATGAACGTGAGCAGACACGTGAACAAATCCAGGAGATTGTCAGCGAACATCATCATCAACAGCAACAACAACAACAACAGCAGCAGCAACAACATCATCATCATGAACAGCAACTTCATCATCAACAACAACAGCAGCAACATCATTTGCAAGTGGCGCAACATTTACAGCAACAACAACATTATCCACCGCCGCCGCCACTGCAACATCGTATTGGTCTCGCCGAGCATGCGCAGGACATGCCCATCGGCTTGGTGCATCAACCGGCACAACAGTCGCCATTGCATGTTGTCAACGCACGTCGCCAACGCCATCATGCCGCACATCATCATCATCCACATCATCTCAAGCATGAAGCCGATCTTGAATGGGATCCCTTCGAGATGATTATGCATGTGCATGGCGGCCAAGTTGGTGGCAATACTGAAACACCGCCCAACTAATCAAATGAGAAAAAAAAAAAAACACGAAGTAAAGGAAATACTCAAGACTGATTCAAATACTAATTGCCAAGCATTGCGATACAGACTTTGAGTCTAAAATAATCATTTTTATCTGTAGTGTATAATCAAATCAAATCAAGTCGTGTGAATTCATCGCCCGACGTACATACATACATACATTACATACATAGTGAACAAATAAATGATAATTATGCAAACGTACAATTATGACTTTTGATTACGCTTTAGCCACCTCAACCAACCACCCACATACGCTAAACTTATTCGCCATCACCTATTAGCAATTTACAGGCGGGTTTTCATACCCTGTACCTTATGGTAGAACGGTATATTAGTTTTGTCAGCATCGACAATGTACGTAACACCCAGAAAGACCTCCGACTATATGAAGTATATATATTCTTGATCAGTATCGAAAGAGAAATTGATTTACCCAAATCAGTCTGTATCAGTCTGAAACTATAATATATAAAACCAAAATTCCTTCGCAGTTCGATTCTTTTATTCATTAAGCAGATCAAATTGATTTGGGTTTTCCCCTTTTTGGCTTAGTTAAGGGGTAAGGGGCAAATAACTGGAGCTACCTCGGGTAAAAAAAAGTACAAAAGTCATGTATTCTCGGTTGTCTTTTGAGATAGGACCAACAAATTTGGAGTGTATATAGCTGATTCGAACCTCAACAAGATATAACAGAAAAAAGGGCATGGCCTCGCCCCCACATAGTATAAATTTTAAGTATATCTCAGGAACCATAAAACCTAAAAGAATTAAACTTGGCATGTATGCTATTGGCATAGAGGGTAATAAGATGCAATAAAAAAATAGGCGTGACGCCACACCCACATATAGCTAAAATAGAAGAACGTTATATATCTGGAACCAATTGGTCCAAAAGAATAACAATTGTTGTATATGAAACTGATCTAAAACTGTTTCGTTTAAAAACAAATTGTAGGTAAAGGGTATGTCCAAGTCGAGCACACTCGACTGCAATTCCTAACTGGTCTTTCTTATACCAACCATCATTTACATATGCTGTGATCCGTTCTGTGCCGCTTTACTTTTTAATGTTCAACATCTCGGATGCCCCACCCCCACTCAAGCGTTTTTAACTTTGGCACACGTGCTATTCACATCACGTACCAATAAAAGTTTTCAGTTCGCTATCAGTTGCCAGGTCGTTGCTTCTGCATTGCTTTTTTTCGCTCTCTTGTAGCTCTTTGCCTCCTTTATGTCATTGTCAGCGACAGAAATATCACCAAGCCGCTATCTCCTTTTTGCTGACTGCTCCGCTTGCCTGCCGCTTCAATAATAAATGCAGTTTACTCTCGCATTTAACGCTTTTTGCACACGTGCTTTAATAATTCACAACGCATTCGAAGCGTTTTCTTTTTTTTCGCTTCGGTCTTCTTCTTATAATTTTGACTTGTGTACGATCCTGGCGCCCATTGTGTCATACACAGTGACTGGCGTCGTCGTCGTTGTTGTACGTGTATTACAGTAGAGCAGCAGCAGCGAGCGAAGGCGTGACGAATCTTAGCGCTTATGAAAAGTGTTTCAAAATTTGCCTAAACTTCAGTAGTTTACACAAAGTTTAGCAAAGCTCGCGTTTATCAGCGGCACGTAGCAAACTCAGTCGAAGTCAAGCATGAAAACGAAGCAGCTTCAAAGACGGCAACATAAAATGAGCAACTATTTTTGCGCATTTCTTTGGTTTGGTTTTCATTTTTTTTTTTTTTTGCTCCTTGTAATCTTTGCCGGTAAAAGGAACACAGAAAATGTTAGTAGAGTTTGAATGCTATAAGGAGCTGCTCATGTAAGTATATTATCATTGTCAAGTTGTGACAAACATTTTCTTTTGGCTTCTTACATTTGACTTTTTGTGCCTAAAATGTTTGTTGCATACACCAACACACACAAGCCATGCTCTTTGCCAGTTTATGTAAATTATCGCACATATTTTGGTACTACCACAAAAACGAAACCGCTAATATTTTACACACAGATATACACACACACATTTTCAGTTACCCACGTACAGACATAACTAAACGCTAAACTCAAACCCAAGCCTAAAACACAAATTGGCGTAAAACTTGCCAATGCACGCGCATTATAGCTTGCTATCTGCCAAGACAATCGGACAGACGGACGGAAGCACAGAGCATGAAGGAAAAACTTTTAAATTTATTTTCGCCAAGAATTCTTAACGGCACTCAACTGTCATATGCATATTCATTTCAAAATTCAGATTCTATTCCACAATCCAAAAACTGCCACATGAGCGTTTGTATGTACATATGTATGTATGCCTGTTTTTGAGTGTATTTGTACGTGTCTGTCGCAGGCACATATCTGTGTGTGTGTGTGTGTGTTTCTGTTAGGCAAAACTTCTTACAACAAAGTTATCGTCATCATCATCATCGTCATCATCATCCGACGACGACGACATCATACAAAGTTCCGGCGTTTAATAGAGCTGCCAAAAATGTTGCCTCAGGTTGTTGCCATTGCTCTCGCTGTCCACCGCCCGTACGCTCTTCGCACCCCCCCTGCGCCATGCCACACGATTTTGTGCCTTCTAGGTCTGGTATGCCATTTGCCCATGTGATTTGACTGTCTATCTTAGTTAAGTTTTTGTGCATGTGTGATGTTCACTTTTTTTTCATTTGGTATTTTTTTTTGTACACGATCAACTTTTGCTGTAAAATGTTTCCACATATCCTGCAGCAATTCAACCTAACGTTACACACACACACATGTGCAAAGTTCGTTTTCTAATTTTGAGCTTTTGTTCCAAATATAGTCGGCCCCAAAACTAAAATCCTTCACCCGCACTCTTAGCAACACTGCGATTTAAATTACTTTACTTGACGCTGACAGTTCTGATTGTTGACGTGATGCGTTTATTGAAATTTATTTTAGGCAATCATATAATTGTATTTGCAATTCAAAAGAACCTGACTTAACTGACAAATGGAAATAATCGAAAAAGTTCTGTGGTTGTCATTGTTTTTACTCTAGTCTCACTCACATTGTTCAAGCTAACGAAATTTTTTCCTATCAATCTTTTAGTCTTTCAGTACTTCTGAATTTTTATAGGTCCAGATGAGACATTACTGTTCACTTCAAAAAATTTATGCTCGGAGAAATGTTGACACCTTTACATTACCCCAAAATTCATCTTCGAATTGTTAGCGTTCTGATGAGCATCCACTCATTTTATAACATTAATATGAGCACAATTTATGTATATGTTCGATGATACATAATTCCTAATGCGCATTGTAATTTTAATAACTGAGTTACATGCAACAACAAATAATATAATACGTTTGGCTAAAAAAGAAAAATGTCTGAACATAAACTCAGCCTTCATATGCCAATAAAATTTAAGTTGAAATCCTGTAAAGCTTTCTTTTTATGAATCTTATTTTTTACGCTTCATTGCATAAATTTAAGCCTGCAATGCGAATAATCGACCATCAGATATAAGAAAATAGCTATAAAAAAAACACAAGCAACAAAGTTAAGTTTATCTAATAATAAAAAATAACAGCAGCAACAGAAAAAGTAGCGGATAAATGCTGCGCAGAGTAAAAGCTAAGAAGTAAAACAAACCGCGTTTAAAGAAGAAGTCACGTAGAATCGAACTGAGGTGCAAGAAAAGGAGATCCATAGGCCAATGTTGCTAATGGATACAACTTAAGATGAAAACAACACCAGCAATGTGCTATGATAGATACAAGATACAAAATAAAAACAAACCAAACAAGTATGGACGGCATAGGACGAGTATACTAGACAATATAATGCCCTGCATATAAAAATATATAAATCTGACATCGCTTTTTCAAAAAGATTTCACAATATCAAGAAAATAGGTCAAAAGATATGGAATTTTTGAAAAATTTTAGTTTGCAGGGTTTTGAGGGGGACATACTCAATAAATTTCTTTTCTTATTCTAATCAAAAAAAAAAAAAAAAATAGATTATAAATAAAATTCGTATGATAAAAAGTTGTAAAAAATTAGAAAATTTCCGAAAGAAGAATTGTTAAGAATCAAAATATAAAGTATGTTTTCGTTGAAAAAAATCAAATTTTGTTCATACTATAAGAAATATATCCCATAGTTGAAAAAACTTTAGCAAAAAAAAAATTGAAGAGAAGGAATAAGAACCAAAATATAAATTAATGTTTTTGCAAATATTTTTCGTTAAAAGAAACCAAATTTTGTTCATACTGAAAGAGATTCCTTATTTTCAACCCAAGTGTCCCAAGCGGGTTGCTGGTAAACCTTTTTTGTTGTATTTTTTGTTGCCTTTACGTTTTATTTATTTATATGTTTATAACGTGAGCAACGTATTTGATATCAATACTCAAGCAACAACAAGAACAACCAAGCGGAATGATACGTTGTTGTTGGCATAATTTCTACTTGGCTGTACGACTTTAATCTTCTTCTTCTTTTTTTTTTTTTTTTTTGTTGTTGTTTCATTGAGGCCAAGTTACTGACACTGCTGCAGCTCCTTCTGGCATATACCATGATGGCCTGCATAGGCCAACATCTGATGCCAATGTTGATCTTTGTTGTTGTTATTATTTTTTTTGCTGTGTTACCAACATTGAATTAAGCGACTTGATGCTGCTCGTTCAAATGATAGTTTCTTTTTATTATTTTTTTTTTGTTTTTTTCAATATGTGTATCTCTTTTCATAATTTCTGGCTACTTCTGACAGAGGCGACGACGACTACTACGACAACGATGAGGAACCTGGTTTGGCTTGACTTGGAGGCCTGCTGCTGCCTGATGCTTCACTCGTTTATTGTCTGCTGTTCGTTTTTTTTTTTTTTAGACTGTCTTGGCGTTGATTGTGTTTACAATGAATAAACCAAAGCAAAGCCAATTGGGTTTCACTTGAAATGGGCACGTTTTAATGCCTCAACATAAAAAAAGATTGTATGTATAAAGAACTAGCAAAAGAGCGTACAAAAGAAAAAAAGAAAAAAAAGAAAGAAAAACCAACAACAACATCACAATCAAATAAAGTGAGAGGAGAAGCTAAACCAAAACAAAAAAGAGATAACGCTAAACAACACACAATAAAAAAGCAAAAAACAAAAAAAAAAATGTTTTTTAATGCAGCACAACATTTAACCGAGATCTTTCTCTCGCTGAAATATTGTAAATGTACAAAACGTGAGCTATCTATAAGCAATCCAATCTCGAAAAACCTTAGCAAAATGTTGCCCAAGCGCATTCATCGGTGATGAATGGCGATGGTTGTGTGGTGATAGGATGCACAAGAAAGCAACACTTAGTTCAGTTCAGTTTGGGTCATAGTTGTGGTTACCAAGTTATGGAGAGTATAGAACAGTTGGCCATATTCAAGTTATAGAAAGCCAACAGTCATTACTACAACAATCAAATAATCACTAAATTCGCAAGCGCACTTTGGCTAATGCATTTGGATATGTAAGTAAGTATGTATGTTCGGTAAAATTGATGAATTGACTAGTTTGGTTTGGCAAAAATAACAGAAGAGAATATCAACACACAATCACAAAAAAAAATAAAATTAAGGGACATCCATAAATTACTTGAGATTATTCTCCTCGAAATTTGGACCCCTCCTCCCTCTTAGTGATATTTTTATACACACCACCCTTTGTATCCCACAGAAGAATTTGCTTAAAATTTTGAAAAAATTAATTAATTATTGGACTAAAAAATTCACATGAGATGTCCAATGAATCCCCTCCCCCTAGGTGAGACTTTGCTGAATCCCCTCACTTCATTTTATCTCACGTAATTTATGGACGTTCCTCACCATTTCCATTATTACATTTTTATGGTTTCTACTGTAATTCCATGCACATCTATGTATGTGCATATCTGGGTTCCTCCAATACTTTAATCGAAAAAGAATAACACACAAAGAGTAACGAACGAACGAAACGAAAATTGCAATAATATCACTACAACAATTGCTCGCAATCAATAACATAAAAAATACATAAAAATATATTCTGTATACTCGCGCTAACACGAAGGCTTGATGATGTTCTCTAGACCCCTAAAGAACACTTGTTTACAAATACATTATTTGCTGCACTTTTCATTGCTGCAACGTTCTGCTCTCCCTATTTGAAGAGCGTATAATTCTACGCTCTTTGGTGCCGAGCGAAACCGCTCGCAATTCTGTATACTCACGCTAACATGAACGCTCAAACCTGAAATCAACGCTCGCTCATATAAAATTATCATTTGTATTTTCAGTGTATGCACACTAACTCGAATGCTCACACAAACGTAAAATCGTCGTTCGCTTTACTAAAATTTTCTGTTCGTAATTTTATTCGCTATCGTGTCACAAACAAAAAAAGAAAAATACAAATTTTGTGAGGTTACAAACGAATTTGTGTGGTTGTGTTTATAGATTTCTTTTCCGATTTAGTTTGATATCAATAGTTTTCGAATATTATCACTACACTTTGAATATATAACCGTATAATGGAACAAAAAAAACCAATATGTTTAACGCTCCAACAGAAATTTGACATTTTAGAGAAACTAAAAACTGGAGCAACTCTTGCAGCTCTGTCAGAAGAATATGGTGTCGTAAAATCGACAATTTGTGGCATTAAACGGCTGGAAAAAGAGATAACACACTGTGTAAACAATACATTATGTGGCCCCGGTGACAGGAGGACACTCAAAACATCTGACTTTCCAAAAATGGAAGAGGAGCTTTTCAAGTGGTTCTTGAAAGAAAGAAACAAACATTATAAAATAAGCAGTATAATGCTACAGGAAAAGGCTAAACAAATACATAGTAAGCTTAAAGAAAGCAATGTGCCGTTTCTAGCCAGTGATGGTTGGCTACAGAAGTTTAAGAGGCGTTATGGCATATCCAAGAAATCGATCTACGAAGATGCATTGACTTGGCAATATAAACTATCGCCATCAGACACAACAAGTTGTCAGAACGATACTTCATCTGGCCCGGGAACAAGAAAGAAAATGAAAACTTGTCACTTACCTCAAATGGAAAAGGCCCTTTTTCGGTGGTTCCTGAAAGAAAGAAAGAAAAATTATAAAATTAGTGGATTAATGCTTAAGGAAAAAGCTCAAGAATTATGTGACGAGCTTAATGAAGACGACTCGACTTTTCATGCCAGTGACGAATGGTTACAGAAGTTTATGGATCATTATGGCATAGGCCAGCCATCGGATTTGTTGCCGTTGGAACCAAAAACCCAAGATGACCACAAATCAAATTCAAAAGTAAGTATCAAAACGAAAACCATAATTAAAAAACATGAATTTTTTTTTTATCTAAAAGAAACTCTGCCTGTGGTATTATAGATCTATGTAAAGTTTTCGTGAACCACAAATATTTTATAGGTGTATCCAAATTTTCGATTTGTCAATAATTTCAATATAAACGAGTATGGCATTTATAAAGAGATTTCTTAGCCTTAGCTAATTTTCATTTTTCTGGCAAGCAAATTAATGTTTTAAAATTATTTTTTCATTCTTACTTAGGTTTTTGGAAAAGAATCGAAAGTGTTCTTCTTCTAGTGTTCGAAAAAAATAATGTGATATTTTTTGGTTTTAAGTAATGCTTGTTTTCTTCGGTTTTTTTGATAAACTTTTTAAAAGTTTTTTAAACTTGCTTTTTGTAATAAGTTTTCTATTTTTTGTTTTCTATTTTTTTTATTTTTTATTATATAGTTTAAACCAATATTGTTTAACGGATAGATTTCATACATAGCATTGAATTTACTTAATTTGTAATTTTTGTCTATAATTTTTCTTAACCTATTTTCATCGATTCCCAAGCCACTACCATATAAATAAATCAGTCAAGTCGTTTTTGTCGTGAGTTTATACTTAACCAGCAATTGATCGATCATTAAGCATTACTACAAGACTACCACCACTTGCATATGCCATCGAACCAAACGTGCCACAATTCCCATTTTACTTGACGCGTCGTTCGGGATTGGGAAATCAAGTGAATTATTGACAAAGTTAAACTGCGTGCCCGCACTGCTAAATGACATTTAATTGATTTTTCGGCAATTAGTTTAATGTCTTTTATAGTTTAAACATGTACATTGCACATATAAATGTCACAGGTCGCTGTAGGTGTTCAGCATTTCCAATTTCTCTCGAAATAGATAAAATGTGGGAAATTATTATTTTTTTTTTTTGTATCTGACAGAACTTCACATGTTCGAAGAATAGTTTTTCTTTTAATAAAAATATTATTTTCAAACGATTGTTTTGCTTAATTTTTTTAGATCTATTGTTTTTATTTTCTTACATTATAATTTAATTTAATATCATAATGTTTTAAAAACCAATCATATGCTCTTGGTAGATACAAAGTCAGCTAAGGATTTTTATAATATATAATGTATTTTTCCGGAAGTTGCAGACTTACGAAATGCGCTGGTTTTGAAGGGGATTATGGATTTAGATTTAATAAAATAATACAATATCCGGCCTTGGAACGATCTTCGTTCAACTGTTGCCGAAAATAATTTTATTTTTTTTTTTTAAATTTCAATTGTCAAACATATTTTCCACTTGTATGGATATTGCATCAACATTATCATTGACCACGTCAATTAAAAGTAGTTCTTTGGATGTGGTATTACATAGTCTGGTTATTTTGTACTAATCCGCAATGAATCAAGCGGAGTTTGGAAATAAATATCTTCCTGAATGGGAGTACTGAATATACCTATAAAATCTTTAACGAAAAAAATCCGATTCCATGGTTTCAAATATGGAAAGACAGACCATTATTTCAACAAACCGTATACTTTATGAGCTCACTGGGGTTTCCTCTTTGTATACAACAAAGAAACATAGCGTTCACAAGCAAATGTGCAGAGTTACTATTAAGAAATGTACAAAAGAGTAAAAGTATCGCTGAAACTGCAAAACAAAAAAAAAAAAAAGGGGGGAATGATGTATCGTTAAAGTGTTTAATATCTTTTATTTTCGTCATAATGTCTTTAGTTAATGGATACGCAACGTGCATGTTTGAGCATGCATAAAATTTGTTAAATAAATTCGCCACTGCGACTTCGTCACTACACTAAAATGCTTGTTTTGCTTGCTCGTTAAATATGTTATTTTTTATTTCTATTTTTTTTTATTTCAGCTTTCTTTATTGTTATTTTTATTGGCTACTTACTTTGTAAGCGTATTAATGTGTGTGTGTGTGTGTGTGTCTATGCATATGTGTAAATATTGCGTACATTTTGTATCTATGAGATGCGCACGTCAACACGCATAATGATCGCAGCAAGCTTAGCTTACTGCTACTTTTTTTTCAGCGTCTTTTTCATCTCTTAAAGATTTTCTAATGAAATAAATGAGACCATTGATTTCTTTAAATGCCGCAGATATACTCGCATGGACCGAGCGCGAGACGAGAACGCGGACTCTGTTTATGTGTGCTTAATTTTTATGACTGCATAAATGCGCACACTGGCCACAATAATTTGCTAGATTAGAATTAATTTGAAGCGAAAGCGCAGATAAAATGATATTCCATTTTTTTGTTGTTTTTTTTTTTTTTTTTTTTTGCGCTATTCTTCTCTTGTTTATGTTTGTTTTGTAGCTCCATGAAAGTAACAAAGCTCAAGTTGCTTGGCTCCACAATATAATTGTCTCATTTTGTTGCTGCTTGTTTGTTTGTTTCTTCTATTTTTCGCTCACATGTTTTATGTAGATACTTTAAGTGCTTCATTATTTACATTTCTGCGTATTCACTTTTAAGTTTAGCTGAGCTAAGGCTAGGCAGACAGGCAGTCAGTCAGGCTGGCATGCAATTCGACAGTTACGACAGTCCTTCGTCAACATCACCTCATCATCTTCATCATTATCATCATCGCGGTTGAGGTTGACGTCGTCATTCGCATCCTCATAAATACAAAGTCGAAATCATAAACAACAACACCGGTTCAACAGCGCTGTTTTTAGCCTCAGATACTTATTATTCGCTCTTTCGTACGTTCAACAGCAAAAACAACAATAACGAAATCAAAGCCATCCATTGTTTTTGTTGTTTTTTTTTCTGGTTTGCTGTTGTTACTGGGCATTCTCATCCAACCATCCATCCATCCAACCATCCGTCCATCCATCCATATTTATATATTCCCCGCATGCTGGCCTCTGACAATCTCCTCACAGCCTGTCCCGGTTGTGGGTCTTGTATACAGAGAGTGCTGCACCCAAAACAAAACTCCACTTTTTAAGTTAACTTCGTGCTGATCCCACATGCGGGTCTTGTTGTTGTTGTTTTTCTCTTCTTTTACCTTACTTTTTTTATTTTGTAAAGCATCTTTTTTAATGCTTCATTTATGGAAAATGTAAAAATAAAATGAAGCCCAGCATACAAAAATACAAAAGGCGCAGCAGCAACATTTCGCTAACCACAATCTCCTCCAAAATGGTCGAGAAGAGACACAAAAAAAAGAAAAAATTGAGTAAAAAGAAATGATTGCCGTACGGTAGCAAAAAATTTCGACAGTTATTTACGATTAGCACATAAGATACGACACACGACATGGGTCGAAAGATACGGCAATGGATACACCAAAGGAC
Source organism: Phortica okadai (assembly GCA_034638295.1). Lineage (NCBI taxonomy): Eukaryota > Metazoa > Arthropoda > Insecta > Diptera > Drosophilidae > Phortica > Phortica okadai. Next base: position 5,933,504 of record CM067852.1, read on the forward strand.
AGACACTGGCTTGAGATACACTTCATTTTATTTATCTTTTTTTTTTAAGTTTATTTTCCTGCGCCATTTTTTTTGTTTTTGTAATTTATTTTTTAGTTTTGGAGCATATTCCTTTAAAGTGATACAATGCAAAAACGCACACCTGAGAGCAATAAAGTTGTTGAAATTTCAATGAAATGATTGCAGCGACTGCACACTATCTATATATGTACATATGTAAAAAATAAAGTTCCCAAAAAGCGTCTGTTGTCCGTAATTATCAACTAAATTTTGTTAGTTTTTATTTAAATGTTTAAAATTATTAAAAAAACATTTTACTATATTTTAACTATAGAATATTTGTATCTTGAAAATTCAGAATACAAAAAACTCATTACTGCCAAACCACCAACAACAACAAACACCGCCCACATCATGTTATTTTTCAAGCTACTTAAGCTTAATTCAACATTTCGTTGATAATAACTTATTATTTTTTTTTTCATTTGCCAATAAAACAATCACTCAACACCAGAACAACTTAAACACTCCAACACGGCCGGATAGATTGTTGTTTGCTTGATTCTGTAGGAGTAAGACGATACACTTGGAGGATGTGCCACTTCAAGTGCTGTTCTCTTCAATGCGCAGCAATGTTGCACACAACAACAATGTTGATGTTGGAAGTAGGAGGACGGACGACTGCGGCAATCACTTTTTGGCATTAAGTACTTTATTATTGTTGTTTTTGTTTATTTCGTACTTTTCACTCATGTCAGATTTTTTTTTTATTTTTTTGTTTTTTTTGTTTTTGTATGTTTTGGTAAAAACGAGAATGAAATGAAAAGAAATGTTAAAAAAAAAAACTTAATTTCACGCGCAGCAGGGGAGCAACTTCTTGATTACGCATACTGAGTTTGTATAGAAATAAAAAAAAAACTTATACGAGTAAAAAAAATATATCTCAAGTTAGCATGAAGCGTGTGCAGCAGCAAAAAAAAATCTTGTTTTTATGACAATACACACGGGATTATGCTGAAGCACACACACACACACACACACACACACACACACACACTCACATCCATGCAGAGCAGTCAACAAATAAATACATTTGTACGAGCATGTACGCGAATGGAGTGGCAAACAAATATAAAAGCATTAAAATTGTTTTATAAAAATTAAAAAGCATCTTTATAAACAACCAAATATGTTTGAATACTTGTGTATGTAAGCACTTTGACAAATATTGTGGCACAATCAGTTTTTATAAAGTGAAGATCCCAACTCTCTTTGAAAGACACGATATTGGATTACATCACAGCCATTACAGCTACCAACTTCGTTTCCTTCTAAAAACAAACTGATAAATAATACGTCATTATTTCAAGTTCAAGGGAACTTTTATCAATATATTGAAGGGATTGATAATAAAATTGCGTAATAACCGACACTTTTAACTACCCTACGACATTTTAGTATATTTAATAGCCAGACTCTTGATCTAGAGTGGAAAAAACTCAGCCGCAAATTTAAGCATTTTTGTTGTAAAAGACGTTTGGAATTGTTGTAGCCACACTTTGTAATTTGTTGTAATTTGGACATTCTTCTTTCAGTGCTGTTCTGTTTTGATTTAAGCACTGGACGAAGCGAGATGGATCTGTTCGGTTTGTAAATTTTACTCGGATTCTTCTTTGGGTGCTAATATTTTCAATCGAGTGGATATGTTAGAATTTGCCGAAAAAGTCAACAGTTCGTTTTCCACTCTTATACAGATAGATATTAAGGGTTTTATGGCGCGCCCACTCGAGCTAAATAGCTTATGTTGTAAGGTATTGTATGTAGACATAAGAATTCCTATAAAAATACGGAATTTTTAAGAAGCTCTTACTATGTCTACACACAACACCTGACAACATTCGTTAATTTAGTTATTTAGTGCGTCAAAACCACTCATGTAAATTGGATATTAAATTCTTTGAGTCTTTTGGCCTTAGCTTCGATCGGCCTTGAGGATTTTTTATCTTTTTTTTCCAAGCTAATTTAATATACATAATTTCAGTTTCGATTTTTTCTTTAATTAATTGATTTTAGCTATTAAGTTTCAATTTAAATTGTAACACTCTAACTTAAGTTCAATTATAATTCTTAGAATAAGCATGAATAAAATAAAACACTAAAATTACATTAAAAAAAAAACGCTTATGATTTTTTTTCGTAACGTTTTCCCGAAAAATCTGAGGCGAGTGTCTAGATTACGACTTTCAATTTATATTTTTTTACCTATCAAGCTTGAGGGTTCATGATTTTTCATATATATATATCATGAAGCATCGCTTGAATTTATAGTTTCATAAGCTATTATTACTACTCAAAGACGGTACTATCACATGAACTTTGGTTGAACTCCAGTTCATTTTTGTTTTTTTTTTTTTTATAACAAGTGAAACTTAAAATTTAACGGGGATTGAGATTGAAATTGAAAGGATGCGACACATTTAGGCATATTTCTAGCCCACATAGAGAGAGAGAGCGAGAGAAGAGATAAAAAATAGAATGGTGAGCGAATAAAGAGAAGAAGCTTAAGTATAACATGTTGGGTAATATTCGGCGGCCAAATATTCAATAAAAATTGTGTGCATTTATTTGTGAATATATTGAGCCATTGTTATCAAAAATAAATGTAACTTTTCACTACTTTCCCATTTAGTATTTTATTGATAGATCGTAATATAAGTAAATCCTATCTTTAGCATTTGTTATCAAATTCAACATAAATCAAACATCTTTAAATTCACACAATAATATTCACATTTTTGTAGCAAATAAATATCAATAACAGCAATGAAACGAAAAAGCAACATTAAAAAGAAACAAATAGAATTAAGCCAGCGAGAGAATGGGATAGAGCATATGTATGTATGCATATGTACGCTTCGCTGAATTGCCGAGTCCAAAACCGAGAGCAAAGACTTCGTATAGTGAGTACAGTAACGTGAGCACCAAAACAAGAATCAATGTTTCGTAAAACCAACGTGATTTAGTTCGTGAGCATACAGCGTCGTCAACTGGCTGTGAAACGACACAGAGGGTTACCTGTTGACGTTTAATAGAGAACAAACATAATTTGCTTTGGTTCGAGTTTTCTACGTGTGTGTGCGCCTGCGTATAAAATACATATGTCGCTTTTGTGAATTGAATATTTTGATCGTTTTGAATAAACATTCTCCAAGTATGCCGTTAACTAATGCTGAAAGGTGTCATAACTATCGGGAGAGAAAAAAAAAACAAAAGCTGGATAAGCCTCCACAAACTTCAACGGAACGTGTACGTCAATTTCGTGCACGCCGACAGGAGCAAAATAAAATGTCAACTGTACAAAATGCGTCAACTGTACAAATAAGTGAAAAGCAACCACGTAAGTATTTGAATAGTTAACATTAGGGAAAAAATGTAAAAAGATTTTTGTTGGTTCAAATATCAATATTGCTCATTTGTTTACTATTGGGACCAATACCGAATTTGATTTGAATACTCTCTGAATACACGATATAACTACAATTCAATTTTCTACCCCACAGGTACAAAGAAACCCAGAAGAGAAAGAAAGTCCAAAAAAATAGCGAAAACACCAGTAGAGCGTATGCGTGAATACAGAGCGCGAAAAAAGGCGAAGCAACAGGAAATTACAATTGCTGCTGGATCTGCAACTAATGTTGAAGAAACGACAATTGAAACGTCTTTCCAACAAAACTTGGTAGACAACCACTTTGATAAGAATGAAATTCAATCATCGCTATTTTACAAGGCCCTTAGTCGAAGGAACAGCCAAGAAGAACAAAAACCAGAAGACAATAATCCGTCAACTACTACTATGAAAATGGTAGTAGATACAATTCCTTCACTAGTCGAGGAGCAATTCGAGTTTATAGAAGTATCTGAAGAAGCATCAACTTCGGAAACGAAAACACGTCCATATGAACACCTTGCCGAGTCACCATCTACTTTCGGATTCGGATCAAACAGTTTGGAACATAATGATAATCATGTGATAAATCGCGAAACATTTCTTCTTTGGTTGGCCGAACAAAGTCCTACGACTGACATCATTAATAGTGTAACGTAACTGATTGATTATATTATTTGGGTATATGCTCTCTCTCTATCGCTCTCACAGTATCACATAATTCGGAATTTTTCTCAGTGTATAGCCAATCTACTTCATTTTTTGCTGCTCACTCACACAACGTAACATTTGATTGTATGAGTTGTGCCCGTCACTGTTGTGTGTCCACAAACGAACGAGAGAACGAGCGAATAACGGAAAATGTGTACACGCGTGCATAGGTTACTCTGAGAGTAAAATGTTTTTTTCGTGTGCTTTGTTCAATGTTCTTTGTGCTCTGCGTTTGAGTGGTTGTTGTACTGTGCATTAGTTTACGTTGAAATATTTTTATAATGTTTAATACTGATTGGGAGGAAACGTATTTTTTCTGTGAGAACATTTTCAAAGAAGCGGAATGCTTGATTTGCCAACGTGGAGTTTCAAGACCAACAAAATTTTACATAAGAAGACATTATTTAGGCTGCCACAAAGCGTTTGAGAGTCTAAAAGGCGACGAACGCTTAAAGGCATTAGCGGACCTAAAAGAGCAATTTTTCGTTAGGGAAAGCTGTTTCACATTAAGTGTAGATAGTTTATTAGGCGGATGTACAACAAATTCGGTACTTATAATTATCTTTCAAGATGAACTCTTTTTTTTGAACATTTAAATAATAACTATTTATATTTTATAAGCTAATTTTTGTAAAACTTAATCATTTCAGGCAAATACACGTTGTACACGTTTAAACAACACACATGAGGATCCAACAATTAGAGTTGTTAATGAAGCTATTCAAGATAGTCCTAAATCGGCTGGAAAAGGCGCTATCCCGAAGCAACAGTTGAAACGTCAATGTAAAAGATCTGCCGGTACTGAAGCAACCAAGCCTCCGGGTACCGAAACAGTCAAATCTGTCGGTACTAAAGCAACAAAATCTATCGGTATCGAAGCAACCAACAACCCCGATTGCCCCGTAGCAAAAAAACCTACTATAAAACCAAGTCAACACGATGAGACGACAGATGATCTTTGCTTAAGCGGACTGTCCGATGTATTGAATGCGTCTCAAAGTATAAATGATGATTGTGCGACCTTTGGTAATCATGTTGCGGTGAAACTACGTCAGTATGACAAACGTACACGCAACATTTTACAACATCGGATCAATAATCTAATATATGAAGCCGATATGGGAAATTTCGAGGATAAACACTCAAAGGCCACAACATCAACATTGAAAAAGTCTCGGCCAACGTACGATATAAAGATGGAAAGTTCACTTTCCGACGATAGTGTTGTGGAAATTAAGGAAGAAAGTGATGATGAATATATAAATATACAATAAATCTTTCTAATTAATTTGTTTCTATTAAAGCATTTTTGTTTTTGTTTTTAATTTTTTTTTTTTACATTTTTTAAACATGAATATAATTTTGCACATACACTTTGACACTAATCAAAGGTTACGGTCTATAAAGATACAAGCAGGTAAAGAGGGCGAGAAATTTATATTTTACCTGAAAAAAAAAACACAACAGATGTCGCTAAGTGCAACTCGAAATATTTTTCTTGTGCAAAAGTAATTAAATCTGTTGTTTATTAATGAATCATTATGAAATTTCTTGGTAGAAATGTATGGCGGTATTTCCTTTGCAAAATAATCCTGCAGTAATAACTTTAGTTTGCATAAAATGTATCTTGACCTGAAGACTGAAGACGGTAGCAAAGTAATGCAAGGCAATTTTCTATGAAAATGCATTAATAATTAACGTATATTAAATATGTGCAACAAAGAGTTGCACGCCTCACTGTAATACCCCACAGACACGCACTCATACGCATACACACTCAGAATTAAGTGTATACTTTCATCACGCCGATGCGTCTGTGCACCTGCTGCGTTGCATACAAATTACCAGCGCAAAGACTCGCACATTTGTCAATGTGACAATAGAAATGCAATGGTAGAGTGGCGAACGGGTGGGCAGGCTTGCTGACTCTGTCAGACGTATGCAGGTAGTACCATCAGCAGGTGGATAAAAATGCCAGAGTTAACGTTCGAGGTGGGCCCATGTGGTGTTTTGCTAGCCGAGAGTTAAGTGCCATTGTATCCACAACAACGTCGCATTGCGTTGTGTGCAATTATTTTTTTCTATTTAAGCTTTTTTTCAACAATAATAATACTACTACTAACAACAGCAACAACAACAACAACAACAAAAGCGTTAGTCATAGTCAAGCCAGCCATTTAATTACACTTATTTTTACAACGTTGCCCGCAGTGAAAAATAAAAGACAAAAACAAAAAAAAACAAATAATAATAATAACAATAAAACAATGCAAAAATGTTAAGCAGTCAGAGAGTAAACAGTGTCTATGACAAGTACCCACACATACTGAAACTATGTAAATTGCAACTCCCACAATTTGAGTGCAAGACACGCAACAGGACGCGTCACTCGTTAAAATTTATGCGACATTTGTATTCTAAATATTTCTACTAGATTTAATTGAAATTCAAACGATATTCACGCAATATTCGTTCAGCAGAGAACATGACAATCATGTCTGATTGAGCTAATGTTTCATACATTTTGCAAATCATGTGACAACGTAAGTTGATTGATTGTGAAACTGACACGTGGACAAGTTGAATGGGTTCAATTATAAAACCAAAGGCCAAAAATGTCATTCATATAAAGGTCACAAAAAGATCACTGAATTTGAAGACATAACATTTGACTCAAGGCTAAACGAAAGTTACGTTATAACAGATCAACATATTCAAATTTAAAGTTTAACCAAGACAGAAGCAATCACCACAATTTCAAAAGTTCAGTTTGTTAATTTACTCAAGAAAATGTGAAGTTGACAAAACTGTTGTTATATATGTAAGTGAGACAACATACATCTGTGGATTTCTATATAGTTTTTTTTTTTTTTGTTAGGACTTGAAAATGTTCCACAGTTATTTAGAACCAATAAGGACGCTGTAGTCGAGTATACTGGACAATATAATATTTTGCGCACCCCAAATCTACAAAAAAATATTTATTTGGCATCGCCCATTCAAAATATCAAGATAATTGGACAAAAAACTTGGAATTTACGAAAAAATTTAGCTTGTTGAGGGGTAAATCAAAGAAAAGGAAATTTTGTGTTATGTAGTTTTAAAGATGTATATATGTATATTTAGTGAGACACTTTTAGAGGGGAAATGAGAGGGAGGGACAATGAGAGGCCCGAATTCTACCCCGCTTAACTTGCAAAAACTATTTTTTCTCATTGTCACAATATAAAAATTTTTATAATACGTTTCTAAACGTGTACAAAATGACATGGAAATGTTACTCTTCATATTCCTAACCACTGCCTAGGAAGAATAAAAAAATATAAAATTAGCAGAAAAGAATATTTCACTGGTTGAATCCATAGTCTTCGGTATGTCACGCTATCATAGATCCATTAGCGATATACCAATTCAAAGTAATGAGGGACCGTGTCTCTATATTTTATTTCATACAGTCGCAGGCTTAATCATATGAATGTATAGTCTGTCTCTTTTTCATGTCGTTTCATTGAGTTTCAAATCGCAACCATGCTAAAAAAGTTTCAATGAAAAAAACTCCATTGATATAGAAAAAAACGAAAAATTGTTAATTAATTCTAAAAAGTCTCTGATCCGATAGGGAATATATATTTGAACTACACACAGCTTCGTGTGGTCACAGACAATTTTGCAGAAAAGTAGACGGATCACAGAACAAGTCAAAGATATCAGACAATTCAAAATTAAATGTTTCCATGGCTAATTGACAATTGCAAGTCAACAATTAGCCATACAAGCTTACGTGTCCTAACCTTTCGACAAAGTTTTCTTTTATATTTTTTTCGTACTAAAAGTAGAACATGAAAATTAACTTAAAGGTTAAATTTGTCGTGTTTCTTGTAGTGAAAGCTACACTGAAATTATTTTTGACATTTTTCGCCTGGCATTTTTTTTTTTTTTTCATAAATATTCTTGTTCTTCTTTATGGTAGGTAGTATGTAAATGTGTGTGTGTATTTTTTCACAATTGAAGGTTTTGACTTTTGTTGACTGTCAGGGAAATGCCACAACTGTTATTAAGATTATGAACGACATGGAAAATTGGATTGTGGAAAATGTAAGCAAAAAAAAAAAAAAAAACAAAAGAAAGAAAAATAATATATGCATAAATGCCACGCAAACAGTCACGTCGAAATGCGTCAGTCTGTTACACCCATTTCCGAAAGCCGAGTAAAATGCTGGTCAAAATGTTTATTGTGTCCAAAAGCAAACGCACTAAAAATTTTGAAGGGTTTTGCGTGAAAGGTGGCTTAGTGACTCTTAAGAGAATGTGTGTATATTATTTTCGTAGCGTTTTGTTTGGCCGCTGGTTGTTTTGTAAATAATGGCAAATAATTCTAATTGCGTGCGTCTTTGGCACAAAATCAAAAAACGTCATAAAGCAGCAAGAAAAGAAAAAAGGAAAAACAAAAAAAAAAATTGAAAAACAACAAAAAAAAGTGAGCAAGCAAAAATCAGTTTAATAAAAGTGGCATGCAACGCAACGATGAGGCAAGCCAGCGCGGACATGCGAAGAACATGTGCGTGCAAAAAACGCATTCATTATGAAATTTTATTTTGTTGCGAATAACCATCAAATATATGTAAGCAAGACATGAAGCAAAAGGCAAACAGTAAAGAAGTAAACAAGAAAAAAAAAAAAAAGCAAACAAAAAAAAAAATAAATATAGGACCGAGAGGACGTTTATGCAACTCATGTTGCATGCAACAGTTAAGCGAGACCGTGTGGACTTACTTAGCTGTGCATGGCAGTGTGCATGATTTCCTCATTGCGTATCTTGTTGCTACTTCACTCGCGAAGTCTTCATTTTTCATTAGAAATATCTACGCACTTGATTGCAGCATTTAATTAATGCGACAACAACAACAACCACAACAATAAAAATAACAACTTCAAGCAATGAGTAAGCAAACACTACTGCAGTGGCAACAACAATAACAACAACAATAACAACAAAATGTTGTTGAGATATTTATGTGCAACACTTGACAGATTTATTTATTTGATTTGCAGCAACGTCAGCAACAACAACAACAACAACACCAACAACAACTGCTTATACACTTGAGTTACTTTCATGTGGTGGAGCGAAGAGCTGAAAGCACATCAAGCTGCTGATGTTATTAGTGCGAAGACATTTGTTTGTTAATAATGTTGCAACAATTTCCAAATTAAATACATCTTGTCTCTTGTCTTGTCTTCTGTATGTATTTTTATTCATTTTTTTTCTCACTCTCTCTCTCTCTTCATAGTTTCAGCGAATTCCTTGGCAAAGAAAAATAATGTAGCTTGGGATTTAATATGTTGCTATGCTGCATAAAATAAATCATATTGACTTGCTGTATGCCACTGAAAATGAGTCAGCGACACTTGCAGTGCAACGCCATTTTCGTAGATACTTTTTCATAGTTGCACGCCTACAAAACACACAGACACACACACACATTACATACAAATAGTTGCTGCCACTTGTACTTTGATTTATTGTCACTCTTTTAAAATTAGGGGATATAGTTTTATATATGTAAATACATAAATATTTCTTAAAATCTTCTTTCACGGTTCAATTTGAACAACATGTGGTTTTGTATTGATTTATAGAGATACAAATCAATGTAACTTATTAAACAAATAAAAGCGTTGTTTTCAAACAAATTTCATATCTTTATTATCTCAACTTCATTATCCAAAAATAATAATGTTTAATACAAAAATATTTTATAGACATTTAAAGAAATTTATCAAAAGGAACCGTTTGCAGCGTCAACTTGTCCAATTGCCCGAGGAAGAGTATATCATCTATAGCCTTTTTCGCACAGAGTTGTTGTTGCCCACTCAATTTGCGGTAGAAAATCGCCCAGCCCTCCGCTAAGACAGCAGCTTCATCACGTCGCTCACAACTGGACGGCTCGTCACAATCACGCTCCTCACGTTCGCCTACAACACGGCTACCGTGTTTACGACACTCACATATACCGTGCTCACGATTGCATTTGGCATGACGTCGACGCAAAAGGCGTTCGCAGCTTTCATCATCGATAGACTTAAAGTGTTCCGTCGTTGCAGTGCTCAAACGTCGACGTTTTCTCATCGGCACCGTTGGTGAAGTTTCAGGCGATTTGAGTGCCGTATCAAATGCAACAAATTTTTCTTCCAATACCATTTCATTGAACGAATCAATAGTATCTTCATTATATTGTAGATCATCATCAATTTTGAGTTGATCTTGTTCTTGTTCACGTTCTTGTTGTTGCAGTTTATTTTGTAAATATCGCTCAGCTCGTTCATCGCGTAGAAATAATAATGGTTCATAGTACCATAAATTTGGCACATAAAGTTCATCGTCAGTCGCACCGCTCCTTTCGCTCTCTTCGACCTTACGCAGCTCACGACGGAAACATGCTCGTATGCTCAATAGTTTATGCTTCAGTGAATCGATATTTGCATTGGGATCGATGGCCAAATAAGCTTCTAATAGCGTTTCCATTGCACGCTTTTTCTTCTTCTTGTCTCGGTAGTCTTCCGAATTTACTTTCCATAATTCCGGCAAATTTTTATATGCATGAAAGAAATCATACCATAGCTCGTTCTCTTGTATTGAAGCCATTTAAAAAAAAAAAAAAAAAATTAAAAAACACTCTTTCCTCTATCAAATTAAGTCCACCACGTCACGTGGTTACGAACGAACTGTTCGCAACACAAGTTTTGGACTATTACACGAGCGCAGAGAGTGAACCGAACGAGACATACGGCGAAAAATAAAAAAAACGAGCTCGTCGAACTATGTTCGTGTCGTTCACTATGCCGCTGCGAACATGCTGCGAACAACGAGCATTCGGTTTGAAACGGTAGGTACTGAATACACACTTAGTCTCATACAAGGCGAATATTATATAGACTTTCAAGCGAAATCAAATTTTTATAGGTACATACACAAATATGTGTTTGGGTTTTTTCCACTCGCTCATTTGTCAAAAGTCGAATGCATTAAATTCTTAAACGAAATTACTTGTTGAATTAAACAAACAATTTCAAAGCAACTCATACGACAGGCCCTTCTCAGACACTCACCACATACACTACCGAATAAAAGTTGAAATTTTTAAAGTAATTTACAAATTTTTTATTATTTCTTTAATAATACAATAATATTTTTAAGAGAAAATCAACAATTCATCAAAACTGTTCATCATATTTGTCTGCATCTGCATAGAGCATTTTATTCAAAGGAACTGTTTGTAGACGCAATTTATTCAGTTGACCAAGTAAAAGTATATCATCAATGGCCTTCTTTGCATACAGTCGTTGTTCCTCATTCAATTTGCGATAGGAAGTTGCCCAGCAGTCAGCAAAGATGCCAGCTTCATCACGTGCATCTCTTCTTTCGCAATCGGCCACTTCAACACGATCACGTCGACTCCGTTCCCTCCGATCCGCTCTGAATGCTCGTTCTCTTGAGATTGGCTCTCGACGTTCCTCATCAATAGTACTGCTGTAGGATTTGAAATGCTCGTCCACACTGACACGTCGACGTTTTCGCATTGAAGAAGTTTCCGATGTTTCTGTCTGCTCTACAAGCTCTTCAAATTCTTCTTCATTTAATGGATCGAAACTGTCGTTACTGTATTCTAATTCAGTTTTAAGTTGTGGTTGTTGTTGTCGTGGTTTAACATGTACTTGCTTCTCATCATGCTCGCCTCTTAAGAACAACAATGGTTCATAGTACCACAAATTTGGCACATAAACATCATCGGCAGTCGCACCGCTTCGTTCGCTCTCCTCGACCTTGCGCAATTCACGGCGAAAACACGAACGTATATTATTTAATTTCTGCTTGAGTCCATCAATATTCGCCTTCGGATTGATCAGCAGGTACACGCTCATTAGCTTTTGTAGACCACGTCTTCTTTTCTTTTTGTCTTTAAAATCTTCTGAATTTACTTTCCATAACTCGGGTAAACTTTTGAATACATGAAAGAATTCATGCCACAATTCATTATTTGGTATTGAAGTCATTTTCGTTTAAAAAAATATCGTTAAGCAAAGCCGTTCTATAAACATTTATGTCCAACCTGTGACGTGGTTGCAAACAAACTGTTTGTTGAGTTTGCGACATGAGTTTTCGACGGCGCGTGTGAGAGCGTGCGGCGAAAAAAAATTGAGATAACACTAACTAAACATCAAACCGAGTTCGTGTTGTCGACGTTGTCGCTGCGAACATGTTGTCAACCAACATGCTGGTTGCGGTATTGACGCAACCCAAAGCCATAATGTTTGCTCGCTGGTTTACTGTAATTCACTCGCTGGGTTTTAAAACATTGTTCCGAACAAAAACATGGTAGTACTGTTCTTTTTGACCTTGTAAAATCTTTTCGATTTTGTGATAAATTATGTAAATATCACTCTGCAGCTTGTATGATGATATATTTTATAATTGTAGTATGAATACTAGGTCTGTAAAGTCTTTGTTTCCCAGGTTCCGATAATCTGGAAACAAATAATTACTGAACTAATTTCTATACTATTATTAAATCATATGTGTATGTATACCATAATTATAAAATATATCATCAAGCTGTAGAGTGTTATTTACATAAATTGTAAAGTCTTTTTACATAGTATTTTTATTGAATTATAAAAATGTTTTTTAATTAATATATGATCCAAAGAAAGAAAGCAGGAAAACAAATTTTTTAAGAGCTTTTAATTTCGTCTTGAAAGGAAAGACAATTAAAAGCTTTATCAACGCCCATCCACGCCGAAAATTAATAATATTTTTACTAATTTGTGAAACAAGTCATTAAAAAGAGGATATCAGTGAATATATTTTTGATTGCCACCACAATTAATTTATACATAATTTTCCAAAAACACGACTACTGTGTTGTGTTGAAAAATTTTCTTTTCTTTGTTGTTTTTTTTTTTTTGTTTTCTTTCATTCTGTTACTGTTTGTTTAAATATTTTCATTTCATTTTGAGTGTGTTAATTAACATAATTTCATAATATGCAAATGGATGGCACTTAAGTGTAGATCTAAGATAATGGCCAACACAACACAACACAACAACAACAAATAACGAAGCAACAAACGTCATGAAAACGTTTTTAGATGAGTTTCAAACAAGAGTGTTGGCAAGCGAACCGGGCGAAGGAAAGTTGCTGAAATGTATTCGAGTGTTTGAAATAAATTGCAGATCGAAATCGAGTCATAATTAATACTTTGAGTAACATACAGCAGGCAACAAAAAAGATGATGAATGTCAGATAACGCACTTTAGTCGTATAGAGTGAGCGAATGAGTTGATGAGTGAGTGAGATAAGTAGTCAGTGTCATGGTGTTATTAAAGATTTGGTAGCAATATAAGTATTATTTAACTCTTTTTTGTTTTTCTTATTTTTTTATTTTTTTTCCAGATGATAGACAAACTACACAAATTAGGCACGGCTGTTTGAGGTGTATTAGCACATATGCATGTGGTTGAGTTAGGTTTTGTGTGAAGATAGAAGATCTATCAACATTTTACACAGGTAAATGTAATGTGAGTAGGACATGACAACAACCAGTTTTCTTTGCCCTAAAAAAAAGGTTAGTTTCTTTAGAAAAAAATATACATTCTTTATATTAAATGTAAGGGAGTGGAACTGAGTTGGGATTTACAAAAAAGAAAACTCATAATTGTATAAGGCATGTTCAAAAAAAGAAAAGAAGCGTCAGTCAGTGCTGGCAAAAGTAGAGAGTTCCTTTGTTTATTGTAAAAAGAAAGAGACACTTTAGACGTCATCATTGTCAGCACAACAAAGTTGCTTGGATGCTTGCTTGCTTGCTTGTTTGGAAACCCTTAAGAATACACACAGATACACAAGTATAGGCCACAGGGTAACGCAGGCGAAGAGTGCAGTTTTGTATGAGTATGAGTGTTCGGTCTGGCAGCGCACTCATTTATTCAAGTTGGGTTCATGTAAAAATTATAAAACGAAGAACAAAAAAATAAAAAAAAAAAATTATTTATTATAAAAAAAAAACAAAGTTTAAGCAGAAGTTGTAGCTGGTTGAGCAGAGTAAAGCAGACAATGTCGCAGGGCGCATCTTACAAGCCTGTTTGTTTGTTTGTTGTTGTTGTTTTTTCCATTTTCTTTTGTTTTTTCATATACATGTTGTTTATTTTTTATATTTGCATGAAGCGTAAGAAAAAATAAACCAAAAAATTGTAAACATACAAGCAGATACTCAGAAAGAGATACTCACACATACATACATACTTATACAAAGGCTGAGTTCTTTAGCTTGAAATATTCTAATATGTTTTCGTGGTAACCAACCAACCAACCGAACACAACAAGGCAAGACAGACAAAACCCAGCTTGGCTTAGCTTAGTTTCGCTATACTGAACTGAACGTGCCGCAGTATAGAACAGCATAATACATTAGAGCAACCCAATCGGCTTTGGTGTCACCTTCTTTTTCTTCACTCACATCAGCCTTTTCATCAACGCTGCCAAGGGGTGCCCCTGCCGATGCCGCATTTGCGAGGGGTGTAAACAACTTTATTGATAAATTGCAATCTTTGCTACGCTATTCATGCCACTTCAGTTGTACATAACGCAATGAGAATCTGAACCTAAACAAAAGCCAAAAAGTTTACATTTACCTTTTGTTTTTGTTGTTGCTTTTTTTCATCTATTGTCTTTTATATACAATTTTGGGGATTTGTCTTTGAAAAGACAGAAAAGAAAACAACAATGTTGTTTAACAATGCTCATGCAACTTTGCTGATTTATAGATTTCTAATGAAAGATATTTTTTTACGCATGCGCAGCGCAGCGAAAGGCTTTCTTTCTTTCCTAAGGATCACAAGATCGTAAGCTTCCCTTTGCGGCATTTCTTTTGTTTTGTCATGGCCATAGAAAGTTGCCACATTTACATAAGAAAAGCCCTAAACAGTCTCTTTGAGAAAACAAGCAAATAAATTATAATTCTAGTTTATTATTTCGTCATATGTGTGTGAATCTTAATGCACTTCTTTGCTATTGTTATTGTTGTTGGCAAAGTGTATGCAATGTTTAATCGTGTGAATGCAATTTTTGTATTGTGTTGAAATTTATAGAAATTATGACGCAATAGAATTTATTATTATATTTGCATTTGATTAATACAACAACTCAAATAACAATGATAAACACAATTGCGCTCATATTTCTAATCCTTTGGCTTGAATTCTTTTGTTGTAAAAAATTAATACACATGAGAATATATTCAAGTTTCTAGCTGTTGGAACGGTTGTTTTCTTGTTTTTATAATAGAAGGTTAGTATAACATTAAATCTGAACACTGAAGACATGAAAGGAAATAAAATTTCGAAAGTTTGCACAGGGTAGAACTTTCCCTAGACAATTGATTAATTCCATATAAAATGTATGCTTTTACTGAAGATCGAGCCGAATCTCACTCCTCAAACAAGATCAGAATTAATGTTAATATAAAAAAGGATAGTTCTTAAATAAAAGAAAGTCCAATTACAATTTAAACAAATTGCCTTGAAATTAAGTAACAGATCTAATCAGTTCTGGTTCAAATTGGCTGTGACCTTTTTTGTGACTTTTTTTTTTTTTGTTTTTTGAAAAAAAATGTTCTAAAATCATCATTTTAAAGCTAATACTTAAATCTACAAATCTCTATTTGTATTTTTCTTCGTTCAAAAGTTATAATAACTCAAAGTTTAATAAAAATAGTCTGAACAGTATCCTTTTATAAAATCAAGCATATTTTTTCATTAATTCAAGAGACATGCCCCAAAAAACCATCTAACATTAACTTATAACATAGCAGCAAAACTTTCAATATCAAAGTACTTTATGTTACAGACTAACAACAACCATCATACGATAACTGTATACAAACTTCAGTGAAAGTGCTTTCTACTCATTACATTTAATATTCTTGTGTTTGCTTCACATGCACAAGCAATATTATTATCTAAAAACAAGGCAGAGAATATACATATATTCTTTTTAAACGTTTGTTAAAATTTATCGTGTTGCAATAACTTATTCAAATGAGCATTTCTTTGGCATTCAAATGACATTATTAAACTTTGTCTTGCGATGGCGTAATTTCAAACTCGACAAGTTCTGCTATTGAACAAGTCAAACTACAAACGCAAAAGTCGGAATCGCTTTGAAAACAAAAACAATTTGTTATACATTAAAAAAGAAAAAAACAAAATGTTCAAAGTCTTCAAAAACAAAGCGTCTTCTCAGCTTTAATTTTTTGTACACTAATTTCAAGTAAAATTCGTTCTATAAATTATGTGCAGCATTTCATAAAGTTTGACCTCAGTCGACACTTGTTTAGAACATTATATGCCACATTGGAAATCCCAAATGGATCGTATTTTACTTTTTTAAACTTCACAGAAAATGCTGAAAGAACCTCTTGACCGAAAATTTTATATTTTTTTTTTAGTTTTTGTAATAATTTTTCGACAAATTGCCATGACTGAAAGTACATGAAAAAAAAAAAAACAATTGAGATAAGAACAAGTCAACACATTATGCCGACGTGATCGCAAGAAAATCATATGTGTTTTCTTGTTATTGTTGTTGTTGTTGTTTGTAGTATTACAATAAAGTTGTTTGTTAGAAAATATGCGTTGTACTGAATTTTTGACTTTTAATTATAAAATAGACCTTTGACAATAAATTATCAGACATTTGACAGTTGAACTAAATCGTTATTGTTGTTTTTGTCGGTTTAGTTTTTATTTTTATTTTTTTTCTTTTTATAATTTTTTTCACACATGCGATGTCTTAAATATTTCAACTATAAAATCAAATAAATCATTTGCGCAATTTTGTCAACTCGCTTTAATTAAAATAACATACAGACCGACAGACCGACAGACAGACACAAGCACTCATACATATGCATACAGATAGAGCAACATTGTAAATGCTCCAACTGTCAATACAAGTGGCATGGATTTGGTTTTCAAGCGTGCTGAAAATGCTATTTTAGACAACTGGAAAATGAAAATGAGAAACAAAAACAAACCAGTAAGGGAGCTGTTTTCAGCTTTGCCGAAACTTATATACTCTTGCAAGCATTTGCCCAATTATTCTTATTGGAAAATTAATCTTATAGTTTTTCCAATAAGGATCACATAAGTTTATACAAATAAAGGCGCGTAGCCACGCCCATTTTCTAATTAATCTTAAAGAAATCATTCTACACTAGACTCTCCGATCTTCTATCTCATCGACTTAGAGATAAATCGAAGTTTTAAGTTTTTTTCTATACGGGCGGTGCCACGCCCTTATGACTGATTCTTAGGAAACTTCGGAATATGGTCAAGGGTGTATAAAAACGCGTAATTCCAAAGTTTCATCTGTTTATATTTAAGAACAAAAAAGTTTTTCTAATAAAAACCGAATTTTTGACCGATTGTTCCTATGGGAACTATATGCTATAGTTGTCCGGTCTTCGCCAAATTCGGAGTGTGTTTTATTGACGTTCAAGATATTCTTATGAAAAAATTTAGGTAATATCTTGAAATTCAAAGTGTTTTTTAAGCAACAAATTTTGACCGACAAACTGCCTGCAAGGATTATATGAATTTCTGCGTATAATTTTTTTAAATCGTTAAAACTGAGCGAGCAGTTAGTATTGAAACAGACTATATAAACTCGTCTCGTCGTGCTGATCAAGAATTTATAAACTTTACATAGACTGCGTTTCAAACTTCATGACAAAGTTAATATACTCTTGCAAGTGTATAAAAATATCGAATTTTCTCACCCAAAGTAGCAAAGCAAAGTATTTCTTATTTTTGTTTGAAATTCAATTCGATTTTTGTGATATTTTTGTTAATAATTAAATTAGTGTTAAGGCAATAAATCAATGTAGACACGTATTGGAAATGTATCTAAGGAATCTGGTCACTGTGTGTGTGCGTGTGAATCTGTTGAAATGTGGGTGTGCCAGTGCCAATGGCAGAGCATGAAAAAGGAAACCAAGTGCAATTCGTGTCTGCCTGTGTACGTGTCTGTATGTCTGTGGTTTTATAGGAGGCAAGAATTCTGTTGTAAAAAAAAAAGTAGAAAAAAGATATAAAATCTAACAAGTACAACGATAAAGTTGTCATATGGTAAACGCCTGAAAAATGTGCATCAAGATCTAAACCGGATCAACTAACAAATCTGTTGTTGTTTTTGCTATTGTTGTCGGAAAGAGCAAAACTTTCTAGAATTCTAGAATTGTGAATATTTTCTTTTCTCATGACAAACTCGAAGCAATTATAATTTTCTATTAATTGTACTCTATGTGTGTGTGTGTGTGTGTGTGTGTGTGTGTGTTTGTGTGTGTATTAAAGCTTCATGAAAATTATTTCTTATGCTGTTTTTCACTGGAACAAAAGCAAAAAGCAAAAAAAAAAAGAAAAAAAATTGCTTGTTTTTAGCTAACAAATGAGCTCAGCTTAACTAAGCCTCAACGCAACGCAACTAAACTGTGTGTAACGTCGCATACCATAGTACAATAACAACAGCAACAACAGCAACAACAAACAACAATGAGAACGACAACACAGACCGACAATAACAACATACTTTAGCGCTCAGCTGCTTTCTCGCAACTCTAAGGCCTCAACATTGTTGTAGGTTTCCGGTATAATGCCCATTTAGAAAGAACAAAAACAAGCAGCAAAAAAAAAAAAAATTACAACAACAAAAACAAAAAACCAAACTGAAACTCAAACAACGACGACAGCTAAAAAGTTCTAAGGTTACAAAACCGACACCGATGGATGCCAACCACAACGATGACAACAACATAGACGTAGTCGTCGTCAACAAACAACAACAACAACACACAGAATAACAACAGCGGCAGCAGCAGCAACAAACAACAAATAAAAACAATAATAAGAACAACATCAGCAGCCAGCCAACAACCAGCAGCTTTTAATTGTACCCTTCTTTTTTTGTTTGTGTTTTTTTTTTTTTTTTTTTTTTCATTTTCATGTTGTTGTTATTGTTGTTAAGAACGTAAAGTAAGTAAAAACCTCTTCTGGAACGTTGGAGAGCATTAGGCGTCGGACGTACAACAACAGCTGATTATCAAGCACAGACCAACAACAACAACAACATTCTGTAAAGAAGCCGGCAACTTTGACGATGACAATGTTGCTGTCATTGTTGATAATGGTAATGGGTAAATGGTAAATGTTGCCTGCCGCCATTGCCCCCTCTCCAGCATGTGCATATGTATGTATGTATGTATGTATGTGTGATTATGGTGGCGTTGAATTACCTCAAGAACAAACGGCGACCGATTTTATAGGCACTGCACAGACAGACGTCCCTGCTGCCAACTTAGCACGCATTTCGCCGCCGCTGCTGCTGGTACTTTAATTTGTATCTGTGTGTGTGTGTATGAGTGTTTATAAGTACCTTCATCGTCGTATGCGAGTTAACCTTCACATTGTTTTGTAGAATTGTTTTTTTTTTTTTAATTCGCACAAAAAAACAAACACACACAAAAAACAAAAGCAACAAAAAAAAAGCCAACCATTAAGAGTTCCATAGTAAGAGTTTTAACAAAAACAGTAAGAAAGCTATCTTCAGCCTTGGCGAAGATTATATACTCTTCCAGCCCTGTTTTGTGCCACGCCTACATACCAATTCTCAATGTTCTATCTCCTTGGGTACCGAAGATATGCAAATTATTGGGGAGTGGGAGTAGCCATGCCCATTTATTCTTCAAAATAATTTTCATGGTTCCCTAAGAACATAAGTGTGAAGTTTCAAGTCAATGGGTTAAGAAACAAAAAAGTTTTTTATACAACGACGTGAAGTTGCTCCAATTCACCTTCTTCATTTCGTATGGCAGGTGTCAGTTCCAGTGGTCCGATCTCAATGACACTTTGAGACATTTAATCTGGGTATGTAGAACGACTAGTTGTGAAATTTCAGCCCTCTATCTTCAAAAAAAAAGTTTTCCATACAACAATTTAAAATTCCTTCATTTTTCTTCACCTTTTCGTATGGGGGCTACCAGTTCCAGTGATCCGATCATGCCGGTTCCGACAAATGAGTTGAGAGACTCAAAAGGGAAGACTCTCTGCAAAATTTCAGCTCGATAACTTCAAAACTCTGGGAGGAGATTCTATATATACTGACTGACATGGCTACATCAACTCGTCTTGTCATCATAAGAAAGAATATATAGACTTTGGATAGTCGGAAACATCTCCTTCGATCTGTTACAAACTTCAGCACAAAGTTATAATACTTTTCACTGCGTGAAGAGTATAAAAGCAGAATAAAACGAGTGAGAGCGTTCGTCCGGGACGAGCTACATGAAAATGTTAAAATTGTTAAAAATGAACGGAATTTCGCGCTGCGTTGCACTTGAGGTACGACAATCAGCATTCGGATGCGTTGCATTGCAATGCGGGCCAACATAGTAGCGATGAGGAAAGAATTAAAGTATAAAAGAAAGAAAGAACTAAAGCGGCCGCAATGTTAAAGAGCAATGACAACAACAACAACAATAACAAAAATTCGCTGGGGGGGTTAGGGTGGCGCTCAGCCAGCTGATAGTTACAGACGTTGTTCCATCATGTGAGCAAAGTTTCTGTCATTGTTGTAACAATAAAACGTTACGGATTACTGCAAAGTCTCTGTTAAAAAAACAATAACAAGAAAAAAAAACAAAAACAAAATAAAGCTGAAATGAAGAAAATACATGTCCAGCAGAAAAAAGGGTTCTGCTGCTGTGGCAGGCATTGTCTTAAATAAGCCTGATGATAAAATCATTTGTGGTATTTTTTCAACAAAAAACAGAGTGAGGAATTCTAGTCGAGAGTGCTCGACTTTTACATACCCTGTACCTTAAATTTTTAACGGCTGTTATAAGGAATTGCCCCGCCCACTTTCAATCTAAACCGATTTCCTTTAAGAAATTAAAAAAGTCTTTCTATTTTGGCTATATATGGGAGTGGCCACGCCCACAAATTGATTGAATCTTATTGAACTCCATCCCTATAACATACATGTAAAGTTTCATTCTTGTGGGGTGTATGGTTCCCGAGATAAAAAGGCTTAAAATTGTTACTATATTTTGTGCTTCAGGAGTTCCTGTCTCAAAAGAAAACCGAGAAAATACGACAACTGTAATTTTTTTACCCGAGGTTATTCAGTTATTTGCCCCTCACTTCTAAACTAAGTCCCAAAAGGAGGAAAAATTAGATGTATTTGCTTAATGAATAATAGAGTCCACCTGCGAAAGAATTTTGGTTCTATTTATTATAGTTCCCGAGATCTATGCGTTCATACAGACGGACGGACGGACGATACATTTTCGTTGCTGACAAAACTAATATACCCTTGTACCATTAAGGTACAGGGCACAATAAGTAATCTTGTTTTTCGTGTGTTCAGGAATTAGCTATACAGGAACATCAAGTAACATATAGCAATGTTGCTGCGATGCAAGAAGAAAAACAATTTGGTATTTAATCTTAACCTGAGAGCGGAATTGAGTATTTTATTTAATTATAAATTCTTTTTTTTCCAAATTTTTTTTCTTTTTATCAAAAAGAGCGGAACTAATGTGCTTCAAACGTGTTGCATTGTCGGCTTAGTTGTTTAAGACAATAAAGTTGGCTTTGTGTAGCGGCAAGTCTTGTTTTAAGTTGAAACAAGTTTTAAAAATCAAGAGGAAAGGTTATTTTTAATTACATAGAATGGAAATGATAGTGAGACGGCTTAGCACGGCTTACACAGCTGATAGGCACACATTATATATGCAAAGTTCACTTCAATCACGATGATCCAGAACACACATTATCTCTTTAGATATTCTTCTTGAACTCAAAGTTTTGAGCAGCTGTTGTCGTCAAGTAACGTGTTGAGTTTAGACATAGTCATTGTCAAATCACTCAACTTGGCTGTATATAATATAACTCACCTAGCAAAATGAGACAACCTTTAGACAAGCAAAGTAATTATGGCGACTAATTTGAGAGACGCTTTGACTACTCTATCCAAAAACACCTGAAGTCAAGTCAATTATGCCGGAATTGGAGCTGCTAATAACAAGTTTTGAAACATGACAGATGACAGACAGAATAGCAACATTTTGAGTTGTCCATTATTTATAATAATTATTGTGTAATCTTGCATACCTTAATAAACACATTATGCAAACCAAATATGTGCAAAATTTTACTAATGCCCTACACTTAATAAAATACATGTTGAGCGTAATTTAATCCCATTAGAAACAGGTAAGTAAGCTAACAAGCACACAAGGCGCACACACGTACACACTCATCACAGCATATTAGAACTAATTACTGACACAGACTTCCAACTAAATAAACCAAAAAAATATACAAAAACCAAAAAACAAAAAGAGCAACAACAACAACATTAACAATAAAATGTAATGCAAAGAAGCATATACGAACCAGCAGCTTTGCATGCATGCCTGAATGCCTTACTTCCTGCCTTCCCGCCCGCCTTATTGCCAAGCCAAGCAGCTCGTCTGCCCTTAATGTGAATGTCATTTTGAGGCTAATTGAAGACTGACAAAACATTTACCAAATTAACGCAATCCACAGAGAAGTAAATTGCGCGAAAAACTACAACAAAATACTAAAGCAAAAAACAACAACAACATGAGGAAAATGCACAGCAGAACAAAAACCAAAAAAAATTATACAACTTATCAGATAAACTTACTAATTTGTGTACACTTTGTAAGAGTAATGTTGAAAAAATAAATAAAAATGAAAATAAAAATAAAAAGTACAACAAACCAAGGAAAAATGCCAAAATGCCAACTTGAAATGTTGAATTTACCCTCGTGTACTTAATGCCTTTTCATTTAATTTTATGCGCTGACTTCTCTTGGGCTAAATTGTCTTCTTTTTTGCTTTTTTTTTTTTTTGTTTTTTGTTTTGGTAATATATTTTTTCGGTAGTTTGCAGCGGACAGATACATTTAACATCATTCAGTGCAGATACACACAACGAATTAACAACAAACGAGTACACATTAAACCAGCTGAGCAGCAGCAGCGGCAGCAGCATAAGACGTAGCAAGTGTGGCCAAGGATCAGTAGATACCAATGAAAAAACTGTGTGGAAAGAAAAGGAAAAAAAAAGCGACCAGAACGGATACGTTGAAAGCATGAGTATGCATGAGGGTTGTATACTGCTTACCAACTACCAACAACAAGATACAACGGCCACAGATACTTTGCGGCTACTGCTGCTCAACATACAGATACAAGTTACGGCCATGGTCATGGCTACAACGTTGACTTTGCTCTTGGCTATGGCAACACTTTATTGCATTCGCCAAAAAATTAACATACAAAAAAAAAAACAAAAAAAATTACAAAAAAACTGAAAATAACAGAAGAAGAAGCAGCGAAAACCGACACATGGTATGCAATGGTCTTTAGCTACATATACATATGAGTACAGATACATCTACAGATACATTATGTGCGCTGAAGATATTCATGCGTACAAGCAAACAGCTGAGCGAGCTCAGTCAGTGGCCAGGCCAGCTCGTAACGACCGCAAACTTTTCCTGTTTCGCAAGTAATTCTATACCAAAGAAAAAAAACATACAAAGAACAGAACAGAGCACAGCACAAAAAAAAGAAAAAAAAAAAAGTAGAAAACAACCTAAACGAAAACTTTTTCCACTTCGGTTCTGCACAGTGCATTGCTGCAGATACATTTTTACCCTAAACTTGCTACAACCTCAAAAATCAATGTGTGTAACGAAACCGAAATAAATGTTCTGTAAAGGAATTTTGAATTGCTCGATTTTTTTTTTTTATATTTTTTTTGCCAATTTTTTGTTTTGTGTATTTTCAAGTTATTTAATGTATTTTTTTTTTTTTTTTTTTGGGTATAAAGTACCAAAGCAGAAAACCAAAACTGCCAAAAAAATAAAGGCGCAAACTTTTAGGCTCACCATTGTTTCGTATCGATTTGTACACAGCGAAAATATTGTACATTTTACACTCTAACAATCCAACAAAAAAATAAGATATATAAAAGTTACTCTAGAATTTTTTTTGCCGGCTTTGTCAGCAAATTTTAATTTAAAAATATATATTTTTTTTAAATATAAAATTTTGTTTCAGTGTACGCTGCCCCAATGCACAGGAAATGACAGTAAGGTTGTTATTTTTTTTTTTTTTTTCGGTTTGCCTTTCGAACGGTTTTCGGACTTTCTGGGCGAGTCGTGTAGACCGCATTTCATGCAACAATTGCAACATTGCGGCATAACCGAATCATATATTTATATGCAAAAAAGAGGCGTAAGCGTGGAAATAATAACAGCGACAACAACAACAACAATAACAATGACTTTAGACGGTATAATTTTTATGTTATTTTTTTTTTTTTATTTCTCGTTTCGTGAAAATGGACACACAACACAAAAAAGGGCATATAAACAATTGACAGATTCATAAATATGCAATTTACGCTACTATTTTTTTTTTTTTTTTGCTTGTCTCTTATTTTGTTTCATTTTGCATTGTTGCATTTCCTGTTTATCACAATAACAGCAGCAGCAGCAGCAGCAGCAACAACAGCAACAGCAGCAATTGCCAACACATGCCCATAAATTAGCATTTAGTTGAAAATATCGTCAATTTTCATGCCTGACTTTAAAAGTTAATAGCAACATTGAATACTTCGGATTAAAATTTTAAAATATAGACAGGCATGTAAAAAAGAAAAAAAAAAAAACAAGTTATCACAATCGAATGTTCAGGCATAACTTCTGTACAGCATTAAATGTCACTATTTGGAAAAGATATCCACTCATTAAGGATGACCCAAAGAGCAATCTACACAGATAGAATGTAAAACCAACTCTTAAATGGATGGACATTTTTTTTTGGAAAATTCTATAGCACAAAGAAGAATAAGAGTAAGGTTTTCAAGGTGGTCTCGCTTTGTCTAATGATTAAATCAAAACAGACCTGAAAGAAGTATGTCAAAATTACAACAAGTCTGCCTACAATAATTCCAGACAAATTTACAACAAAAATGCTTAAATTTGCAAACCATATATTTCAATAGTCCGTTTTCCGCTCTATGTGTAAATATACTCAATGAGGATGACCTCAAAAGAATAGATCTTATACTCAATGTCCTTCAATCAAAGTGTATAAAGAAAACAAATGGACAAAAACAAATAAACTTGAATCTTAGTGATATTTTTAATGCCAACTACCGTATGGGCATATCATCTACACTAAGACGAAGAAAGGTCCTTCTGTTGTTGGTTTCAAAATAAACTAATCTTTAAACACGAATTACTTTTTTATCTGCAGTCAAGTTAATATCTTTGCGATAAACTTTTGCACAAAAGTCGCACAAATCCATAAAACAGTTTATAAATAAAAAAAAAAAAAAACTTTTCGACTTACCGCACTTTGTTCTTTAAGCTTTTTCAAATTAGCTCGACACATTTGACGTCACACACTGTAAAGAAACCAAAAAAAAAAAAAGAAAAATAGAATTAGTACACTTTGATGTATATAGTATATACTCAAAGTTTTCAATATGAAGCCCCCGCACATTTTAACTGCCCATAAAATTTTTTTATTAACAATTAAATGTGTTTGAAGTTTATTGCTTTCTAATAAGTGTTAATCGGCACGCATGCTGTGCAAAAATCAACAATAAGTATCTACTAAATGAACTTTTTTCTTGTTCTTGTTTTTGTTTTTGTTTTATTTTTGTTTACTGCGTGCAACATTCAATACTGGCGCCAAATCACAAACATTTGTCATTTGCCCTTGTTGCCGGCGGCACTTGAGGGTTAGAGAGAGTATGTTGGATTAGCTAGCCAAGTCAAGCAAAGTAACGCCGGCTGTGTTATCGTACAAGTATAAGGCAAAGCAACTGGCTAGAAGCTTCTTGAACGCCATTGCCCTCTCATTCTCTCAATGAATCATACAGAGCTATGACATTTATCGCCTTAATTTATTTGATAAATTTCACACGCACACGTTATCAATTTTTGCTGCTCCTGCTGGTTCTGTTATAACATCGAACTGTGGCAATAAATATTGACGGATTAGTCTATGAGTGAGTTGGTAAGGACTCGTTCGTTCAAGTGAGATGAATCGAGAAATGTGCCAGGGCAGACAAAGCTCAAAGGAAGCATAACAAACAGAAAAAAAAAAAACTATTAAGGGATAAAACTGTAATAATGGCCATTATAATTTTTTTTCTTCCTTGCCAACTCATTTTTTTTTTTTTTTTTTTGTCGTCGATGTTGCGCCACTCCAAATGGTATATCAATTTTAATAAAATATCGATACCCGTTATTGATAACCGTAGCGAAAGTCATTCACGCCCCCTTTTGCCTCCTCATAGGGCGCCGGTTGTCGCTCGGCTGGTTTCATAGCGCTAGTCTTGCTTCGACCGGTTCATTTGGTTGCGTTTTGACGCGAATCGTATAAGTATCTGTTTACTACTCGAACGCTATCAACGCTATATTGATAAATTTAACGTTATCTGAAGCGTTTATGTTGCAAATTTATCATCAATTTGTTTGTTTTGTAACGCTTTTTTTTCATTTTCTTGCCTGCTCGTCTGTTTGTCTGTCTAATTGTCTCTTATTTTTTTTATTTTTTTGTATTTTTTTTTTCATTTGTCAACATTTACACAAACGCCACTTAATTTCTTTACTCAACTTTTTTTTACTCTTTTTGTTTTTTTTTTTATTTAGTATATTTTTATCTTATCGTGCACTTTGCTTATCATACAAATTGTTTACACAATTAATATGAATTTTAATTGAAAAACAATATAATTAACTAAATCGGCGAGACAAATAGACATTACACACAAACACACACACAAATGCACAGTACATGTACAGATACATGTTCATACCTGTGCTTTGTTTATCAATCTTTTTAGCTACCGTGTACGCTTTACCTCGACTCTCAAGACACAACACTCTAAATTATAGTCAATTATAAGCGACCGTGCACAATTCCTTGACTTTTATCTAAATTGCTTTTAATCACTATTTAATGTTTTTGTTGTTGTCTTTCTTTTTCTTAGACAATTTGGCTCTATTCTTTTTTTTTTTTTCTTCGTTTTATTATTATTTGTTTGTGTTCTAATCTAATTGCAAAATACACTTTCAAGGCTGTCTGCAAATAGAGACTCCACACTATCTTCTAATGCCTAACGGTCTCACTCTTTCTACTCAAAAAATAAAAAAAAAAAAAAAATTAAAAAAATTCATATAAACAAAACTTATTTTATCATTGACGCTATGCGTGACCCACATTTTTATTGCACTGCACAGCATTAAAATCCCCAAAAATAATATCTCGTCGTACAAAATTAGTATAAAAACATATCTCAACGTCGTCATTTTGTATCTGCGCGCGTGTGTGAAAATTGGCGCAAAATTAGCAAAACAAAACTATTCATCAAACGGCAGTGGCTATCAGCAGAGTTCGTCGCTGCTAAATTCAAACATACTATTTGTATCTCATTGTGTGTCGAAAATGTATTTGAGTACCATTGACGTATAGCAGATTGACTCTCGCTGCGTTGCGTTTTTTATAGCATAATACGCAAAAATATGTAATGGAATTTTTATTTATTTTTATTTTTATTTTGTTGTTAATGTTCAAATGCTGCGTATAAGTTTTAAATAATATGAATTTCTGTTGTGATATATAAGACACGTGTGCCTGTTGTCAAAACAATGCTATCAAAAAATTCCACTTTAACAAAAAAAAAATAAATGTATCCAAATGAGCCTGTCATTGTTTCAATATATAAATCGTACCATTTTGAAACCTTGAATTTAACAAATTTTCATCGCTATTGACAGTTTGCGCATTTGTTAAGACATTTTGGCACAACACAACAGAACAATCTCACACAAAGCAATCAAATAAATCAAGAGACAACAAACCAAACTCAGATAAATTCAACACAACCGAACACTTGCCCATCTCGTGTACTTAGTTGTAGTTGGCACAAGTGTTCGTCATACGATACAATCAACCGATCGGCTTATCGCAAAACAAGCGATCAAATCAACTAAGAAATTGCATTTGTCATGAAGGTACATCCTCTATATTGTCATAAATTACACATCATTCGTTGCTGAAAACAAGTAGAGAAAAAAATCCTTAAAGTATTTTACAATTTCCCAAAAAAAAATAAAATAAAAATAAAGGATCACAGACAATAGTGCCAGTTAGGCAAAATGGATATGTGTCAAAAATATCAAATATCCAAATGTCTATTGTGGGCACATTTAGGGTACGAAATTGCATTTTTAACTCACTGTTTTTTATGGTTACCACAATGAGAACTTTCGTATGGCAGCCTTTGTCAGAGATGCAATGGTGTAGAACACAACACAATACAGTAATAGAAAGGAAGAAGCGACTACCTGTTCGGCATAATTAATTTACTTATTGCTCATTGCACACAATCAATGCATCTATCACTGCAAAGTACTAAGTACGCTCGAGAGACGCAAGTGTGCATATTGTTTAAAGGATAATACACAGAACCAAAAAAAAAAGAAAGCAAAGCGAAAAGGTCAGACTTGCTTTGCTTGTACATTAGACATGCACAAACATGCTCCTTGCAGCAGCGTAGCTAAGAGGATCAACCTTTCTCTTGTCTAACGATCGTGCGTGATACATGACAGCTTCAATTTTCTGATTGAGTTTTTTTTTTTTTTATTTTTCAATGTTTTTCTGTTTTGAGGTTTCAAGATGATCATCAAGTTCACATTATGTGACAAACAAAGCAAAGAATTGTGTGTAGAAAAGAAGACAAAATTGTTGTTCGTCGTCGTGAGTTGAGTTTTGTTGCAACGAAGAGACGAAAACTGTCAGATACAAATAAGGAAGAAAAAAAAAAATCTACCCGAATGGCATCCTACTGTGAGGGTTTGCTTTATTGTTCTATTGTTGCTGTTCGTTCGTTTTTTTTGGTTCGTTCTTCTGTCACTTATTTATTATTATCATCGAGTGGGTTCGTTTTGAGGCTCATAAACAAATAACACAAGTTAAAGATCGACTCAACTCAACTCGTCTGCCAGCCAGCCAGCCAGTCGATCGACCGGTCTATCTGTCTTTTGAGTTCAGAGATCACTTTTAGCATTTATCACGGTTCATTTTGTTGTTGCTGTTGTTGTTGTTATTGCTTACTTCTTATTGTCAGTAGTTGTGCCTTGGATATAAGTTACCAACTACCTTCAAACTCAATCGTTCGAACATGCGAGATCGTGCGTACCAAGAATCGATTTTTGTTTTTTTTTTTTTTCATCATCTTTTTTTTCCGGCTTGGTGTAAACTGATCAGCGTATCTTGGTAGTTAATGTATTCCATTGTTTTGCTTATGTTATTTGTACAAATACACAACATGACTAAAATACTGTTGTTGTCGCCTTTGCTCTTGCTGTTGCTTGAGATTATGCGATTCTTATGTATCTCATATCAGCCAAAGTATCTACCACGCGTGCTGCGCTCTTAGCTGGAAGTGACACACGCTCACTACTTGGCTTCTTTAGAAAACAAAAATTGTGTAACTTTGAGCTCACTTCATGCATATAAATCATATTTATGACTGTTGGCCTTTCTTTATGTATTTTTTATTTTTTTTTATTTTTTTGGTTGTTGTAAATTAATAGAAACAACACTTTTATGCGGGCTTGATTTCCAAATTCAGTCAGTAAAATTATCTAAGCCCGACTTTCACACGTTTAATTTGAAATTTCAGTCCGGTTCCGGACAAATTTGTTAACAATATTTTAATGCCAATTGTCTAAAAATAAAAAAAAAAAACAATCCTATTGGCGCCACTTATATTTATCTTAGCATATGCCGTATCTTTATTTAAAGCGCGTGAAGCCAGTTTTTAATTTAAAACAAACAAAATAAAATGCAAATGGTTGAAAAAAAAAAAACAAAAAAAAGGAGCAACAACAAATTATAACAAATAAAATAAAATTTATGTTATTTCTGCGTTAAATGAGTGAAAAAAAAAAACAAAATATAAATATAAATATGTAGAAAATTATTTCGCTTTGCCATAATTGAAAACTTATGCGTTGAGTGACGACGATTTCGATTTCTGACAATTTCTGAAATGTGACGCGTAGTAAAGAGCAAAAGCATTAAGCATTCAAAATGCGTACTTTTTGTTTATAAATACAAGCATGCATGCACCCATAGAACAGAAAACTCATACATAATCATAAAAGCAAACAAAATCAACGCGACGCGACGCGTCGAATCGACAACAAAAACAAAAAATTAAAATACAAAAAAAATAAAAAATCAGAAAAATATTAGATAAAATTATAAACAAATAGACATGAACTGTGGGACGGTCGGACTGACTGAATGACTAACTGACTGACTGAACTAAGCAAGGGGTAAGAAGCGTTCATGTTTTTCAAAACAACGCAAAATTTGTCACGCCGAGTGTCTGTGCTCAAGTGTTGTTGCTTGCTCGCTCACTCGGTCGCTCGTTTGCTACACAGCACGTCTATGCTGCTCTTCACCCTTCTATCAACCCTAGCGCCGCTAAATAATAGTGTATATTGTGGCAGGGCCACAAGCAGCAGCAACGCTTTATCGCCTGTGCGCTCTTCTGTGGATCGACGACTCGATCCAAGTGTCTATTTAAAATGCTAATACACGCGCCAACACCTCCTACGCAACAGCAACAACAAAAAAAAAACAAAACATACTTTGTATCGCACATTTTGCGCACTTTGGGTGCGCCAAATAGCAACTTTGACTTGCGGCTTCATTACACAAGCACATGCACAGACATTCGAATGTACATCGTAGATACTCAACTCAACACAGCTCAGCTCAACTAAACTCAAGTCAAGTCAAGACAACTTGACTCGATTTGTGTTGGCGTTGGCGCATGAAGCGCGTGGCCTCCCTCAAGCTTGCCTCAGTGTCTCAAGCGTCTTAATGTTTTTGTTTTTAATTAATATACTTTTCTACATACAAAATATAATATTATTTTTTTTATTTTTTGTTTACTAATTTAAATTTTAATACCCTCACTAATAAGCAAGCGAAACACAACAACAATAATAATAATAACAATAACAACAACGGGGACAACTCATCTAAAATTCAGCTGTGTTGTCCCCTACGCGATCGCATAAACAAAACTTAAGCTACTGTTGGTTGGTTGCTTTGTCTAACTAACTGACTGACTGACTGACTGTCTGACTGACAGACAGACGGACGGCCAGTCACTTGGTTTAGTGTTCGAAATTGTGCTGCTGGTGATGTCACAAGAATAATAAGTTTTTCTCTTCAGTTCGGTTACATGCAAAAGTTGTTCGACTTACTTGCTTACTCGACTCGACTCGACTCGAATCAAATGCCGACGTATTTTCAACAAATTCGACAGATCGGGCCGAATGCTAATTCACTTCTTATTTATTTATTTTTTTTCAATTTTTTTTTTTTTTTTTTTTTGTATATTAAAGTTTGCAATCCATTACTGAGTTTAAACAAACAAACAGAAAAAAATTTAAAAAAAAAAATGAAAAACCAGAAAACAAAACAAGCAAATTAATTCGCAGCCATATTAGGCGCCTATTTTGTAAACCAGCTGGTTTGGATTTCTTTTTTTTTTTATTAAATCTTTTTTTTTTATATTTTTCTTTAATTTGTTGTTTGTGCTTTTTTTCCAACTTCTTTGCTGCCTATCTGTCAGTCTTGGGAACATGCGCGCCGCTTCGTAAATTAATGAAATAAACATATTCTTTGGTCAGGCCATATATTTATGCGAAATCATACAAACAAATCAACATGAATAGATAAATAAATAGAAGTCTTAAGGGCATGAGAAACTAATTAAGAGGGTTTAAAATGCTTCAACCGTGCCTTGATTAGTCAGCAACCCACATAAAAAGACCCTAACGATTTGATAACTTTTCGTTAATATTACATTAAGAAGATCTGCAAAATTTAAATTCAGAAACCAAAAAAAAAAAAAAAATAAATTGTTGTTTTTTGTCAGTCCGACGGCTTTTAAAATTTATGATTATTGATTAGACCATTTATTTTTAAGTTTGAGAAAAAAAAAATAATGATTACTGAAACAATCAGATATAAATACATTTTTTTGGATTAGTCATACTGAACCAGTTCTAAAGAGCTCAACCTTGATTCTTCTGGCAAATCCATTTGTTGGGATTTTGACTTTTTGAAACAAACATTTTTTTTTTAATTCCATTTGCTTTGAACTTAATAAAATACAAATTTTTCGGTCATTGTTGATAATTATGCAGAAAGAAAGATTTTATCTTTGACATTCAGACAGATATTCCTATAGCCGAGTGTGTTGAGAAGTCAAAAGAGAATGCTTAATGATTTTATTAAAGTAATGTTCTTCAGATAACAAGACTTCAAGATGAAGTATGTTGTATGCTCTTTTTGAAGTTACAAAGTTCCTTCGCTACCGACTAAATCTTCTTCCAAGAAACAATGAAATAGATAATCATTTATATTACAAGACTTACAACTTTTCGTTAAAAAAAAAAAAAAAAAATAGTCAGCGATATTTGAACATGTAATAAAAACTTAGATCCGACGCTTTCTACTCGTGCATAAATAATTTATTATTAAAGCAAATTCAACAACGACTAACAAAATAAACAACAAACTCCTACTCAATCTCATGCAACTAAACAAAACCAAGTCAAATCATCTACAATCAATCACAAAATGCACAGTGTCAAGCCATGTGAACTACAAATCTCTAAATAGTATCTCTATGTAAGCACTCCTTTCACATTGTATGTAACTGCAAATGATGATCTAAAAATTTAATGGGTTACATTTGACCAATGATAAATGTTAAAAGTCGAAAAGCAACAACTCAAAGCTGACCTAATTAACCTAGTCTAATAGCCAAGGCAAGTCAAGACAGCCACAGACGATAGGCGATAGACGTTAGACGACAGACAACATACGCAGACGAGTTGAATTTTTAACACCTTGTTTAACACCTTCTTGTTGAACAACACCACCACGACCAACAACAACAACAAAAAAAAAATACGAAAAAGTGTCAACTTATCTAAAAAACAAAAAAAAACAAAAAATAATAACAATACCAGTCAGCTCAGCTCAGATCGGAGCA
Source organism: Phortica okadai (assembly GCA_034638295.1). Taxonomy (NCBI): domain Eukaryota; kingdom Metazoa; phylum Arthropoda; class Insecta; order Diptera; family Drosophilidae; genus Phortica; species Phortica okadai. The sequence continues at coordinate 5,966,916 of CM067852.1, forward strand.
GACTAGACCAGACAATAGTTGACTTCGAGATAATTTATTTAATTTTTATGCATTTTTAATTTTTCGAATATTTATGTCGTTGGCATTATTGTTATTGTTGTCATTGCTGTGTTTGTTGTTGCTGTTCGAAATTGTTGTTATTCGCAGCTAACCTTAAACGATCTCAGGCTTGTATCTAACACACTATAAAATATAGTCAGTTACTGCGACTTTTCTCAATATCGCGTGGCGTTGTTTTCTTTTTGTTTGCTTTTGTTTTTGTTTCTTTTTTTTTTGTTATTATTATTATTTATTTTTTTTTTCTATTTCAATTTGCATATTGTTATTTTGTTTTGCTTTTCTATTGTATCACGAATATGTATTATAACGCCCACCATTTGTTTTTATTTTGATTTCTAAACTCGTAACAGTTTTTTTTTTTTTTTTTTGTTATTTTTTTGTTTCTTTTTGTTGCTATTTCAATTCATTTTTAGACGCCGTTGTTATTGCGAATTTTAAATGCTCTTGTTGAACGAGTCTATCACTCATTCAATTCGGTCGCTCAGTCACTCAATTGTTGTTATTGTTATTGTTGGTCGTTGAAAACCATGTGCGCCTTTTTTAAACAAAACAAAAAAAAAATTTTTTATTTATGCAAAATCAACAAAACAACGAGGCAAAAAAACAGCGCAAAAAGAAAACAAATCAAACTGATTTTGCATACAAAACACAATTGTAAGCGACCGAGACCGAGGCATAAGGCAAGCTTAACAAAAATGATTAGTTAGAATGTGAGCCAGCAATCGCCACACGTGCTGATTCTGTGCTACATATGTATGTATGCATGTATATTATACATAAAGCATGTCTGTATGCCATCCAGAATAAATAAATATCACAAAACTTTCGAATTCAAAACTTTTGTACAAATTTGTCCTAATAAGTTACAATGCGTAACATTTGGTATATTTTATTTTATTTTTGATTTCTTAATATATTTTATAGTTATGATTATTTCAAACAATTTAGTTTGATTATATTTGATTACTCTTATGGATAAAAACACACAATTTAATTGAACTATTATCATCACAATGATATAAATTTATCACTGATGATATATGGGATGATGATAGTTCAATATTTGGAATGATAATAATATTTTTTAAGACTTGAGTTTGATAAAATATAATCAAATCAAATTGCTTGAAACCCACGTTGGAGGCCTTTTACTATAACTTCAAACGTCTTCAAGTCTTGAGAGGTAGTTTTCCTAAAATAATTTTCAAAGACTCAAATGCCGATAAGAAAGTATTGGAACTATTAATGAGTTCTTTAAGTATTTAGTTGTAAGTGTCTTCAAATAATACCTTTAAGTACCATGGATTGTTCTATACTGTACTGTTCTGTACTAACTTTTCTCAACTTGTGTTGAATATGCCTTTTTTTGTGTGTTTCTGAGTTTCATTTTTTTTTTTTTTTTGTTTTTTTGAGTGTGCGAATGTGTGCCAAATCTATTAAATTTCAACTTAAAAATAAACAACAATAAAATACGGAGAGGTTTCGTTTAAGTACAAACGAAAATAACAACAATCATAATAATAATGTCGTCTGTCCATAAGGCCGATCGTAAAATTGTCCGACCGTCAGAACGTCTTAAATTTGCATGTATTTGTATCTATGTATGTATGCATGTATGTACATATGTGTAATGTACTGAGTTGCCGTCTATAATTCATTCGTTCATGCGTTTTGAGAACAAGAACATTATGTCCGTCCCTAAAGAACGTTCGTGTTTTTTTGAACAAATATAAAGTCTAATCAACATTTTAATTTCATTTATTTATAATTGTTTGTAAGTTTATTTTGTGCATGTAAGTATGTGTGTGTGTGTGTGTGTGTGTGTTTTGTTTTTTGTTTTCAAAATATTCGTAAACAATATTTTTCTTGGTTTTTGTTTTCATTTTCAAATTTATTTATTTTACATTTGCATTTAATTATTCAAAAGTGTTTTTTTTTTTATTTTGTTTTTCAAACTCCCACCGTTGGCCCGCGTTTGTATCAACATTTGTTTAAAAAAGACGATAATGGATTTATTTAACATTTGACTTTTGCAACACACATCTGTTGAAAAGATAAATTGAAAAGTTTCCAATTGTACATATGCGTTTTTTAGGTGCTAAATAATAAGTCAATCGACTAAGGCTGTTTGTGTTGTGTTGTGTCTGTCTGTCTGAGTTTGGAGTACCGTCAGACAAATTCTAATTTGATTATGTTTAATGTCAAATACGAAAATTGAAAATGTTAATATTGACAAGAAATACAAATTTGAATACTTGTCAACGACAAAATTTGGAAAAAAGAAAAGAAAGTATTATGTATTAATAAGTATTAAAAATAAATGCTGACATGTTCTGATTTGCATATAAGATTTTCTCGAAAAAGTAACATTTAAATCAACTGACTAAATGGTTCATGGACCTATGGCTGTCAGAGAAATTGTCTAGAGTAGGAACTTGCGACACTTTTCTTCACTGTTGCTGTGCTCAATGCCCTGCTCATTGGTAAAAATGACTTGTAGATATTTCCCACAATTAATTTCAAACATTCATATATTTTCAATTAAGGGGTCATTCTCATGTAACGACTTAAAAAAAATAATTTTTTTTTTTTTTTATATTTCGATAATAGAACATATTGAAAATATGCTGTGAAAATTTCAGATCCAAATTTCTACTAAAAAAGTAGTTACAGCTTATAATCGCCGACGCACAGTGGGGCCTTCTGAGTTTTTGCATTGCAAAAATCATATCTTCTGAACGAATAAAGATAATTGCATGAAATAAGTTTTGTTTAAAAGTGAATTCCTTAAGCTTTAAAACAAGTCATCGTTCAATACGCTACGATATCTGGGAGCGGCATAGTAGGTTGTCAAAGTCAGAATTTGTTTCCGGTAGTCAGAAAATCACTAGTTTATCATTTTATACAAACTTAGAAACTTGCCATTGTACAAAGTATATATATTCTTGATCAGTATGACAATACGAGTTGGTGTAGCCATGTCCGTCCGTCCGTCTGTCCGTCTTTCAGTATTTATACAATATCTCCCACAATTTTGAAGTTATCGACCTGAAATTTTGCACATTGTTTTCTTTTCTATGCGATCAACTCATATGTCAGAATCGGCATGATCGGACTATTGGAACTGGTAGCCCCCATACGAAAAGAAGAAGAAAAATGAACAAAACTTGATTTGTTGTGTGGAAAACTTTTTTGTTTTTGAAGATAGACGACTGAAATTTCACACCTAGAAGTTTTACATAGTCTGACACAATGTCATTGAGATCGGGCAACTGGAACTGGTACCTGCCATACAAAATGAAGAAGAGGAAGAGAAGCAAAGGTAAATCGTTGTATTGAAAACTTTTTTGGCTTTCAAAATAGAGGGCTGAAATTTAAAAGGTAGTCTTCTTTCATACTCAGGCCAATTGTTTATAAGTTTCATTGAGATCGGACCACTAAAAACGGTACCTGCCATACAAAATGAACAAAATCAAGACATTTTACCCCCTTCACACCGCCTACGATAAATTTTAGCCACCACCTGTATAGCAAATACGACAAGTTTCTTCCTATAAGAACATTTGTTCACTTTATTAACATATTAAAGCTGTCACAGCAAATTTACCCACTATTCATTCTTCTTCTTATACCCGCAGCAGCGCATTTTTCACTGATTTTTTGTGTGATGTTGCGGCCGTTTTTTTGCTTTAAAAACCAAAAGAGCAAATAAGAGCAGCTGAAATTTTGAACATAGGTTAAGGAATGTTCAATAAACATAATTGCAAAATTTGGCGGTTAACATATTTTAACGTTTTTTTTAATTGTCCACCAAAGTTGAAAAATATCCAAAAAACAGATAGTTCGAAAAACAGCCTCCTCTAGTAAACTATAAATGCTACAGCCTTGGTATTTATAGTATAATACTAAAATAAGGCTACCTAAGAATAGAAATCAATTCGATAATGATTCGAGTTATAATTTCGTTTTTATTCCAACTCAAAGATGCCGAATTTTCAAAAAAATGAGTATATCATTGAAAGTTGAAAAAAGGTCAACTTTGAGTGCGTATATCTTCCAAACTATAATTCCGATTTCGTTAAGGTTAATATTTCCTTAATCTCTGGAAAATTCTCTATCAGACGCATATATTTGTTTTATCCAAAGCGTTCATGAAATTTTTGATTTTTGCAAGCTGAATGTATCTGAGGCCCCTCTGTGCGACGCGTCATAAGCGACCGCCTACTGTTTTTAAAACTTTGTACGCGTTTTTCTCGAAACGTCATTTTCTGAAACGGTCAGGGTCCTAGAGAAAAAACTATTAGACCGATTGCTTTGAAATTTTGCAGACTTCTTCTAGACACTAATGGCTATCGTCCGTACCAAACCCGTGTTTTTTCGAAAATATTTTCTTATTTTTTTAAAGCAATTTAAACAAAAAAAAAACGCGATTTTCGTAATTTTTTTTTTGACAGACCGTCCTTTTTTTGTTTTTCAATGAAATTCAATACCTTTGGTACGGACGATAGCGACAGACCTCCTGAATAATAATCCATTCGGGTTTCTCATTTCGGAGAACATTAACAGCCGCTATCACCCTGACCAGTGACATACTTTTTTTTTTTTGGTGTCTACTTTAATTTAAAAAAAAATTTATAAAAAATGAAAAATAAGAAAAGAATATATTTTTTTTACACAGTTTAAGGTCCAAATAAAAACATATAAAAAAACTAATTTGATTACATTTTATTATCTTTTAAAAAAAAAATTTCTAATAACAGGTAAAATTCATGCGTTTACATGAGAATAACCCCTTAAGCAAAGTTTTTAAATTCACTTTTTTAAACCTACTCAAATATGTGAGCTCCTAAATGTACAATTAATATACTTTTCTCTATCAGACTGCCCAATCATTGCACTTTCTCATGCCCAAACATCGTTGAAAACATACTTTTCACATTTCGCCACGTTTTCCTGAATTGACTTTAAATATTGATTGATGTAGTGAATTCCGTCGTTGCCAGAGGCTTTTTTGTTTAATCTGTATTTTTTTCAACAGCTCTTAGTTTTTTTTTCACAATTAAGATACATTTTGTTGAATTTTCCACATCCTTACTTATTTGTCTTTAAAAATGTTAATGCCTTGCAATCAACAAAATAAATCCCAGTCACACAGTGCCATCATCGTCATCAACTTCGCTACTTTGTATCTGTTTATTTTTTGTTTTTTTACAAATTTTCATTGCTTTCGCTTTTATCTCAGGGTAGTTTATGTGCTTTCGTATATCACACAATTACTTTCCACTCAAATGTCAATTTAAATTGAAGTTTTATGCGAAATCCATGCAAATAATTCAAATACACAACGCCCTTTTGCCAATGCGCGCGTATTTAACACCCTAACTTTTTTAACTGCGCTAGTTTTATTTGCTGTCGGTTGGTTGGTTGGTTGGTTCGTTGGTTGGTCTGTCTTTCTGTCTGTCCAACCAAAAAAGTGCCGAAAAGCGAAAAGTTTTTATGCACATATGCGCCGCCTTAAGGCGAAAGCAGAAAATTGTACACAATTTTCAAATCGAATCATGTCGTTAAAACTTCTACGGGCGTAAAAAAAAAAAAAAACAAGAAACAAACATCGTAAAAACAAACACAGCATGAGTATGAACAAAAAAAAAATACAAAAAAAAAAAAAGAGCAAATACGCTAAGTGGCATTTAAAAAAAGTTTCCTTCCTTAACGCCAAATTTATTGCAACGAATTTTGTTAAATGGTAAAATCAATGTAATCAATGAGTTTTATGTACGCGCCGGGGGAACGAACCAGCAGTTGAGCTCTGAGCAATCGAGCTGTGAGCAGTTGAGCAGTGGCGAGCCCAATCGAGCAAAGTGATGAGTGTTGGCAAACGCGCGAATGTGTGTTTTAGTGCTTTCTATGTGCGTTCGTTATTCTATTTTTATGAGGCTGCTAAAAGCGCTACCAATATGGGTTCCTTTTTTTCAACGAGTTTGTTTTTTATTTTTTCTTTTTAGGTTTTTTACTACTTTTGACATCGTAAAACTGTGAGAGCACATATGGTGTTCACACGATATACGCTACTCTGCGTTTGTGGCTTTCCTTTCGAACCGATTAGTTTTAAATGCTTATTTATTTATTTTTGTTTTCTTTTTCGATTTTTAAAAAATTGCTGATGTTTGCAACTCTAAATTCAACGACTTTTAAATTCAATGCTATTAGTATAAACTTCATTTGTGTACAAATTATCTCTCAGAATCTTCCTTGTCTATTTTTTCATTAGTTTGTGTGTTCATTTCTTATTACAGCTTACAAGATGCGTACAAAAATCTTAATAAAACTTATCATTGCCTTTAGATTACTTTACTATCAGTAAAGTAAATGTCATGTCATAGATCAGCTAAGGAAAAAATGTAATTTCAAACTATTTTTGTTCTATTTGCACCTTTAGTCCTTTAAGGGGACATCCATAAACTACATGAGTTAAAATTAGCGGAGGGCAGGTTCAGCAAAATCTCACAAAATCACATCTAGGGGGAGGAGGTTCATCGGACATCTCATGTGAACTTGTTAGTCGTTTTATTTACAATTTTTTTTTTTTTCAAAATTTTAAGCCAAATCCAATGTAAGATACAGAAGCAGGCGTTCGTCAAAATATCACTCAATCTCACGAAAAGAGGGAGTGGGTCTAAATTTCGAGAAAAACACCTCTGCTATTTTTGGACGTCCTCTAAGTACAAGACACACATTTAACTATATTAATTTTTATTAGTTTATTTAATAAACTTAAATTTTTTTTATTAATTCATAACTTATCACTGAGATGTAATTCATTACTGGGACGTTTACCTTAAATACATTGAAAAATATGCTATTTTTTACAATATATGCATAAGCAAAAAAAGAGAATTTTTCTTCTTATTTATCTTATAAATAAAGAATCAATGCGTTTAAAAATTAAATGTTAACGCAAAAAATGCTTTAAGCACGAAATGTTCATATTATTACAAAACTTTTTTTTTTATCGTATTACACACACAAGTGTAATATACATAAATGCCACCGAGAAGAAAAAAAAAGACTGTGTTATTTACAACAGCTTCAAACCTTTTGACATCTTTCAACTTAAACAAAATGCAATCGCGCTTAGGGTGTTAAGAGCCGTTGGCGCTATCAAGCAAGCAAGAAGAAGAAGAAGAAACTAGAAAGCAAAGCATATTGCAAATAGTTGACCATTAACAACGTTTAATTTCTGCAACGTTTTGGCATTTTTATTACAATCGACCCACAATTGCGCCCAACAATTGTACGCAGTCCTCACTCAGACTTTAGGTACTTTCTACGACAATAACAACGACCAAGACGAGGACGTCTATGACGATGATGGTATCGAGGGCATTGGCAATGGCAACGAGTATGTCTATGACGATAACGTCGACCGACCCCAAGTGAAACAACCAATACAAATGTGTCCTGGAATTTAATTAAATATTTGACTCGCATATGTTAACGTATGTGCGTGTGTGTGTTTATGTGTAATTCTGAATTTGTAGATTTCACCCACATAAATAAAAACATATATAACCGCACAGATATATTCATATATGTGTATGTATGTGTGCAGGGTAAGTATTGATTTTGACCCTCAACATTGCCTTAGATAGTTGCATGCATTGAGTCGGAATTTTGGGTGCTTCTAGTATATTGACATATTTGTAGAACAATTTTGGCCTTTTTACGCATAATTGAAACAATTTTGGAAATGTCTTTATAGCCGAATTTACGAGTTCATCTACTGTGTAGGGTGTTTGTCTCTCTATCTCTCGGTCTGTCATTTATGGCTGTAGCTTGCAACACACATCATTGTAGCAGCAGACACAAACAGAAAACTAGTTCTTGCAACTTCAGTTTAGATTCGTTGCGGGACCTGTTACTTGATTTACAAACGCTTTTCGATTTATTTATTTTTTTTTTTTGTTGTTGTTGTTGTCTTTTTGTCAATTTTTGTATGCTTGCTTGCTTGCTTGTGTATTCGTTGCCTGCAAAGTTCTACGCTTGTGAGTCACACAACTTTAGTTAGGCTGCAACGTTGTATGTCTGTCTGTCTGTTTGTCCGTCTGTCTATTGGCCAATTTGGTTTATTTTGGCCGTTTTGCAAAAGAGAGAAGTTTGTTAGCCATGATTGTGGTTTGTGGTTTAACTACTTTTATGGAAATACAACAACAGCAACAAAATCTACTAAAGCAAATAAACAAAACAAAAAAAAAAGCAAGCCAACTTTGGCTAAAAGTCATCAAAGACAAAATCAACAGGAAAGCAAAAAAAAATAAAAATAAAATAATAATAAAAAAAAAAAAAAAAAACAAAAACAACAAAACAAACAAACAAGTTGTTTGCAAAACCAGTTTGACTTGCTGCGCTTTTTTGTTGTTTTGTTTTATTTTATTTTATTTTTATTTTTTTTTCATTTTCTTTTCTTTTGTAAGGAGTTGAAGCGTAGCAGCGAAGTGTTGCTTTCGACCTGAATAGGTCAGATAGGCCATAATGTTAAGAATATTCTTATAAAAAAAACAGTTGAAAGTTAGTAAAGCCTCTATTGTGCTCATACTTAGATAGTTAAATAAGCCCAACGATCATCAATCACTTGTTCGCTTCGTCGTCAAGTACTTACTTATATGTAAGTATGTAATTATTTCAGCGTATAATCACGCAATGCCAAAGTCAAATAAACACACACACACTCGTACACATACACACATGTGAACTTCTTTTTCTTTATTGACAATCGAAGATTTCACATTTTTCACACGTCAGCCCATGTCACTCCATGTGAGATTTTACAACTTATTTTTGCTCTGTGTGTGCGTGTGTGTGTGTGTGTGTGTGTATGAAGAAAATCCGACAGCGTACAGAATCGTTTACTTTAATGCTTATTAATGACTTTTTTCGCAAATAATACTGTCAACTGTCGGCTCATGTACTCGTATGTATGTATCGACATACAGCAATGTGAATGTTTGTAAGTCGCCTTTTTCTTTAAAGAATTTAACACTAATGATGTCTCAATATTTTCCCAATGCATTAATTTCCAATTAATTTTCATCAACATGAGCTAACAAATAATGTTAAGCATGTTCATGCATGCATATACAGCTATGGCCAACGAAATAGCACCTGTTTTCAAAACTGACATGAAAGTTTTTATCAAATTTCAAACTATTCAATATTAAATGTGTTCTATTTGATGGTTTTTATTAATATTAATATAAAAGAAAAAATGTTGGAAACTTAATAGCTTCGATTTAAACATATTGAGGGCTATCCATTAATTACTAAGACGATTTTCTTTTGTTTTTGACCTCTTCCCCCCCTAAAATAAAATAAATTACAAATGTAGTAGGCAGTATAGGAAAAATAGGCAAAAAGTAAGACATGATTGACACCCCTCCCCATACCCAAATAACGTAACCGATTTATGGGGGGCAGGGGGTTCTTTAAAATACTACGCTTAGGCAAATTGGTGTCTTTTCTTATACAAATTTGGTCACCGAGGTCGGGAGGGGGTTAAAAAGGTATCAAAAATGAGTCACTTAATTTGCGTACGTTCCCTTACGTAATTAATTTATGGCCCCTTATAATATAGTAGCATTTTATGTCATTTTTGGCAAGTGTGCTATTTCATTGTCCATAGCTGTATATACCAACAACAAATGTAATTATACACTACACCTCTTTTATGATTTTCATTATTGTTGTATTTACTTGCATAAAGATTCAAATTACAGTTAAAGAAAAAAACTCACCTTATCACACTTTTGTTGTTGCACTTCATTGGCATTCCTTTTACCACCTGCTAATCTCCTACTCTTCACAACTAAACAACTAACAATAACAAACACATTTCAAAGGCAACGGCAACGAAAATTAATCATTTTTACATGTTTTTTTTGTGCTTCTGCGCTGCACGCCAATTTCGGCGAGCAACAACAACATTGCGAATATGCTGCGCCAGCGCTACGTCGACTGCGCTACGTTGGAAGTGCTCAGATGGCAAATGCACACATTAAATTTATGCATTATTAACACTGATTTAAGCAACTAAACTTCACTTTTTATTATCATAAAATTTTTAATGTCAAAAGGTTATGTTTTTATTGTCCACATCGAGTTTTTTTAACATGTCTTTGCGCACCATTCAATTTTAAAACGTCTTCACGTATGTAAGCTTCAATAATTGATGAATGCACGTAAGTTCAACACAAATTTCTAATTTTCGTTTTCTTTTTTCGTTTGTCTTATACTGCAAAAACAAACACCTTGCATTCAAATTAAAAGAGAGCAACATGGCAACAACAACGACGCATTGAGATTAAGCCTGCGACGCGTCGGCAGAATTAGGCTGGAGTGCAAAAATAAACAACAAATATTAGAGTAAGCATTGCGTTGGCAGAATTGGACTAGCAGGTAGAGAAGAATGTTACAGTTATGTGCACAGATGGTTGTGAACTTACAATGTAATTTAATATGAGTTTTTAATCAACTGAAATAAGGCAGATTTTTTTGCGTTGTTTAATTGTTCGCTCTCATTTCTTTTATGCTCTCTTTATGCACACTCTCTTTCCTTGCTAACTTAGCACTCTCTTGCCAACAACAATTGCAATATGTATGACAGTTATAATAAATTTGTGCTCTCAAGCCATTTAATAAGCAAAGGAAAGGGTATGATAATTTGACTTTCCCTCTTTAGTGCTTTTCAACAAAGATTGATTTTAAAACCCTGTAGAAATCACAATAAATCGTGAAAAATAATGTAAAAAAAAAAAAGGTTGAAAAATCAAACAAAAGGAGAAAAAAAAAAACATTAAAAACCAAGATTAAACAGCAAAATAAGAAAAACAAGTACAACCAACATGATCATCATTCAAATCATCATGACCAACTGGGTACCAACAAAAACAATAACAACAATAATAACAGCAACAACAACAACAACAACAGCAACGACATGATCATCAACAAGAACCATAAATAAGACTTAAATGGCATGAAAAGGCAAAACAAAAACAACAAAATAAAAAATAAAAAATAACGAAAATCGTAGCATTTGTTGATCAAGACAGTGTCTTACCAACAGAAAACAACAACATCAACGTCAACAACGACTTATATCGACAATAACAACCTCAAAACCGCACCTCAAAAAAAAAATCGAAAAAAAATAAATAAATAAACGTCTAAAAGAAAATAAATTGTATGGGTTTCGATTGCGCTCGACTTGCTCTCTCACTCCTTCTGCAGCCACGCCACTGCAGCAGCTTCTCGGGCAATGTTCGTTCGTTCCGTCCGACTGTCCGTCTGTCTGTCTGTCTGTCCGACCATTGGTCCGTACGTCTGACACCGCCACATGAAGCAGACAACGTTTTATGTCATGAAACTGCACAAGTCGAGAGTCAAGTTAAGAGCCAAGAGTCAAAACCACCAACAACAACAGCAACAACAAAAACAACAGTCACAAATCTTGTTGTAGACAAACATGATCACTGCAGACTCAAAACTCGGCGACCAACTTTAAAATCTTTCCACTACAATTTGGTCGCTTGGACAACTTTGTAACTTCAACTGTTGATGATCATGATGATGATGATGATGATGATGATATGTTGCCAGAGGCTCGGGGGTGTCCATACATACATACGTACAGACAGACAAAGACTTGTTTTACTTGTTGTGAGGTTACTTCTTTTTCATTTTTTTTTGGTAGTAAAAACTTTATGTATCACATAGAACCAGAATCAGAGCATCACAAGTCTTTGTTTTCGTCTTCTTAAGACCATTTATTTCGATAGATACTGAGATCCTGATCCCAAGAACATACATGCAACCTATCCCTACTTCTCTTTACAACACATGATAGATTTTCTGGTTCTGACAAGTACTCTAAGCAACTGATTCTCTTATTTTGGTATGTCTATAAGCTACTGACAGATCCAACTATATCTTGAGACATGCTCACTAATCTTTTCGCTCTTTAGAATACCTCATATATACTACTGATCTGATTCCGAACTTTGTACTATGTATTGTATAGCACTATGAAAAAAAAATAATAATAATAATAGTCATTTGAAATAAAATCGCAGAGACAATCTTCCGGTTTCAAAAATTTCAATATTTTAATTCGCAAAGCTCGACTCGACTTGGCTCGGCTCGGCAGGTGTCTTACGTAATTGCGTTCTGTGTCAGTTTTCTGTTAAGTAATTCATTCAGCTGTCTGCTTTTTGTCTGACTATATCTTTTACTTGACACTTCGTCCGCCTGTCTGTCAGTCCGTCTGTCTGTCTGTCCCGCTGAATGACTGACTGTCTATCAATTACATTTTAATGTACTTAAAGTTCTACGCAATTAGAATTTTAAGTTACGAAACTGGTTTCTTTTCTTAATGGGCTAACAAAACAAACCGATTTCTTTAGCAAAAAAAAAAGAAAACAAAAAAAAAACATGTATGATTGAGTACCTGAATATGAAATAAGTTTATGTGTACTGAGCTTAAGTCGAAAAAAAAGCAAACAAGAACTGGATTACTCATATAGATTTTGTATTGGGAAGGGTTGGCCGAGCCGAAGCGTTGAAAAAATGGCGTAAAATAAGATTTAAGATAAAATCTTAATTGAGACTGAATTTGTTTGCAATAAACGTCAAACATATTCAAGTTGAAGTAGACTTGAAGTCTAGACAGATATTTAAATATTTGCGGATTAGACGAGACTTAAAGACAAAGCTTGAAATTTAAAATAAACATTAGCATATTAAACTTAATTAATAAACTGCTAAAAAACAAAAGAGAATATTTAATTAAAGTACAATAATTTAAAATAAATGGTCCAAAAAAAATTCAATCCGTGATTTAATAATTGAATAGTGATTTGTACCTAGCCTCTGTACTTCCTATTATCCTTATCCCATTGTTTTATGCTGGAATACAACTTTTTTCATTTCAATAGCATTCAATAGAGTAGAACATACCCTCTATACTATCCCATTTTCCAGCATACAACTTCTTTCATTTTAATATCCCTAGAACATTAAAACATACCCTCTGTACTTCCTATCTTCATTATACTAGCTTCCCGTATACATTTTTATACTCTTCACGCAAGTGAATAGTATTATAACTTTGTCCTGAAGTTTGTAACAGCAAGAAGGAGGGGAGGGGGACCCCATAAAGTATATATATTCTTGATCAGCTCGACTAGACGAGTCGATATAGCCATGTCCGTCTGTCCGTCCGTCCGTCTGTCTGAGAATATGCTATTTCCTCCCACAGTTTTGAAGATTGGAAGAGGAAGAGAAGCAATATTCACGTCGTTGTATGGAAAACTTTTTTGTTTCTTAACCAATTGACTTCCCATTTTCCTTATCCCATTTTCCAGTATAAAATTTTTTTTCATTTCAATAGCATTAGAACATATGTGGATTCCAAAGTTTCACAACTTTTATCCTACAATGAGAGTTAACATCATTATCATTATAATATAGTTATCTACGTAATACCATACACCTACTTCATCCGTCCTATAAAAAAAAAATAATCTAAAAGCGCTTATAACTTATTATAACAATAATATTGTTTAATTAAAATTCGATGTACTTAAGTTAAGTCTATTCACTGATGCCTTAAATAAAAATTAATGTTACCAAATGACAATTAAGTCGCCGTCAAATGTCGTTGATAAATGTGGCAAAACGCCTCAAGTGAAATACATAAAAGACTCAAAGACAAAAAAACCCACAGAAACCTGATGACTTTTCAAAATCAAATCAATCGAGCGTCTACCAACGCACTGTGTGCTTAAATATGACAACGATAGCGACATAGAGAAATTTAATGAGATACAGAGGCAAAGCGACAGACATCGGCACAGTGTGCGATACAAGTGCGATGTCAGCGCATTAAAATGGAAGGGCATAAAACAAGTTTTGTTTTAAATACGAACAAACAAAGGAAAAGAAAAGTTTTCAAAACGATTTTGCATAATTTAATAGAACTTCATCTACACGAAAAACGGAAGCCGAGGTGAAGCGGCAAGAAGCGGAGACAACCAGAAAAAGGAACTTGAAAACAAAAGTAGGTAAATCCTCGATACAAAAGAAGATTATGGCATTTAACGTCGCGAGGATGGTAACGATGAAGCAAAGCATGGAGGGCGTAGATATTTTGGCAATATATTTTCTTTAATTGCGCGCAATTAATCCTTTTTTATGAATGTTCCTTTGAAAACTTTTTGATGCTTCTTGAATGAAGAAGAAGAAAAACGCCAAAAGGTTCGTGTGATACATGCGAAACCTATTAACCTGTGTTGCTGCTATCATAGCATAGCTCAGTTTTGAGGGTGAGGTGAGGTAGGAAGAAGACATTTTACAAAATGTGGCGGCGGCTTAATGAAACAAGTTTTACTTTTACGCAATTCGCTGGTTTTCTAATTAAAACTCACACACACACGCGAGACCATGAAAAACACTAAAAACAACAACAAGAAGCTGGAGAAAAGAAAAAGGAAAAACAAATACTTTTGGCAATGACTTTGCTAGATTTTCCAACCTTTTGCTTTTTTATCACTGACGCATTTCAACATTTTATCACTGATACGCTCATTACAACAAGTAATGCCAAAAAAAAAAAATAAAACAATAAAAAGTGTCCAGTTTGATTTGAATTTTTCGTTAATTTTTTTTTGAAAAAGTTGCCCGCATTTTTATTGCTCGAAAACATCATTCGTTTTTATTGCACGGCATGGCTGGCAGACACGACATTATCACGGGCAAGGGATTGGGTCTACTCGGTCCTAAAAGATAATGACTGTGACTGTCATCGTCGCAACTCATTTGACGATAAACTCTTTACGTGCACAACAGGCGGCAACCCTTCGTTGTTTTTTTTTTTGTATTTTTCTGACCACTTGCTTGCTCAGTGATATGCTAATGCGGTTTGAAGTGACTTGGCCAGCCAGCCAGCCAGTCAGTCAACCAGCCAGTCCGGCCAGCGCTTGTTATCCTTAGCTGCATGTTATTGTTGTTGTTGTCTTTCCCCAACCTGCCGCAGTCAAACTCAACTTTTATTACAATTTTTTTTTTTTTTTTTGGGTTTTAATTAACTTTTCACAGTTGAGCGCACAGGTGTTCTAACAACTTTATTGGCAGTTCTTCAATGGTCAAGCAAATTGAAGTAACGAAATCATATTGATTCGCAAAATAAAACCAACAACAACAACAACAACACACTTTGTATAAAAGTACATTGAACTCGTAGTATATTTGATGAAAGTATCTCAATGCAGACACATGAACTTTTACTCATACTCACAGTTAGCGCAGCTGTGTAAGTAAGTATCTGTCGGTTTGCGAAAAATTTTCCATTTCATAACGCAATCAAAGTTAAGCTAAAATTCACTCAACTAAACCATAACATAATTTTCATATTGCTTTTGTAGTACATTCGATTAGTTAATGGTTCGCTACACCAAAGTATCTGCACTGCTAGGCAACGACATGCACATACACATGCAGATACTTACATACATATATATGTATCTACAAGCGGCATCAATTTTGTTTAAATTTTCATATAAACTCTTCAAAATCGCACGGATGTATTATATCCGTTAGCGTTGGCAGATGTTTTTACGCCAGGCAACAAGATACAAACAAAAACAACTTTACACATTACAAATTTTCGCCATTAGACTTTCAAGTAGCTAAAACAACAAACCAAACAACAACACCAAGTATATATCAGCCAAGTGTAGCGGAAATGATTCGGATAGAAACGCCTTGAGCAAAGGAAACGCTGTGTGGTGTGAAGCGTAGGGTGTCTTGGTGTCATAACAGCCGTCTATAGGGTATCGTGTTTCATGTATCGAATGAATGCACGATTGCAAAGTATTTTGCTATAAATTTAACTTTTCTATTATCTTTATCTGTTGAGTAACACGCGTGGTTAAAAATAACAACTCAGCAGCCGCAGCAGCAGCAAAAAAAGTATCTGTAGTTAAAAGTAGTATCTGCAGGAAAGCAAACGTCAAGAACGGACGAACAGACGTGCAGACGGGCAGTCGGTGTGGAAAACTGAGTGCACAGAAAGGCAGTAAAAACGAAAAATGTAAATATCACAGCTGCGACAAGAGTCGTACATATAATGCACATGCGGGGGGCGGCGGCGACGGCAGAGCAACAAACGCTGTAGCAAAAAGCTCAGAGTCTGAGCGTGAGAGAGAGAGAGAGGGAGAGAGAGGTTGAGTTGAGTTGCGGCAGCAGTGAAAGCCTTTAAGTGCCTTCGCTGCTGCTGCTGCTTGTAATTGTTTCCTCGCACACAGGAAACGCGCTCACATCGCATGATGATGTTGTTGTTGTTGTTGTTGATGATGATGACTTGTTGGCGGGTTGGGCGGCAGGCATGAATGCAAGTAAGCAGGCAAGCAGGCAGGCCTTTGAAGCGGGATTTCTTTTTAATCGTCCGTCATTATCGAGCGCAAGCGAGCAAATTTTTGCTGTCATTACTTTTTATGAGCGAGCAACATGATGCAGTCAGTCAGTCTTACACACACACACACACACACACACACTCACTCATTTACTGACAGTCAAGATAGACAGAGGGAGAGAAAGACATTCAGTCAGTCAGTCAGTGAAGCAAGCTTCTGTTGTAAGCTCATTTAAGTTGCACAGTGGCAAATGTGGGCGTGCAACGTTGACGTTGACTCTGACTGTCATCCTCATCGTCATCGGCAACGTCGTCTGATGAAAGAGAGGCACGACAATGAATGTGCTTGAGTGAATAAGTCAGTTTGTCAAATCGTCAGTCTGAAAAACGCAACTGACTTGGTAGTTAAAATATAATTTTAGAGCGTAGGACAAAAAATCACACAAACACACAAACATAAAAGTATCTCATACTTGTATAAAATAAGCAGAGTGAAGGCAACAACATCAAAGAGTAACTTGACTGAATCGACTACCTCGACTCGACCGACCGGTGGGGTTGTACAGGAAGTGTGCCAACGCAGTCTAACAAACATGTATCTGTGTTACTTTGTATCTTTACATGTATGTATCTGCATCTGTATGTGTGCACACGTTTGAGTGCTCCCATATGGATACGCAATTTTTGATGACTTGCTGTCAATGGCATATTAAAAAGCAAAGAAAATAAAAGAAAAGCAAAAATTTTATCAACCCTAAAGGCACTTCATCTCCCCTACATTTTCATGTATAACGCTTTATAAAAATTAACTTCCTCAACAATTTTTGATCAACCCCTTCTCCCCTCGCCCCTCACCCTTTGCTATGCAACCATTTTAACGCGCTTGTTTCGCACAGCACAAATTTTTGAGTCATTTTATTATATAATTGATTTAAGCGTTTAACTCTGTGTGTCCCCTCACCCCCCACACCCCTTGTAGCAACAAAAATTGCACCCACAACGAAAGTCGTTAGTTAATTAACTTACATCTGTCTATAAAAATGACTTCGGTGCGGCGTTGATGAACACACACACACACATAGATAGAAAAGTATCTGAGAAAGCGTAAATGAAAATGTTTTTTTTTTTGCGTATCTTTTTTTTTTTGCTTTAATTTTCTGTTTTTTTCATTCTTGACAACCCTTTTACGTTTTTGTGTATGTTTTGGGCAGATTTTCCTCCGGCCGCTAGCAAAAATCTGTTTTATGGTTTGAAGGGCGTTGTTTTTTTTTGTATCTTTTGTATTCTGTTTTCTTTACAATTTTCGTTTTTTTTACAATCTGACAGCGGGTAACGCATATATTAATTTTTATGTTGCACGTTAAACAGAAATAATTACCATGAAAAACGTTAAAGGATAAAAATGAAAACCAAAAGAAAAATAAAAATAAAGCAAAAGCCTTATTATAAATAAAGGGATACAAAATTAAGCCCAAGTGCAAATAATGTCGATACATAAAAAAATATATGCATTGTAAAATAAACATTCAAAAATGTTATGAGTATTTTTGTCGCTTCGCTTCGCCAATGACAATTATGTTTGTTTGCTATAAAAATTTGTAATTTTCATCAAAGCTTGAAAGGAGCCCTGTGCCCGAACCGGAACCAGAACCATTTGGTAAACAAAGAAAAAGAAATGCGTAAGCAGACAACACGAGAGCAGTTAAGATGGAATACTACCAGGCATAGGGTTTTCTTAGTGGTCCGGTGTCTTAAGAACGATAATTTTCTTAGGTCCAGACACCTCATAAGACCGTTAAAGTTCCCATATTCAACTTAATTAAGGGGTTACCCCACCCTGGCGCTCGAAAAAATAATCATGTAAATAATATTTTTTTTTTATCGATATCTCGATTAGTAATTGTTGGAAAACTACAAATTAATCGTAATTTTTTTCAGAAAATAAATATCTAGAGCGATGCGAAAGGAAAAACTTAAAATTTTTTTTTCAGAAATTTACAGATGTTTAAAAAAATATTTTTTTCTTGAAATTTTTAGGATAAAAATCGAAAAAGTCCTTCGCATTGCCTTAGATATTGCTCCTAAGAATATCTCATTTAAATTACATCAAGATCGATCCAATAGTTCTTGAGATATAATGTAGACCAGTTTGAAAAAAGTAGTTTCGTGAAAAAAGCAATGAAAGAATCAATACGCCGTGTGGACCCTACTGTGTGTCGGATTTATAATTGCTATAACTATTGGAAAAATCTGAATTTCATAATTATCAAAGGCTTAAATGTTCTTAAAAGCGTAAACAAATTTTTTATTTATTTCGAGTTTTTGAAAATCTCAGTGTGACATAACTTCTTAACTTAAAGTCAATCAAATTCGCCTAAAACTTTTACAAAAAGCATATAATTTCATTGCACAGTTCAATACGATAAACAACAACAAATTACAGCTTTGAAACTACAACTGAAAAAATGTTTAACCAAAGAGATTACACACTTGTGAAAGCCGTTGCCTTTGCCTTTGCCTTTGGCATACAATTTTGCGTACAAAACTCTTTTCAATCAGTGCTCAAGTGCTAATTACAGCTTAGCAACAAACTAACAAAACAAACCATCACGCTCGCACACTCTCTTATACACGCTCTCTAACATGCCACAAACTGTATAAATTTCTATGCGGTAAATTTGGAAAATTCATTTTAATTACATTTTCCTGACTTGCATAAATCACTCAAGTGCTTACCAACAAAATGAAAAATACAAAAAGAAAAAAAAAACCAAAAGAAGAAACAGCAATACAAAAACAAAGTTGGTTATAATCAAAGCGGCGTGAGCAACGAAAAAAACCTCAAACCATAGACTTGATGCCAGAAAATGCCTACTTGAAATTATAGTTCACTGCTTAGTTGAAAGGATTTTGAACTTTTTCAATGTGCCCAACACAACTACACACAACTGTAGTAACAACAACAACAACAACGAGCCAAGGATAATGAAGCGTGTGAGTTCAACGCCATGCTTCATACTTTTTTTCTTCTCCCTTACTCTTTCTTTCTCTCTGTTACTCACCTATGTCAGCTACAGTTGCCTTCTTACTTCCTTGCCTCCCTGCCTACCCCTTCCACTGCTACTCTTACTTCAAACACCAAAATCCGCTATCAAGTTCCCCCTCTCTTTTCCCTCGGCTCATGCACTCGTTTATTTTTCACCGCACTGAAACAAAATGAGCAATGAGTCGGTCGATGTTGGTAGCGCGCGCACTTGACGTTTCTAATTAGTAGAATTTAATCTTCACACTATGGCAACCAACCCATAGCCCAATACTTACTAAACAGTAGCAGTAACAACAACTGAGGCAGCATGAGCAGCAGCAGCATACTTTGAGGCTGGTTACAAAAGTGCTCATTATGAAAAATTTCAAATTAAAAAGGGGCAAATGGCGCGGAGCGACGCCGCAACGTGTCAAAGAAAAAGTTATTCAAAAGAAAAGCGCACACACACGCACACACATACACACAGATACACCCACATTTGGTGGCAAAAGGATTTGCATAGTTGGGCGTACGTGCGTGTATGTGTGTGTGTGCAAACATCACACATCATGATTACATAATTTAGCTATTAAAAAGAAGCCTAAAAGAAAGCTGGCAAACTAAAGAAGCTCAAGCAGAAACAGCAACATAAACAGCAACAGCAAAATACTAAGAATAAGAAGAAGCAAAGTAGAGGAAAGCAATTTTTGTGTTGTCGGCTTATTTACGCCTTCACACGCCAATGACTTAGAGGTAGGCAAGGCATCAAAGGATGCTAAGAATGTCGCCAGCGCACAAATATAGCAACAACATTTAACACAGCACAGCCAGCATACACACCACCCACTCGAACACACACACACACACACATGCGAGCTTAACCATTGATTTACTCATTAGCGTTACTTTTCTGCACATAATAGGCGCGCTTAAGAGTGTGACATGAAAGCAAAGCATAAGAGTGCAGGGAGAGCGCGTGGGGGACGAAGAGAGAGCGTATAATTTTCATAAACAGAACAGAGCGCACAGTTAATGAGTGAACGGCGGATGAGATGAGATGAGTGAAAGAGATGTAACCAAGCATGTGCACACGTATGTGCGAATGACTGTAATAACGTCTTTACGCCCGATTGTAATTGTGTGTGTGTGTGTGTGTGTGTGTGTGAGTGTGTGTGTGTGTGCGTTAAGCGGCTTTAACTATAGCCTCTTTATGAATGTCTAATTGTGCACACATGTGCCGCCTTCAACTCCCCTACGACGATCAAACTCATAATAAGTTAGCCACACACCCAATCACTCTCTCTCACTCACTCACTCACTCACTCACTCACTCACTCTCACACTCACTCACTCACTCACTCAGTCAGTCATCTAAACTACTATCACTGTCAGTCAGTTAGTCTGTCCATCAGTCGGTCTGTCCTTTTGTATGTCCGTCTGTTTACTTAATCCCCTAATAATCCGCTACTATTTGCCAAAAAATTATAAGCCATGCCAACTACTTAAGTCACACACACACAGATATGAATTTGTATAGCAGCCTAAGCATACTTTATGACTCGACGTTAAGCGGAGTGGGTAAAAGTCAAAATTTCGATTTTTTTTTTCTTTCTTTCTTTCTTTTCTTCAGCTCATCTCACTCATATGAATGCATCCGACATACATATCCGCCATCAAAAGCCGGTTGTGTGTGCATGTGTGCGTATTTATTGTTATCGGTATTCGTAATCCATCCTTTTTCACCGTTGATAAGGTTTTTGCATTTTGTTGTAGTCTCATGCGACTTTGGCTTAGTTTCATATTACGCACGTGTGCGAATCTCACAAATTTCATTTTATACGAAAAAAAAAGAAACTAAAATAATGATTTCAAAATGATAAGAATTTGTTGGGTAAGTCTTAAAGCCTTAAACCACAATCGAGCATAATGCAATGTTTTGTTAATATTCACAAAAAGAGTCAACTCGGTAAAGTCGTAATTTTACCGGGGTTAATTTTACCGAATTTCGGGTGTGATCTGTTAATGGAATATAAAACTAATCAAATCATTCGCGAAATTCAGTTTCTGGAAGTAAATTTATGCATGGATAAAGAAATAATTATGCAAATGTGTTTAAATTCTCTACAGATGTGTATTGTGATGAATAAATTGAAGAATCATTGGATGACTTTATGAACAACATTATTTTCATACATCAGTAGGCGATGGAACGAAGTCAAAGACTCAAAATATGCATTTTGATGCAAAATGTTGTATGTGTTGTGTTATTGCTTGTAACATACGTGTAATAGTTAGAAAAGGCAGAATATGGGAGTTAATTTTCCACTGTACTGCCTTATGTTGAGAAAGGTAAACGAAGAACATAAATCATTTTAATAATGAAATTTTGTGAAAAACAGCCACTTTTTTATTAAAAATTTTAAGAAATTTACTATTATTTTTTTGAAGCAAGTTGGCCTTAAATTTAGCAGTTTATCACGATACTCAATGACATGATTCGGGGTTGATGAAAATTCGATTGGATTTTCATCAGTTATCACTTTATCATGCTACCGAGTTAGCCATAAAAACCCCTAATTCAAAGAGTTCAACCAAAAACATTTATTTAGAACATATGAAGACATTCTGTCCGAAGACTTTACTTTAAATGTTTGCTTTGGATAATAACGAATTTTTAATAATAATAATAAAGATCTCTCACAACACAACTTCAGATTACTTAATCATGTCGACTACATAAAACTTTTAATAGGAAACTGACATGCCAATCTTAGTAAGAATCTTTCAAAGCCAAAATTCAAAAAAGTGCTTTATTCAAATTCAAATCGTTTAAGCAAAGTATTTAGTGGATTTTTTTTTTTCATAACTTCCGACGCCTGTAACTTCCGCACAATGCAATTTTCATTCATTATGCCAGATAAAATCATGTAAATTACCATTTCATGATAAAATATTTTAAATTAATAAAAATGAGAAGAGAAAAAAAAGTACATTTTTGTCATAAGCTTACGTTGGCCGCACCAGAAATTGGGGGAAAATTGCTCAATTTTCTGTGCGAACAGCAAAAAAAAGTGAAAGAGAAAGAGAAAGAGAAAAATGGGCAGAAAAAAAGAAATTATAATAAAAAAAAATTAAAATATAAGGGGGAAATGTGAATGTAAAAAAGCAATGGCAGTTGAATAGAGAGAAATTTATGCTAATTTGGTAAGACTATCAGCGCCGAAGCCATCATTGTTGTGAACGCCGCCCGCGCCGCAGACATGTCGCTGTTGCTGTCGCTGCCAACGCCAACGCCAGCAGCAGTGTCAGCGTAACAAACTAACCTAATTAATTTGTGGCAGTCATTAGCAGCAATTGAAAGAATGCCGGTCGATGCAACGTAAAACTAACGGCCAAAACGTAAAGACTTGGCCAATAACGAACGACGACCGCGAGTTATGAACACAAAAGAAAACGAAAAAAAAAAAAAAATACAAAGAGAAGAAAAAAAAGTTATGTTAACTAATTTTCGTTTATGTTGCCGCATTGTTGTTGACGTGTAAAGAAGAAAAAAAAAAAAAACGATAAAAAATAAAAATAAAAAACCAAGAAAAGTCAACATTTGTAAAAAGTTTGAATGTGTTGGCACACAGGGGGGGCGGGGTGCGTGTGTGAGACCGCGGTCAAGCTGCGGCAATGTGCGTGTGTATTGCTTGTTTCGTCATCGTCATTGGGTCAACACTAACTGACACTCAGTCGTCATCGTCACCGTCACCGTCACTCACTCTCGTTGACGCATGACATTTGAGTCAAATTGAGCTGAGACGTAGCTTGCTCGACTGACTGACTGACTGACTGACTGACTCACTGACTGCCACGGCCCTCAACCAATATGCAAAATCACTTGACGTTTTTGTTTGCCGCTTCTACCACAAAATTTGGTTTTCATTTTCTATATTTTTTTTCTTTTTCCCTCGATCGCTATCAGCGCGTATAATATATGCAGGTCTACAACACATTGCACAGCACAGCACAGCAGTGAAAAAAAAATTACTCTATAATAAACATAATTTTAGGCACTTTTCCACAATTTCCATGCTGATAAAGGCGCGAACGCAATGTAAACGTCAGCGTCAGCAAAGTTGGCCATAAGTTGTGGTCAGCCAGTCGGTCAAATCGGTCAGACTAGCTAACGCACACAGTCAGCTTTGCCACCAGTCAGTCAGTCAGTCAGTCAGTCCATTTGACCAACCGTCTATATGTCTGTTCGTTAGTCGGACTTCTGCTCAGCAAGGTGTTTGTATCCGTTTCTATTTTTATGCCCACACATACACATACACACATACACACAAATATATTGTAGAATTTTCCTTTTTCCCAATTTTTTGTTTGTGTAATTTTTTTTCTCCTTTTTTTTGGTACGGAAAAATCATTTAATTAACATTTTTTCTTTCATTGTTGTTTGAATTTTTTGTTGTTGTTGTTTTTGCTTTTCACATTTTCATATATTTTGCGCAAACAATCACGCACATTTATCGCGTCATTTTTCTTTTGGGTTAAAAAGAATTTTTTTTTTCTATTTTATTTTTTGTTTGTTAATGAGGTACGCTGGTTTGCAGGGTTGCTTTGTCTGTGTCTGTGCGTCGAAAAAGGATTTAAATTGGCAACGGCCATAAAAAGGACATGCCATTAAGCTTTAATGTTCATCTGATTTTAAGGGCCAGAAAGTCAATTCTATGCGTGTTTTGAGCGGACGAAACCTAATACGAATTCAAGGGCGGTCAAAGGAACCTAAGATCAGCATCGCCAAAAAAAATATAACGGATAGCTCTGCAAGAATTTTAAAGTTTCTTCAAGACAACTCTCGTATCCGGATAAAAGCATGGGACCAACATATAACCGATAATTTATCAACCTTATAACTACAATGGTTCACTTGTTTGTTGACTTTTGTTTGCCATTTAAATGGCTGTAACTTCCAAACCAAAGAACAAATCGAAAAAGTATGAATGCAGATTTATAGTCTTGCATTTAAAATGATATGCAATATTATTATTAAAAGAAATTTTTAATGTTATAACAACCGAATATTATAAAAACAAGACACCAAATTCAGATTTAGGATATTAAGAAGCCTACAAAACAATTTATTCCTCAAAAAAGAGACGTTTTCATATATAACAGTATGAAAAAAACTTATTTTTTAAGAAACATTTTTTGTATGGGCTTTCAAACCTCATTGGTCCTTCAGTCGGTGTTTTGTTTTTATAAGAGACGGTTGATATAACATTAAAACTATATATATTATATAAAAAACTCTAACAGGACTCAAGCTGAGGCTGTAATACTGTGATACTCAAGAACGACACTCTGAATACTATGATATATGATTACCTCTCTACTGTATATTCAATAAATATAACTTTTAATTAGCAAAACATAAAATATATATGATAAATTAATTTAATTCAAACTCACCGTTCTTATCGAACTCTAATTAATGTAACCAGCCTGTAAAGAAACAAAAAAAAAAAGAATTAATCGTAAAGTAGCATATTTTTTTATAATTTATGACATATATAAATAAAATGGTTATTTCCTTTTTTTATTTTTGTATCTTC
This sequence comes from Phortica okadai, assembly GCA_034638295.1. Taxonomy (NCBI): domain Eukaryota; kingdom Metazoa; phylum Arthropoda; class Insecta; order Diptera; family Drosophilidae; genus Phortica; species Phortica okadai. The sequence continues at coordinate 5,992,066 of CM067852.1, forward strand.
TTCAATTTACACAAAGTCAGTCAAGTTCATAATTTGGCCGTTGCCGTTGTTAATGTATGGCCAAGCCAAACAAAACCTGATGTTGCTGGCGGGGGTTGCAAGGTTGGACGTTGCGACGTTTACACATTCGCATTGACCTTTCGCGTAAATTATCATTAAAATAATCAAAAAAAAAAAAAAAACAGAAACGAAACGAAAATGAAGCGGAAATGGTGGCATTTTCATGGCTTTGGTATGTGTGTGTGTGTGTGTGTGTGTGTGTGTGTGTGTCAGTGTGTGTTCGCATTTTCTCAACTGAATAACTTTGTTTTTTTTTTCCTTGATTTTTCATTCGGCTTTTTCTTCAGTTTCTGCTTCTTGCATGCTTCTTCTGCTTCTTCTTTTCATGTCTCTGTGTTAAGCATTGTTTAATAAATTTGTATTTTTTTTGTTGTTGTTGGTATTTTGTGCGTTTTCTTTTAACTTATTTGGTTGGTTTTTGTATCGCCAACAATTGGCGACCTAATGGAAAAACTTACTCAAGCGCAGCGTGGCACGATATGAGAAAGCAACAAGAATGAAACAATAATGAACACGCACATCCTTTATGTTTTTTTTTTTTTGTTTTTGTTCGTTACATTTGCATATATGTAGATGTATCTAGATACTCATTCCAGCACTTCTGGCTACGCGCAAGTGCACAAATTGTATCTAGATACATACATACATATATACATAGCAACCACATAAGCATATGCATGAATATATTTTTTTGATTAATTGTTTTCTGTTACCTTTTTTTGTTGCCACAGTTTTTTTTTTTTGTTTTTTTGTTGTTGTTTCTCTGCACCGTTAAGTGCGTTATTTGTAACACTTTGCTGGCTTAGCACCAGCAACAATAACAACAATTACAACAACAACAACAACGGCAGGTTTTCAAGTTAAGCTGAAAGCTTTTGGTAATTTTTGTTTTTTTTTATCATTTTATTTTAGATATGCCTAATTACCACATTATTGTTTTTGTAATTTTCTGCCTTTTGTGTTTTATTTATTTTGTAATTTATTTATTTATTTTTTTTTTTGTGTGCTTTGTTGTTGTTTTTTTTTATGTTTTTCCATGGTTCTTGATTAAGTGAAATCTTGCGAAATTTTTAATTGTTTTGTTAATGTTTTTTTAGATTATTACAAAGGTTTCGCACAGACGTATATAGAAGGGAAAGCAGATATAATATGTTCACGTAGCTTTTAATTAAATCTGTCACTTTTTAGTAAGAAAAAAAAAATCCCGAATTATAAAAAGACCTCCTAACACAACACACACATATCTACAATTATATATCTACTTGTTTCTACTTATCTAACTACCTACTGTGCTACGCTTCCAACAATTTACACATCCTTCATCTATCTTCCTTAACAAGACTTTCAATGTCTTGCCTCAAACGACTTAACGTTGTCTTTTTGACTTCTTTAACAACTTATAAATTATGTAACGTAAAAAAAAAAAAAAAAATACCCAAAAAATCCCTTTTCTCAAACAACTCAATTCAATGCACAAATCCTTGTAGAATATTTTAAGGTTTCCTTTTGTAATAATAATATTAACCGAAGACTCTAACATTTTGATCCCTCACTGAGCCATGCTCTCACACATACACACACACATAGAGAAGATGTCAGTCAATTTCTTTGAGCCGCTGAGCCGACTTCAACTACAATAGAAATTACGAGTTCGTTTCACATTTCGTAAGGTGGCAAAAGGACAATAACTTTTCATTTCACATTAAGCCGTAACCGTGACAAATGAAATGAGCTCACCGCAACTTGACTTTGCTAACTTCAGTTGGCCAACCAACTACAACAACAGCAACACTAAATGAGACAAAAGACGAACTGAGTATGCCAACAGCGCTAATAATTTCAATGGACAATATTTCTTTGGGACAAGTAAAGCTCATTGATTAATTTGAAATTTATGAGGCACACGAGAGTGTAAACGTGTAAGTGTGAGTGTGTATCTGTGTATATGAGCCAACAAGGCAGTAAAGTTTTTTGGTACATGTATTTGCAATGCGTTCAACATATTTTAATTAAAACACAAAAAGCAGCTAAGCGAAAGAGAATGAACGAATGAGCGAACAGCAGCAAAGCACACAACAACATGCCAAAATGAGGAAAACCCACTAAGGACACCATAGTCGAGTATACTTGACAATATAATACCCTGCACACACGTTAGGCGGTGCCACACCCCAAACCTATAAAAAAAATTCACTTGCGTGAAGAGTATAAATATTTATCAGATATCACCCATTCAAATAGTTCTTAAAATATCAACAAAATCGGTCAAAAAATATGAAATTACCAAAAATTTGAGTTTGTTGGTTTTTGAGGGGCAACCTTGAAGAAGAGGGGTATTTTGTTATATGCAGTTTTACAGATATAAATTTACTGAACATGTATATAAAACTTCAGATTTGTACCTTTTACAGTTTTGGAGATATAACCATGTTAAGAAAACAATTGGACGAGGGGATATAAAAAGAGGAAGGGCGAAAATTGTCGTCTACAGTTTTGTAGAGGTATATATACAGATCTTTTAAAAAAGATGGGCGGAAAGAGAGGGCGTGGCAAAAAATCGTTTAAATTTTTCCAAATTTTAAGTTTCTAGCTATCATAGTTTCCGAGAACCATTGGTAGAGACAGACGGACAGATGTCTTGATCAAGAATTTTTGGGTTCCCCCACCCCACTCCTTCTTGGTATTACATACATTTGGTCTGAAACAAACTTAATATACCCTGACACACTATATGTAGAGGGTATAGAAAGAGGAAAAAAGGAGAGTAAAAAAGACCAAAAAATAGTTGCAAATTTCATGTTTAATCCTGCCAGGTTTCGACACTGCTCAATGGTAATAATCATAAACATTCAAAGACATTTTCACGCGTTCGCTTACTTTTTTGGAGGGGCAGTGGGACGGGGGGAAGAAGGGTGGTGAAACATTAGGCATAAATAACATTTGAATATGGCACAAAAGCCAAAAGCCAAAAACCGAAAAACGCTGCAGAGGAAATTGAAGTGAAAGAAGCAGAAATAGCAACAAAACAGGCAGGATATGAAAGTGCTGCGGCTGCTGTTGTTGTTTTTGTTGTTGTTATTGTTGCTGCTGTTGCTGCTGTTGCCTGTAACAACAATGCCTAAACGCAAGAAAGGACATAGTCGAGCGTAATACAGGACATGCGACTTAATTACGCGTGGCGAGTTGAGCAGAGTTGACTCGAGTCTCTAGCTAGCTCTCTCTCACTCACTCACTCACTCACCTTGCTATCCTTTACGCTGCTGTTCTCTCTCACATGGTTTGGCACTCCTCAATTCTATTCTATTCTGTTCAACACTCAGTGATAATGTGTTGACTCAGTTGCTGACGCCGTTGCCGTCACTTCGTCGTCGTTGTCGTCGTCGACGTTGTGCTTCTTAATGAATTTATTTGTTACGCATGGCATACTTTGAATTGGTATTGGCGCACACACTCAGCATCATTATAACACAGCGACAACAGGCAAACGGACAGACGGAGGGACAGAAACCTTAATGAAATCCATTATTACGAAAAACATTTTGCCTACTTTGACATTCACAGTGCATGAGCACAAAGGCAATTCACCCCGCTCACTTACATACAAAATGTCCTTCATTGCTCAATATTTATGAGTGTATGTGTGTGTGTGTATGTTTGCGTATTTGTGTGCGCAAAACGCAGCAGGATACTTTTGACTTAACTTGCCAAGGCTCACGGCTCACCATGTCTCATACGCCCAACGTTTTCTATTCAACCATAACCGACAACGTCAACGACTTGAGGCGTCAAGGCAGTCAGTCAGGCAGGCAGGCAGGCAGGCAACTCTATCATTAAACTTAAATGACATTCAACAAAAGCGCTGTGCGACTTTTGATGCGAAATCGAGCTCTGCACACACACACACACACACACATACACACATGTATCTATATAACAACTACCGATACCGATACAGGTCGACATTGTCAGCAAGTCCTTTTGAATATGTATCTAGATACGCGCAGCAGCAACAACAACAACAGCAGCTTCAGCTTCAACAGCAATAAATGCTTTCTACTTAATGAGTTTTCCTTACTTAATATTACGTATGTAAGTATATGTATGTTTTAATACACTACACGCATAGTGTGCGTAGTATTTGTATTTTATGATGCCTTAGGTTCTCTTTACACGTATGACACTCCTATGTTACATTGTGCCACACAACACATACGACAGTATAAGATTCACACATGTGCCCAGCAGAAAATTTTCGAACACCTTGACGAAATAGGTTTTTCAAAAATGACTTCCCAGAGAGAAAATTAGAAGTCCTTGACGAAAAATGCTCAATGTGAATCGTTTGCATTTAAAAGTGGCTTGACACAAGAATGGAAGGACTTTTACGTTTTCAAGTTGTACCGGAAAATTTTTAATTTGAACTAAACTCTTCTAAAAGACCTATTTTGATAACGAGGTTTCAGCATCTTCCCTTCAACTTTTTTAGAAACGAGAAGGAAAGGGTCGCCTGATTTTGGAACGTTGACTAAAAATTCGAAGTTATACTCGGTATTCGGAAATGTTACTTAAAACCAGATCATTCCACAACCCTTCATTTAGAAGAAAGACGAGAAGGGCCACCTGAATTGAGAAGCTTTGTGAAGCGAGAGGAGAAGGAATAGCCGATGACTGAAAAATACAAAGTAACTTTGTTTTTGGTTGATAGCAAAGTACTCTGTTAGTTAATATATGAACAGAATTTTAGTTAAAGAACAGTACAGATTTCGAACAATACACCAAGTATGGAAAAGCTTAAAGGTTCGTTCGCTCTTCATGTTCCAACAAAGACTTTCTCCACACTTTTTTTAGGAAACGAACATAGCATGCCTAAGACCTTCAAAAATCAGCCAAAGGAAGTTAGACAGGTAAGGTTAGAGCAAGGCCTGTAACATTCCTTGTAAAGCGTTTCAATTTCCGCTTGAGTGTTGTAAACTTAATGCTATAATGCCTTATGTGACGTGCAACACTATGTAACATAGGAGTATAATATGTGATTTTTTTTAAACGAACAATGACGTCTTCATCCAAAAGCTGCTTAGCATAAACTGTGTATGAAAATCATGCGGTCTAAAATATCAAGGCCTAAAAGATCAACAAATGGTGTTATAACGATTTCGACAACAACAAAAAAGCGTATTTGTTAATTGACATGACCGAAAAATAAAACATTTTCTGATTTTTGTTTTTTTTTTGATTTTTTGGTTTTTTTTTTTCGTGCCTTCTGTTTACGGAAACTGTTGCCACTCAATGATATTTGTTGCTTAATGTTGTTGTTGTTGCTGTTACTTTTGTTGTTGTTGTTGTTATTGTTGTAGCTGTTGATCTCCGGCGTTCAAAGGGCGTTCGAGTTGCTATTATTCCGCATGGTTGAACTGCAAATCTACATGCGTTTCTATTTATTTCTTTCACTTTTTGTTGTTGTTGTTGTTACTATTGTTGTTGTTGTTGCTTTGTCTTGGTTTTATTTGTTCATTACATCTTTGATTTTCTGCATGCCATGCCACTTAACTTCGACTAAGCACAATTCCATTATAATGGACCATTTCATTCTATTTCAGGACGTATGTATATATGTCTGTGTGCATGTGTAACTGTTTAATTGTCGAAAACTCATATGCTTAAGTAGTATGTGTACGGGGGGGGTGTGGCATCTTGAGTTTGCGTTTTATATATGACTCATTTATCATGTGTCAAATGGCTTGCATACGCATAACGCATACGCAGCTACATACATGTGTACGTGTGTGTGTGTGTGCGTGTGAGTGTGTCTGTTTACCAACTAAAGCATAGATACTTTTAATAGTTACTTTGTTCCATAAATAACGCTTGTGTTATGGTCACTTTAGCCTTTGCTACCTTATTGTTGTTGTTCTTTGTTTTTTTTTTTTTCGTTGTATTTTTTTTTTTTTTTTGTATGTTCGCTTCGTTAGTTTGTTGTGAGTGATGAATGAGCTCCCCTGGCAGCTGCCGGCGTTGATAATGGGCGTTAAATGAAAGTGTATGCATTTGGAAATCTTTAATGTCTTCATAGGTCGTTCCTCGTAGTCGTCGCAGTCGTCGTAGGCAACTTTGTTTTATTAATACAACATGCGTAGCTAATGATACTGTTGGGCATGTCAGTGTTTGTTTGCTGGCAAGCGGAAATGTTCACACACACACACACACACACACACACACACACACACACAGGCACACAGAATGAATGACAGTTAAATTGGTTCCATGGTGTAACCAAGCTTAACTTTTGTATGGTCAAAGCACTAAGACATTAGGTGTAAGCTTATGTGGGCAAGGATTGAGCATGAGTAAAACAAAATTAGAATTTCTTTCTTTAAGTTTCTGGCAGCATTCTAACAGACTATAAAATATGTAACGACTGTTTGAAGGCGTTGCCTCGTCCACTTTTCAGTCAAAACAGAATTCATGTCCATTCAATTTCATACATAATAATTTTTACTCTTTTAGATCAATCGGTTCCAGAGATATACATTTTTTTTCTGTTCCAGTTCCAGAGATATAAGCGTTCTAAATTTTAACTACACATATGTGGGCATGGCCACGCCTATTTTTCTATTTTATATTGTTTGGGTTCAAGTCAGCTATAGACACTCCAAATTTGATGTTCCTATCTCAAAAGACACGAGGAAATACGACTTTTGTAATATTATACTCGAGGTAGCTTCAGTTATCTGCCCCTCACCCCTAATCAACGACCCGGAAGGAAAAAAACAAAATAGCTTGCTCTGCTTAATGAATAACAGAATCGACTTGTGAAGAAATTTTGGTACTATCTTTCATAATTTCCGAGATCTATCTTCGATACTGATTAAGAATATATATGTACATATGTACTTTGTATAGTCGGAGATGTCTCCTTCTTGTAACATTAAGGTACGTGATATAAAAACAATTATAAAACAGTCTAATTGCATTTACTCTAAAAAAACCAACTAGTATTTATATACTCCTATGTAACATAATATCACAAGGCACATACGTCAGTCTATTATTTAACTCAAAGACCAATTGCGAGTGCGCCTATGATTCATGTCAACGCACAGCACATACGACACACCATCATGTAGTGCAAAAATCAGCTGTGTATGCTCAACTGACGTATGTGCTGTACATCGCTGTGTAACATAGCCCTACAAATTGTTGCTTTTTCATTTGTGACGCTTCTTTCTTATATTTTTGTAGACCATGACTCAGCTAACTTGTTTATTACACATTATCCTCAAATTAACTTTAAACGCACACCCACACAAGCAAACAAACACAACTAAAACACTTATCAGCCACTCATTTGAACAGTATTTAAATAAATTTCCGTTAACTAAAGTCCAGGACAGGACAGGACAGGCCAGTTCGTTCAGTCTTTCAGTCGTTTCCTGTCGACTACAACAACAACGACTACCACTTTTCTTTATCAGCAGTTGCTGTCCGTAGGTGCATAAATATATCTAACAACATATCTGATCGTCGACCACTTTCTATTGAAAATACACACACAGACGGATAGATCTATACACAGAAAGCAAGATGAAATAAGAAAAAAAAATAAATAGACCCTCACTTCATTAACTCAAATGAATATTCAAGCCAGAAAAACTGAAAAAGGCAAAAAAAAAAAATATAAGCAAAGCAAATAAAAGGCAACATATTTGTACATAAAAAAAAAAACAAAAACAACAAAGAAAAAAAAATGTTTTTATCAGGCAATAAGGAAGTGCGAGTCAAGTGCTTAGACAGCAGCAATACCAACAACAACAACAACAGCAACAAAATCAAGTGTTGAGGTAAGAAACAACAACAAAAAGGAAAAATAAAGACCTGAAGAAAGAATCGAGCACATTTACTAAGCCAACAAACAAGTCGACACCGCGGCAGTTTCTTAATACAATATACAGATAGATATATGTATGTATGTATGTGTGTTTGTATCTATGTTTGTGTGTATGCGTGTATATTTTCTTACTTCATTTGCAGCAAGAGTTGCTTGCGTTGAATAATTGAAATTGTAATGAGCAGATAAGAACGACAACAACAATAACAACAACAACAATTGCAAAAAGGTAAAAATTGTTTGTAGCGTGCAATGGAGTTAAAACAGCCAAAGACATTCAATGTAGGAAGCAAACCGAAAGCACAAAGAGTGGTGTAGGGGAGTAGTCAGGGAAGAGCATATGAGATAGATATCATGTTGCTGCTAATGTGACAGCTCAATACAATTTTGTTGCTGACAGTAAAGCAGCCGCAACAACTACATAGTGCAAAATTGGCATAAGGAAAAAGAAAAACAAAAAATACAAAACTGAAATGCTGCGCAAACAACTTTGAACGTCAATTTGTCAACGCTGGAAATTGAAATTGAATGCAAAAGTTGAGCAAAAAAAAAAAAACAAAATCAAAAATGAAAAAAAAAATACATATTGAATATGAGACAGGCAACAGTGAAAGAGAGTGAGAGCAAATGAGAGGAGAGGTAAAAAAATGTAAGCGACGTTGACAGCAGCAGCCAATTTCACAAAGGTGCGGCAAAGCAACGCAACAACAACAACAGCATAAATGACTGCTGATAATGAGCAGTTGACGAAGAGGAAGAAGAAGCAACAGGCAGCAACAACAACAACAACAACTACAATGACAATGACGAAGCAAGCAACAGCAACAAGAAAGCTTCCGCAAAGTTAAAGTCAACTTATGGAGAGCACAAGCATATATTTATGTATGTGTGAGTGCGTGTGTGTGTGTGTCAGAGAGAGAGCATGCCTAGCTGAGCAAACGAAGTAGCAAAGAGGCGGTAAATAAGGTGTCTGCGTATGCATGCATTTTGTAGCAATAATAATTACAACAATTGTCGAAGCAACAGCGACGACAACAACCATACCAACAACAACAAACGCAATGGTAAAAGCAAAAGCAACAAAGACAACAACTGTTAACACAGTCAAGGTGAAAAGGTGCTGCGCGCGTTCATAAGACGAATTTATAGAGCAAGGCGGTTGACGCGGAGGGTAATGCGAAGTTGGAGGCGATCATTATTGTTGTTGTTGTTGTTGTTTTTTTTTTTTCTGAATATTTCTTTTCATACACCTTTTTTTATTGTTTTCTTATTTGGTAAAATATGGCGAAATATTTATCGAATTGGTGTTGATGTTGCGCACACGTGTGGTGAAATTTTAGGCGGGTGTGCGTATCAACGTTGAAAGAGCGCAACAAGGAGTGTGTGAGCGAGAGAGAAGTGTGTTGGCAATCACAGAGTTGAGATGAGTTGAGTTGAAGTGTGGCGAGTTAACAGGTAAGAGGTGAGAGAGGCAAATGATGCCGCCAACATGAGCAATCTTTGTTTCTTTAAAGCTTCGTAAACGTTGCAAAAACAAAGTTTTCATTTACCTTTTGACTCGACGTTTCAAGATTTCTCTTACAAACACACACACACACATACACACACGTTGCCACAAAAGCAACAACATTTGGCAACAACAAAAGCTTCATACAAAATTAACTGCCTTAATATGCATTTTTGTATTCCTCAACTCTGCAAGCGATGTGCTTTTGACGTGATTAAGTCAGTCAAACGTGTCACGTCGTGTCAACACGCATTCGCATTCGCCCACAAGCACAGCACGCCAATTAGCGCAAGCACTGTGCGCACAGTGGTGCGTATGTTGATGAAAAATATCGAAAAAAAAATATAATTTGTATAAAAAAATAAATTTAACTACTTCAAAATGTCTCTCACATTTATTTGTTGTCTTAGGCGTCGTACAGAAATTACGTAAGATAAAATTGGGGGTCAGGGGGCACAGCTAAATCTCACCAAAGGGGAAGGGGGTTAATCGGACAGCTCATGTGAACTTTTTAGTCCATTAACTTACTATTTTTTTTTTTAATTTAAGCAAAATCCTAACGTTAAAGTCGAACCAAGAGAGGGGAGGGGTCTAAATATCAAGAAACCTCAGAATCTCATCGTCAAAATCTCAGTAAATCTCACCAAGAGGAAGGGAGGGGTATCAATTTCAAGAAAAAATAAACCTTATCTAATGTATGGATGCTTTCTCTCTCTTTCTATGCAATTTATTTCAACATTTTTTTGCAAATTTTGCACCAATGTGCATTTGTGCTTTTTGTTTTTGGCGTGCGTAGATTTGTGGCGCGATCATGCTCACGCTCACGTTCGTGCTACGCTCCGCAAACACACGTTTAATGTAAAGCTGCAACATTGTTGTCGTTGTTGTTGCTGTTGTTGTTGCTGTTGTTGTTGCCTTCTGTCATATTGGCTGTTGACGTTGTGTTGACGTTAGCGAGTCAAGCCACAACAACAGCAACAACAACAACAGCAATAAGAGTGACACGATCAAGTTGAGAGCGAATGAGTGTCAGCGCAACAAACGCAAATCTGACTGTCTCGTTGGCTAACTGGCGGCAGAGGCAACCGTCGCAGCAACCGCAACAGCAACAACAACTACAACAACAACAAACCACAACAACGAAACAACAACAGCAATGATCGAGCGCGCTAAATGAGCAAACGAAGCAAGTGACGAACTTACGGCCAGCAATAACAACAACGACGGCAACAACAACAATAGCAAACGCGGCGACAAACAACGACAACGACAGCAACGATGATGACGATGACGGCGACAACAACGACAGCGGAGCATGCCACACACAGTTTAAATATATGAAATTAGTACAAATCGTGATTTCAACGGTGAACGACGACGACGGCGACGACGACGACGACGAACGTTTGTTCAGTGTGCCAGCCAGCCAACAAGCAAGCTAGCGAGTAACGTAAAGTGAACGCGCCGTAAGTGAGCCAAAAACAACAACAACATAAAAAAAAAACAAAAATAAAGTCAACCAGGCGAGTAAAACTACAATAACAACAACGAAAACGGGAAAATATTGAGGCAAGACCAGCAAATATATATTATACAAAAAAAAAAAAAAACGCACACAATCACAATACAAAAAAACAAAAAAAAAAAAAAAACAGCTGATAGCAGCAGAAGCTAACACAGCAACAACAACAGGCGACAAAAAGCGCTGCATTATCAAGCGAGCAACAACTGGTCTGATATTGCGCTGTGCTGCTCCCCTCACCCCAACCCACCCGCGCGCCCACAACGGTCAACATACAACCACATCGCACTGACCAAGCAACCTGGCAGCCAGTCAGCCCAACTCCAGTCCAGCACACCTTTACAGCAGCAGCAAGCAGCGGACGAGAGTATATTTTTTGTTTTTATTTTTTATATTTTATTTCAAGTACTCATACACACACATGCATACGTCAGTCAGTCAGTGTCAGAGAGTAAGAGCGATAGAGTGAGAGAACGCGCGCGCGGTTAAGTGAGAGCAACCAACAAACGAGTAACGTACGTGTACGTTGTGTGTTTGGCTCTACGTACGTACGTGTGTGTGTGAGTGTCAGTGCGCCACTGACGGAGAGTAGAAACACGAGTGAACAAGTGTACGAGAGGGAAACTGCGAGGCGACAACGATAGCAGCACCAACAATAAAAAAAAAATAAGCAACAACTACAACAACATCAAGAGCAACACAGCAATAACAACATTAACGGCAACAACAACGACAACGAAATCGACGACGACGACAACAACAGCAACGACGACGTCGACGAAAGTGCAGCTAAGCTTCTGTGCTGCTGCCGCTGCGGCCGCCGCTGCTGCTGCTGCTGCTGTTGTTGCTTCTTCTTCTTCCTCCATGCGCTCTGCCACACGATAACTGCTGCTTCAGTCGAAAGCCAAAAGTAACGTGTTGTGGACGCTTTTTTTCGTTTCGTTTCATTTCGTTTCTTCGTTTCCTTTCGCTTCGCTTCGTGCTTTCGTTCGTTCGTTTCTTCGTTTCGTTGCGTTGCGTTTTCTCCTCAACGTGGTCGCCATAAACACGGAAACAACAACAACAACAATAACGACGATCAACAACAATAGCAAAAACGGCGACAACAATATCCCGCTTTCTCCTGTCAATACAAGCAACAAAAAATCAGTCAACATTCCTTCTCCCTCGACCTACTCGCCCCGCCGACGTCGTGCAGCAGCCGCCGCCGCTCAAAAGCATCAACAGCCGGAGCAGCAGCAGCAGCATCCCGTTATGTCGGCGGCAGCGCCTGCAGCCTACAAACTCGATTCATCAAGCAATGCACTTGCAATCATCTCCGCCGCAGCCGCTTCAACGGATGCCAGTGAACAGGCCGCAGCCGCAGCCTTTGCTGCTAATCTAGCAGCCGCCGCAGCAGCGACAGCAACAGCGACAGCATCCTCTTCTTCATCGCCGCCACCACTAACGGTTGTCAGCGGCGGCGGCGGCGGCAGCGGGTCGGTTACGTCTGCTGCTGCGACCGTTACGGATCGCATTGAATGGTCACGTGCCACAATATTGGATTTTATTGAGGATTATCGACGTCAGCGCGTACTCTGGGATCCGAATACGAAAGGCTATCACATCAAGCAGACCAAATACGAGGCACTGAAGCTGCTTAGCCTGAAATATGGCACGGAAATACGCTCAATACGCTCCAAGATTAAATCGTTGCGTTCCTCATTTCATCGTGAACATGGCAAGGTGCTTAACGGACGCAATCGCGGCGTACATTATCAGCCGATGTGGTTTGCCTACGAGGCGATACGCTTCATACTCGATGGCGAGCGAGACGGTGACGGCAGCGAAGACGGCAATGTTGGCATTAACGTTGGCATTGCTGTGACGCTCGCTGACGCAGAAGAATGCAATAATGGCGGTGGTGGTGGCGGCAACGGCGGGGGCGTCGGTAACGGCAGCAACGGCGATATTGGTGACGAGTCAAAAGCAGCGCTCAGTTTAACAGCGGCAGCGCAACCGGAAGAGAAATTGGCGCTTATGCATAGTCTTGATTTGGAGCATCAACAGTTGTTGGGCAAGTCAAAGGCACACCAACAACAACAACAGCGGCAACAACAGTCTATTAATGCAACAAATAATATCGTTGAAACATATGCGCAACAGCAACAACAACAACGTCAACAGCACCAACACCAACAACAACAACATGAAGAGATGGCCGCGCGTGTTGCGGCCGCTGTCGCTGCGGTTGCCGCTGCTGCTGCCGCTGCTACTGCGTCGCAACAACAACAACAACAACAGCAGCAGCATTCAGATGAGCAAACACAACACGCGCACAACACAAGTATTGCTTGCGCAGGCGGCGACGGTGTCGGCAGCGGCAGCGCCGGCGGTATTGTTGACGAAGTAGGTGAAGAAGGAGAAGGCGTTACTAATGACGATGACGACGACGCCGCAGCCGCCGACGCTGCGGCTGCCGCTGCTGTGGTAAGTGTCGCTATTGATTTTTATATTCAATGTTGTTGATATTTTCGTAATACCCTACAAATAAGCATACATACACATGTTGAGTCATTTTGTTTATCGGTTTCTTTTTTTTTTTTTTTTATCACAAAAATTTCAATTCCAATGTTTGGTTATGTAATCTTCAGGCTGCTTTCTACTTATTTGCCACTTTATGGCTCCATTTCTCCTAATATACCATACGCTTCTGCTTCTTCTACTTTGGCTTAGGTCGAAGAATTATCGACATTATGATACATATATCGATATTATTTTTCTCGAAGTTGAGTTTTTTTTTTGAGTAACGATATAAAATTTGTACTATCAAAAAGGTATAAAAAAACAACAGTTTTTCCAGACCGTTAAAACTTTTTTTTAAACAAATTACATTCTAGGGGAACGTCCATAAATTACTTAAAGTTTTTTTCTTGAAATTTAGATCCCTAATCACCCCACGAACCCCTTCCACTGGATCTAACATGAGATTTAGTTTAATATTTTGAAAAAAAGTAGTAAATAAATGGACTAAAGAGTTCTTATGAGATTTTCGATTCGATTCTTCCACTTGGTGAAATTTAGTGAGATTTTGCTGGACCCCCTCTCCCCTAATTTTATCTCACGTAATTTATGGAGGTTCCCAAAAGGTTTTTTTTATTTTGGTTGACTCGACAGCTGCGTTTTTAAATCAAACCGATATCTATAGTTTTAAATAAAATATATATTAAAATTTTTAAAATATTATTATATTATAAAATATATTTTTATAATATTGGATAGTATATCGATATTTTATTCCATTTCCGACATCCCTACTTGGACTTTAGTCTATTAAACGTCGTGTAGCGTCTTTTGATCAGTCGTTATAGCCGGCACAAAAAATATTTTACGTTCGTGATTTTTGGACTGTTTGTGCGTCGTCGTCGTCGTTGTCGCTGTTGTTGTTGTCATCTAAGTGTATTTTTGTAAGTTTGTCTGTTTGTCAGAGTGGTTTGACTTGTTTTTTGCAGTCAACGCGACGTTCACACCGCCCTCCCCTTTTCAATCGTTTCTCTTCGACAACATGTCAGCCCCACATCAGCTGCCCCAACAGCATTGTGTTGTTGTTGTTGTTGTTGCTGTTATTGGCGTTTTGCTCAGCGGGTTGGGTGCGGGAGCTTGAAACGCTTCGCGCGTACACACTTGCTCACCGCATAGCTTGCTCAGCTCGCCAGCTTGCTTGCCAGCTTGCTTGCTCATTTACTTGCTCTTAGTCGCCAGTCCGTCGCCAAAGTCGTTGTTGTCGACGTTGTTTTCATTGTTGTTGTTATTGTTGCCGCTGCTGCTGCCACCGCCGCCGCTGCTTATTGCGTCGTAAACGCTCATAAACCGCCACTTGTTGTTGCTTGCTTTTGCTCTCTGTTATGTTTTTGTTTTTTTTTTATTATTCATTTATTTTTTTTTTTTTCTCATTTTGTGGTTTTGTTGATAAGCGTGTTGAGCGTGTATTAAAGAGCGTGCCTAACGAAGAGACGCCAAAACGCCTGCCGCTGACACTGTTGCTGCTGCTGTTGCTCCGTATGAAGTGTTGCATCAGCCAAACAGTCAAGCGAAATCAGCAAAAGCCAATCAAACAGACAGACAGACAGTCAGTGAGTGAGTGAGTCGAACGAACAGACAGACGGATGGACGGACAGACCAACCAACTAACTTGTTTAGCCGTTTTCACGCTTTAACCGCCTGCCTGCTTGTCCACTACGCTTAGTCGCCGGCAATACTTGCTTCCGTGCCGCTTCTACTCGTCCCCTCGCCACTTGCTCCACAACAACATATTCGCTACTCCTGCCAAGTTAATGTTTAACTCGCTCGCTGCTCGGAGCTCACACACGCCACATAAATAATTCAATGCTATCTTCTAACTAATATAATCGCTTTTGGTACGCTTTATTTATTTTTTTTTTTGGCGTTTCTTATTTTCGCGCCCCCTTCGCCTACGCGCTTAGCCCCATACATGCTCCACAAGCTTATGCTGATTTATATTACATTTGTCTGACTTGAGTTTCAATTTGTTTGCATTCATTTTAATACACTCATATACATATAAATATTGTATATTTTTATTTTTTATACTCTTGCAAAAAGAGTATATTAACTTTGTCATGAAGTTTGCAACGTAAAGAAGAAAGAATCTCCGACTATATAAAGTATATATGTATATTCTTGATCAGCACAACGAGACGATTTCATATAGCCATGTCCGTCTGTCCTATCCGTCTGTTTCAATTCGCATTGCTCAAAAGAAAATTTTCTTATCCATGCAGGCAGTTTATATGTAAAAATTGATCGGATCACTACAGCATATAAGTATGATCGATCAAAACTAAGGTTTTGGCTTAAAAAACGCTCAGCACCTCAAATTTTAGCACAGAGAAATTCGGTAAAGATCGGACGAATAAAGCATATAACTCTCATAGGAACAATTGGTCAAAATTCGATTTTTCTTAAAAAAAACTTTTTTGTTCTTCAATATAAATAGATAGAACTTTGCAATTATGCGTTTCTATACATCCTTGAATATACATATACCAAAGATTGATTAGAATCGGACATAAGGGCGTGGCACCACTCATATAGAGCAAAACTCAAAAATACGATTTCTCTATAAGACGATAAGATAGAAGATCCCAAAATAGAGTGTAGTATAATTGCACTGCTTTCTTTAAAACAAATTAGAAAATGGGCGTGGTTATGTCCCCTTATCACTATTATTTTCTTATTGGAAAAACTATAAGACGGATTTTCCAATAACAATAATTGTGAAAATACTTGCAAGAGTATATAAGTTTCAGCAAAGCCGAAAAAATATTTTTTTTTTTTTTTTTTTTTATTTAATTTGGTTTCATTTTTTCACACACTTTTTTTTTTTATTCGCAGACACGTTCCGATTTCTTGGATGGCGAGAATTATTGCAACATCAGCGCTGAGGATGTTAAAACCGAAATTGTGAGTATGAAGTTCTTTTCTTTTTCGTAAATGCTGCAATTCGACATTAATTTGTAAACCAGGTAAAACTTGGAGGTATTAGTTAGACATTTAGAGTGGAGACTGAAGTTTTGTAGTTTGGGCATCGAACTTCTTCATTATATTATTGTTTTAAAAGAAACAAAATCCTATAAGGAACCTAACAAGACTTGCACTCGTTCTATTAACTTGCACAATAATAATAGAACGAGACTTTCCAAAGAGACACCCAATTATTAGTACTACGCACCATCAGATCTTTATGTGAACATTCAAGTCGATTCCAAGATCGAATATTAATAAAATTTTCAAATTATTTATACAAATCATTCGCTTACCCCTTTATGTCGTTGAGTTCAATTCGTTCTAGACGTAGTAAGCCAAAGTTGTATCCTTCAAAAAAATAGAATAGATTGTTATAAAATTTGTCACATTTTGAATGAGTTTTAAAGTTATTATAAACTCTCAACTAAAGTACTTATTTCAAACTTCAAAAATACTAACAGATTGAGACGGATATGCCGGAATTGAATCTGCTCGATGTGCGGCGCACTAATACGCCCTCGCCACTTAATTACTATAAACCAACCGATCTTACCTTCAATCGTAAGCGACGCTCAGCGCACATGGATGAGTCAAGCATGTCGCCAGCGAAGCAACAAACAATAACAATGCAACACAATCTGCTGACGTTGCATTCGCATTCGCAGCATCCGCAATTGCAGATCAATCCTAATTTGCAACAGGCGCACCAACAACAACAACACCACCACCATCAACAACAACAACAACAACATTCCAATAATGCACAAAAACATGATCTCTCACCGGGTCGTCATCATCATCATCATCAACAACAACATCATCAGCAGCATGGCTCACAACAACATGGTCAACACAATAGTGCAAATATGGCAACATGCTCAGGTCTCGGCACAAGCGGTGGTGGTGCGGGCATAACAACAACAACAACAACATCAAGTGGCAATAGCAATTTGTCAGGATCGTCGTCCTCATCGATGATGATGGTGAGTAATGCCAATAATGCAAATAATAACAGCAACAACAACAACAACAATGCCAAATTGTCTGCCAATCATGTCGATGAGTATGGCGTCTTTGGTGAATATGTTGCCATAACAATACGCAAATTGAAAACTTCAAAAGCGAAAATTGTCGTCAAACATTTGATCAATAATCTGCTCTATGAAGCTGAGTTGGGAAAATACGATCATGGCATGCCGGCGTCCAAAGAGCCGCCACAATTATACAAGATGACATAGCACAAACTCAAAGTGCATGTACGTTTTGGTAATGAAAGACGTATTTAATATAGTCGTATAGCAAAAATATGCAGAAAAAAAAAAAAATATAGTAAAGAAGCGCGCGTGAAAACTTAAGGGTATATAAATGAATTTTGAAAGTCAGACACTAGTCAAATGTTGTACTAAAAATGAAAAACAAAAAAAAAAAAAAAAAAACAATATTTAAAAAAAAATCTAATATACGAACATTCAAATATGTGTTGATAAATCAGGGACAAAGACCATATTACATATAGATAGATACATCTAATGCTACAGATACTTTATGCAATATCGTTTATTTGTGAAACAAATAAACAAACAAACAATCAATCAGTAATGTGAATAATGCGAACATACCATTTAATGAATTAATTATTTTATTTTTATATACACAAAAAAAAAAAAATAAATAAGCAAGAAAGGAAAAACAAAGCATAACAAAAACAACTATATAACATGTATAAATACTTTATATTTGATTAATTAATGAAAAATAAAAAAAAATTAAAGAGAGAAATGAAAAAAAAATAATAATAATAATAATAAAAACTTTGAACTCAGGTGCCTTTTGTTAGTCAATTAAGTTGTTATCTTACATTTATATAACCCACATATATATATATATATATTTTTTTTTCTTTTGTAAGTAAATGATTCTAACTATTAATAATGGATGCGTAACTTTATTTAAAACAATCATTCTTACAATAAAACAAAAACAAATTGTACATAGCGTTAAAGATGATAAAACTTGTTACTGGAACACTTTGAAGTGAAATAAAAATGTTGAATTATTGAAAAAAAAAAAAAAAATAATTGGAGTACTTTTTTCATTCGTCTTGAAGGGTTATATGAAAATGCGGGTGGAAAAAAAAAATAAAAAATTTCAGCTACACAAAAATAATGATCTATGAGATACACAGGTAATAAGTTGCCATAAAATTTAGTGACAAGCCTTGAGCCAAGTCATGGTTTATAACTCTGCGATAGACAATAAACATTGGACAATTGTTAATCCAGCTTTTGGAGCGTATTTGATACATAAAGTTTTGTACAATATATAAAAAAGTCAAAAACTTCAACGTACGATAGTATCTATTTACCTTTCGTGTGCTGTCAAGTCTATAATGTAGAAGAATGGCGAGAAACTAAATGTATGGTCTTATCAAGAAAGTTTGCCAACAACTATTTGGCTGCAACTGATTATATAAGTAAGTATCTCATTACAAACGAAAACTAGCCAAAGTAAGCATTTGTGAAAAGTTCTTGAGATTTGTGTCTGAGAAAGAAAGAAAATCGAATAAAGTGACGTTGAGTTTAATCAGCTTAGCTTAGCGAAAAACCGAGCTCACAAACAAATTGAAGTAAAGCCAAACAAATGAAGCTTTACCCACATCATTTCCTTAATTTTTTTGCATTAGCCCATGTTCAACCGCGCCGCCGCACGTGTCGCAAAACCAAACCCAAACTCAAGCCCAAGCCAAACACTTTTTGCGATTATGCATGACAGGGGGCAGGGCAGGGCAGGGCGGTGCGGTTACGGTGAGTATCTGACAGATACTCGTGCAACGAAAGCAAATGCCACGAAACATTTTCAAATTCAAATCAGCGCAATATTTGTTGTTTCCTTATTTATTTGTATTTTGTTTTTTTTTTTTTTTTTCGTTTTTTTGTCTGCCATTTTGCACACATTCTGTTTTTGGTTATAAGTAGTCTCTATACTCCTCTATTTTTGCCTCAATTCAATTTCTGGTCACGTATTTGTTTCATTTCAATTTTTTTTTCCTTACTTTTTTTTTTTTTTTTAATATTGTGCCAAGATTATAACAAATACAACAGTTACGACAACAACAACAATGGCAATAATGGCAACTGACGATCAGAGCAAAATTGAAGCCGGCACCAGCATTTGCGCCGAATTTGCGTGTAATTTGAGCCAATTACCGAATGGAAACAAACAAAGAAGCAAATGATGTTGATGCCACAGCAGACCGAGACGGGGTCAGGGCGGGACGGGACGGGACAGAGCAGTGGTGACAACACGATTTGTGGGCAAGTGCAGAAAAGTAAATTGTTTTGTGCAAGATGTTTGTCAAGCATACAAACATACATACATACATAGATAGATATATACAAATGCCAAAGGTAACATTATTTCCACCCAATGAATATGTTTGCCTTTACGTAATATTCACAAGATTCGTAAAAATTCAATTAAGCTTTATGCTCTATAGTTAAGATCATTGTTTTTTTCTATTTAAATTGCACATAGCACAGTGCAATATTATAAAATTGAGAGGAATTATTATAAGGCGCCTAAACAAAGATTTTATAGTCTCTATAGAGTAATCAATTAATTTGCAAAGATCATACATTTTTTACGAGCCTCAAAGACATAAATCATTATGGAATGTAACGACCAAATCCCAAGTTCAACTACATTTTGTGAAGGTTCTAATAAAAACATTGCTAAAGTAAGTAGTAACTTTAACAAATCGGTAGCAATAAATAAACCATAAAAATAAAAAATATTGTTTAATCTCTCATAGAAAAACTTTAGATAATCACAGATAAATTTTAACATCTCAGTTAAGTGTAGACGACCAACTGGTTGGTTCTAATAGATGTCTTACTTGTGACAGATTTTACTGTATTTCCAAGGCCACAGTATAGTAAAAGTGCTACGCAGTTTCTTTTATCATATCACCCCATGAATGAGTAGCAATGCATATTTTTTTCCCCCATTTTTTTTTCTGCATACTATTAACAAATTATTTATCTTTTATAATGTTGTTATTATGCGATTGTGTCTGTATTTGTGTGCATGTGTTTGCTTCTTCTTCGTTTCTTTTTTTTTTTTCAAGAGGTTGGTTTATCATTTCCGACCTATCCATATACAAAGCAAACAAAATGTCAGTCGAACGACTTTGCAAATTGATTTGCACAACACGATTTCAACAGTCTCAGTCGTAGTCGCAGTCGCTGTCTCAGTGTTAGTCTCAGTTATGGAAGTATCTACAAACGATATAAACAATTGAACATTTTGTATTGTAAAAGTATCTAGTATATTTTGCTTATCGTTGGCAATTGCTTCTATAAATAAAACTCAAAGCTTCGCCAAATGGGGAAGTGAGCGTGTAAAAGGGCGTGAATACAAGTATTTGTTGTTAGTTGTTTGCTTTTTTTTTTCCTTCAACTTTTTACTTTTTTTTTTTTATTTATTTTTTGCAAAATAATTTATTGCAAGGCGACGTTGTATGGCGGCAGCATGAGTAAGTCGACAAGTTAGGAAGAAAGAAAGAATTCAAAGTTAGACTTCACGCTGCCACCGGCACAATATTATTTCTTCTTCTTCTTCTTCGTCTTGTTTTTGTTTTTTTTTTTTTATTTATACCACCAAGTTGAAGAACTTGTTGTAGTTGTGCGGTTGTTGATAATGCCTGAAGGCGGCCGGGCCAGACGTCTGAGACGCCTGAATTGCTCAACGGCGGCGGCGGCGACCGACACTGTAATGAAACATTGAAGGAATTGCGTCATTTTCGGCGCGAGTTCTGCGAAAAACATGTTGATTTCTTAGAAATTGTTTTTCGAAATGGCAACGGCAACAGCAACAACAACAACAGCAGCAGCAGCAACAATAATAATAACAACAAAACACGGAAAATAAATAAACACTGAAAAATGCGCAAGAACAAGGCAATTATGATGAAGTGCAAAGAAAATAAATGAAAAAAAAAAAAAAATACGATAAACAAAAAAAACAAATAATGGTACATAAAAAAAACTGTAATAAAATTGATGATATGAGTTTAAAAATACCTAATTATTTTTACGTGTCGTACTTAAAATTAAAAATAAAAAAACAAGAGAAAAAAACATAAAAAACAAAACAGAAAAGCGTGCTGGTCCAGATAGAGAACTTTATAGGCTACGACGGGCTTACTGGAGTCAGCTTTTGCAAAAGGCGGCTGCGAGACGAAGAGATTTTGTTTTACGGATTATAGAAAGTCAAAAGCGGATATGGCTTATGGAAAGTAGTAGAGAATTTCTTTTAATAAATAGGAGATTTATTAAAAGATATGATTGACTTTTGAATTTGCTAGAGATAGGTGCCAAAGATATATCGCTAACTCTTATAAAAAGTCTTACAGATGATTTTGAGCTACCTTAATA
This sequence comes from Phortica okadai, assembly GCA_034638295.1. Lineage (NCBI taxonomy): Eukaryota > Metazoa > Arthropoda > Insecta > Diptera > Drosophilidae > Phortica > Phortica okadai. Next base: position 6,014,001 of record CM067852.1, read on the forward strand.
AAAAAGAATCCCAATTCAAGAAACTTCTCGGACAAAATTTGTTGGTTTGGCAGCCTCTTAAAATAATTTTGGTTTTAATTTTTTTTTTTTGTTAATAGATTGAATTATAAAACGACAACAGACACTTTAAACAATCTAAAACAAGATAAATGTCGTGCTATGACTTTCAACGATGTTAAATTAGTTTATTTCAAATGCCATTTAACACTTTTTTACTTTTTTAAGACACTTTGAAATTACCTAGCTTCATTGTCAGATAACTCAAGCTTCAAGGTCGACATGCACTCCACTATTTAAACTTCCTCTCTCAGCTCGGCGATAATATCTTAAAGACCTGCAGGATTTAGATTTGTGCTGCCAACATGCTCGACGTAATAAGCCTCTCTTGACTTATTAGGATTTAAGCATATTGACATAATGTATTATCAGCATGTATGGCTAGTTTGAATCTTTATCTAATACATCGATCCTACTTTGAAACCTTTCTGGGCTAAAAGTTTCAAATGTCCCAAAATAATTTATCTCATTTCATTCTTTCCTTTTCATTTATCAGTTCCAACATAGACTGCTGACAAAGTCAACTAACAGAACTTCCCCTCCTCCTTCACCCTATTGAACTCTTTTATCTAATCAACTTTCTGTGCCTCTTCTTTCTCAAGTCGCTGTTAATTGAATCGCTCCCAACACTTAGCGACAATGTTGCAAATTAGTTTATTAATATTTAAGCCCGTTTTATTGCTAAAGTAAACCTTCGAAAAAAAAAAATTGCTGATAATAAAACGTTAGGTAAAAAAGAAAACAACAAATAATCATAAAAAAAAAAAAAATTGTAAATATTACAAACAAATAATAATAAGCCATAGAACGTTCATTCGTCACGTCGATTTTATGTGTTTCGATTGTGTCTGGGACGAACACGAAATTGTTTGTTTATACAGATACTTGTATATGTATATAGTATATATATAGTACGAACCCGGCAGCACGTTCGCACTTTCACACTGTATGACTAGGAAAAAAGTGCGAAAGAGAGAGACAACAAAAACGATTTGACAAAAAACAAAAAAACAAACAAACAAATCTCACTTGAAAGCGTTAATCTTCAAAAACACGTTGATAATTTTTGCGTCTGTCTAGGTCAAGTGTGTTATACAGATACATATGTACATACATACATATACAAAAAAAAAATATGCACACATAGATCGCTGTCTGTTAGTATTTATAGACGTTTTTAACCGTTTATTTATTATTTTCTTATTTATTTTATAAAATTTGAAGTATTTTTTTTTTTTTTTTTGTTAAAAACGAAATTTCGCGTATCAATATAAAACTTAAAAGCAAATAATAGAAAAAAAAAAATTTGAGCTGTGAATTAGACAAAACAAAATGCGCCCTTAAACCCCTTCTACCCTCGCTCACCACTATAACTCACCGGCTTTGGGCCGTTCAGTAAGTTGGTTATTTAGTTAGTTAACGACACGAAGGTGCGGCAAGCGCAGATACATATCAGTCTGGCCGCTTTGTCGACGACAAAAACGCAATAAAAATGTTCTAAGGCATAAATGCAAATCGCAAATTGTATGAAAATAAACTATAAAATTTGTCTGACTGCGGTTATAAAACTTGTCGCAAAAAGAAGTATGTATTTACTATAAATTTGCGACGTCGCACGGTGGGGCTTTATGAGTCTTTTGCAACAACATTTATTCACTTTATTAACATTTTTAAGCTGTCACAGCGGGGTTCAAGGGGGCTATAAAATTTTAAGTTTATATAAAAGAACATATAATAAAAATATTTTGAAAATTTTGCGTCGACCTTTTTTGACCATTTTTTTTTATTTTTGAAAAATACCCAAAAAACAGATAATTCGATAAACAGCTTCCTCTCGAAAACTACAGATGCTAAAGACTTGATTTTTATAATATAAAACAATAATATTAATATCTAATAATAAAAATCCATTCGATAATGATTTGTATGGTAATTATGTTGTTATTTCAACTCAAAAAAAGCCGAATTTTCAAAAAATTGAGTATGTTGTTGAAAGTTAAAAAAGAGTTCAATTTTGAATTCATATATCTTCCAAATTATAATTTACTTTTCCTTCATCTCTGGAACATTTTCTATCAGAGGAATATATTTTCCTTAATCTCTGGAACATTTTCTATCAGAGGAATATATTTTCCTTAATCTCTGGAACATTTTCTATCAGAGGAATATATTTTCCTTAATCTCTGGAACATTTTCTATCAGAAGAATATATTTTCCTTAATCTCTGGAACATTTTCTATCAGAGGAATATATTGCCATTACCGAAAGCGTTCATATAAGTTTTGATTTTTGCAAGCCGATTCATTCAAAGGCCCCTCTGTGCATCGCTGTCCGCAGCACAGTCGCAGTCGCAGTCGTGGTCATCTATTACATTTAAATATTTATATTGATTACATCGCGTAAACTAATAGTCGCGTAATTTAAGTATATTTTTTTTTATTTTGTTTTGTTTTTATATTTTGTATTTAATTGCAAATATTGAATTTACTCGTTTTTCAAGTTGAGGCACATGTGCAAAATTGGTTGCGGCTACAAAACTGCCAGCTTGATAAGCAATAGGCAACAAGGCAATTGCAGCAGCAGCAGCAGCAGCGCCGCAGAGCGACAACGGTCAGTCAACGACTCAATCAATCGTTGGCTGGTTGAATGGCAGCGGTCCGGATCGGAACGGTCTGTACTGTCGGTCGTCGTCGTCGTCTTCTACTACGTTATTCTTCATACTGTTCTGCTCAGAGGCAACCTTATCAACAACGCTATACATATTGCCTTGCTGCGCCTAATGCAACAGCAGCCAGCGTGTATGAACACGTTTCGTCGCGTTTGCATGTCCTCATGTGTAAATATGCGCAATCTGTCGCATGTGCACAAGTCTCGCCGTCTCGATTATAAAATATAAACAAAAAAAAAAATAAATAAATTCTAAAGCAAAAAAAAATACACAAACATTGCGAAGTGCACAGTGCGCGTTTAGGGAGAAAATTAAATGAGTTTTCACTATAGCTGGCATCTGGAGACACATTGAACCTTATATTTATTCATCTACCCATCCATCAAACCAACTTACTATCTAATTATCTAACTACACAGCTAGCTACCAATACATTTGTAATTATCCATTATTATTATATACTCCTATCTGTAAGATCATCTAATAAGAATAAATGTTTGTGAACTTTCTAAAACCTTATTGTTCAACTAGCTGTCTATCTCAGTCAGTTAATTAAATAAACTATTTATAACTCAAAGTTTATTTAAATTAAGATTTTATCTTTTTTATCTTCTCAGATATTTTTTGCTTACAAACTTATACAATGCAAATGCTTTTATTGTAGGTTTTTTTTAATAGTTTATCACACTGTGCAACATTGCGCGTATCAATTACAAAACAACTATTAGAAAAACAACAACAACAAATAACTCACGTTGTTTGAAATACAATACAAATGCACTTTACAGCATACAAACAAAATACAAATAAGAAAAAAAAAAATAGAAAAATGTATAAAAAAATTAAATATTTGATATAACAAGTTTTTCAATTAAATAAATGCATTTTTTTTATATTTTTTTTTTTTTTATTATTTATATTTTTTTGTTGTGTTTGTCGCTGCATTTGCGTCAAGCTGCACTTTTTTTATTTTATGATTATTATGGCGCGTCGTAAGTCTCGAGATTCGACTTGAAATCAAGGCAAGTTGTTTTTTTGGGGCGTGGCGCGGGGCAGGTGAGCTGTGCTGCGCTGAGGCGAGCTAGTCAATTGTGTGGGCATAAATCATTAACAACATTTGCATTGCTTATAAAATACTATTTATTTACATATTTATTTGTTGAAAACGAGTACACACACACACGCACACACTGACACAGACAACTTGCGCTATAACCAATAATCATAATTAAAAAATTGACTTTAGACAAATGCAAAAAAAAGAAATATTTTTTGCGTTGAATTTATTTGTAGGTCATTTTTGTGCACAAATAACAAGCAAGAAACAAAAACAAAAAAAAAAAAAACAAAACAAACATGCAAATAAATTTTATTGTTTTTGTTTCTTCAACTTTAATGTGTCTAGAAAATATTATATTAAGTATTATTATGTAAGACGAGTGTAAGTTTTTGCAGGTGAATTTACACGATTTAGACGAGCGTGCCCAACTCGTTTAAGGTTCAAGATAAGGCAGCCAGTCAGGCAATGCTAGAGTTGAGACAAGTGACTCACTTTCAATGTAAGTGGCAAAAAAGCGTTTAAAATTGTCTTGACAGACAGTCAGGCGATAATGAATGTTGTTAGTGTTGTGCTGACAGTTTGGTGAAGGGCTTACGTGTAATAAAGTATCTTTTATTGATAGACAATGAAAAATGGGTTTACACACACAAAGATTAGTTACGCTTTGGTCAAGAACTTCGAATTACTCGGAGTTTTAATGCGGTTAGAGATTTCAGTCAATCAGTTTAATATGAGTACAATAAAAGCTCCCATGAAGGACGGCGATCATAAAAGAATATCTCCGGCAATCGGATAAGAACAACGTCCTGAAGTATACTTAATTATGGAAGCTTTGACTATTGTAGAGTATATGTATGTATATGTCTGCTAAATATGAATCTTACTAATATCATTTGTATTAAATTAGGGAAATAATTACGTGATATATAATTAAGGGAAGGGGGTGCAGTTAAATATCACAAAATCGCAGCTAGGGAGAAAAGAGTTCATCGAACATCTCATGTGAACATTTTAGTCCAACAACTTACTATTTTTATCAAAAATTTAAGCAAAATCTCATGTGATATATAGAAAAAATCAAAATCTTACGAAGTCGAAATTTCAAGAAAAACCCGCCTGTAATTTTTGGACGTCCCCTTAGAAGTAATGATGAACAAATCTAAACTCCAATTAAATTAAACTTCGCTTTTGAAAACCCTTTTTATTCCCACCCTCTTTTTGCCACCCCTCACAAAAAAAAAAAAAAATAAACGCTTCACTAGACAAAGAGCACTTATGTTGGCATTTTTTGTAGCTCCTCAGCGTTTGTCTCATCTATGCCGGCGGCAATCAAAGTTTCAATATTTGATTAGTCTGATTTTTTGTTTTTTTTTCGAAAAAAGAAACACAAACACACGATCACAGACCCGCCAATATTTGCCAACACGTGTTATCAGTAATTCGCGTTCGGCGCACACAAAAAATTATGCTTGTCTATTTTTAGTGTTTGCTCGACGCTGCGGGGGCGGGCGGGGTGCGCTAAAAAGCCGTTGTTAAAATCGAAAATGAAAACAAGAAATATAAAAAAAAAATAAACTCAAAAGCTACTCTAATTAAATAAAATACATTTTGATAATGTCATATTTTTAGCTCGGCAGTTGGGCACGGCCAACGCGACACGGCTCTATCCGTCTTCACTCTATGAGACACATTGGCGTGACTGAGCGTGTTGCGGTTTGTTTTGTTTATTCGACGTACGATTTTCGACTCAATTGGGCCACATGGCGTCGTCGTCGACTTAGCACAGAGAATTGCGCAGTTTTGAAAAATAGTGACAGACAGTCAGAGGGAGTATAAAAAAAAAGGGCTGATAAGAACATGTTTTGAAACAGCACAGATGTCCGTAGTAGACACACTCAGACATCGCTTGTCAATAGTCAATGATGTAATACAAACAATTTCGGGCATCATTTCGTTAACAGACCAAAGTCATTCATTCTACTCAATCTAATCGCTTATTTCAATCAAATTCAATGTTATCTAATATAATATAAACGTCGTAGTACTGAACTTGAATGCAACTGTTCCTCTTCCATGTTGTTGTTTTTTTTTTTTTATGCATATACTCAATTACAGTAATAACTTCTTCGGACGCTCAACAAAATATTCATATGGACAGAACAAAGGACTAAGATTGGTCTTCTCTTAAGCGCTTCCACCAATATTGATATTAACTACAAAAAGTATAAATAGATAATAGCGATGTCAATCCCGAAATCCCGGGATTTCGGTGTTTTCAAAGTCTCACGAAATTCGGGATTTCGATTTTTTATTGTGATTTGAATAATTTCTATTTATCAATAAGTTGTAAAGCGTGTCTTATACGCATTATTTTATAACCAACCAACAAGTGTTGAAGCTGAAAGGTGTTTTTCATCGTCTTAAAATTAATAAAATATTAACTACATCTTAATTAGTTTCGGAAATAATCTCTCAAGTCCCGGGACTGGTAAATCTCCAAAAATTGGCATTCCTATTAGTTACATCGATAACGATATCTAACCAAAAGGGTAACGTCTCAGTAGATATTTCACTGTGAACACTTACAACATTATAAATCAAATTCATCTTAATATAATATTATAAAAATGTAATAAACGCTTGTAGATGATTTTGCATCTTTGCCTCATCGGCGCCTCATTAAATCTCAGCTATGACTTTTCAATTTCAGCACGCTTGTACTTTGATAAGTGCAGCAATTAAATATCAAATGTCGTCTGGGTTCATTTTTCCGGTTTTTTTTTTCTTTTTAAATTTCTATTTCTATTCTATTATCAATGATCGAAAAAAGTCAATTCATCAGTGAAATGGTTTGTAAAAAAGTATCTGTACCAAAAAAACAAAAAAGAAAAACAAAAGCGCATGTGACGCGGACAAACGAACTCCTATGAAAAGTAAAAAGTCATTGTTTTTGCAAAATAAAAAGCTTAATAATATTTTTTTCTGGGTCAAGTTGTTGTTTTTTTTTATATTTTTTTTTGTTTCTTTATTGTTTTGTTTTGTTGTTGAAAAGTCGTAAACAATATTATCGTACGATACTTGTTTGATATGACTTAAGTGATTAAAATGTTTCGTTTTCAAATGCAAAAGAAAGTAACTGACTTTAATTTCCGGTACGTAAATAATTTCAAAAAGATAACAAGTTGTTGTCCTGATTTGAGGATTACAAATAAGTTTATTACTAAGCTGACACATAGAGAGCTCAAAGGGGTATTGACGACACCTAATGTGACGAACTATATTGATTCTTATATGTATTATAATATATAACTGGCGATAAGTAAGGCGCGAGTCAAATATTACATTTGAACTTTGAATCTTGAGATTGATTTTCCCATTCAATGCTTTTTTTTTACACTTGCACTCTTTCTATGACACTGTATCTCGCCCTCTCTCTATTTCTCTTTCTGTCATACATTTGTTGACCGTTTTGAACCAAGCCCCCTACCCTTCTCATCTAATAACGACACGTGCCGTGCCCCTAAACTTACGGAATTTCCATTATTGACAATATGACATACAAATAATTTAGTTTCCATTGCCAAAAAATAAATAACGCAAATGACAATTGTTTAAATGAAAGTAGTTATATTTTATTTGTTTTTTAAAAAGCAAATAAATAAATGCGACAACTCAGACGAGACAAGAGACGACACCTGCAGAAAAACAAAAAAAACAATTGGAAAATAAAATTCCACAAAAATGTATCTTTGCAAAGAAACACTCATCTTTCAATACTCTGACTGATCTATCTATGTATGTATAAGTGTGTTTGTGACTAGTTTAAATAATATTTTTAGCAAATAATAATAATAAAAAAAAAGAAGAATAAAACGAAAAAAGAAAAGAAAAAAAAGTTTTTAACAGGAATTTATCTGCGTTCCGAGCAAATACAAGTGTTTCCAATTGGAAATACCGTGCACATTTTTTAAACAACAACAAACACAATATTCGAAAAAAATATTGAAACATTTTTTTTGTTTTTGTTGTATTTTGTTTTTGAAAAATAAAAAAGGGCACTTTTTTCAAAAGACAAAAAAATGTGACAAAATTCAACTCAAAAAAAAAAAAAAAATACAACAAAAATTCATACATGAAAAAAATACAGAAATATACGAACCAGAAAAAAAAACAGCATGAGATAGCGAAAAAAATATTTGCATGTGCCGAGCAAATTGATAAAAATAAAATATATAAAAATAAAATTCGTATAAAACATGTTCTATAATACAACGAAAAAAAAAATTAAATAAAATAACGAAAAACAAAAATTCTGTGAAACAAATTTCAATAAAATCAACAACAAAAATGCAGGATCAAAATTTATGTCTGATGAAATTTCCTATGAGAATTGCTTAGTCAAGCAATCAAAAAAAAAAAAAAAAAAATGGAAAGAAAATGAATGATGAATGGACTGATTTTTTTTTAATCTTTTTTAATCATTTGTTCATTAAGTAGTGACTAAATTATATAAACAAATACATATGCATATATTAAAATGCATTTATTTCAAGAAAACAAAAAAACAAAATTAATAATAAAATTGTAGGTAAAAAAATAAATAAAGCGCTGATAAGCCTTTTCATCTTAAAGAGGAAGCAAACAACAAAAAAATTAAAAATATATAAAAAAAAACAAAACAATAAAAGGTATAAAAACAGCAAAAACACAAACAACAACAATGGATCAAGGTTTTTTGTCTTGGAGCTCGCGCTGCTTGGCAACAACAATAATGGCAAGTTACTTTAACGCAACAACAACAATATGAGCAACTATAACAAAAGCTAATAATTACAGCAACAACAACAGCAACAATAAAGGTTTCATAAGTCATTGTAAAACAATACAGCAGAGCAGCAAAACAACAAACAGCAACAACAACAACAACGACAACGACATCAACTCTTACAAAAACAGCAAAACAGAAAAACAACAACAACGTACCTAAATCGTACCATATCGAGTTAAAAACAAACAACAACAACAACAACGTGCATGATGTGCCCAGGTCCGCTCTTATGCTTGCCTTAAGTGAGAGGCGCAACTCTTCTTGTGCTCTCTTCAGTCATACCGTTGCCTGAACCGCTCTTGTGCACTGCGACGACACGGTCCAACAACAAGTGCAAGCCAAAGCGTATAAACAACAATAACAAAAACAACAACATGGCATAAAATGCATAGCATGAGTCACTCAGTGCCTCATTGTTTTTCTTGTTGTTGAAGTACCTGTCTTACTTTGTTGTCGTTGTTGTTGTTGTTGCTTTTATACACTGCTGCTTCTTCGGCCTTTTTTTGTTTTTGTTTTTTTTTTTTTTTTTTGCTTTAATATATACTCTCATTCGACTATGCCTCATTAACTTCCAATAAGAAAAAAAAAACAACATTAAAAAAACAGAAAAAAGAAGCAACAGGCAAAGACAAAAGGCCGCAGGCAAGCATTGAAAATACTGTTGTTGTTGTTGTTGATTTTTTTTGCATAAAAAAAAAAAAATTTCGCAAATTGTACAGCAAAAAAAAATAACAAAATCAAAGTAAATTTCAAAGTCTTTGCATTAAAATTAGTAAAACAATTTAATTTGGTTTTTTTTCTTCATATTTTTTTTTTTGTTATAATTAAGCATTAGTCATCATCATCATCATGATCAACATGAACCGTCAACGTCTTCGTCAGCCGCGTGTGCATGAAAGCAGCACGACTTGAAAATTGCCTCAGTACGCGTTTATTTCATTCATTCCATTCGTCATCCGTGAGTTCGTATTTGTTGCATTTTTAATTTTATTTTGTACTTTAGTTTGGTTTTGGTTTATTATTGTTGTTTTTCTGGTTGTTGTTTTCTGCACTATTTGACAGTCAGCGAAAAGGGCAAAGCACAACAACAATTTCAAGCTTATTTTGGACTGCTTTTGGCACTCATTAAAAGTTCTATTTGTCTTATTTTATTATACTTGTACTTAGTTTCGTAAAACGAATTGAGTAATCAAGGCAATGACATATTGAGTAACAGATACATAAATTAATTTAATTGAATTTATTTTCATTTGTAATTTGTTTCAAATTGCTAGCAAATGGCAAATGTGTCCAAAACATGTGCGCCAAACATTTTGCTCGAAAAAGATACTTTATGGTTTAACAGTCAAGGCCTAAGTTCATGTTTTTAAGTAGAATATACATATGTTCAAAATTATAGACTCACCAATGACAACATTTAAAAACCACTAATTGTTATCAACATTTTAATCTGTAAGTAAAACAAAAGGTAAATTCAAGATTAGATAAATGTTGTTTCATATCTTTCATTTGTACGGAGATAGCATTATATGCTTAGAGACTGTAATCAAAAAACAAGATGATAGTTAAATCTTCATTAACTAAAATCGTGTTCGATAAGAGAACACCTAAAGTTCAAACAACATGCAAAAAAAGGTGCCTAAACATTTTTATCAAACAAGCATGCCTATGTTACATCGTGCACCACGCGACATGCGGCAGTCTACGCTGCATTTTCGTATAAGCAGCCGAAAAATTAGGCTGACGCATGTTATGTGTGCTTCTACGCTACATAGGCATTCTTAATAGCTCTTTGTCTGTATTGTAGCTTAAATCCAACCAAAAAATGTCATCCTTCTTACATTTAAGTTAATCAACATGCAATGTGAAAATGTTTCCACAACTTTCCACTATCTTAATCCCTTCTATGAGCATGTGCTTAACGCATGCAGCCAAGTGGCTCAGCTGATATTTGATAAGTCAGTCTAACTACACAAATTTATAAAGGTTAATTGGTGTATTTGAATCGATAAAGTATGAATAGGGCACCATAAAGTCATTTACGAGTGTCTGAAACACACATGTACTTATATCAGCAGACTAACACAGTTATCTAAAAATAGTTTAATTTATTGAATTGTTTACCTTGAAGAAGCAATTATCATTTTCCCTATTGTAGTGTAAATATTTGTTTTTTCATTTTTTCATTTGTCAAGTTGGCGAATGTCTAGTCGAGTCAAGGGTGTCATTTGTGTCATGGAGTGAGCGAAGGGCTCAAATCAAAATAGTTGAGTATGGTAAGTCTTGATCGTTGCTAACAGACACAGCGATCTTATCAATCGATAGTGTACAGATACATAACGGTAAAGACAATTAACAAGACATTTTTGTATAATGAACAAGTCTATGTTTCAAGGCAATGTAAGCAAACATGCGCAATATAATTTTCTGTAGTTTACTCTTACGTGCGCGTACAACGTACTTGCACATAAGGCTGTTTAGTGTTCATTTTTTGCATAATGTATGAAAGAAATGCTGAAATCGCAATAGTTTAGTTTGAAGACATGATCGTTATTATAATAGATACTTCTAGAGGTTTATTGTGTTGAACGCATGTCCTTCATAGTCTGCAATAACTTTTTTTTTAACATGAACAACTGTATGTGCCAAGTCAGTGCACACAAATGTTCTATGTTCGCTTGCAATGTCTTAGCACATAGTGCTATTTCATGCAAACTAATTTCAATTTCAAGTTTAAAAGAGCAAATCAACCCCAGAACAACCCTTAATTGAGAAAAATAATAAGACATGTTTGAATTATTTTTTTCACAAAGTCTTTTCCGCATTTGCACACAAAAGGCACAACCAAAGAAAAACAAAAATTTTCATATTTCAGTGCGCCCTTTGCCTCTGTGCAAAATACTGGAAAATTGTTCACATTTTATTACTTTTTTTTTTTAATTATATTTTTTTTCACATTTTTTGAAAGTAATTTTTTTTTGTTGTTGTTTGTTTTACATTTTGGTTACAAATTTCTCACAATTTTTATTTGTTGTTGTTGGTTTGTTTTGTTTAAATTACGCAATAAAAAACTTAACATTAAATACAATAATAATAATTAATAATAATAATAAAAAAATTAATACATGCACATATTTGTTGTTGTTGTTGGTTGGTTGTAATAAATAGTTTTTTTTCGGTTTGCTGCTATACTTGTTTTTTTTTGTTTTAAAGATAAACTTGATAATGTTTTTTTTTGTTTTGAATTTATTTTTTATTTTTAAATTTTTTGCTGCTATTTTGCTGTGAGAACAACTATTTTTTTGTTTCGTTTTTTCGTTACTTAAATATTAATAATTAATTGATTTGTTTCTTTTCTTATCTTTGTTTTTTTTTTAATTTGTAATTTTTAAAAATTATATCGCAAATAGTTACCAATGGTTAAAGTTTTTTTTTTTTTTGTTTTTACAATATTTTTTTTTTTTAATCATTATCTTTTTATATATCGCAATCGAGTTGACAATGCAATGCAAAATTTTACAAATTTTTGTTTGCGGCGCTTTCACATTTCTTGAGTGTAATTTGAAAAAATTTGTTAAAATCCTAAAATTTGTTGTTTGTTTGTTTATAAACTTTAATTTGTAATTAATTAATAATTTAATAATGTTGCAACTGCATGCAGTCGCGTCTAACTAAAATTGGAGCGTGTTTAATTTTTAATTTGTATTTTTTTGTATTTGTTTTTAAGATCAATAAGTGTTTGTTGTTGTCGATTCTCTTCAACTTCTTCTTCTTCGTGTACTTTTTAATTTAAAAAATCTTTTCACATTCATATTTTTTTGTTTTGCGGTTTTCTTTTCTTTTTACAAAGAACAAAAAAAAACCACATTATTAATTAATTAATAAACCTTAGCATCTTAAACAGTATCACATATTCATGAGTTGTTAGATTTTGGCAAATGCGCGACAATTGCGTGCTTCTTCTTCTACTCTTTTCTTTGGCGCGTACAAGTTTTTTTTTTTTTTTTTTTTTTGTAATTTTTATGCTTGCCAAGTGTAAGGTGTAAAGTTTTGTTGTTGTTGCGCTTGTTGTTTTGCGTTTGCCGCCATCTTAGAATTTCATGTTGTTAAAAGAAACGTTCGTAAATTTGTTGTTGTTTTTTTCTCGTATTTTTTTTGTTGTTTTTCTTGTTTGTTTTTTTCTTTCATTTTACTTTTGTTTTCTTTAAACAACTTAAAAACCTAAAGTTAAAAGCCTACAAAACTACAAAATGGTGGTGAGAGTCACAATAATTACATATATAATTATTATTTTTTTTTTGTTTTGTTTTTTTCTTTTTTATATAATATATATAAATATATATGTATGTATATAATTAATTGAAGAATTGTAGTGTAGTGTAGTGTTTGATGTATTAGTGTGGGTTAGTGACTGTATATATATGTATGTATATGTATGTATGTGTGTGTATATATGTATGTGTAAGTATGTTTATGTGTAGGTGGGGTGGCTTCGAATACTTGCTTCCAAAAAACAAAAAACAAAAAATACTTTTGATTTTTATTTTTTTTTCGTAGTCGTGGTCGTTTTTTTTTATTACCATTTTTTTCAGTGTAATTTAATTTTTATCAATTTCTTTTTTTTTGCAGTGTTTCAATTGCTCTTGCTGAGGCAAAACACAATGAACACGCTACGTCCAAGCTGCGCGCTGTCTGTCTGTCTTGTCAATCTTCGGTCTCGGTCGATCTTATCTAAAGCATCCATCTTACGTCGCTGTTGTTGTTGTTGGCGTTGCAATGGCCGCACTGCTGCCAAAGCTATAACTACGACGACTGCTCAAGCCCTCACAATCAGTTGAATATAATTTATTCTTTGTTATTGTAAAGACCGGACTGATGGTTATAGTACGCGCAAGCGATTTCATAAATTGTGGCAACAGCGCAGTCCAGCCGCGATGATCCTGACGCAATGTTAGATAAACCTCAAATGTCGATACCGTTTCGGGATCCAATTTGAGCGTTGCAATGCGTCGTGAATTATTTGGTTCGTCTTCGAACTCAATGTAGATGGTGCAGCCGCGTATGCCGCATGGTTCCTTTGATGAAACACGTATTATTTCCGCCGCAATGCTGGGCGTGAGATCACAGGGTAGCGAGACTTCGGTGCAGGTGAGATGACGCGATTTGGCAGCGCGTAACTCATCGAGCAGACGCAATGAAAGCTCATCAACGGCTGCCGCATCGATGTCCGACGATTCATCACAGTAGAAATTGTTTAGTTTATTATTATTATTATTATTACTGATATTATTATGATGGTTTGCATAGGTGTAGGGTGCAGCGCTATTGACGGCAGCAGCGGTCGCAGAATGATAGCTGACGGCATGATGATGTTTTGGTTTCTTATTGCTTTTGTTGCTACTGTTGTTGCTGTTAATGCTGTTCAGGCTGCTGTTGCTGCTGCTGCTGCTGCTGGTGCTGCCATTGCGGTTAATACTGCTCTTGTTTTTGTTGCTGTTACTGTTGTTGTTATTATTGTTGTTGCTGATATTCTTTGCATTTGTAGCGACAACTGCGCTTGTCGGCGGTGTCAATGTTCTGGTCCAATCTATAATAAAAATGAAAACAAAAGAAAAATGTTTAATTGATTAGTTAATTTTTCTTCTTTTTATTTTTTAATTTTTATTACAACAAGAAAAAAAAAAACAAAATCAACAACAATAAAATGTGACATAAAAGCACAAAACAACAACACAATCAACATTGCTCAATGCAACAAAAACAAAAAATAAAATGAAAAAAAGAAAAAAAAAATTGAGTCGCTTGGCAACAGCGACGTTGACGTTGAAGCCGACGGCAGCGACGCAGTCAACAAGATAAAAAATTGTTTTTACAATGTTGTTGTTTTTTTTAAATTTTTTATTGCTACGCTTTTGTTGTTGTTGTTGCTGTTTTGTGCGTACGTGACTGTGTGCGTTAATATTGTTATTGTTGTAACTTGGCGTTGAAACATTACAAATTATTATTTTGTTTTGTTTTTTTATTGTTGTTTTTCTTTTTTTCTTATTTTATTTTGTCGCACTTAAAACATTGAAAAGTAATTAAATTTTTACATTTTAAATGACTTTTTGTTTGGCAATATTTTTTTTTTAAATATATAAATACATTTTTTTGTCGATTTTTTTTTTCTTTTCAATTGTTTTTTTTTTTTTTTACTTAAAATGAATAATTTATTACGTTTGCTTACCTCTGACTTTATTCGACCCCAGCGTGCCGTAAGTTGATTGCACAGCGAGAACTTCCATTTTCATTTGTTTTTGTTGCTGTTTTTTTGCCTTTTGGTTTTCTCTCCTTTTAACTCTTTTTTTTTCTTTGCCTTTGCCGACGCTGACAGCCTTGGCAATGCACTCTCGAACTTTCTTGAATGTTCTGTTCTGTTTTTCAATTTGATTGGTTTTTTTTTTGGCAATTTTTTAGAGCTGACCAATGTAACTTTATCACTTATCACTTTTGTGTTGTTGTTGTATTTTATTAACTTTATGTTTTTTTTGTATCACAATTTTGCTGAGTGTTTTCTGCTTTGAGTTAAGTTTGTTGATTGCTTGTTTTTTGTTGTTGTTGTTAAATTAATATAAATTAACATTTGTTGTTGTTGTAGTTGAAATCACAGCACTTTTAAATTTTTATTTTTTGTTATAAAATTTTCATTTATTTAATATATCACTTAAATGGCGTTGGTCCGTTGCATTTATTGATGGCAATTTTTTTTAATTAATTTTTTCTTTATGTATATAACATTTGAATTATGTATATATAAGTACTATAGAATTCTTGAAACAATTTCTTTTCTTGTGTGTAGTTTGTAATGAATTTTAATTTCGCCTGCTTTTTTGCTTTGCTTGCTAGCCTTGCTTTTCTATTTCTTGTTACCTCATCAGTTTCAAAGCTACTATTTCCGTCTGTCGGCTATCGTCGATTGTCACCGCCTTTTATACTCTGAGCAGCGGCCGAAACAGAGCTCAGTTGAGTGTATATTTTATTGTTGCTGTGCGCTGAACTCAATTTCTGACTGAGTGAGTGAGTGTGTGTGTGTTCGTTCGTTCGTATTGTTGTTGTTCGGCTTTGCTTTTCGTTTGAGCACGTAGCCCATACGTACCAAAGTAATAGCAACATTTAAAGAGAGGAGAGCGCGAAGCATGAGAGGTGCGCATTTATATATATATGTATTTTGTATAGTTTTGTAGTTATAGTTGTTGTTGTGTTTGTATAGCGGCCGGCAACATTACTTCGGTTGCTATTCATTACTGAGCAATTAGTGGCATGGCGCTCATCAAAGAGAGCACAAAATGTTTATTCTCACTGATGTGCGAGAGAGAGAGAGTGTGTACAATGCAATGGGCAATGAGTTGAATTTGTTTGTTGTATGAGCGAAACCATGCAAACAGGTAGCGCGCATGCAGTGTGTGTGTGCATTGAGTCAGTAACGTGTACGGGGGGGAAATGGTGAAATGTATTGTGCGAACATGTGAAAGAAAGAAAGAGTGCGGTGCGCTTTTACACTCATCCACTCACTCAGTCACTTGCATCAGTTGATGAGGCTTACGTCCTTTGCCGCAACGTCACATTTGGCTGATGTAAGTTGGCTGCTGGTTTTACACATATGTATTTGTTTTAACAACAACAACAGCAACAAAAACAACAACTATTGTTGTTGTATTTGCATCAGCTGAGCAGCGGCATGCTCAATAAATGCGCTGCAAAGGCTTTTTCACTCATTCAACTGTTCACCGGCTGGCAAACAACCTTATTTTTGTTGCTATACTCTCTCTTTAGCTTATTTGTTTGCCCGCACGCCGCACACTCTCTTTCACTCATTCACCGCTCGTTGCAGTTACAAGTATTTCTGCTTACGTGCGATTGTGTGCGTGTGTGTGTGTGTATGCGTGCGTGCATACGTGACTTTTTCTCTGTGCCGGTTTTCGACATTTCACCGATTTCTGTGCACAGGCACAGTAACTAACAACAAAAACAACAACAACCAACCAAAAGGATATTTGAGAACTCAACAGCGACAGTAACAGAAACAACAACAACGACAAACCAGAAATGCAACAACAAATATACAAAATTTTCTACGGCCTCCCTCTCCACTGCCGCTGCTACTGAGGCCTACTCATTCACTCTGCTCTTCTGACACATTCACACTCAACACACAACATCCCTCTGCCAATCTTCGCTCTCTTTCACGCACATGCACATCATACCCGACAGTTTGTCATACACCTCAATCAGGCTATATTATTTTCAAGTGGAGGTTGCACCATGTCAAATTTTGTTTGAAATTTTCCACTGCAGCACAAAACCGACGAAAGGACGAAAGGAAAAATATTTCGTTACGCATTTTATTGGCCAAGTGCATAGATAGAAATCGGCTTAGCAACAGATTTAGGACTTGTGTCAAATTCTGTTGACTCGATTTCAAGCTTCACATTCGCAATGTATGAAATTTCATCATCATTGAAAGCAATAACGAACTTTCGAGAAGTAAATTTCTATTGAGCTCGCCAAATTTCATCATAATAACTCATAAAACTGTTGCTTTGATTCGTTTTGCATATTTTATTTACTTTTTTTTTTTCTTATACACACACACACAGGTGCATTGCAAATAAAAAATTTAAAAAAGCACTCAATATTTTCTAACTTCTCATAAAAAGTCCCTCTTTTGCTTCTTCTTCTTATTCTTTATAGCCGTCTTTCAGTTATTCTTATAGCGCGGTTCGAGCCCAATCTGTATTTCATAAGTTTAAGCAATTTATGGAACACGTAAACGTTTTCAAGACAAAGAAAACGTTTAAAAGCTTTTATATAACTACCAATTAATAAATCTATAAAGTATCTGACGCACAAAATGCAATTTTTACAATAAAAAAAAAGTACTTTGTATTAAACTTGCTACAGCAAAACAAAAATATATGTATCTATGTATCTATCTAAACGTATCTAATAAAATTTTACGTGAAAAATTATATTTTCCTTCTTCAAAGAAATGTTCTACAAAATATTTAAATATTTGTCAACATTTCAATATCTAAAGTGAACATTTCTATACACGGACGGACAAATTCTTAAGAAATCATTAAAAATAATTTTTGTCACTATGTATCTATAACAAAAATAATAAAAAAAAACCAAATCAAATGACAAACGATTTTCAGTGGAAATAATTTGTATCACTTCGTATTAATCTAACAGATACTTATTTTAATTATTTGCTAAACAATATATTACTCAATTATCGTCAGCAAAATAAATTTTGGTATTGTTGTATCAGCTTTTGTTTTCTGGGAAACTTTTTTGATAGAACTTTTCCGGCAAGCCCATTAATTGCACGCAATCATAGTTCCGAGAAAACAGCGCAGATACCTAACTACATGTATCTATAGAATAGATATGTATAAATATGAAAATTAACGTAATTTGCTTTTATGGCAAATGAAAATGATTTCAAGGAAAATGCGTGAAGATGAAAATTTGCCGACGGTACTTTACACGTTGCCAACCAATGAAGCACATAAAATACAAAAAAATATTAAAAATAATCATTTTTTTAATGTTTTTTGTTTGGTTTTCTTTTTAAGTGCTAATTAGTTTTTTTTTACTTAGAAAACAACAAAATTTATTGAAAATATCTCAAGTAATAATATGATGTGTCTTTGAACGCACGGCAAAGTCAAAATGATGCCAGTGGCGCCATCTATGGTGCATTTGTTTGCTACGCGAGCGAAAAATAACTCATTTGAGCAGTAAAATGCAAAGAGACCGGCAAAAATATACAAATTTTGTTTTTGTTTTTAAATATTTCACGGCAACAATAATTAATTACTGTTTATAATAAGACAAAAAATGTATTTAAATATTTTTCCAAGCGTAAATAAATAATTTTAGTTTGTTTTTTGTTTTAAGCAAATTGATTTTTACAGTAAAAAGAGAAGACATTTTAAGTTATTTTCAATTTTGCATGAAATTTGCAAAAACACAAAAAAAGTTCCAGAAAGATCTTGCCAACATAAGATTCATGTTTAGCAAAAGTTGTGCTAAGCAAAAAAAAAAAAAAAAAAATTAAAAATAACAGCAAAAAACGAGCATAAACTTGCTACATTAGCATAAATGCTCAACTCAAAACCAACAACGAACAATCAGAGTATCAAAAAAATCTAATTGAGCCAAACCCAAAAAAAAAACTCAAAGAGCATGCACAGCTATTTAAGAGCGCAGTTGAAAAAAACACTCATACATTTAAGAGCAAACATTTGAGCTGAGTAACTTTTTCTTTACACTCTTGAGAACGTTTGAGTTGAGTAATTTTTACCACTCTTGTGACTCAAATTAATTTGATTTGCGCTCATTCACAACTGCACTCACTCATTTGTTACCGACTGCCTGTTTATCTGTTTTTGTCTCTTTTATATGCGTGTGTGTGTTTGATATGCTCCATACGACAATGAGTATCCAAATAGTACATATAGATTTGCCTCTTTTTTCGCTGCTGCTGCTGATGTTGTTGTTGTTGTTGGTGCCGAGTAGCTCTTGTTGCTGTTGCTGTTTGTTTGTTGCTTTTTGTGTACGTTGCGCGCCCCCGCTGAAATAATTTTCCTGATTTAACTCAATGCTGCCACTCATACTGAATTGCTATGCTCTGTTGCCACATTTCCAACGGTTTGTATGCGTTGTGTGCGTTGCAGTCATGCGAACAAATTCACAGTTGGCAACAGCGCGTGCGGCTTTTTTCTTCTTCTGCTGTGTTGCCTCAACCGACCGCTGTTGCTCGCTGTCAGCTTCTCCACCGCTGCGCCACTTTGCACCGCTCGCGTATTAACTGTTTTCCATTTATGTGCTGCTGCCGCTGTTGCTGCCTCTTTTTTTTTTTGTATGTTTTTGCTTGTTTTCTTATATGCTTTTTTTGGGTCTTCATTGCTCTCTCTTGAGTCTGTCTACCGCTCAATGTTGTATGTATGAGCTTACGTACCAACAGAGCGCAGAAAGAGAGCGCATTGAAATTTTAACACTTTCATTTTTGTTCTATGCAAGAAGAAATACGAAATCAACTTTTTTTTTTTTTTTAAATGCACACGACAATTACTTAACGGTATACACCTTGTCATTACTTTTTCTAGTAATTTGTGAATTATGCTCAAAAAAAAACACACACACGAATAACATAACATGAGTAGCACCAAAAAGTCTTGCAGAGACAACAAAAGTTTAAGAATGCAAGAGCGAAAGCATTGTTTTGTTGTTTTTGACTCTATTATGAAACGGCACTGCAGTATTGATTTAGCGTATGTAGCGCTAATTTCGTTGCGTACTTTGTGCGCAGCCATCGTTTTTAAGTCATTGGGGGGTCCGCTCTTCTTCTTCCGCTTTACAATACTTTTGCGTCAATTGGCTCGCTTGCGTCTCTCTTGCCGAACAAACTCGCGCCATTCGCGTAGAGCCACTGTTCAGCCAATTGTGTATTATTATTATTGTGTATTTATTATAAACAATATTAGTGTGGCTGTGTCCAATATTTTATGTGAGCTGCAACGATCGAGCTGGTGCTAACACATATAGTCCGGAGTCTGGACCAACTGGGGCCGGTGGAGGTTTGTGTGTTATGGCGACTCTTTAATCCAAATTTAAGATTCGGCTCTGTTTCATCAATGCATCCATTTCTGGCCGCACACATATACACATTGTTGTATTGCATGCACTACACCTTGTCAGACCGCTCTCTGCCTCTCTCCAACAAGTACTTTGCCCAACGATGCTTCTTCTGCCGGCCTGACTGCCTGGCAACCAATTTTCTTGCTGTTGTTGTTGTTGCTGTTGTATTTCATATTGACAGAAATTGGCGTGCATACAAATGCGTGTGAAAGAGACAGTTGCAAATGAAGTAAGCTACTGAAGCGGCGCACAAATAACAACAACATGATGAAATTACTTGCCAGGATTTGTTTATGGCAAAAACTATAAACATTTGACAACTACAACAACAACAACGACAATCGAGACAACGACGATAATAATAATAATGACGACAATAATGATGATTAAGATGTTGTTGTTGACGATGATGATGACAATGATGTACATTTTGCAATATGTATTAGATTACCAAACGGACTAAAGCGAACGTTTCGACGGTCGACGGACAGACAGTCGGTCAGACAGACGGACTTATTTTAAATCGTTCAATCTAAACAGATTTTTTCGCATTAGCAAATCTGTGTAAACTTTCTTTCGTCGAATTTCCATCAAAAGTTGACATTGATTTATTCTGGAAAGTTTTTTTTATTTTTAGTTGTGTTAATCAGCTCATCAGCACTTAAGCAAGTATTATTTAATAAAGTAGCTTAAAACAAACAACTTTTTTATTATTTATATATTGTCTTTTGCTTACAAATTTTCCCCCAAGTTCAAAAGTTGTCAATAAATCAAATAAAACCAAAAAAAAAAAAAATAAATAAAAAAAAAAAATACAATAAATAAACTTGTATCTTCTCAATTTAAACCGGTCTCGTAGACAATTTGCATTAATTACAATATCTGTGGACCATTTTCTTTTCTGCTGCTGCTGTTGTTGTTGTTGTTGTTGTCAACATGTACATGGACACACAATTGATTGATTGCTTGGATTTTATATTTGACCTTAACGACATCAACCCGGAAGTTTTCGATTTTTCCAAGCCAAACAACAACAACAATTCATGTCATCGCACACTTTTCAACTATTGACCTCTGAAATTTTGTTAAAACGAAATTGGTTCACATGTGTCGATCACATGGCCATACAGACATGTTGGTGGTCCCACGTCCACGCAAGGGTTGAAAATTTCCCATTTTTTGCAAAGCCGGGCACACTTTTCGGTAATTACGTTGGTTTTGGCATTTGTAGATTTTAATGCAAAACGTTCTATTGTGAAATGCAATTCTTGAAGTTAAAGAGTCAACATTTTTGTATACTGATAGGATCAGAAAGATCGAATGGCATAATAGTATCATTTCTTTTTTAAGAATGAATAGAAGAGGGATCTTCCCAATGAAATTAAAGGTGTTCTAAGGCACATGAAGGATTTGAAAAAAAAAATTGTAAAACCATTAACATTTTTCGATCATCGACAATGCAAGACAAAAGTTAATAAAAACCAGTAAGTATGTATACTCGACAGTATAATACCCTGCACACGGTAGGCGGTGCCACACCTCGAATCTACAAACAAAAAAAATATTTTTCTGTAATCGTCTATTCAAATATTGTTCAAGATATGAAGAAAAACGGTCAAAATATGTGGAATTTATGCAAAATTTGAGTTTGTTGGTCTTTGAGGGGTAAACATGAAAAAAGAGGGGTACTTTGTGATATGCAGTTTTAAAGAGTTATATTTACAGAGACTAAATACAATGTAAGTTTTATATCTCTTATATGTAGTTTAGGAGATATAGCAATTTTAAGTGGAAATGGGGGAATGGATTTTGGAGACACTATTTTTAGAGCTGTGTATACTGTTCGACCTATTGCCTTTTTAAAAAAATGGGACAGTACTCGTTGGGCGGGATGGAGTGTCCGTGGCAAACTCCTTCAAACTTGAAGTTGCCCATGATCATACGAGTTTTTCTTCCAAATTTCAAGTCTCTTACTGTTTTAGTTTCCGAGAACCATTGGTGAGGACAGACGGACGGACAGATTTGGCTATATAAATCCGTCTTTTTGTCCTAATCAAGAATATACGAGTATACACATTATAGAGACCTTCTCCCCTCCTTCTACACAGTGGGTATAAAAGGATATGTGATGGTACGGATAATGTCATATTCTCCATTGTTACACAGGGCCACAAAGCACATACGCCAGTTTAGTATTAAGCTCCAAATTCACAATGGAATGCTGAACTGGCGTATGTGCACTGTGGCCCTGTGTAACAATGGAGAATATGACATAAATTGCTTTTATCAACTTTTGTCTTAAGTTGACGCTGACGGAAAAATATTGAAATCAATTTAATAGACATCTAATACATACATATGTAAATCAAGAGAAGAGAAGAAAAACAACAATTCAAATAGAAAATTACGATTGTTTGTTTTTATATCTGTTTATCTGTGAGATTCATTAAAATCAAACCACAATATTAAATTCAAGCAATGTCAAACTCATTGACTAAACCTATAAACATTTTTAATTAAATGAATATAATGCATCATAAAATAAATCATATATGTATTAGTGACTTTGTTGTTCTTATTGTTGTTGTTGTGTTTCTTTTTCTTTTTTTTATTGCCTCATGTAAATTAATTGAGTAGATAAGAATACCGTTGATAAGTCAATTAAGTTGATTCAATTTCATTCTGGATACAAAAAGCAACGTAAGCGTGAAGTCACTTAATCAATTTTGCATATAAACAAATCAACGTCATTCGCGCGATTCTCAACAGATCTTCATATAAGAAAAATTAAAAAAAAAAAAAAAATAGTAATAATAATAAATAAAAGGAACGAAACGAAACGAAATTTTCTTATGAAATATGTTGGAAAAGCCGTTTAAGTTCAATTGAAATCTACTCAACTCATCATCTAATGCACACTCACTCAGTCACACAGACCCATATAGATATTGTAATGCACACAATGACGTTCTATTAAATTCCTGATGCAATTGCGACCATAAAATCAACAATAATTTCTAAGACCTTGAGAAACATTACACGTTTCGTTGAGCTCAGTTCTGTTTATTCGGTTCCGTTCGTTCGTTCGTTGGTTGATTTTGTTCCATTGAAATATTTAGTAACAACAAGCGAAAATCCCAAATAAAGCTTTAAATTTATGTATATAGAACAGTGAAATTTGTCTTTGTCTTCTTTTCTTTGTAAAGAAATTTATTTTTGAAAACTCGAAAATTTTAAATTTGATGAAAAATTTACTTTCATCATAATCAGACAAACCCATAATCATCCAGAGTGTTCCTTTATGAGACATTTTACTGTAATACCTTGTGACCTTGACCTTGTCTAAACTGTTTACTATCTTTATAGAGTAACTACTACAAAATTGCACTTTCATATTCCCATAATCAATGTGTAAAATGAAACCGCTCATGCAGACAGCCAGACATTAGACAGGGAGACAGGCGACCGTCGACAGTCTAAAGGACACGACAGGCGCGATCATTTTCTTAAGTGAATCCTTGCTTTTCATATATTATTTAAAATGACTTGCCCCTTATTTCGACTAATTGCACTTAGAAAGGCTCGTGATGGTTTCAAATGATAAGCGAGACATTTTTATGAAAATATTCTCGCATGCTTTAAAATTTGTTTTCTCTTCATAACAATGCGAATTTTTTTTTTTAAATACTTTTTTTTTTTTTTTTTAATTTCAACTTGTTGCCAACAGAATTAAAACAGTAGCATAACGAATCGAGATTGTAGTGCAGGTGGACTCACGCTGACAGCAACCAGACTCATTTATCTGATATCGACAGCGACATCGACCACGATACACAACCGCACACTTTCCTTTAAGTAGGAAATGGCAGTAGAAAGTCCATAAATTTGTGGAAATCCTTAAGGAAAAAGGAAAAAATAATAATAATGGCAAATGTGTCAAGAAAAACAAGCGTGAAATGTCTACAAAAACCCGAGAAAAAGGGCAATTCCCTGTGAAAATTTTACCTGCACTCAAGACGAGCACAATATTACCTGCACAAGACGGTCGGTTGGTTCGACGGACGGACAAAGGTATAGACAAAAGTACGTGGTCGCACAATCATCATAAATCCATAAAAGCATAAAACAAAATAATTAAATTGCAATTATGCATCCAACAATGGCAAATCCAACGGATTCGAGTAAAGTTAATTACGTGGCTAAGGAAAATATTTTTGTTGCATTTTACACACTTGTGTGTCTTTAAGTAAGTGGAAGCGGGATAGCATGTCTGTTAGGAAATTTGTCTGGTCATGATTTTCTGCACACATAAAATTTGCATTAGTTTGGAAAAAAAAGAACAGATCTTTAATTGCCTTTGGTCACTTCTAAATCCTTGGTAATGTGGTCTTGGCATTTTGTGTTGATTAATTTTTGCTAAATTGTTGCCATGCTATTTGTCGGATGCCGAAATGTCGCTGAAAATTTGCAGATTGATTTAAGACGAACGATCGATCATCATTTAATGATTTGTCAGATCTCAAAAGAATCATCATTATTATGATACAATTAAAGACAGACAAGGAGAACAAAAAATATGTTGACTATTTTTCAACATTTAATAGAAATAAAAACATCAAGTTGGCAAATTGTTTAAGTTTTCATCCCGAAATAGTTCCGTTGAATTGACGAACTTTAAAAGTAGAATTTTTTAATCAAAACATTTATTGATTTAATTGAAATATAACAAGTGTGAACTTGTTCAACATTTTGTTTTCATGAATTTGATTTAAAACAATTTGTATTTTATTTCAATCAAATCACTTAAACTTTCAATCAAGTTTAATAGGGGTTTATATGAGTCTCTCTGTCATAGAAGACGAAGACTTTTTCTGCCAAAATTCTATACCTCACGCAACTTCCGACTTATGATAAGTTTGCAGTTATTATGGCAGTCAAAGTCATTTGTCTCTCAAATAATGAATTCTACCTCAAGTTAAAAAATAAGATAAAAAAAATTCTCATTGTTTCGTTATCTTTTTTTACAGTGAAAGTGTATAATTTTATAACAATTTTGCTGCTTTTTCAAATATTTTATTTCTCAACATTTCATTTGCTTTTGTTTTTGCATCTTTTTTTCATGCGCTGCATAAATTAATTAATTAATTACACAAAAAAGTAACAACAGAATAATTTTGTTCGTGTATTCTTTTATAATAATTAATCATTTTTGTTGTGTTCTTTATTCTTTATTCATTTTTTTTTTATTTGGTTTTTGTTTTTATTTTTATTCAACACTTTGTTTAACGCTAAATTTAAATATAATAAACTATGACTTTGCTCTATTAAAAACTCATTTATTATAATATTTTTATTGTTTTATATTTTTCATATATAATTTTCATTTCATTTATTGTGTTTCCTGTTTTTTTTTATATAATTTTTGCATTTAACACATTTTCGCTGCGATTTGTAAAGTAATTTCCATTTTTGTTGTTGTTGTTGCATTTGTTCTTTTTTTGAATGTATTAAAATATTTGTTCCGTTTGGAAACAAATTTTTTAACAGTTATTTATTTTTTTTACATATATATTTTTACTGTGCTTATGTTTTAAACATAAAAAAGTAAAATGCGCGTATTTTAATTAATATTTTATTCCTTATTATTTTCACGCAATTCAATGCAAATTTTTTCTCAGAATTTTTTTTGTTTTGTTTTTAACTACACAGAATTATTTTTAACAATTATATTGCATTCGATTAGTTAAGTTGCTTAGGAGAAAAAGTAAATGTGGGCGTGGCCAATGTGCGCAGTATTTTTTTTTAGTATAATTGTTTTTTTTTGTTTGTTTAAGAGTGTTGTAAACATTTAATCGCGCTTAATACACAAATCTGTGTCTAAAAGTTCTTATTTTTAGTTGCAATTTTTTTTTTTCTTCTCTCTATTTTTATTATTATAAGTATTATTATATTTTTTAGCTGCTAATAGAAAAATAGCGTTGTTTTTTTATTCTTTTTTATATTCGTATGTTTTTTTTTTTGTTTTCGTTTCCTCTCTCATTTTTGTATTTCTATCCGTAATTTCGTAAGTTTATTAAAATTGTATTTGTATTTCGTCAAGTGTACGGCACGATATTTGTGTCGGTAGTAAAGTGTAATATGTAAACTGCCGTACCACTGATTTGTAGGCGATAATGGTTGTTCATTGACTGCGTTACCGACATTGTCGAGTGCAATCAACTAAAGCAGCCTTTAAACAGCGCTTTGAGCAGTGTTGGGAAAGAGTAAAATGTCTATTTCAAAACAATAAATCGTGTTTTTAAATTGAAACCGAAATAAAATAAAATAATAAAACAATTGCATACTTTTAGACTGTTTGAAAGATAGCTGACTTCAAATTTTGCAGGTTTAAATCGCTTCTTCCAAAAACATTTTAAAAGATAACGCTAGTCTATCTGCTAGCCGGCGCGCTCTTTTGGGCTGAATTAACAGATAAGAAGATTATAAAGAGGAACATTAATAACCTCGTATGTCTTAAGGGGCACACCTAGCGTAACGGCCTAAAAAAAGGTAATTTTTGGGAATTTTTATTAAAAAAAAATACTTTATCAATTATTTCAAAATTTTAAGAATATATTCATACATGTTTTAAGAATATACAGTGAAATTTTTGAAGAAAAAATTAAATATTTTTTAAGTTATAGTCGATCTCCAACGGCGCGAAAAAAAAAGTTCCTTCACTGCTGCAGTGATTCCGGACTTTTCCGTGGATGAAAGGTAATATTGTCTATACAATGACCTACGCTAAAAAAAAATCAAAAATTGACAATATGGCGGCGTTTTAAAAAAAATAGTCGAATTTCACCCAAAATTTTGGTCGTTTTTGGCCTGCCAAAATTCGATTTTTGATCAGATCAAAAAATCGATAGGTCATTGTACGGAGAACTATATATAGAACATGTAAAAAAAATTCGATAGTGATCGGATCATTTGTTTTTAAGTAATCACTGCAGCAAATTCGGAAAATACTGTTTCGAGAAAAACGCGTTTAAAGATAAAATGAGACTCTCTAGCTGCCGACCGGCTGCTCTTTAAATTGCTATAACTCAAAAACTATTTGAGATATCGATTTGAAAATTTAATATGTTATTTTTAAAGGTGTAATCTACCGAAATATGAATTTCACACTAGGTGTGCCCCTTAAGAATAAAAAAGAGAAAAAAAAAAACAAAAACATTTCGGCCTAAAAGTTGCCAACGAGTTTACTTATATTTTGTTTGAAGTACAAACACAAGAAAGCAAATGCATACTTTCAGGCTGTGTCGTTGGCATGAATCATTTCTGGCATTTTTCATATGGAAAACTTTCCTCTTAATGACAATAATCGAAATAAGTTATGTAAATCTTTTGACAAGATGAAATTGACTTTAAATACCAACTGACCTATATGGATCAACCTGAAAACAGAACCCATTTAGTTATAACTTTATCAAAAATAGTCAAAAAGTAAAGCAAATTCAAGTATATTTAAGACTTCTTTTTTGTTGAAATTCTAGGAACCAACTAAACTAACATGTCTCAAGATGAAAATGTTAAGGAATTACATAAACTTGTCTATCGTTAAAAAAAAAAAAAAACCAAAGCGTGTCTTATTATATGAAACCAACAAAGCGTCATAGCTTATACGATTTGGTTCCGAAGAGCCATGATTGTGTGAAAGATTTGTATAGTAATAGAGACTACTTAGGTACGTGACTAAAATGCTATCTTCACCTATAAAGGTCTAGACTAGAAACAGCGTTACTGAATGATTTTACTTTCGTTTTAAACAATTGTCGTTTGTAGAAGAGATATATGTAAGAGGCAAATGGTCAACTGACCTAATCTGTTCTACAAAAAATGGACAGAGTTGAAAGCAAATGATGACTAATGGCGCTACGTTTTTTTAGGGATGTAAGAGTTAAGTTTAATGATGAACTTTCTATCACGAAATAGGCATAGAGGTGCTGTTTTTCATAAGCCAATGTATCAAATATTATATACTGCTACAGTCACATAGAGCCACACAATGATATATGACAATTTAGTCTTTATACTTCTTAAATGAGTATGAATAATGAATTGCCTTATGTCTTGTGTAAAAGCTAAGCAGTGTAGGAGTATATAATGCTGGAAAATCGTTGTTATATGAAAATTTTACTGATTTTATTGGAATTCTAGTATTACTCTTTGCAATATCAATAAAGTCGAACAGAAAAAGAAAACAATGAAATCATCAAAAGTAAGCAAAAACTTGTACGACTTGAAAAAGGTGTTCAAGTTTAAGTATTCAAAAATAATAGGAGAGAAATAAAAACAGAGTTTGACTTGTGTATGTGCACGCGTGTGAGTGTGAGTGTGTGTGTGTGTGTGTGCTTTATCTAACTAAACTAAACCATTTGCTTTTTGTCACTAAGCGTTTTTTCTGACTAAATTTTTATTTTCATTCAACTTTTAGCTTTTAGTCAATGTGAATTGCATTTTTATTTCATTTATTTTTGCAAATAAATTTATTTTTATTATTATTTGTTTTGTTGTTTTTGTTACTTTCTTTGTTGTTGCAAACGTACGTGCACACAGAAATATTTGTCATATATTTTTTACTCTTTTTTTTGTGTTTTGTTTTATATTTTTTTTTGTATATAATTAAATATTCTTTCAATTAATTAATAATGAAGTTTATTTTGTTTGTTGTTGTTGGTTGGTTGTTGTTTGTTTTTTGTTTTTGCTTTACTTTACAATAAAAACTACGCTATATAAATATAAAGCATATAAGCGTCATACATGCTTTAGCAGCAGAATCAACATTATTTGTATTATTATTATTATTTTATTATTATCATTATTATTATTATTATTTATTTATTACTAATTTATCATTTTTCACACGCATCATCATCAATATATATCAACATAAACTCATCATTATCATTATCATCTCATCGTCATCAGCACTATCAGCATCAACGTCATTATCATTAGCATAATTATTATTATTAATTATAGGCAATAATGTTTCTGCTTCTTCTTATTCTTTCTTTAATCAAAGCCACAGCTTGCAATGTTTTTTTTTGTTTTTTTTTTGTGTATTTTTTTTTTTTCTTTATTTATATTTATATTTTTGTTTTTTTTTTTACATAATTTCAACATATATTTATCTTTTTGCTTTAAATTATCTGTTTTTGTTTGTTTTCTATCAACTTTAGGAGCATAATAACATTAAATAACATTTGTGTTTCATCACTTCTTCTTCTTCTTCGACTTGTTCCTCCACATCTACTACGTCTTTTTATTCTTCTACTACAGCTAAATCGTCGTCGTCGTCGTCGTCTTTTATTGCGCCGTCTTCTACATCTGCATTTGCATCTACTTCTTCTTTCACTACATACTTTATTAGTTGGTGTTGTTGTTATATTAGTACTTGTTGTTGTTGTTCGCAACTATGCAGTTGTTGTTGTGGTCGTTGAATTATTTGTCGCTGTCGCACCGGTCGCTGAATTT
Organism: Phortica okadai; assembly: GCA_034638295.1. Taxonomy (NCBI): domain Eukaryota; kingdom Metazoa; phylum Arthropoda; class Insecta; order Diptera; family Drosophilidae; genus Phortica; species Phortica okadai. Next base: position 6,043,821 of record CM067852.1, read on the forward strand.
GTTGCAACGCCAACTGCATTGCATTGTATTAAACCGCTATTCTGCTGCAATTGCCCATGACCAAGCGCCAGCCCATGACCATGATGTCCATGTCCATGATGATGATGATGATGATGATGCGCATGCGGATGATGGTGATGATGATTGAGATGCTGTTGCTGTTGCAGGTGATTATTATTGTTGTTATTAAAATTTAAATATAATGCGGCGCCTGCGCCATTATTTGCCGCTGTTGCTGCTGCATCTGTTGTAGATGCAATAGTTTGTTGTTGTTGCTGCTGATGCTGAGGAACCGCCGAAGTACAATAACGCGTTGTATCACCAAATTCACCACTAGACAAATCGCCTAGTATGCCGCCAATCAAACCGCCACCGCCGCCAAAGACAGCATGCGCCGCCGTTGTTTGCCTTGTGCCCGCTTCGGGTTGTGTACAAATCGGCGGCGCTGCTGCATCGCCATCGATTAGTGATGATGACGTTGCCGTTGTGTTACATGAATTGACATGATGAGGATGATGATGATGATCCATTGCTGCTGCTGCTGCTGACGAGCACGACGACGATTGTGTTTGACTACTGTTGTTGTATTGCTCCAACGCAGTTGTCTCATTTGTTGTTGTTGTCGTCGTTGACGTTAATGTTGCCGCTGTTAGGCTACTGGACGCTGTTGTTGTTGTTGAATTTGTATCCTGTTGCTGTTGTTGTTGATTTTGGGATTGACTGTTGCTGTGGCTATTGTTACTGCTGCTATTATTATCATCGGTTAGACGCAATGCCACCTCGAGATCGCGCAATACATCGGTCTCCTTTTCATCAATTAAACCGAAACGTCGATGCAATGCTGTCAGATGTGCAAACGTCAAATTTAAATGGGTGTGCAAACCAAGCAGCGCGATTTCTCTGAAATGCGCCGCATAGAGATGCGCTATCACATGAAATTGCAAGCGTAAAATCTTTCGCGCGATCGATTCAAATGAGCTTGGAAACTCATTTGCATATTTGGTTGGGAATATCAACTCATCGCTGACCGTTTTCTGTGTAAATGTCATCACATAGTCGATATATTGCGGCGCTGCGACACGTGTCTTTTTGCCCTTCTCATCGAACCATAAGTACGTTCTATTATTGCGAAAAAGAAAAACAATTTAATGTCATTACATATTAAAATAATTTAAATGTACTCACCTGTTTGCTGGTCCAGTCATATCTGCGCAACCGGAAGGCGTACAAAATTCACTAATAGTTCCATACACCAAATTGACATGCTCGAAGAGAGCAAGCGCTGTGAAAAAAAACACAAAAATTTCATTAGTTTAATGCATGTTCTGTATTAAAAAAAATTAAAAAAAAAAAAAAAAAAAACTTAAAATCATTTTAGTTTACCTTTCAGCAGCTTCACTTTGTATGTATGTATGTGTGTGTGTTTATGTTTAACTGCTTATGTATTAGTTGTATGAATTGATGATGTTCTATTTTGACTGTTATGACACTAATTTTATTGTTGTTGCTCCTTTCCTTTCTTTTTACTGCTTATACACTTAAAAAAAAAAAACAAAACAAAACCCGACCGAAAAGAAATAACTTTCACTTGTGTCAATGCCAAAGTAACGCGTATTTTTTCTCGTGACTCAACACACCGTCGCCATTAAACTTGAAATGCCAAAAGGATATAAAAAAGCCTCCAATTATATATGCACGGCAATGTCATGACATCACCATACACACACTCACTCACGCACGCACATATGACAAGCATAAAATTTATGTAACTGACACGATGGCCAACTTAGAAGGCTTTTTCAACGTTTTAAGCATTAAATATTCCTATGTTACACTGCGTTACACTACACATATGGCAGCCGAAACAAAAGTAGGTAACATAGAAGAAAATTATGCTTGGAAAGATGGAAAAATCTCATAAATTGACATATGGAGACGTTCATAAATTACGTGTGAAAAAATTAAGGATGGGAGGTTCAGCAAAATCTCACTTAGGTGGGGAGAGTGTAACGAAAATTTCGTATAAACTTTTTAGTTCATTAATTTACTATTTTTTTTTTCAACGTTCTTAAGCAGACTCTCTTGTGAGATATAGAGAAATTTCATGAAGAAAACCTCACGTAATTTATAGATGTCTCCTAAGTGTATGTCGTGAATCTCACTTATCTCTTTTTCAGTTCAGCTCATTTTAATACATAAAAAAATCATTAAATAATACTGACTTAATTGTTTTTGTTGTTGCCTTATTTCTCACTTGTGACGCGTGCTGATCGATGTCAACCTTCTAACGACTTAAAACTTGATTCAAAATCGAGCGTACGCACGCCTACATAAAATTTGCAACGAATACAATTTGACAAAAAAATAAATAAAATAAAATAAAAACAAGTCACTTCAACTTTTGTTGTTGTTGTTCTAAAACAAGCTTCATCTTATAAACAGTTGAAACTGAGATAATATACAGGTTTTCTTTCAGGGGATTTATTTTTTTTTTAAGGGAGATGAGTTAATAAAAATTTCCAATTCAATTAAATTAAATTTAAATTTAAATAAAAATTTTAAAATATTTCAATTCATAAAATATGAGTCATAGTAAAATAAAATCAAATTTTCATATTTTCCCACCTATGTAACATAGCGAGAACCATGCTACATACAGCAAATCAAAAGCAATTCGAACGCTACTTCCCAAAGCCAATGTGACGTATGAAGCAAGTGTCGTTTTGTAACATAGGCGTATTTAAAATATGTAATTTTGAAATATCAGTCAATATCAGCTTAATTGGCAGCAATCCTCAGGAGTTGTCTAGTAGTTGTATAGAGTGGGGCGATTGGGAGTTTTTAAAGGTAATAATAAATTTATTTTTGCATTGTTAAAAGTTGAACTTAAGTCATCGTATTTTTCAGTTTTGGAGCTTGTTTGATTTTTCATTTCATTTCTTGTTTAGAGCAGACCTTACTAGTTCTAGATCAATGATATTTGCAAAATATCTCTACATCAGCATATTTCTAAGCTTCGCTAAAACATGCTAAATTGGCCGCCCACGCAAGTAAATAAATAATATGATAATGTGTGAAATATATGTGTCTGTTTTAACATAATAATGACGAGTCTAACTTGAAGCTGCTTATTAGCATGTGTATATGAAAAATATGTGTAGAAAGAAGAAACAATTTCACTTACTATGCGATGCAAGCCATTCATTATAATCCAAACCAGCTGGAAGATCCACTAAGGCTTTGAGATCGGCTTCAGGTAATTTACGTTCTAAAACGCTTTCCTCCAAATATAATTTGGTATCTGTTGAATTTTGATCGCCATCGCGTTCTTTACGACGAGCTTTTCTGTAATGAAAGGAGAGATTGGAAAAGTTGTTATTAGTAAATTATGTCTATAAAAGATAAATTTAAAATAAAATATGTTATTGGAAGAAATATTTCAAGATTTGCGTCCTTTTATTTTGCAGAATATTTTCTGTTGAGACCTTCAATGGCAGTTAGACAGACAACTCACCCAGCTACGCATAGAAAACTATCCACCGAATCGTGTGCATAACGGTATAATGTGCCAAAGGTTTCACCGATTTTCACGGGTATCGCTGTTATCTGCCACATAAAACGCACTGTCTTCAACAGGCATTTAATCACATAAGAGGAGGAGGGCGCAGACGAAGGTGTCGTGGGCGATGCCGATGGTTTTGTTGTTTTTGTTGGTGTTTCGTTAAATTCTTTGCTATTTTCAAAAGTTTTCTTCGGTTCGTTTTCTACTTTTGATTTTGCTGCTTGTTGAACGTCGCTACTTTTCGCTTCGAGAACTTTCATTTGGTTAACTTTGGTTTGAGACTAATAACTGATTTTATTTTTCTACAAATTCTTTTTGTGTTGAGCACATTTTTTTTGTATTTTATTTTTTTTTTTGGTTTTTTTTTACTTCTACGACTGAGATTATTTTGCGTTTTTGCCTAAATGCGACAACAATGAAATGTTTTATATATTGAAAAGATATACAAATAGAAATTCACGCCAAGTGTTGCTTTTTACGCGTTGCCTTCAACAAAACGCCAACCAAACAATCAACCAACAAACGCTGATAACGCTTTCCAACTCTTTATCGCAAAAAATGGGGAAAAAAGAGTATAAATAAAACAGTAGTGGTCTAAAAACGCTCGCGGCGCGCAAATTAATATCACCTAAGCGCAAATACAGACGACAAGGCAGACCCAGAGAACCAAGCAGAACGGACCAAAGCCAACTGTGCTGATAACCAGTGTGGGTAAATCGCTTTTCGAACACCGGAAAGCAGCACAGGCAACAATGGCATGATTGGCATAGCGAAGGCAATCAAATGTTTGTATGACGATACATTTTGGTGTAGTTGGGAATTTTATAGATTCTTTTTTTTTTCAAAGATTTACAAAACAAGTGAAAGCAGCTGTCAAAATGAATGCTTATCTCATTAAAAAGAAGGCAATCAGCTGAGAAGAATTTAAATAATCAGCTGTGCGTTGAGCTAATCAGTTGCCGTTATGAAAATCAGCTGATGGTGTGAGACAATCAGCTGTTCTCAAACAACATTGAACAATCGCACAATGATTGCATTAAAAGTTTGTGCCTTTTGGCACTTGTTTTATGACCAACAACATTCATGAGTGATTCATTAATCGATTCTTAATACAGTTATCGCTTTATGTATTTATGAGTAAACCCTAAAGACCATAAAAGTGATTTATGTGCCGTCACATACATAAGTGTGTGACTCAGTTACCATGAGCTGACTAAATTCATATTAAAATTGTCACACAGTGTGAGAATTTTGTGATACAATATGAGTCAAACTATTGAACAATATGATTTGTTATGATTAATCATAAATATTTAAATACTCAAGACTTATTTTTTGGCATTGAAAAGTAAAAAAAAAAAATCCAAAATATTTTTATCAGCACATCTGTGCCTAAAATGCGGAGACCAACAGCAAAGTAGGAACAGTAGAAAAAAAATATAATACTAATTTCCATACTCAGTTTTTTTTTTTTTGTCATTTTCATATTGTAGATATGAATATATAAAATCATAAACCATTTCATTTATTTGACTTTTTCATGTCAGCCAAGCAACAACAATAGCAAGTACAACAACAATAACATGACAATAACGAAAATGACTTTTCAGCTTTGTGCAAAAAGCTTATAAAAATGATATAAAAAAAATAAAAAATAATAGAAAATAAGCGTCATTGTATCTCCATTTTGAGTAAGCAGCGAACCATTGCTGACAAAAATTATTTGATAAGCGAACGTTTTAGATATAAAAAAAAAAACAAAATTACTTAGATACTCTGTAGTTTGGTCGCACTTTACCGCACCCTCAAATGAGCTCCATCAGCATACCCCACCGCCCCACAGTTCAGTGCAGCGCAAGCCCCCAAAAACCCTCATAGTCTGCTGGTTGGCATTTGTTGTTGTTTTATTTTATTTTCGGTACATTATTGTTGTTTTTACTGTTTTAAAAAAAATAAAAATTTATCTGCGACGTTACGCTTTGTGACGCTTTTGCTGTACTTTGCACACAGATACACAACAGGCAGGTTAATAGCATTTAGCGCCATTTGCACACGAGCTGATTTGACTGCCGCCTCACATACACATACACATACAAATGACATTAAACAGGAAGTCAGTCAAGTTAAAGCCATCAAAATAATAATGAATGAATAAACGAAAAAAATATACAAAATGGAATAATTTGTTTTATATTTGAAGAAAACTATTCGTCGTAAATAATGACGACGACAACGGTCGTTGGCAATATGTAGCAGAGGCTTTTGCAAAAATAATGCCAAGGACGATTTTCATGACTCGCAATGAAAATTACAAGAACATTTTTTTTTTTATTTTTTTTTTTTTTTATAGTTGTTAAACAACACACGCGCCTTGTTCGACTATTCGTGCACTTCAATTTTGTAATTTGCGTGTGTTTTTGTAAAAGGTCATTTTTGTTAGTTACATAAAATTTTCATTTCATTCAATTGAGTATTGAAAATTCTATCGACACTTAAATTACGTTGAGTATGAGTAATGCCTTTGCAAGTTTTCAATGACTTTTAATCAATGAAAAAGCTGCAGCAACAGCAACACATGACAGCCAGCCTTGCCTTTGATGTAAAGAAATAGTTTACAATTGAAATGTATTGCAGTGATAAATCAATATTGGAGACATCACCACATGACATTGTTGCAGCTATTACCAAAGAAATAATTTGTGTGCTTGTTTTGTTCTTGAAAAATTTTGTTTTGCAAAAGATCTGTTCGGCGAGTTTATCACTTGATGGCAAAACACATTTCCACATGTTTTCTGAATGTCCCTTCGTACTTTGTATTGCAGCCTTGAAAATTGGTCAACATTTGGTTAGAACAACAATATATTTGGTTAGAAAAAAAATCCACACTCAAAGTCGCCTTCTTTGGGTTGTAAATTCCAACTTTTTATATACTCTTCCGTGACTCTTCTACTGTCTTTATCTTCAGCACATTTTTCTCTTAAAATTCACTTTGTTATTCATCTTCTTTTTGTATCCCATAGTTTAAATAGCATCATAAGTTCTAATATTTCCACGAATCATGTTTAATACAATAGAATTATATTATTTCAAATGCGCGCTCATTAATAAGTATTTCACAGCACATTTCATAACAAAAAAAAAATGTTAAATTCATTTTTAAAATTACCAATAATCGTTTGTTTATTGATGAGTTGGAAAAAAACGAGAATCAATAATATTTATAACAACCTGAATTTATTCAAGCACAAAAGCCTGCAAATATATTCGCACGTAGAGCTTTTTTCACGCATTTAACCTTTCGCAATTGAATTAAAACTAACGTAGGGGCAAAGAATATTTCAATCGCAAAAAAAAAAATAACAAACTTGGCCATAAAAGAATGTACTATTCATCATATTTGCCAGTAGTGACGTATGATTATAAGGTGTGTAAATTGCAGAGGGCTCAGCACTAAACTGATTTGTGAAATTATATCTAAAAATATTATTATTTAAAAGCAAAAATCTTATCAAAATTATGCTTAAAGATAAAAAAGTTTGAATGAAAAAAAAAAAAAACAAAATTGCAATTCATCAAATAACAAAAACTAACAGCACATGATGATGATGATGAAATGAAATCGATTTGGCTAACTTTGTAGGGAGACTGATTGAGGCAAAGCTTTTTGTGCGGATCACCCAACAAAAAAAAAAAAAAAATAAACAATATTCGAGGGCCGTAAAAAGACTACTCGAACTTTATGGCCATCAACAACATATTTACCATCAGTGTGGTTAGACACGAATCGAATCAAATTGCTGCGCGTGTTGTTATTGGAAAATCGAGTCGAGTCTGTCTGGGTAATAACAAGAACAAACTTATATCTGCACATGTGGTCATATATACTCTCACTTCTGGCTTATTTATGATGTGAGCCCAGGGAAAAAAAAATTGGGCCATATGCTTTTAAGCAGGAGTGTGTGTGTGTGTGATAAAGCGGTAGGTGAGGCATGACCATGAGCACAAACACAGATACAACTTGCCATATGCGCTGCCAAATGGACACATGAAAAAAAAAACACAAAAAAAAAAAAAAAAACACTTAAGCCATTTTGGTTTGCAGATAAGCCACAATGATGGTGTTGGTGCTGATAATAATGATGATTATATGGCACCTACAAACATACAGACAGACAGATAGACAGACATACATTTTTAACTGTTCTCATGATAAACCGTCTGTCCGGTCTGTCTTGACTGTGTGGCCTTATCGACAGACCAATTAAAAGCTTTTTGTTCTTTTCTTCTGTCTTCTTCAAAACTGACGGACGGTTCAACGTCAAAGTGAAGTGTTGTTCCATTAACTCGTCCATACCGTTGGATATTATTCAGCGAGAAACAAGTGTTTTTGGCTTAATAAGTGTCTATGTATGTATTTATTTGAGACAATGGTCAAATATGTGTCTTCTCTTGAGGGTTTTTTCAAATATTTAAGATTAAAAAAAAACATACTTTAGCACAAAGTTGCTAAGTAAAGTTTAAAGCCTCAGATTCCTAGGCGATCCAAGCCATATTGTTTTTTTTTAAGGGGAAACTCCATAAAAACATATTTCTTTAATGTTTATATATTCAAAAATACCTGTAAAAAATTTCAGATGGTAACGATAGCATAAACAAAACAAAAAACCTTCAATAAAATCGTTAGAGATCGATGCGAACTCCTCTTTTTTGAGGCTCTACGGCTATTGCTGATATCTTTGGAACAACTAAATATTTTTGAATAAAAATTCATATCGATAATCCATTTATCCAATACTTTATAAAACAAAACAACAACGTAACTGATATTGTTTTATTTACTTGGTCAAAAAAATTGCCAAAAATCCTACATTTTGACGGCCGTCACAGTGGCTTTCCTACTAAAAGAATAATTCAAATTTTATATGAAAATATATTGAAGTTGGAACCAAAACTGGACAAAGCTTTTATTCAAACTATGACAACATTCCGAGGCATGATATATAAAGTTCTACTAGACTTTGAGAACCAAACACAATTCAATCAATCTTATCAAATTAAATGACGAAATCATGTATATACTATATATTTTTTTTCGATTCTTTTGTTTGTATTTTTGTTATTGCAGTTTTTCCCAAAAAATTTCACAATGATAATCAAACATTACTCGATGTGTATGTGTGTATTCATTAATAGGTAAATAGAAATAGACTGATTAGAGAATGAGGCTGAGATAGAGTATCTGTAACGTTACAGATATCAAAATACGCATAGTTAGTATGAAAAAAGTTAATCAAATGACTTTTCATAGTTAGATGTTGATAGTGACTATGTTTACAATAAAAACAAAAGCAACAACAACCATTATCGTTATTGCCTTTCTTACTTTTTTTTTTTTTTTTTGCTTTTACTGTTGTTATCGCAAGCAATATGATGATGATGGTGATGAAAGCAAGCTGTTGTAGGCGTGTTTAACTGAAGGTGTTGAAATGTCAATGACAAAAACGTAAACAACAACAACAACAACAATAGGCAAACAAATGGGCAAAATAGACAACAACAACAACAAAACAAGTATCGTATGATAAGTTAATAGCTTTAATAGAGCAAAGTTTTTTTCTTTTTGTTGTTGTTTATACGTCGCAAGTAGTTGAACGCTAATTTATTACAATGAACGTGCGTGAAGCTAATGGCAGGGCCATCAGCCTGTGCGGTAAGACGGTTGGGGTTCGCAATCTAAGACGGTGTGGCGGCAAATTAAACTACAGGAACTAAATTCAACCCTCAAGACAAAAACAACACACAATCACATGTTTTTCTTCAATTTCAAAACGTAGAAAATATTGTGAACACAAAAACAAAGCAACATACGTATGTACAATAGATTAGATACTTTGTTTTTGTTATTTTGTTGTTGTGTATATGTGTAGCTAGAAAAATGCCAATAAATAAAAGACAAAGCTTTTCTTTATGCAGAACAAGGCGACGCTTTGTTGCGGTAGGCGTGACTGATGGCCTCTATATCCGCATGTGTGTGTGTATGTGTGTGTGAAAAAGAGATAGAACACAAATTGCTGTTTACTTTGTTATATTGCTAAATATCTTAACTATACACACAAACATTGTAAGAATTGGCCAAATTGTGTGTGTATTACTTGTTTGCGATACATGATATATGACCGACCTCCGCATGTATAAAAACAGGCATGATGTAATGACGGAAATTTTGTATTACATTCGAATAATGACACATGAGCTCAGAAATTTGCTTGTTTTTTTTCGTTATATGTATTGAGAACTTTTTAGAATTGCGTCAAAAATAAGTTACTGGAAGTATTGTAACCTCCTCTGATACGATCATTGACAGAATTTTCTTTACAAACGTGCTAGCGAACTAAAAGACGTTTAACAGTTGCCCCGTAGCATTTGTCTGTTAACACCTTTTCATTATTAACAGAACTTTCTTTACAGATGTTCTAGCGTACTAATATTCTGTTAACTCTTTTCTTTACAGTCGTTCTAGCATAGTAACAGTCACTTAACAGTTGCGCGGCACTATTTGTCTGTTAACACCTTTTCATTCTTATATGTAAACAACAGCGCCAAAAACAAACAAATATTTAAAAAAAAAAAAACAAAAAGAACTATTGAAACTTTCTCAAAATGACGTGATTTGACACACACACACACCACTGAACAATTTTGTATGCTTCTCGTTGTTCAACCGTTGACACGCAACTAATTTAATTAGATAAATTAATATTTGCATACGAAAAAAAAAACAACAAGAAACAACAACGACGTTTAAAGTAATAATAATAGCAAAAGCAAAAAAAAAAAAAAAGCAAATTTAAATTTAATTCAAAATCGTTTGTGTTCATTATTCTTAACAAAACTTGACTATTCTGAGTGCTACCAATGTTCCCAACACCCGCGCTCTTCACCTACCTCAACCTCAAGTCAAACAACAATTATATTTCAACGCGCTCTCTCCCTTACTCTCTCTGCCTCACTGTTATTTTTTATTTCGACGCTTTCTGACGTTGTGTCATAAGTCTCTGTGTATAAATTAACATAGTAAAATCAAACGTTTCAAAGTTTAATTAATGACAATTACAGTGCGGAAAAAAAACACAAGACGACAACGACAACGAATAAAGCAAGCAAAAATATAAAGAAGCAGAAACAACAAATACAAGTAACGAGTAATAATAAAAAAAACTACAACAATTATGTAAAAATGTTTATACATGTTTATGTGTGTGTGTGTGTTTGTGCCATATGTGTGTGTGAAATAAAAGCTTTCGTGTCAAGAACAATGATCGCAAAGTCGATCGAAGTCAATTTATGAGTCAACAACAAACATTAAATCAGTAAAAAAAAGTGCTAAAAATAAATTGAATCTATAGCTCATATGTTTGTTGTAGTACTTGTTGTTTTTTATTGTTATTATTGTCATATTGCAAAACACGGAAAAAGACTTAACAAATTGTTGTAGTACAATTTTAGAAAATTTGTGCAACTCATTGAGTATTTTTGAAAATTTATGTATTTGAACGAAGAATTACTTTAATTCTGAAAAACTGAGTAAACATTTAGTGTACTCATATGTATAGTTCGTCTACAGAAACAAAATTTATCCAGCTTTATTAAATATGCTTGTATTATTTGATCTGTTCTAGTTGTCTGAGTGCTAATGGGCATCATAGCTCTTGAAATTGTTTAGGATAATGTGTTAACTACTAGAGCTCTGCATGAATGAATGCATTCAAAATGGCAGAAGAGTTATTCATTTTTAAAAGATCGCCTTAAAAACGATTAGGGCGATCACTTAAAAGATGAATGACTCATTATTATTTGCCGTTTTGAATGCATTCATGCAGACCTCTAGTAGTTAACACATTATCCTAAACAATTTCAAGAGCTATGATTCACATAAGCACTCAGACAACTATTTTATATAGAATCGTTTATATTATCAACAACAAAGTATTTCAAGAGCTTTACTTGCAGTTAGTTCTTCGAATTGATTGAGATATTTAAGACAGTTATCACGTGTGATCTATCAAACTAACTGAACTGATTTCGTGAATTCTAATGCACATTAGCACTCATGTTTAAGTCAATTGTTTCGTTCCGTTTCAACAGTTTGACACTTGAAATACAAAGTTATCTTAAACTTGACAGTTTATTGATCTGACACTATAATGCTTGGACAACACTTGAATTTAAAATGATATCGCGCATATAGAGAAATATAGAAAGTAAACTTTTAACGTTTAAAAAGTACAATACATAAATCGAGTATTGCATACAAATAAATGCATGAGATATACTTTTGACTAGTAGAAGAAGAAGAAAGAGACAGAAAAAAGGAGAAATAAATAAATAAAACGTGATCGAAAACAGACAAATTGGCGGCATAAGCTGCAAAGAGAGTTCGATCAATAAAACTAAGACAACTTTAACCTTCAAAAGTATATAGTCATCGAACGTGCTGTGTGACTTGAGTATCTATAATTTTCTACTCGAATCAAGTCGAGTCGACTCAAGTCAAGTCAAATCATTTATTAATTTAAAATGTTAAAAACGATTTTTTTTTTCTTTTTCTCTCTCTTTTTTTTTGGTCAGTTGATTGTTTGGTTGGTGAATTGTAGGCAGCCGGTGAAGGTAGTTTTATTTAAATAAATTGTTTCGGGTAAGCAGCAACAACAACAATGAATTATATTTAAAAAAAAAAAAAATACAAACACAAAAACAACTAATTTAACGCATTTGTTTTTATGGCACTGGGTTTGTTTTATTACAGTTTTTTTTTTTTTTTGTTTTTATTTTATCTTTGGTTTGTTTTAAAAATTTATTTAAGCGTTAAATTGTACGAAATTGGTAAATTTTTTTTTTTTTTTTATTATTGTTTTGTTTATTTGCTGCCGTTCTGCTCTATTGTTGTTAGACACAGAAAATAAATATAAATTTCGGAAAAAAACGATGCGCGGTACCGTTAGTATTAGAATTTGAATACGATTTGTTCAACGATTTGTACTATATTCACGTACGAGCGAGCGGCAAACAAAACAGTCAAACGGCCGAATTAAGAAAATCTACAACATTGAATGAAATCAGCAGAGCAGCAAAGAACCAAACCCGTATGCGAAGCGAACCTGCACGGGTTAAAGCACAAACAACAGAAGACCGTTCAGCAAACGTGAAGAGCAGCGTTGAAGAGAGTGAGTGCGCGGGAGAGTGAGCGAGCGAACGTATGTAGGTACGAATTTGAGAAGTTAATTAAATAGCGCACACCGCACACTGAAGATTACGCTCACGTGTGCTCACAGCTGCTCACGGTGGACTAATGGGGGCCGACGACGTTTGACTCTGAAGCTCATGCGAGTGAGACAAGTGGGAGAGCGATACACGTGTGTTGTTACAATGTGTGTGTGTGTATGTCTGAAGCTTTGAGCAACAATAACACAACAGCAGCAGCAGCAACAACAGTGCGGGTGACGATACCGACCATCAACAACAACAACAACAGCGACAAAGTTCCGCAATGCTGCTTCTTCTTTTCATTTTATTGCAAGAAGACCAAAATTTGATTTTTGTTTTTTCTTCTTTTATGATATTTGCGCAATTGTATTTGCTTTATTAGCATTAATATACACATGTATTTGTTGCAGCAACAACAACAGCAACAGCACCTGTGCAAATAGTATGGGGCCACTGTCATTGTCGTCGCCGTCGACGTCGGCGCATTGCGCCAGGTGTGATCACGTTGTCGTTGACGTCGTTAGCAATTGATGACTGCAGCAGCAGCACAAACAACAACAACGACTTGCATGCGCGTAAAAAAGAGCGCAAAAAATTCTATCATGCAATAAAAAAAGAGAAAAAAAAAATCACACAAGCAACGTCAAAGTCGGTAAAAGTCATGGCAGCATCAAAACTATTGCCAAGTTCAACATTATTTAAAACAATTAATATTCATTTATGTGTTGTTGTTGCTGTTTTTGTTGTGTTCTTCTTCCTGTTGCTTGCCACTGATTTAATTGTAGTTGTAGTCGTTGTATTTATGTATAGTACGTCAGCAGCAGCAAACAGCAGCAAACAGCGTCAAATGAAGGTGTCAAAAATATGTCGACATAAATATTAATTAACGTAAATGTGTTTTAAAATACAATTCAAATTTTTTCGCAAAGAATTTAAAAATACACAAAAATTTTTGTCATTATTCATACAATCTAAGGCATGCAACAATTCAACCATTCAATTGTGTCGATTCTTGTTTATTTCTGATTTTAAGATTTGTTTATTTAAAGCGAAAAAAAAATAAACGAAAATGTCATTTTTTTTCAATTGAAACCAAATTGTGAAATATAATTGGGGATTTAATTTAATACTTGAGAACAGATCAATTATGGATTGAAGTAGTTTTTTGTTTATTTTCATATCACATATTTTGCTAGAGAGGACATTCTAAATGTACATTTCACTACCCCAACCACAAAACGAACTCTTTTTAAAACACACTTAAAAAAAAAAAAAAACAAAGAAAATAATAAAGAAGAAGAAGCATAATGAGTGGGCGTTTGATATGGCAGGCAACATAAATCTATCAACAAACAAAACCATGCTCCATTCATGCATTCACTCAGACTGTTTGGAGTAGAAAAATGAAACAAATTCAAGTGAAACAAAAGCGAAAAAGAAAAGAAAAAAAAGTATGTCACCAAAAGAAAGAGAGAAAAAGAAAATGACGCATTAATCAAGCGCTGCAAGAAGTGCGTAGTTGATTGACTGACTACGTGCATGAGTGTGTATGCGATATCGCAACAACAACAACAATAAATAAACAAAATCGCATATAGAAACAAAAAAAAGAAAAAAATTAATTAAATTGATTTTTAAAGAAAGAAAACCAAGAAACGTTTAAACGTACAAATAAACATTAAGCCAAAAGGCAACAACAAGACAAATGTGCGAAAAAAAAGCAACAAAAAAAGCAACAACAACAACAATGACAAAATATTAAAACGTTAACGTTTATATGAATCACTTGAAGCAAAAGCTCAGCTTAAACGTCTCCAAACCGATGACTCGTCTTTCTTTCGCATACTCCTCTCTCTCTCTCTGTCTCTGTCACTTGCCTGCTCATCATCAGCTCCCTACTGGCAAAAAAAAACACACACAATGTAAAATTGCCGTTATTTGCATATTGACATTCATTTGCAGAGAGTGAGTTTGAAAGCGTTTTGTGCCTCAAATTTAAATGAGCGCAAAGCTGAAAAAAAAAATCCCTGCAGGGTCTTCTTCATGTTATTTATATTGATGACACCTAACGGCGCAAAAGTGAGACAGCAAGCAGTGTGAAGATGAAGAAGCAGAAGAAGGAGTAACATGCGTGAGTCATTATGAACCTGGGGTGGGGCGAAATTATTTTTTTAACTGTCTTTCGCAGACTTTATTCACTCACTCTCCCTCGCTTCTTCTCTTGCTGCTGATGCGTTGATGATGAAATCAAAAAAAGGTATAATTGTATA
Source organism: Phortica okadai (assembly GCA_034638295.1). NCBI lineage: Eukaryota > Metazoa > Arthropoda > Insecta > Diptera > Drosophilidae > Phortica > Phortica okadai. The sequence continues at coordinate 6,058,917 of CM067852.1, forward strand.
TAAAAATAAACGAAATTATAATAATAATGGAAAGTATTTAAAAATCTACAGGTGGCGAGACGTTGATGATGATGACGGCAAGCAATGCTGTTAATGATGTTGTTGCTGCTGTTGTTGTTGTTATTGTTGTTAATGAAGATGATGTGTTCATGTGGCTAAATGGATTAACAGAAACATTGAAGCGCGAATGAAACGTCAGCCGGAACTTGTGTTGATTGAAGTTGAATTGCTGTCAACGTCGAACAACGCCATTGTTTCTTATATATTGCTGTTGTTGTTGTTATTGTTCGCAATTTAAATGACAACCAAGTGAAATTTAGCCAACAGAGCGACAGACAGACAGACTTTGCTCGTAAAACGCAACAGTAGCTAATGAATAATGAAAAAAAAATAAAATAAATGAGAAAAAAAAATAGGTGCGAGCTTAGCTGCAGGTTAGCTTAATGTTAATGTCTGTCAAAGTTTTTCACCTTCAGTTGTTGTCGCACCAAAAACAAAGACACACAACAACAACAACAATAATTACTATTGTATGCAGCACACTAAAAGCAAAAAGACAATATTGCCAAGAAAAAAAACCAACAAGGGAGAAATAATAAACTGTGTAAAGAATAACTAATAACGGAAATAATAACAGCTGAAGGCGACCACCAGCGGCCAACAACAAACATCAGCAACATCAACATCATTATCAGCAGCAGCTACAAGAACAACTGCTAACAGGGTTGTCAGGTTCACACAACAGACATCATTTCAACACTAACTACTCTGCCAAATACAAAGACAACAAAGAAAAAAGAAGAAAACTGGCAAAAGTTCAAGGTTCATGTGTCATTTTATCGCCTTTAGTTTCTTTGAGGGGTTAAGCCACTCGAGCGCTTGAAAAAATAAGCATATAAATAATATATTTTCTTTGGCCTAGCTATTGTTTAAATGAAATATGTTCAATTATACATATGAACATAATAATTCAAGGAGTTTAAAAAAAAAAAATCCGGATAAAATAAAATAAAAACTAACAAAATTATGAGCTGTCAAGTAGAGCCCTTTTTTAAAAGCTTTGTTGGTGGTGTACACGATATCTCGAGCAGCAGTTGTTGGAAAATTCCAAATGGATCGAATTTTTATTCAGAAAATAAATATCTAGGGCGATGCGAGAGCAAAAAAAAAAAACATTTTTTTTAATTCTAAGTGTTAAAAAAAAAGTTCTTCCAATTTTTTGATTAAAAAAGTTATAGTCGAAGCTTATACAAAGTCCCCAATCAAAAAACCCTTTCTTAGATAATGCCTAAGAATACATCGTTTAAATATCACCAAGATCGGTCCAGTAGTTCTTGAGATATGATGTAGAACAGTTGGAAAAAAATAGTTTCAAGAAAAAAGTAAGAGAAGAACCAAAACGACGTATGGGCCCGACTGTCTGTCAGGCTTATAATTGCTATAACTTCGGAAAATATATGAATTTCATAATTGTTAAAGGCTTAAAATGTTCCTAAAAGCGTAAATAATTTATTTATCTAAAAACAAAAAATTTCGATTTATGGGAAATCTCAAAAATTTTACGAAATTCAACTTGGCTCAAGACTTGACCAAGGAAAACAACATACACATATGTATATATTTTGTTTCTCTCTCTCTCTCTTAGTCCAACTAACTTAGCCAATTAATAACTGTTAACCTCATTAGTTGTGTGCTAATTGTTTATAATTTTCAATTAAATTTTATTTCTTTGACAAACACTCATCATTCATGCCCGGCGCTCGTCGTCTGTCTGTCTGTATTTAGTTTATTGTGTTAAATGTTCATCGTCATGGTTTGTTCTTTAGTTTGCTTTTATTTAATTATTACTTATTCATTCATTCATTCATTCTGCCAATGAAAATAATCAATCATGCATCGTTTAATTTGCTATTGGCCTCAATTGTTGGCATTCGACTTTGTTGCAAGTTTTATATAATCAAAGCCAAAGTATATTTTATGAACTATCTACATATTATAATATTTGCAATCAAAATAAGTTACAACTCATCGATTGTGTAAGAAATGTTTGCCAACTTTTCATCAATAAAAAGTCGATAAACTTTAAAATCGTACAGGAAGACAAGTCAAGAGCAAACAAGCCCGTCATTCAGTCAGTTAGTCAGCCGTTATGCCTGGCTTAAAAGTAAAACAGCTGGTCTAACAATATGGCACACGGCGGCGTCAAAAGTTGTTGCCCGACAAAACATACACACAGACAGACTGAGGGAAGGAGAGAACAACAAAAACAACAACGACAAATATCGTGAGATAGTACAAGAGCAAAACAGCACAAGTTAAGTTAGTAATAAATAACATGTGGTTACTTGGCTCGACTCGACTCGACTTGACTTGGTTTCTACACTCATTTGTTCGTGGCTTTTGTTGGTTTCATTACTTGCTTACTTCTTTACTTTTTTTTTTTGTCTCAAACTTCCTGCTGGTTTGCGGCGTCAGTTATTTACCGACTATATTAGCTGCTCCTGTTGTTGTTGTTATTATTTTTATTGGCTGCTGCAACAGATATGTGTGTATGAACAGAGCAAACAAAAACAAAATAACAACAGTGAAAACTTATTTAATGAAAGCTGCCGCAAAAGGAAAATAAAATTTGTACCTAAAGGTAGATTAAGCCAACAACAACAACAGCAATGCTTAACTGCAGTAACTAAACAATAACAACAACAACAATAAAAACTAAGGCAGCTGCTGCCGCCTGACTGCACAAATAAAACAGATTGTTGTAGAAAAACACCGGAAATAAATAAGAAAAAAAAAAAATAAAACCTAACTATAAATAAGAGTAACAAACAAGCTTAAAGTCTTTATGAAGGTTGGTCGAAAAAAAAAAATAATATTGTCTATGAAAATGATAACAACAAATATATGACACAAGCATGCGGCGCTCATAACAATACAAAAAAAAAACTAAGCAAAGAAAATATAAAAGCCAATAAACTTTACTCAATTCATAAGTCAAGACCGCAAAAATGGATTCGATTGGTTTGGTTAAGTGAAGTGAGGCGTAAATTAATGCCAAACTAAAAAAAAAAAAAAAAATAAATAAAAATGTTGCCAACAAATAAAGCGAGCAAAGGCAAATGTACATTAAAAATCAACTAAATAACTATTATTATTTTTATTTGTTTAAAAAAATAAGCACTTTGAAACAATTTGTTTTTATTTAACTAAACCAGAAAGAAAAACAAAGCCAGCAGCAGCAGCAGTATTTGTCAAGGTCTTTGCGATAATTAAAACATTATGAGCGAGTTAAATATTAAAAAGTAGTCACATTTATTTGCGGTCAACCGAAAGAAAAAATAAAATAAACAACAACATGTTTATGCATAGGCCTATAATGCCTTTTTGGAGGTCACAAACAAAATAAAACAGGCTTGAACTGCGTTAACAGCAAATTAACAAACGCATTGACAGCGCTGTTAACATTTGTGGCTTAACATAACAGCGTAATGTAAGTTAAGAGAGTTAAGTTAAAACAGCTGTTTTGAGTAGCTGTTGTCTGCCAAAATACAATTTTATCACGCAAAAAAAAAAAAAGGAGAAAAAAATTTCTTTAAAAATTAATAAACAATAAATTAAATAATTATTGCAAATTTCCGCCTCAACTAATTTGGCATATAATGAAGTCGCAGACTCAACAAAGCAAATCAACAAACAACAATTATGAACAAAAACTGCTAAAAGTATAATGAACTTCCAAAAACAACCAATGACGCCTACTATTATATTGATTCTTACTTCCTTCAATACTTTGTCTCTTTCTCTGTTGTGCTTCTACTCTAACTCACGCTGTTTGCAGTGAAACATGACTCAGACGATACTTGCAAGGGTGCACTGAACTGTTGATTATTTGTAGTTAGAAAAATAAATATTGACAAAACCAAAATACAAATTTAAATAGTCAAAAGCACAGACACGACAGCACGCACACAGCACAGCGAGAAAAATCTTAAAAAGCAAATAAAAATAATTTTTATTATTTTACTTTTGGCTTTGTATGCACTTGTCATAGCTACTTAACATAAAACCGGCTGTAAATATACCTATACATATGGCATGTATGTAGTTACAAAGCCTGAACAAAGGCTTTGAAAAGAAGAGGTGAAGTGAAGTGAAGTAATGAAGCAGAAGAAGAAGCGACAACAACAGCGCCAACATTTTGTAAGTCATCGTGATAAACCTGTCAAGCAAACAAAGTGTCAATGGCAGCGTGAAGTAGAAAAAAATAAGAAGAGGCAGAAAAGCAGAAGTTGTCAACAAGCTCAAATAGGCCATCCATGTAGAGTGTCGTCTCTATACATGTACAAAGAAGACGAAGAAGGCTATGAAAAAGAAGACCCAGCAGACAAAAGACCTTTAGAAGCGAAGCACATTTGCATAAGAATTAAGAATGATTTGAACAACAAACTGCATAACAAATATGTTGTTGAATAAATAAATAAAAAAAAAAAAAAACAAAATGAAAAATTATGTAAACTAAATGTTCATTTAGTAGAAAATATGAAATAATATTATTCTTATTATTATTTAATAGAGTGCTGTGCCGCCGTGCACATTGTAACAATATTTATAGACTTATAACTGTCGTCTTCTTTGGCCTGAATGCATACATGACGGACCGACGGACGGACTCTTGATTGAAAACCGGTTCACAACACTTGATTACCCAAATGAACGACCGAACCTCTGTTATGAAAGACATATACATATCAAGATTGATCATTGAAAGAGACGAAAGAAGAATATGTTATGCAAAAAGACTTTAACAAATTAAGAAGATCAAATGATATGAGATGATTTGCTTATGCTTTGATAAAATGTTAAGCAATTCTGTTAATTAACATTTGTTCAATTTCTTTTATATTTTGATAAAAGAAGAAATTATTTTGAATGCTGTAAGTAAATTTTTTTATCAAACATGTCAGAACAAGGATCATAACAGCAGTATTAAATTTCTAACTCAAATCTTTTAAGCCTTGAAGCCAATTCTGCTAAGTCATACAAATAATTCCAAGAGTGGTATTATTTTTATGACTCAGCATGTAAGAATATCTCAAAGGTGCAAGTCAAAGTGTGTAACTTTTAAAGGCAAATATTTCTCAGATACGATAAATGTACATAAGAGAAAATAATAATGAACTTAGAGCACATTAACTCAGTAAATCAATACACATTTGTACTTAGTTATTTCCCAGCGAATTAAATTAATTGAAATACAAAGAAAAAAAAAAAAAGGAAAACAAAAAAGAAATCAAACAAAGAAACTTACGCAACAAGACCGCCTAGAAAGGCAACTGGACCGCCGCCAATCAAACGAATTTTACGATGACAGGAGTCGAAGAGAGAGGTGCGCGTTGGCGCCTGCGAAGTAGGTGACATGATGAGATTGTTGCTTGTCTTTAGCTTGCTTGTCGAATGCAGTTGTTGTTGTTGTTGTTGTTGCAGTGGCGGCAACAGTTGTTGGCGTTGCTGCTGCTGCTGCTGTTGATTATGTTGCTGTAATGGCGACGTAATGACTCTTGTTGTTGTTGTCGTTATATTGCTGCCCGCAGACGAATATGCTGAAGACGATGATGAAGATGATAATGAACTTCGTCTATTTTTTGTTGTTGTTGTTATTGTTGTTAATTTTGCGTCGTGTGACGTTTTTAGTTTTTTACTGCTTGTTGTTGTTGCTTTATAATGATTTTCGTCGTTGTTATTATTATTATTGTTAATACTTCTAGAGTTATTGTTGTTGTTGTTAGACAAGCTACTAATGAGTCGCGCTTCTTGCTGTTGTGCACACTCTGTTAAGCAATTATTAACATTAACAGCTTTTTGCTCTGTTACATGCGTTTCTGTTAAACGTGTTGCTTTAACATTTGCTGTTATTGCACTAGCTGCGTTTATTGGTGCTGTTACTATTGGTAGTGTCGTTGTTATTGCTGTTGTTTTTGGCTTCTTTGAGCGTAACATAAACGAAAATGTATTCTTTGTTAAATGTAAACTGCGTGATTTACTTTTTGTTGTCGTTTTTGTTGTTGCTTCAACTGCGTCTGTTGTTATTGCTGTTGTCTGCGTTAAATGTTCTTTTGGCGTTGACAAGAGTAACAAACACTTTCTTGGTATAATTGTTGTATGCTTTGTTTCTCCTGTTGTCGTTACTGTTGTTGTTGTTGTTTTAGCTGTTTGTGGAAATTGATATTCCGTTGTCAATTGTTGATAATGTTTTCTTGTTGCTGCTGTTGTTGTTGTTTTTGCAGCTGTCGTCTCATGACATTTAATTGTACCAGTCGATTGTCGAAATCTTTGTAACAACGTCTGTCCACCAGTTCTAGATTTTGTTGTTGTTGTTGTCTTTTTCTTACACGTCGTACCGCCAAAATCGACAAATTGTTGTTGCTGTTGCTGCTGCTGTTGTTGTTGTTGTATCAGTATCGTAGGCGTTCTCAACATTATTCACTCAGTCACTTTTACTTTTCTTTCCTTTGCTTTTTATTTTAGTTTAAATATTATTTTTACTTCGCTTTTTATTATTAATTTTATTTTATTTTGTTTATAAATTTTTTTTTTTCAACCAAAGATTTCAGTTTCTGTTTCAGTTTCTTTTTCATTTGTGCTCATTTTATTTTTTCTGTTCAAGTTTATTAATTTTCAACTTTTTTTTTTAGTCGTTTTTCGATGTCTTTCACTTTTTTCTTTTAAAGCAAAAACTTTCTAGTTGCGAAAATGATTTTGAAAGCGAGAATTAAAATTTTGTGCGATAAAAAAAAAATGTCAAATTTACATTAATTTGTCATTTTTTTTTTTATATAAATAAATTGAAATAAATCAATGTTGTTGTTGTTGTTGTTATTGTTATTATGCACGTTAAGCAAAGTCAACTTCAAGAAATCAACAAAACAAAAAAAAAAAGTATCTTTATCAACAAGTAAAAATACAAAAAGTATCTTTTCGACATAAAGTATCTTAACACGAAAAAACATGTATCTGCACACATTAAAACAATATCAACATACAAAACAAAAAAATTAAAAAAAAATAAAAATATCTTCACATACAAAAACTACTTATATGAATGTATCTGCAGCCGTAGTACGCAAAAGAACTCTGATTACCTCATAGTGAGTGTGAGTGTTTTTGCTTTACAAGCGCTAATCGCTTGTTGTACGATTGTACACAAAAGTATTTTTTTTTTTTTTTTGGCTAAACTATAAACAAAAAAATGTAGTGAGTATCTCATGGCACACTCAAGCTAGCTGTCATATTATTTCTGATATATTTAATTTTAGCACGCGTCTTCTTCGTTCTTGCCTATGTTGTTGTTGTTGTTACTGTTGTTGTTCGCTTTAAAGTCAAACTAATAAATTAATATATAAATATAAATTTTTTTTCATTCATTCTACAACAACGATAATGAACAAAAAAAAAAAAAAAAAACGATCGCGTGTTTTTTGTGTATTTTACACATATTTAAACGCTGTGTGTTTGTGTGTGTGTGCGTGCGTGTGACTAAAATCCGCTTATATGTTAATTTAAATTTCTTATAAAACAAACACACACACAATCTTTAAATACGAAAAAACAATATTACAACTTTTTTTTTCTTTTTTACTTTTTTCACTTCTCGTCTGCTTTATTTTTTGCTACTACTGAGCTAAGCGTGATAACGCAGCAGCTTATTCAACTTGCAGTCAGTCAATAAAAACAAAAAAAAAAAGTAAAATCTCAACACGCGTGCCATTAAAAAACAATTCGCTGCTTTTATTATTATTGTATTTCATTTTAATCACAAATATTTGCAAAAAATATGTTTAAAACAAAATAATCATAATAATAAAAATGTAAAACAACAATAAAAACAAATCCGCAAAAGCTGAAAGTAAAAGGCCTAAAATAAAGCTTACGCAATCGACACAGAAAAAAAATATAAAAAATTCAATTCAAAAGCGAAACTTAAAGTTCGAGCAACAATAAAAGTAACAAACAAGTGAAAAGCAATAACAAAAATCAGAAAAAAAAGAAGAAAAAAAAAACAAAGATCATCTTTAGCATTTCGCGTGTTGTTCGTTGTTCAAAACGGGATTTGCCGCTTGTACTTCTGTACGTACATACGTAACTGTGCCACCAAACAACAGCAAAAACAACAACAACAACGACAATATCACTGACCACTCACAGATACTTAACAGCCTTCACCCATTTCATGTCCAAGTGACGGGTTTCATGTACAAATCCAAACGCAAACACAAATAATAATAAAAACCAACCTGACATTAAAATGAGCAGTCAAGTCAAGGCGCCGTTGCCTCAACGAGAAGCAGAAGCAGTTACAGCAACAACAATAACAACAAAAATATACATAAATCTCACTTTATGAAAGGTTTTTGAGCGCTCTCAAACAACACAAACAAAGTGAAGCCAAAAAATCCAAGTAGATAATCTAACAAACACGAAAGTGGGCGTGTCGACATAATCATTGTGTATCAAATGAGACATAATGATGGATATGTTGTTGAAGTTTTCGTTTTCGTCATGCGAAAAGCGTTTCTTCATACATATTGTTTGATGAAAATTTGATGAAAAACAACAAAATTAATTATATTTTTTTTTTGTTTAGATTTGTTATGGTTTTAAGTGAAATTAAAGTGATATTTTGTGGGGATAAGTTGAAAGAAATTTGTTAAAGAAATGAGCTTAAGAGGAAATAAAAAGTTATCTTTACTTTGGATCATACCCACCGACCTATCCGTATGTATTTCGAGGCGCTGAAATCGAATCTGAGATCAGTTTAGCTCATATACCCCCAAAATGATGAGTAAATTACATTATTTTTGCAATTCACTCGAAATTTTGGGGGTATATGAGCCAAACTGACCGTAGAATCGATTTCAGCGCGTTGTTATACACACGGTTAGGTCGGTGAGTACGATCCAAAGTACAGAAACTTCCGGCTTCTTATCAAATCAAAGCTAACGCCAAAATATTCCATTGTTCTTGAAATAAATTCCAGCCATGAACCCAACACACATCGGAAATTAACATTCATTAGACTTTACTGTACATTAGATTATTTTTGAAAAATATTTAAAAAAAAAAAGAACCCAATCATAACTTCCTTTTCAAAAAATACGAACAACGGAAGTGAGCCAATCTTGAAAAAAAAAAAATAAATAACTCAGTTTTGCACTAATAATTGTGATTGGGAAATAAAAAATAAAAAAATGCTACTCTAAACACTTGTTTCTTTCGCTTTCCGGTCTAGATAAATTGCCAAGTCTTGCCGAGCGCGATATGAAACCTTCGAAAACATCAGCAAACAAAAATACCCAAGAACATGAGAATTAAATCAAAGTCAAGCCCAAAAATGAGTCTGCAATAAAACTCAATTTTTAGTTAGAAAAAAATTGAAGCAAAGAAATGAAAAAGTGTGAAAAATTAATCAGCTCTAAAGCGCATTTTCACTTTTCTTTCACACTTTTCCACACCTAACAAACTTTTAATATTAAATTTCTTGTTAATTGTATTTATTCTGGCCTCTCTCCCCACGCCACCAACGAAGCCGATTAAGCTAAAATGCTTATAATGAGGGCAAAGTCGAGTCATGTACTAATGTCTTCTTTTTTTTATTGTTTTTATTTTGGAATTTTGCAAAAACAAAGCAGACGATGTACGGACAAGTGCGAAGGAGACAACAATTTGCGTATAAAAAGCAACTTTCTACAAATTTCGATTCTTGAGTTATTGCAAATTAAATAAGAGAATAAAATGCGGGCGTTTTTTTAGTACATTTTCCATTTTGTTGTTTAAAATTAGCGCAGATCGGTCGGTCGGTCATCATTTCCATGTGGCGCATAACAAATTCAAGACAGTTTTGAATTCGAAACGCAAAAACAAAGAAATCTTTTATGCAAGTCAAGTCAACACGCTTCGAGAATTTTTCAGTTTTTTTGTTTTGTTTTATTATTTTTTATTTATTTTTTGGGTTTTTTATTTTGTTTAAATCTTTTTTTTTTTTTTTGTGTGTATTATTTAGAAATGAAAGTTCGTGCTTATTCACGCTTGAAGAATCATGCGGAAAAGGCAAGAAAATAATTGTATTTAATGCTTTTCTTTTGTAGCTTTTGTTTTTCCAACGCGTTGCTCGCTCATCAACATCATCATTAACATGTTACTCATTATGAGCTTCTGTGAGTGTGTGTTGATTTTTCAATTAAGAAATGGCAAAAGCTGAAAAAATTAGATTCTGCCATGGAAAGTTTTTTGTTTTTGCTTTTCTTTTTTGTAAATATTATTATGTTCATGCCACAATTATTGCTGACTTGGCATGACAACGCTAATCACATACACACACACACACAGATACAGATATACACATGTGTAATTAGTGCAAGATTTTGAACTTTGCGGCATTTTTAGTTCAACAGTTCAGGTTAGTTGAGTTTTGAGATTTTCTCAAAAAAAAATACAAATAATATATATTAATGTGCCGCAAGGCGAAAGTCAAATGTTAAAAGTATAATACATTAGTCAACGTTGAGTTCATTTAAGTCGCGACTTGATTTGTTCGCAACACGAACACAGAAGGTTAAATAACCGCATCTTTGCTCTATTAACGCGTCAAGATCACAAGAGATTTTTGTGTGTGTGTTTGTGTGTGTGTATTATTAATGAGCGCCGGAAATCTTTCATCTAACATAAATAACGTAAACAACTATAGAAAGGTTAAAGAACGGTATGTCTATAAGAAATGCACTGCCAAAGCTAAAAAAAGAATCATAATTCGATATATTTTATTATACTTATGAAAAATTACTAATAAAAATAAAACAACTTATGTTACACTGCAAAACACTCAATACATACGGCAGACTAGCATTGCAACTTGACTAGACTGACGTATGTTTTGTGTGTTCGTATGTAACATAAGAGTGTAAGTATTTCAACTTGATCATTGAGTTTTATGACTAGACTGACGTATGTATTGTGTGTTCATATGTAACATAAGAGTATAAAGTGTTATTTTTCAAACCAAGAGATTTAATGTAACTTTTGGAACACCCTTTTATAGTTTATATAGAATTAAGGTCATGTTCTTGGTACACACAACAAAAAAAAAGTGTAAAACGTGATCTAAAGGCTGTAAACTTCTATGCCAGACACTGCGACGAATATTGTCGGTGCCGATAACCGATAACGATAATCAAGGCTAGCACAATACAATCAGTTGTAATGCTCCATTTGACATGAGGCAAACAAGACCAACCAGATGCGTTTTTACATGCACAACACGTACGATTTTGTATGTAAGTAAGTACGTTGTGCACATGTGCACACAGTGGCTCATAGCACAAATCATACTATTTTGAACAGAAAGTTCATCGAACGATAGATAATTCTTTCTAAAAATTTAAAGTCTTAAGGGGGTATTCTAGTGTAGAAGTCCGATAAAAAAAAAATATAAAAACATTTTGAGTAAACAGTTTTTTACAAAATATTTATTGATATTTATATAATAGAAAAAAATTGTCCCAAAAAGGAAAAATGTTTAATTCATCGAGTTATGATGTCGCGAAGTGGAGGCCAAAAAAAAAATGTGGTGTCATGGTTGGCATGATTCCAATCCTTATAGTGTCCGGAAAAAAAAGGAAAACGCAGTTATTCTCAGGAAAGTCGTCGCTGTCGTTCCTACCTCGTGTAAAAAACTAAAAAAAGATGTTGACAAAATAGCGACGACTCAAAAATTAAAAATGGTTTTTTATCTATTTTTTTTTACCTTCATGGATTTTTTAAAAATAGTAAAATTAATTATTTTACAATATCCGAGGAACCGTCGATAGAGGGATGTATTAAGAAGGTTCACGTAAAATTTGAAGTCAATCGGATGTTTAGAACTGGAGATATCATGCCAACCAGGTCGAACTAAGTAGTTTCGAGAAAATCGCGAAAGCGACACTAGTACCATACGTCACAAAAACGCTTATAACTCCGAAAATATTTCGAATTTTGAAGAACCCTCTTAGGCGCATATTCTTAAGAATTTGGACCTTAAGAAAATGTAAAAAAAAAATCGATTTTTTCAAAATCCTTCACTAGCATACCACCCCCTTAAGCCATGAGCCACTGTACATGCTTGAGCATGGAGTTTGAGTTGGTCTGCATTGTAAAGGAGGAAGGCGCATTAAAAATGTGTAAACTTTGAAGGCTAAATCAATGCTGAAAGATTAGACGGAATGACTACGTGAGTACTTTTGTGAACTGAGCTTCGTTGTTATACGATTCTCACGCTGTTCATTGTGTGTGTGTGTGTGTGTGTGTGAGCAAGAGACGCACGTTTACAACATTAAAATTTTCGTTTGGTCTTTTTTTTTGTCTTTATAACTTTTTTTTATAGTCAAGCAAAGAAACGTGAGCGCAATTCGCTCAAAAAAAAAAAAAAAAAACAATTTCAACACAAAAGAAAAAAAAATGTTGTTGTACAAATACATACATATAAATCAAACCAATTAAAGCGATTTTCATCTTTGGTTTTACAAACCTTGTAAAGCCGAAAATGTCTGATTTAAACGCTAATTAAGCAAATTAGCTGCAGCAGCTAAATAAATTACTATGCAAAATAAACCAAAAGCAACAATCGAAGTTAAACAATCACTATGACCGACTACAACAACAACAAATGCGGCCCTCAACTGTCGCCACAAGCCGCAGTAGAAAAAGCACAAGGCGAAGAAGAAGAAGAAGGAGAACTCACAGCAGCTCTTTGACCTATAAAATTTCCCACAAAATTATAGTAATTTTGTTAACTTAATTTGTTGAAAAAACAAATAAGCGTTGAAGAGTAAAAATGAATGAATGAAAAAAAAAACAAAAGTTGAGAGAGAGAGAAAAAAAAAGCGAATGTACGCAAAAACAAAAGTCAATTTCAATTTTTTCGTGAATATTTTTTTTTTCGGTGGGAGTTTTTTTTTTATACAAAAGGTAATACACAAAAATAAAACAACAACAACAACAAATTACATAGAAAATGAAAAATTAGAAAATTGCAGCAGCTTCAGGAAATCACAGAAGACATGAAAAAAAAACCCAACAACAACAACAATTCAAGTATGACAAGAAAAAAAAAAAAAAAAAACACAAGCGAAAAAAAAAAACAACAACAGCTGAAAAACAAAAGGCAATTTTCACTCGTTACAAGGTTTCCACATCAACAACAACGTCGCTAACATCAGCAACAACAACAATAATAATAATAATAATAACAACAACAACAACTACTTATAACTACTACAACCACAATTTTGTGGCGGCAAGATTTGTTATAATTATAGCTGTGGTGAATAAATTAATAAATACCAAGAAAAAAAAAATACAAAAATTAAAAACGCAACAATAACAACAACAACAACTAGGCGCACACTGCATTTGTCTTGACTTTGCAAAGGCAGAAGAAAGAGTGTCGTTGTTGTGTAGTAGCGTAAGTGTGAGTGAGACAGAGCATGGGTATTCACAGCTGCTGCTGCCGCTGCTGGTAGTGTGGGAGCCAACAGCAGGCAACTTATTGAAAAATACTCACACACACACACACAGAGCCTATTAACTTTGTTACACAAATACAAAATAAAAAAAACTATTGCAAAATTGATTTTTATTAATAATTTTATGGTCCGAACTACTTAATAGAAAATATAAATCAAATACACTTTTTTATGGCTTAAAAGAAGACTCTTGTTGGCTAAGTAAAAGAAGAAGAAGCAATAAAATCAATGGAAACGGAGTAACGAGAGCGCAACTATGCATGAGAGTGCAAAGTGATGTTGTTCTACTTGTCGTTGTTGTTGTTTTACACTTTGCTAAATATTTTTGTAACAGCAACCGCAACAAACTAACATGCACTGCTGACGCATGCAAGTTGTAAGAGCGTAGGTGAGAGCGCAGGTGAGCGCAAAAAAGATCAAAGAGATTTATTGCTGAAAAATCTAACAAAAATGAATATTTTTTTTCTTGTGCCATTGCAATTTTGACTTTTATTTAAACATAAACAACAAATTATTTAAAAATATGTTAACAAAAATGACATTAATTTATTTCATTTGTCAAATATTTTCGTGCCTGATGGGTTAAGAGGGTGTAGGGGCAAAGTGTCGAGTTAAAATGACGCCAATGCAACAGCTGAGCCAAAAGAGCAAGTGAAGGGGCAAAGATACAAAAGGCTGCAAAAAAAGGCACAAAACCAAAAGACAGGTGACATTGACACACACATACCCCTTCCCCTTTCCTACTCCGCTTAGCCATGACTCTTAAAATATGCCGAAAATGTTTCACTGACGATGTGAAAACGAAAATTTATTTTTAAATGGCTCAAAACAAGCAAAAAAGAAAAGAAAACCCATTTTTTAAATAGCACAAAAATTAGCACGAATCGAAAAATGTGAAAAAAAATAAATAAATATAAAATTTTGCTGAGTTGGTAAAAAAATTCAATACGCTCAAAGCGCAAGCAGCAATGAAAAGAAGTCGTTTAAGTTCGAGAGTTGTTTTTAATGACTTTGCAGCATTGTTTCTTCAATTTTTTTTTTGCAAAATTGTTGTTTTTTTTTTTTTGCACACAAGCATTAATAATTTGAACAAAGTTTAATCAATCAAAAAAAAGAAAAAATACCAATATAGACAATTTCCGTCTCAGTTTATTTAACCTTCAACTCGTTTTGAAGAACAATTTCAATTCGTTGACTTTTATTATTTTTTTTTTTTTCTTTGTACATTTATATTTTCGCGTAATTAAAACAAAATTTATTGCCTTTAATAATACAATTCTAACACGCACAGTCATTACAGAAAATATGCAAAAAGCCGAAAATAAATAATATAAATTTCATATTAGCAAACCAAGAAAATTGAAGAACAAACGTGACATTCTTTAAAACAAAAAAAAAAAAGAATTTCATGTTTCCGGCGTTGAATGTTGACGAAAACTTTAGCACAATACTGTTGAAAAGTGACACACACACACACTCACACAGATGTATGGTGCTGTGCCTGCACTTTTGATCTGCTTTCTGAATGAGCCTTAATTGTTGCCGTCTACTGCTTTCAGCGACGCCAAGCCAACAACAACTACAATCGACCGCATCGCTGACGCCGACGCCGACGACGCCACTCTAAGCAGCTGACGTGCAAAGCCAAACACACAAACACACACCACATGTACAACTACTTGAGATGAAAAAGACAAAGTGTAAAGAGAATAGAAAAAAAAAAAAAGCAATATTCAACCGTTAAAGATCAAATAAGCAACAAACAAACAGTCAAAAGAATTATTTGAATTTTCAACGAAACAAGTTTCACGTACAAAACGAACGTTCATATTGAACGCGAGCAACAATGTTGAAGAGAACAACAAAGCCAACGAAGATCAAGTGGAGTCTGCAACAAAAACGAAACGGCAAAGGAAAAAATTGAGCGGTTGTATAAAAGAGAGCGCAAGTAGGCTCGACACAATTGTAAGGCAACGTTAGTTAGACAAAGGAGAATGTCGGCAGTAGCAGCAGCAGCACCGTCCCACTCTTACAACATCACCTGACTTGCTATTAATTAATAATTGCATGCATGCATGCGCTCTCTCATGGACTCAACTATCGAGAGAGAGTGAATGGAAAAAAAAAAAGATAACTGTAATGAAGAGTTGTGTGCAATTTAAGCAGACATGAATTGATTTTAAGCAAAATAGGAGTAGGTATGATTTACGTTATGTGCTAATCAATTGAATTTAATATTTAGGTTGTTTTATGATTGTTATTAAATAATGTTGTTGGTTATCACTTATTTATGCTGTATGCATGCTATGGGAACAAAGACAAATGACAGCACAATCTATTCCCTTTATCAAATTTCGAAAAAAGGAGTTTAAAATTTAATTTTTTTCGATTCTTGCTTGCCTTTCGTATAGACGACTCGCAGGTAGACAAAAATAACGGCTTTTTGATTGAGCAAGTTTCAATGACTGATCAAATGCTAAATCGAAAGAGAGCGGCGATAACGTGCGAATGTTTAAGTGTGTGTTAGTTAAATGCCGAACAAACTAGTGTGAATGCATAATACAATAATTTTCCTGTTATTATTGTTGTTGCATGTTTCAGTTGCTGTTGTTGTTGTTATTGCTGTGCCAATTCTAAGTGAAAAAAATAGCTTTTTTCACATTGGCAACAGTCGCGGTTGGCCGGTTTGCAATTGCAACTACTACAACAACAACAAAGTAACTGCATTCGCAACAACAACAACTAATGCAATTACTACGACAACAAGCGCAACAACAACTTCAACATTGCATGAAGTCAGTGAAGCAACAAAAGAAAAAAATAAATAAAACAAGAAGCAGCACAGCAACCAACAACACAACACAACAACAACAACAACTTCAATGCAAGTCAGTCGTCTTCGTGTTGTTGTTGTTGGTGGTTACTCTCTGCTGCTGTAAATGACACAGTTTTTCGTTACAATAACAACAACTACAACTACTTTTTCAAAAATTGCAATGGATGATTTTTATTCATACTTTTTTTTATTACTCCTTTTTTTTAGTTTCAATACTCTTTGCACTATTTATTTTTCGCTTCTGCTTCTTCTTTGCAGTCCAAAACACATTTGCAAAAATCGTACGGTAAATTTGATTTTACTACGCGTTTTCTCATTCTCACTTTTTTTTTTCTTTCTTTTTCTTTCGTATGCCAAGTGAAACACGCGAGATGTCAGAAATACTAAAACCGTTACTTTTTTTTTTTAGTTTGATTTAGTTTAATAAATTTGCACAAAAAATTGCGTTTTTAGTGGTAGTTGGAAATAGTTTTCATTATTAACATCCTTAAACACACACTCACGCGACTGTCGACGCGACTTAACGACTGTTTTAGTCAACGAAAGAAACGAAATCGCACCAACATGAAAAAAACGGTAAATGTGTAACCAGACGACAGCGACGTGCTATGCGATCTTATCGTGTCAAAAGAAATTTTCATACTGAGAGCGGCAACGAAAATGGTCTGCTCTCATAGCAAAACCAAACGGCAGCTGTGGCTCTGTGTGTAGACATCGTACAACTTGTTCGCATTTGTATTAGTTGCAAGTAATGGTAAAAGCGGAGATGAAAAAGATGTTACCGCGCGTATAAATAACACCACAGAGAGAGTGAGAGAGACTAAAAACAAGTGCGAGAGCATATGAACGTGCTTTGCATGTGTATTGATCTGAGTAGCAGTTATAAAAGCCAAGTTTTATAGTTATTGTTGTTGCTGTTGTTGTTGTTAGTATTGCTGCGCTGTCAAACGCTAAACGCATACGAAATTAGTTATAACAACAACAACAGTGATGACTACGGTGCCGCAACGCAAGACGGCCACTTGTTTGAGTATCATCATTTGCACTCACACACATATACACAACTAAATGCGCTTCTGCGCTCTCGCAGTGACAGGCAGTGTGAGTGAGTCATATGTTTCTGTTGCTGTTGCCGTGGCTAAGCTTTTTTTTTGGCCTTTTTTTATTTCACACGCTACATACAGCTGGGTACACAAATACCATTATACAAATATATACACACACACACACGTACAGCGTTGTGTAGGAGGCTGGTCTCACTCATTTGCCTGCCTACCAGGGTTGCGTGCTGCTTTCAAAAATGTATATAAGTATGAAAAAAACGTAGTAGAATAAAATGTGCGCACTTGCTTTGAAACAAACGGGAAAATCCCGCGTTTTACTTTGAAGTTCTAGCGAAAATTATATACTTTTATACTGAAAATAGCCCGTGGTGTGTAACAGGTACAATTTGGCATGTGCTATATAGACGACGCACTTGTTTAGGTAGGCGGCAGTGCACAAAGCAAAATGAAGCAAATTCATACCTCATTTAGTATAAGTATGAACGATTGTTTTAAAGTGATTTTGTTAAACAAAGCTGGGAATTTGTAGGCTCCCCCGCTTGTACAAATTCACTTTTGTAATAAAAAAAACAACTTAAATTAACCTAGTTTGGGCTTATGCAATAAATACCACGCCTATTAAGCAATGATTTTTACAACGCAAATGAGCCAGAAATACATAATGCTACCGGTCTTTTGTGCGCTGCACTTGTGACTGATGGATGGTTCACAATTGGTCAAACAAACATAAAACACGCAATGGAGCAAATAAAAGAAACCACGAGGGAGCTAGAAACCTTCACATAATAAAGGACACTTAATATAATATTTGAAAAGTAAAGCAAATATTGTATAAGAAAAAATAAAGGAAATACAATCATATTGTGAGAGCGTCGCACACACTTAGAACCAAAGAAACAACAGCCAAAGAGCGCAAACAGTATAGCATAATGAAGCTGAGTTAGCAACTAAACAAGACAAGAAAAAAAAAATTAAAATAGAAACAGGAACTGACTTTGAACTTGATTTTCCTTTTAGAGATTTTTCTTGGGAATTCTTTCTTGTCCGACTGCTCAGAATTTGTTCTTTTTGTATGCCGCGCGTTGATTTCAAAGTCAAGCGCATAGTAAAAAAAAAAACAGAATGGGGAAAAAAATCATTCAGAAAAAAAAACAAAGCAGACAGTGCAAGAAAATACAGATAAGTAACATAATTGATTTACACGGTGTGCGCGAACAAGAACACACACACACATACTCACACATATACACACACCTGGCTAACTGATCGACCGCCTAGGCCAACACATTGCTCTCTCCGTACCCTTTTGTATTGTTATTGCATGCTGTGCAAGCGCATGCTGTGTGCTCATTTACACCAACTGCAATGAAAGAGAGTGCGCTCGCACTAACTGCCGCTCTCACACTCTGACTGTCTGCCTTTCTCTCTCTCACTCTGTCTGCCTGCTTGCCTATGCACTTAAAGTGCAGAGTCGCATTGTTAATGCAAGAAGATGCAATAACAACAATGAGTAAATAAAAGCTATTAAATCAGTCATTCACAGCGCTGCCAACCTAGCATGCAATCTGCGTTGCTGCGAAATGGCAAACATTTTATTTATTTCAATTTGTTGCTTTTTACTACTACCGCTGCTACTAAACGCATGACTGCAACATGTTGTTGTTATTGTTGTTGAACTCATTTCTATTAAAAAAAAAGAAAAAAAAAACAACGTAAATAACAACAATTGTAATTGCAGTAACCAGCAAACGGTGCTTTAATTGCCATATATTAATAATGTAAAAGTTGAAACAGTAAAATCAGTTGAGATTGTATTGTGAAAGAAAGCTATGATGGCACGGGCAAAGAGACAGTCAGACAAATGGCAAACAAAGAATATTACACAATTGCGTATTGAAGACATGCCCACTGTATGCACTGCACGGCTGATAAATGCCATTCACCTGTTTGCGTAGGCGGTCTGAACAAAAAGTGTTGCCAGACCATTAAGTATTGTTTGCAAGAGTGTGGAAATTTTTTTGGTTTTTTTTTTTTTTTTTTTTTGCAACGCAATATGCAAAGCATAAGGCAAAGACAAAAGCAAAAAAAAAAAACGAAACAAGAAATTTCTGATCTTCTTGTTTCTTTCCTCTGCGTTTAGTTCCGTTTAGTCGGTCACGCCACCATGCCAATAACATTGTTGTTGTTGTTATTGCTTTTACGGGTCATGCGCACCAGCCAATGACGTCAGACGTTGTCAGACTTCGTCGTTGTCGTCGTCGTCGTCAATATTAGGTAGTGCGCAGCAAGCAAAACAACAAAAATAATAACATCTCGTTAAAAAAAAAAAATATATGTATCAAAACACAACAACAAAGTAGTTTACAATGATATTCAATAAATGCCATAAAGCGATAGCGACAGTAACAATAACAACAACAACCGCGCATAAAACGTGATTTATGAATTTGCAAAATTAAAACGAGAATACAAATACAAAAAAAAAAGGCGTGAAATTGACTAACTTTAGCATTATTTAGACGCCAAAGAGTGACAAAGGCCAACAAGTATTATTTCTTGTTTGTATAACACAGTGAAATCTCGCAATAACGCATCGCCCTCAGGCACATTTACATAAATTTGTTCATTATTACTATTGAGTTGTTTCACTGTAATACAATATTAACAACAACAACAATTATAAATCGCCTTCATTTGAGCACGCACGCTCTAAGAATTATAAATTAGACACCAAACAACAACAACAGCAGTAATTAGAACAGATGTTCAATGCCTACACACACACACACACATTTGGTGAGAGCAAAGTAACACGACAGGCGTTGTTGTTGTCAGGCGCCCAAGTAAATATCAGCTGTTCACAAAGTCAAAACAAAAACAATACCAAAACATGTTCTCAAGCAAACACAATCCCCACGCGTGCTCTCTCACTCTCTTTCAACACTATTACTCTCTCAAGTAGAAAAAAACACATGTTCAATGGTGTATGAACGCACTGCAATGTAATTGTTGTCTGACTTTATTACTGCAAAGGTGAGTGCGTTTTGAAGCTCTCGTTTTGTCTGTATGTATTTGCTGATATGATTAGGCAAGATTGGCTTGACTTTTGTTCGGCGGTTGGGTTGAGGGTACGAAAGACAAAAAAAAAGTCAAATACAATTCGCGCTCAGCAGCGCATGAAAATTACACGTAAAAACAAAAAAAAAAAAAAAAGTTTTGCAATTACTTCACATTAGCATAAAGCGACTTCAAAGAGTCTACCCACACACACAACGAATGTAAAACGGTAAAATTTGTAAAAATGTTGAAATTTTTAAACAAAAATTAATTTCATTCGTATTTACTTTTGCCTTGACGTAAGTGACAAAATACTTTCAATTGAGTCGCCTTGATGTAGCATATCAACGAGAGTAAGTGAGATAGTCTTATAAGCCTTGCCCCAACACACTTACCGACAGAAACATGTGACAGTCTCCTCAACATCGTGCGGCAAGGATAGCTGCGACGTCGATGCATTCGTTTGCTCACTGCCACCGTTTGACGTCGTCGTCGCCTTTGCTGCATTGCCGCCAGTGCCAACGCCACCGCCACCAGCGCCGGCGTGATGTCGTGGCACTGCACGTCCTGGCACATGATGATTATTTTGATGATTATTATGATGACGCGACGACGAATGCATAAACAAGGCGGAAGCAAATGTCGACGAGAGCGTTGAATGTGTTGATACATTGGCAGCACCAGCACTAGAGCCTGCAATGGGCGTCTGTGGCGCAGTTGATGTATCGGCGGCATCGGCAAGCGGCACAGAGGAGTAACGCACTAGTATGGCACGACTGACGCGATTACCGCCGGTCAAATTCGAAATGGCCCAATTCATGGTTCGGATCAATGGAAGTCAACTCAAGAGGGAGTTAAATTCAACTGAATTGAAGCCGTTTGACAATGGAACTGTTTGCTTGCACAGCTAGAATGCAACTGACTGAAGGAAGACCCGCAAAATCATATATTGCAGACGACACTGCAATGTTGTGTCTTCGGTTGGGGCGATTCGCAAAGGTTGTGCGTGTGTGTGTTTGTGTATTTGTGTGGTGGTTAGTTTTAAAAGGGTTTTGATTTTGTTTTGTTTTGTTTAGTTGACGAAACCTTCAAACTAAAAATAAACAAAAACTAAGGCAATTGTTTTGCAAAATTGTTTTTTGTTTCTTGCACTTTTTTTTATTCCACTGTCTGTCTAGCTGGCTGCCAATCAATCAATCAATCAATTCCAGCCACTAACGCTGACCTCTGCCACCTTGCCGCTCTCTTATTTAATATAATATTTCTTTTTCTTCTTCTCTTTGCTGTGCTAATTCAATTAGAGTCATACTAAGTGCTCTTCAAGGCTGTTACACTATTATTCATATATGTATATATTCGCGCTCTTCTTCTATTTTTTCCAACGCGACAACTCTTCTATTCTCTTCTTCTTTGCACACGTGTGTAATTCTAGATCGGGTTGACAAGAGAAATTGATTGAAAAGACTATAATTCGCAGACCAGATGAGATAGAAACATAAAATTCGGTGTGTGGACTCACTATATCTCCTTAATTTCTCCGCAAAAAGTGGTTTTCTTAAAATCACCAAATCTCCAAAACTATAAAAGGCATGAATCTGAAATTTTGTATACAAGCTCAGTAAATATAAAACTTTAAAACTGCATATCGCAAAATACACCTCTCTTTGATGGTTACCCCTCAAAGAGCAACAAACTAAACTTTTTTGTAAATTATATATTTTTTTCGCACATTCGTTATAAATTCCATTTTCACAAATTGTTTATTAGAGTTGACAACTCTGACAGACACACTCAGCATCACATGATTGTACACGCTTCATTCAAGCTTCTTTTACATTCATAACATGTTAAATTCTCTTGACAATTTCCATTTTTCCTTTCTTCTTTTTGCTGTAGGCTGAAGTTTGCCACATGTGTCATATTATTTTTTAGCTTTTACACTGCAGTACAGCAAAAGTTGACTAAGCCTGAACGTTTAGTATAAAACTGCTTTAAAGTAGCACACAATATTTGAGAAAAATGTTCACAAGGTTTCACTGTACTAGACTTGACTACAACTCTAACAACATGCAAGTATGCTGTGCAACAAAATTACTTAAAAAGGATTTAAATTTTTAATCAATGCGCATGAAGCATTGCATATTAGCTGCAGCCTTGCAGACAGTACTGGGTCAAAAGGCCAGCAGCCGCAGGACATGTGCGCTTGTTGTTGCTGAGGTCATAACTATAATTTCTTATATGGAAACAAGTGAATGCGGGAAGTCATATTTGTATTGCCTTTCAAAGTGAAAAAAAACTCAATTATTATCAAGGGCTTAAAGCAAAAACAATTTATCGCAGAAATAGTAAATTAAAAAAAAATATATATATATGCATTATTAAACACAAAGGTTCAATAAACTGATAAAGACACAAGACTTTGTTGAAAAAAAATTGCGTAGCAAAATATACTAATCAAATGTTCGACTGCATGTTGCATTCACTCAAGTCTTGAGTCATTTTGAGTGCAATGAGTGCAGCAGCACTGAAAAAGCATAAAAAAAAAACAAAAAATTTTAAGCAAACAAGAAAAAAACCACCTGAGCAACGAACATGAGACAGGAAAGTAAATCAAAACAAAGTTTTGTTGTTTTTTATTTATTTTTCTTTCTGTTTTAGTTCTGAGAGAAATCAATAAAGACACTTATCGATTGCGGAGCTGAGCAAGCAAGCAAGACGTAACAACAACTAACAATAGGCACCAACAAAAAACTACGATATGCGAGTGAGAGAGAGCTAGCAAGAGCATGACTCCTTCACAAAGGAGGTGGGTAAAAAAAACTGTTTCTTGCTTGAATTTGTTGTTTTTTTTTTTTTTTTGCTTTGCAACGATGTTGAAAAAATATTGACAAGAGACGCAAAACGAGGCCAATTGGCAAAAGGCCAAATGGTGAACGAGAGAAGCGCAGAAAAGAGTGTCGTCAAAGACAACGACAACTTAGATATAAGAAGAAGAAGAAGAAGCAGTAGCAGACCACGGCGACAGACTGAAACAAAGATGTTGATGACAAAATCAAAAAGACTGATTGTAGCATCAGACACTCACTCACACACACATACAATGATGCTGCACGGTGTAAGGGGGCGGACGATTTGACAATTTTAACATACAAATAAGGAATTTAAATGCTAGAAAAAAAGCCAATTTGACTTTGTTTTTCACTCGCTATGCTAATGATTATCGCATTCATTATATGCGTATATGTAATAGGTAGGGTTTTTTTTTACTTACCCCATCAACCAATCGACCGTGTCACGCAAATACTCCGGAATTCGCTCCAGTTTGACGGCTGGCTAGAAAACCCGCTACGCACTATTTTAGTTTATATATATTCTGGCTGCTTTACTGGCCGTACGTGTCCGTCTACGAGGAAATCAAGTCCTCCGTTTATAAATGTTGTAAGCCAAGATGAAAAACAATAAAAATCCAATCCACAGCACTTTTTTTCGATTCTACGTGCGCACTTTTCTTTTTTTTACTGCATTCTTCATGCAATTACACTCGTATAACATATAATATTTGATAAAGTATTTGTCGTTTGCTTTTTCCACTTTTTTATCCGTCAAAATGGTTAAAAATAATCGGAAATTTGCTGCTTGCTGCACTGTTTTTGTGTAATTTATTTTTTTTCGAGATGTGAAAATGAGCAAGCAGAGCACTTATTTGTCTTCTTCTTACTTTTTTGTATGTGTTTGATGTGAGAGCGCGCACGAGCAAGCGAGAGAGCTTATGTGTGGTTTCTAGCAGAGCTGACAACTCGAACATTCGGAACGGTCGTGGTTACTATCAGTGTTGCCAAATTAGTCACTTTTTAAAAGTAGCTGAAGTCTATTTTAATGATATATTTTAGTGCCTTAAGTGCTGCGTGTGTGTTAAGTCACATAGGCGATATGAATAGCTAAATTAAAATGAAGTCACGTTGGCTCGGTAATTCGACCGGTCACTTGATTCAGCAACAACGTAAACGTTAGAAAAGATCCATTCTTTCATTTCTTCTTTGGAACAGTAATATTGCTGGCGTGGAAATGTTCCATTCAGCAACAGAGTGTGGCTTCCACTCCGACTACCTTCAACACTTAGCTTTGGACCATTTGGTGTGCACCTGTTCGGTGAGTGGCAAACAACCATTTGGGCAGAAGAAGAAGAATCAACATTGTTGTCTTGCCTGAACTCATTACATAAAATATGGTAAATATTTTAGATCAATAAGCAAATTATTAGAATTAACTAACAACATGAATTCAAAGGCTAGTTCCGTCATACTCGCTGGTCTCGGTGTCGCCGCTGTGGGCTTTGCTGGCAAACACTTGATCCGCCGTTTGCCGGCAATGACAACCAAAATGAATGAGGCGTTTAAAAACTTGCCCAAATTTGACGCAGATTCTTTAGCAAACTCGAAATACTACAAAGGTGGCTTCGATCCAAAGATGAACAAACGTGAAGCATCGCTCATACTGGGTGTTAGTCCAAGCGCATCCAAACTTAAGGTAGTTGTGTTGTACGTTGCGCCCGACAACAAAATAACAATATAATGTGCTTTACAGATAAAAGATGCGCACAAGAAGATCATGTTGCTGAACCATCCAGATCGTGGTGGCTCACCATATTTGGCTGCAAAGATCAACGAAGCCAAAGACTTTATGGACAATGCTAAATAAACGTGGTCATTTCATGAGTGCTGACGCTAAATACGTTTGTGCTTGTGAAATTCTTTAGCAAATGGATTTTTATAGTAGCTAGTGGTAGTAACAAATGTCTTCATTTAGAATTTTGACTTTTGATCAAATTGTACTTGTACATACATTTTTGAATTTAAGAACATATATGATGAATATATGCAAATAAATTCATGTTAATATTTTAAGGTGAAGTGTGAAATCGTTAAATTTATTTTCTCTAGCATAAGCTACTTCTTTGCACCACCTGCAGCTTTCTTCCACCTTCTACTATCAAATATTTCAGTTTGCTCAAAACTCACTAAGTTTGTAGGATTCGGCTGGAATCAGTACTTTAGATAGGATCAATGACATTGCTATGAAGCGCAATCAATCTCGCGGCACAAATTTTTGGCGAGAAACGCAAGCGAGCCAATTGACACAAGAGTATCGCAAAGCGGAAGAAGAAGAGCGGACCCAACGAACAAAAAATGGAGGCTCCGCACAAATTGCCAGCGAAAGTAGCGCGACATTCGCTAAACCAATACTGCAAAATCCTTTCATACTGATTGCAAGACAAATATTTACACACTTGTGTTCGCTGTTTTTGAGTTATTGTTTTGTGTGAAAAGTACTTGCAATTTCATTATGATTTTTGAAAATTTGAATAATGACTGTCTGCAGCATATAATACAATATTTGGACTTACCAAGTCAAGTGGCATTGATGAACGTTTCAACTCGTTTAGCGAACAGTGTTCAGGACCAATGGCAGCATCAAACTGATTTCGATCTTAACGGTGAAAAAGTTGATTTTGAAATTGGAAACGAAAGTCATATGAATGTACTCACTATCATTAGCGCCAGAGTGAAAAAAATGACTGTTGTGTTGTGTCAGCAAAAACAATTTTTGTTATTACAGAAATTTACGTTTTCCAATTTAAAAACACTTGATATTCGTCTAAATTACTCTTGGGATGAGGCCGAGGTTGACATCGAAGATGAATGCATCAAACAATTGGCAATAATTTGTCCAGCGTTAACATCATTAACTTTGTTAGGCAGCATCACGGGCAAATATCTTTGGAACTTTACCGGACTTAATGAATTGCAACTCGACGGTTGTCATGAACTCAATTCGGAACATTTTAACTTGATGTTTACCACTCTAAAGTTACGAAAATTATCATTGCTTTACTATGACTATCAGATGGAATTCTCTGCTGAAGATCTCATGACAATTCAACACTGTGATACGCTGGAGGAGTTACACATAGATGATCAGTTTTTGGTGAGACATGTAATCGATAATGTATTGGGTTTGCCACGTTTGCGTCGACTCATTTGCTATACGTGCGACTTTCATGAGAACATTATAAGAAGTGTGGCTAATTTTAGGAAAGCGTCTGTTATAGCTGTCATATATAGTGATATGTTCTGGTCAAGCAGTGTACATTTCGAATCATTGACAAAATTTGTAAATCTGCGTATTCTTTGTTTAACATCCGATGATTTTGACGCCGATCAATTGTCGAGCCTCAAAAATTACTGGCCACATCTACGTGAACTTCACTATACTGAGCATCGTAGACTGATAGGCAAAGAACTATTGAACTTTATAGATTTACCACATGTTGAGCTACTAAATTTGACTGGTACAAAACTTTGGTCAAATACATTTCAAATAATGGATTGGAAAAACTCGATACCAATGGTACTTAATCGTCGTACAAAACCATTAAAGATACACTTAACCGAGCCGAATCCAGATGTACAAAAGGTGATATAGAAGCGATTTTTGCGTTTTTTTTTTATAACTAATGTTTAAGGATGTTTTTTTTTTATAGGAAATTAAATCGATTGATCATCCCATGTTGGATATCAGCTTCGAACCTTTAAAAATCCATGAGCTGCCTTCACGCTTTATGCAAATTGATTTTCTGCCTTTAGATTAGAAAATCATATGTGTAAAATGATGTGCCTTTGTATTATCCGAAGTAAGAAGCTGATGATTATTCACTGACATTCATGGGAAATTGCTATAATCTCACAAATCTCATAATTTATGATTTTAGTGTTCGATGTTTTCTTAAGTCTAGAGGCTAAAGTGATAGACCTCTATTTTTTAGAAATAAATATAATGATTTACCATGTAATTTACGACAAATTATTACTAATTGTGTGTAATTTTAATTTGTGTCATCAGTTAAGCGAATAGTTTTTCTGCAGTATAAAATCCCACGTGTCCTTCCAACGTAATTCAATCAGCTCCTTGGTTGACATTTTACGTAAGCCATAACTGACGGGCAAGAATTTTATATAGACCATGACAACGGCACAGAGCCAGACAATGATCGCCAGACGATAAGCACGCACAAGCCAAAGCGCATTGCCACAATAGCGACGTAGCAAGTAATCGATATGTTCGACCAAAAAGCAGAGCAGCAAAACTTTGAAGAGAAATGCGGGCAAGTAATTATGCAGAAAGAGCGTACGATCCACAAAGAAGTAAGGCAAATAATGCATTAAGTAGCCGACGAGAAAATAATCGCCATTATCAACAAATCGCTGCCATTCGCACGGTGACAGATCGAAAATTAGACGACGACGTCGCAGCAGATAGAATATGAAGAGCGCAATGTAGATAAATAGGCCAATAGTGGCCGAGTACCAAATGACAACGTTACCAAGCAGAAAGATTTGTGCGCTCGAATCATTAGCTAGCCAGTAGGCAATACCTTTGTCAAGCAACGGCCATTCCAATGGTTCTGAGCTGTACATGTGACTATCCAATTGCTTTGAGTGCCACAGCATTTTCATTTGCAGCTCCAGGAATTTCGACCAAAATGTTAACTTTGTCTTTTTGGTGGGAATCATTTCAGCGGCGAGCATTTGACGTTCACGTTCGCGTTGATCTTGCGCTGTGAAAAATATATAAACGAAATTATATAAACTTATTTTTACTAGCTTCTTGGCTCACTCTTTGTATAACGATGCTCCTCCACATTCCAGATAGCATCCTTGTGTTCTTTTTCCCGATCGGCAGCAATTTCATGTTGACTAAAACCCCATTCGGGCAATAGACGGCCCGTATAGCGCATAGCCGCATTCGTATTTACATGTACAAGTCGCAATTCCGATTTAATGGCATGCCAGATGTCACCTTCCTGCAAATAATGTGGTTTTAGTTAAAGACAGTCATTTGTTTGCTTACAGTACTACAAACCGTTTCGCGATTTAATATCTCAACGCGCCAGAGTAGCTCAGCTTCCATTTTAATCTCATAATCGATATAACAACTGACTTCCTGACATTGTGGCGTCATGGGCGCTGCAACATCATGTGAATTGAGCGCACGACTTGTGATCCCGTGCACCAATTGTATAACATCGCCGTGTCGTATGACATCTGGTTCATCGCCCACCACAAGATCCTCACGTTCCGGTCGTTTAACAATCCACCAATTGTTTACATCTTTAAAGGAATAGCATGTGACTTGTTGTTGATGCGATGAGCCACGCTTGTCGGGATAGCGCACCGGATAAACAGCAGCATGCGAGTGCAGCCAACAGGTGCGGCCATGCGTATGACGCAAAGTGATCTGTGAGCCGTGTGCAACTTGTAGTGGTTGACCGTGCGTTATAGAAGCCAAGCCGCCTTCGAGTGAAGCTTGGAAAGCGCTGGTCATAATGCTGTCATGCGGACCGGCACGATGCAGCGTCGTCAGATGCACATAGAAGACACCAATATAAACGGCAAGCGGCACAGCGGTGAAGAAGAGCAGCCGGCCCAAGGCATGCAGCCATATTTGTAAATCTGAAAGCAAGACAAAAAAGCTATTAAAAAAAGTAAGCATAAAACAATATTAATACGCACCTGTTAAAATTGGATCGTAAAGTAAATCCCAGAGGTAACGACACATGACATAAGTGGCTAAGAGAAATGCCAGAAAGCCGACATATTTGACGCTTGCCGCACAGGCCAAGAATAAAGCAGACGCGAGTCCACTTGCCAGCCAATGCCAACAGCCGATGGGATAACGTTGAAACTTGAGCAGATAGTACATGCCTAGCGTGGCGCAGAGCAACAACATGGATTCCATGAGCACGAAACGTGATTGTGTCAACAATGCATTATCGAAGATGATCAGCAGCCCGCCAAGCAGTGCTGCCCAACGGCGTATGCGCGCTGCTAGCAACAATTTGTAGACGGCGGGCGCAAGCAGACTGCCGCAGAGTGCGGGCATGAAACGTAACCAAAAGACGGGCACATTTGCGGCATATTCGGCACCGATGCGCGGAAATGTAAAGTTGCCATCGTAGCCGGAGAGACTGACAACGGCGGCAATCAGTTGTTTGCCCAAGGGCGGATGTTGATCGAAGAAGAAAGTGTTGCGCAAATAATGTGATATATATTTGCCGTAATGCAGTTCATCAAAGCTGTGAAGCAGAAGAAGAAGAGAAATTAATAATATTCAAAGTAAAATAACAACAACAACTTACACAACATAACGTGGCGTTGCTAAGCGATAAAAACGCGTACAAAATGCTAGTGTGAAAAGCGTCCAACTGCATAGATCGATATGTAGACTAACGGTAAAACGTGCCGCTGTTTCAAATGCATCAGGTGTTGTTGTTATTGTTGTTCTTGTTATTTCTTGTATTGACGCTTCTGTACTTGTTGATTTCGTTGTTGTTGTTGTTGTGGTGCTTGCGGCAGAAAGTGTCGTTGATGCCGGCGTTGCACGTTCGCCGCTTGATTGACTTGCTCTCGCGCTCAAACTTGCCGAACGTTGACGCTCTCGTGGCACATTGTATTGGCAGTTGATATCGCAACAACAATTATAATTTAGTATGGCTCCACTTGTTATGTTGCCATTACAACATAAAGCTGATGATGTTGTTGTTGATGATGATGCTGGTGAGGTTGTTGAACGTCGTTGTTGCTTGCGCAGCGCATCAAGTTTGTCGCTTATTGAGCGCAAATGAAGTCTTTCGTTTTGTTCATTTGTTACATTATGATTTTCAATACTATTTTCTCTTGTTTGTTGTTGCTGCTGCTGTTGTTGTTGCTGTTGTTTGGTTTTCGTTTTCGCTGCTTTGCGTCTATGCAATGTGCTTGTATATGTCGACATAGTATTTTTTTGTTATGTTCTTTGTTATTGCACTTTATTGCGTTAATTAAATGTTAATTAAATATTAAACATTTTCCTTGAGCACTTTCACTTTTGTTGCTATGAGAAATTTGAAGTATTTAAGAAAATAATAATTATTTTGCAGAATTTGTTAATTTGTGAATTTGTTTTTCTTTTAATTCACTGTATGTACAACGTTTCTGTCAACTTTTTTAATTGTTTTTTTTTTCTTTTTAAATTTGCCACTTTGCACAAATCGCCGCCACGTACTCTTTTTCACACAACGTTTAACATTTCTTCACTTGGCTTTCCCACTTATTTTTATTTTTAACCAACTTACTTTACATCTTTCAGTTGGTGGCACCAATGAAACACAGCAGAAGAAAAAAAATAACCAAAAAAGCTAAGAAAAGAAAGTTTCTTAATGTTTGCGCTGTCCAGTTATAAATGTTATAGGAAACCATTAAATATGCGTTTGTACGTCAGAACTAAAAATCTTAAGCGTTAAAAAAAAAACGAAAAAATGACGACGACCGCAATGACTACTTTTAGGTCCAAACGTACTCTTCTCTTTGCCGTTTCGCAGACAACAAAAACAAGTCAACAAATATGTAAGACAAAGTCACGTCCACAACGGAGTGTGTGTGAGTCAATTTTGCAACATGTTTCAATGTAGACATTTGAAACTTGGGTGTTTGTAAGATTTAAATATAAGAAAATGGAAAAAAAATGCTTATGTTGCCTTACCGTACAATAGTAACATAAGTCAGAACAAATGTTTGCTTTAAACATGGAACGTTGGCAAACTGCGTGGAACAACAACAAGTCTGCCTGTGGAATGCGGTCTTTGCTGTTTGTTGTTGTTATTGTTGGTTTTCAGTTGATGCTGCTGCGGGTCTCTTGTCTGTCTACTGACTTTGTTTTTTTTTTTAACCCATATATTATTGTTCTTTTCTACGCTCGCGAAGATATTCACTTGTGCTCTGCCGCTCTCGCTCTCTCAAACGCGCTTTGTTTTGCTCACACACATGTGCGCATACAAACAGTTATTCACACCTGCGCGCACAGTTGTATAAGTCAACTCTCTTTGATGCAAATGTTTTGATTTTGATTAGGGATGCCAGATTTTCCGTTCAAATTTTGATCGATCTTATGAGGTTTGTTGTTTATGTTTATTTTTTGATAAATAGTTAACGTTTATTTTTTTTAAATAACCATTTGTACGCGTAAATTTAATTTAGTTGCGAAGAACACAAAAAAACCGACACGCATGAGAGCGTAACAAAGCAAAGACAAATTTGAACTCAAACAGGCGCAAAGCCAAAGCCATGACAAGTGTAGAAATACGAATGAGTGAAATGGAGACTTCGTCGTGCGGCAGTGCCGAACATGAGCGAAAATTATGCAAGTGTGAGTTGGTTGAGCAAAAAGGTCTGTAAGAGTGAATGCGATAAACGAAGTACCGAAGTGCCTGAAAGCATTTTGTGGAGTATTTGGATTGTGCTGTTGGCATGAGTGCTTAGCGTATGAGAATGAGTGGTATAGTAGAATGAGTTACATCGACATGAAGCTTCACTGCTTGTTGTTACTTTAGCCGTTGTTGTTGTTGCTGCTGTTGTTATTATTGTATGAATGCAGCGTCGTGTGCATGCGTTGTGTCGTTGCAGTCGAATGAGTAAGTGAGTTTATTGCATTTTGGCGCTCTTTACGTGGGCAAGCACGCAGGCTGACAGACAAGGAGACAAACAGTTGCATGGCTATTGAGTATGAGTTGGCAGCGCAACACACAGCATTGCTGGCAAGGCAAGTAAATCCTCTCACTCATACATATTGATGTATATATGTTTGTATGTATGTGCATGCAATCATAAAGCGCAGCATTGATGCTTTTGAGGCACCTTACTGCAATTTAACGGCGCAAATGCTATGAATGGCTACGAATGAATGCTGTCTGCTTTGACTGCTCTCTCTTCTCCCTACCTCTCTGTCTGTCTGTCTGTTTGCGATGCTTGGCACGCTGTGTGGTAGCATGGTTAAGTGGTCGGTTGAGTCGTTTATGTTGTACATTTGGTTTGGTGTTGACGTTGTTTTTGCTTCTACTACTGCTTCTGCTACTCTTCTGCTGTTTAAGCCTCGCGCGGTAGGCGATTGTGTGTGTGTGTGTGGGTGTAGGTGTTTCGTGTTAGCGGGTCGCTTAGTTAGATAGACTTTGGTGTGTATGTGTGTGTGTGTGCTATTAAAGGCGCTTACATCAAGTGCAAGGATATTGTCGCCACCGCCGCGTCGGCATTCCCAACGCCAATGCTAACACCGACGCCGTCGTCAACAACGTGGCCTCTCTGTCTGTCCGTCTGTCTGTTCTGTCTATTTGTCTGTGGCTAGTAGTCGTCCTCTTTTTGGGGTGTGTTCCACTTTGCATGTTGTTGTTGTTGCTGGAGTTCGTGGCTTCGTTGCACATTCGTATTGAGTACATGTACTCATTGCTGTTGTTATTGTTATTGCTGTTGTTGTTGGCGTCGTTGACGACGTAGTTGTTCCTGCTTTTAATATTATTGTGTCTGCTATTATTATTGTTGTTGTTGTTGTTGTTGGGAACGCCATTGGAGGCAAACCATACACCATCCAGCAACATACAAAATACAACAACATACACCAAGTCAAGGCAGCGTTGATAATAATGTGGCACAATGACATTGACATTGAACTAGGTCGAGGACGTTTTCAATTTAGCCACCGTTTGGCTTTGGCTTTGGCTTTTACTACGCTTCGGTTTTGGCTCACAACGCTTCGCTTCGCCTTACGTCGTTTAAATGGCTTTACTTCACTTTGGCTTTGGCTTGAGTTCGGTTAATGTTTGCGTGGGCGTTGTCATTGCCATTGGCATTTGATTTGGCTGTTTAACACGGCCGTTTCAACCCCTGCACATTAACTTCTTCGTGCCAACTGTTTAAGCCTTATTATTGTTGGCGTTTTTGTTTGCTTTTCGTTGCTTTCGTGTTTGTGTCTATGTGTGTGTGTGTGTGTGCATTAATTTTGTTAATTGTTTCATACGATTTTGATTGTGAAAATTGATTTTCGTGTTGGTCGAATTTCAATTTCATTAACTTTCGTTTAATTGAACATATCATTTTGGTAATTGTGCAAGTTGGTCAGAGGAATTGTTGGCTAGAATTTGATTTAAATGCAATTATGATTTAATTAGCACACATATTTGATTTATTGGTTTATAATAATGTTTTACATAAGAAGGTATATAACTTTTGCGATTCAAGAAAATATAAAATAATTTATTTACCCTAAAATACACTTTGAGGTGTAGAGAATCTATATTCGTTTATTTTATAAGTGGCGAGAAACAAATTTGACTAAGCGCTCTTCGCCAGTTTCTATCGGATTGATCTGAGAATTAAAAGGGATCTTATTAGACATGTTCGATGTCTGTCTTAGACTTTTTTTTTCCCCATTTAAAAACATTTTTTATTACTCAAAAAAAAACCATTTCTTTTAAAAAATTGAGCACCATTTCCCTAAAACTCAATAATTAAAAAAATCTAAAATATACTGTCATTAAGAGAAAGTCTTTTTCCATTTGGAGCTATCTATAATGTGCGGGCCGTGATTTCACACGCCAAATAACGTTCTATGCAAAATTGCCTGAACTTTTGGCGCCATCTATCAGTGGTTGTTTGTAACTTTTTTTAGACTGGGAAAATTGTAAATTAAAGTCGATGCATTCATTAATAAATAACTTAAAATCACTTTATGTTCAATGCATTCTTTGCATTGGAAAAAAAATTCTTCAAAATCAATAAAAAATCATCATCATCTTAAGAACGAAAGTAAGTTTTGAGAAAGCTCGAAAGCTATTAAGGTACGTTTAAAAAGTGCCGAAATATAAAAAAATATTAACAAAAATAAATAAAATGTTGCTTCAATTAGATTATGAGTAATATTTTCAACATGGCAACCCAAAAATTGTCTGAGAGATGAGCAAAAGTCAAAGAATCCTAACTATTAATGCTTTTTGTTTAAAAAAAAATACATTTTAAAATAAATTTGTGTGATGTTTTGTTAATTTAATACATTTCAATATTTAATTTAATTAACAAATTGAACCTTATGTGATTTGATATAAAAAAATATTTAAATTTCATGTCATTTTATCTAAACGTTGATGAAATTACTGACAAATAATTTCAACTTTAAATAAAAAATAAAAAAATAAATGATTTTTTTTTGGTTGCCTCAGAAAAATGCAATTTTATTTATTTTAATTTATATGCAATTCATTTTATGCGCATTCTGTTTTCTACTCATTGCCTACAAGACTCATTTATCATTGTGTTCCACACACACACACTCACACACACACACAGACACATGGCTAGTGGATAGGCTTAATTTGCATTGTCGGCTTTGTTGTAGTTGTTTGTTTTTGTGCATGTCTCGTCATTTGGTCGTTGGTCTCCACAAAGCAGCAAAGCGAAACAAACCAAACCAAAAACAATTTGATTTTTGAAATTGCAACGCTTTGTTTTTAGTTTGTCTGTATCTACATATGTGTGTTTGTGTGTGTGTGTGTGCGTGTGTGTATGCATGCATGCAACGTAAAGTGTCGTTGCATTTTCAACTGCAATTTTACAAAATTTTCGGGTGGGTTTTTTGGAGAGTTTGTTGCACTTGAAGTTAGTTATATGTATGTACATGCATAGATACATTCCCTCATGCACTTGTCGCCTATACACAATTGCACATACATAAATAAATACATACATATGTATGTATGTCTGTGTGTGTGTATGACTGTGCAAGTGCATAAAAACGCATAAAGCGCTACTGAATTTGATGCTGCTGCATTTTGTAGATATTTTATCTACAAACACACAAATGTACATTCGACTCAATGCAATTTGTGCATGCCACCGAATATATGTGTGTGTGGATGTTTGTTTGCTTATACGTTAGCCGGCATGACGTTAGGGTGCAACAAATATATCTATATATATTATTGTGTATTGGGAAGTGCCAAAAATCAGTTTTTTTGTTTTTTGTTTAATTTGTAGTATAAGTAAATAGAAAAAATTAATTTTAAAAATTTTAAAAATTTAATTTCGTCTATACAACTTATTATCTGGATCTGGAGGTTTTTTTTTCTCAAAATTTAGACCCCTTCCCCTCTCTTGAGATTTTAATGAACCCCTCCATCTATATCTTGCATGAGATTTTGCTTCGAATTTTGAAAGAAAATATTTGTAAATTAATAGACTAAAAAGTTCACATGAGATGTTAGTCTCCCCATAGGTGTGATTTTGATGAATCCCTTTCCCTAATTTTTCCTTACGTCATTTATGGACGTCCCCTAACTGCAGATCTGAGACTTTATTTGTAGTTTCTATGGAATACAAAGCACAAAATGGTTCAAAAATAGTCTATAATGTTCCCACAATCAAGTCGAATCTAATCAGTTGTACATTTTAAAATCCATTCAGCCGAAATATACAAGAAATATAATAATCTTTATCACTTCCCCCCACCTGAAATCTCTCCCACGACACTTAACCATTCTACGCTATCTACGTGAAACTGTAAGCGTACTGCGGCTTGGATAATCTGTTTCTTGGATGCACTTGTGGCCCTCTTTTCCGCACCGGGTCAGAGACTTTATAGAATTTCATTAGTCAATATTTTTTTTTTTTTATATCAGGAATTTTTTTTTCCTTGTTTCCATTTTTTGTTCTCTTTCAATTAAATTTGTATTTATTATATATTTGATTTTTATATTAAATTTTATTATTTAGTTTTTTCATAATATTATATTACTTTATTATATTATTTAATAATTATATTATATAATTATACTACTAACTTTGATGTTACCTTCAGTCTATGTAAAAAAAAAAAAACAAAAAATTCCAAAAGTTCAACTACACTTGGGCCACCCTAATTTGCACGCATGTACATATGTATGTGTGTGTGAACGAAGTAAATGCATTTTATAAAAACATATTTTTTTATAGACACTTTTCAAGCCTTTTTTAGTTTGATTTGCTATTGAATGCAATGCATAACTAAAAATATAATAAAATTTTGTGTACAGTCTAGACAAAACATGTACATTTCACAGCATTTAAATACACATATGTATAACTTTAGATGCGACAAGTGCATATATGTATATAACAAACAAAGCTTTTTAGTTGCAATACAAAAGTACAGTTGTGTTTTTTTTCTTCAAATAAGAAAACTAAAAAATTTTGACTTTGGCATTAAATTCTAGTTAAAGTTGTGAAAAGTGTTGCATACTTAAAGGGGCACGCGTTACAATATAAATGGCACATGTGCTACTAAAATCATTTTCTAAACAAAAACTAGCGCAATGTGATGATGCTTGGCTGCCATAAAGCCACCTGTGTGCGTGTCTGCCGCCATTTTGTTGGCCTCCTTCTTCAGTGGCAACATACGCCACTTTAATGGTTTGCATTTTTTTACGCGTACCTCTCTGCTGCCAAAACAAGGCAAGCGAAGCCAAGCCAACCTAAGGCGAGACATGCCTAGGCGTAGGAGGTTTGATTTACAGGCATAGCAGCCAGAGCAGCAGCAGCAACAATCCTCGTAGTCGTCGTCGTCGACGTTGTTGATGTCGTACTCAACATTGCATTCGAGTCGGCGTCGCCAACGTCATCGCCATCGCCATCGTCGTCATCAACAACAGTAACAGCAGCAACGCCAACACCATCATCATCATCATCGTCAATGTTGATAAGCCCACTTCCTCGAACTCGTATGCAACGAGAAGCTCAGCTACTCAGCTCAGCTCAGTGCAGTAACTCATACTCTTGCTGCTCCTCCTCAAAAAAAAAAAAAAAACTCATGCTCGCGATGAGTTTGGTCTCTGCGTTACTCGTTCTGTGCATGTGTTGCTGTGTGTGTGTGTGTGTGTGGTGCATATGCAACTGCCACTATGCAATAAACAAACTGTGGCATGAGTTAGTGTGTGTGTGTGTGTGTGTGTGTGTCATCATCGTCGTTTGGGCACAACACAACACATCGCGTACGAGTCTGAGTTTGAGTTTTGAGGCTTTTTCTGTTGTTTAGAATTTTAGATTTTAGCGCGTTTTAGAATTTTATGAATGAATATGGGCCAAACATACATAGACTTATGTCTGTCTCTGTGTATGTGTGCATGTGTTAGCAAGTGTGCCTGCCATCGCAGCGTCGACAGCAAATTTTTTGGCAAAATTCTGTTATTCTACTCTATGTTAGGTGTACTTCAACTTCAGTTTAGTTTGACCTTGTGCAGGTTTTTTTTTTTTTTTCGTAGTGTGTTTGGTTCCTTTTTCCGTTTCCGTTTCATTTCGTTTTCAATTTTATTTGGTTTTTAGTTTTGGTCTAACTGACTGGTTTGTTGTTGGTGGTGTCAAAGTTGTCTAGTCTGGCTTCTAGTTCGGTTTAGTTTTCAGCATCTCTCACCACTTTTCTTTTTTTTCTTTTTTATTATTTGACTTTTTGTTTGGCAAAAATAGTTTTAGTTTAGTTTTAGGTTATGTGCATTTCAATTCATGGCATTTTTTTTATTTATATATATTTGTTGCTGTTGTTGTTGTTGCTTGTACAATAGTTGTGCATTGTGACATAGTTTTGCGCATAGTTTTATGCAAGTTTTTCTTGATTTTTCGCATTCGATAGTTGATGATGATGATCATGATTGTTGAAAGCTTGAAAGTGAATTTGTATTTATTGATTGTTTCTTTCTTCGTGTATGTTTCAAACATGTTTTTAATGCATTTACTACGCTTCACTTTAGATTTAAAAATTTAGCGTGTCGTATACTTAATATTTAAGTGTTTGCACAAAATTACGTATACGCCAGGTTAAACTTTAATTGTTTTAAAAGCATAAATCATTAAAAAAAAACAAATAATTTCATAAAAATTTTCAAATTAAAATGAAAAAAAAAAAAAATTCTAACCAAAAATGGCGTCACTGAAATTTTCAACACTTTTCATATTAAATACAATAAAATATATTTAAATAAACTCACATGCATATATAATAAAATTATATTGTGCATGTATGCAGGCGTAAATTATACTGTCTCATACACATGGCCAGCATACACACACACACACATGTACATAAGCAAAAAGTTTGTAGGCTGACAACACGCAGCCATTTTGAAAATTTTGCATTTATTTACTAAAAAAGCGACAAATAATGCAATTGCAATGAGTGCATGACTGCATAGGCGTCGAACAAATAGATAGAGTTCAACAACACACACACACACACACACACACAAACACACGCAGTCAGACAAACACATGCAAATGGCAAAACAATTAAAATGCAGCTTGCATATACACACACACACACACACACATATACATATGTATGTATGTTTGAACTACGTTGCATTTAAAGCATTTTAAATAAGAATTATTGAAATGAATATGATTTTTGATTAAAAGCTGAAACAAAATTTAAAAAAAAAAATAAAAAAAAAACTGTTGCATACTTTCGGCGGCTTTGATAGCGCGTTCAGCTCAAAACACTACAGTAGCAAACTTTAGGGAATAGTGTCGGCAACTCTGCATTAGTATGAGTGCGTACATGTGTGTGTGTTTGTGTGCGTGAGAGGTTGTAGGTGCTAGTGTAGCAGACATACAAAACAACCCCCAAACAAAATTGTTCGACATTCAGACAACAACGTTAACGATGAGCACTCAAACCGAATGCAAACCCGAAGCTGAAGCCGACTCGAACCCAAGCATAGCCGAGCTTCGATAACTAAACATGGCGACATAGCACAACAACAACAGCAACAACAACTACAACAATAATAACACTCGCAATGGGCGGCATGCATATGTATGTATATGTTTGTATCTGATTCAGTTTGAGCATATACATATATATGTATGTATGTATAGTATAGTATATGTATGTGTGTGTGTTTGCCGCTATACTAAATAGTCGCCAAGCTCAAATTACTAAAAGTAGTGAGTAAAAGAAGAGTTTTGCTGTGTTGTCTGTTGTCCTGCTCTTCAAACTCTCCACACACACAGACAGACAGACGTCTATATGCACGCACAATATACAAAAACAAAATTTTAGGCGCCGGCATATTGCAACAACAACAACTACAACATAAAAAAAGTAACAACAACAACAAAAACAAAAGCAATGAACACATATATTTTACGCTACGTTTTTGCATTTTATATTCCGACGCTGTTGTTGTTGCTATTGTTTTTGTTGTTGCTATTATTATTATTATTGCTGCTGCTGTTGTTGCTGTTGTTGTTCGCTTATTGCTTTTGCTTTTGCTGTTGCTGTTCTGCGTTGCTGCGTTAGTCAACATCAACTTCGTCAACTTCATTCGTTTGTTGATCATCGTCCTGTGCGTACGTTTGTACATTTTTTGTGTGTCCTTAGTTAATTCTGTGTTGTGCTTTGTCTATCTATTGCCATAAATGTGCGTACGTGTGCCTGTGTGTGTGCGTGTGTGTGTGTGCGTGTATTAATTTAGTCAAGTTTATGACAATGATGCGTCGTCGTCTATGAAAAATAAAAACTAAAAACAACAAATAAAAAAAAAATCAAGTACAAATAATTTTTTACATTCACGCGTTGGTATTTTTTTTTTCGTCCAACTTAAACGTTATTATCAACAACATTAATATTATTCATCATTATTGTTGTTTTATTATGATTTCTTGTTGTGCTTCCGGCTTACAGTTTTGAACGTGCGCGCGTTTTTTAACATTATTGCCGCCTTCGCTAAGCTAAATAATGAATTAGCATAAAGTGAAACAAGCAAACGAGCAGTGAAAAATACATACATGAAAAAGGCGGCACAAGCTTAAACATTGACGTGCATCATGTGCGACTAAGCGGCAAACACAGATAAATACATATGTAAGTGTTTGTTACATTTGTTAAATTGAACGGTTCATTGGCGCCTTTTTTCAGAAATTTAATAAAAACAATAAAATAAAAAAGAAGAAATTTAAAAAATATATACATACATATACCATATATAAATATAAAATAAAAACCAGTAAGGATTGGAGTCGACAGTAATCGACTCCGACATACCCTGTACCTTCAATTAGTAACGACTGTTTGAAGGCGTGGCCCCGCCCACTTTTTCATCAAAATAGATTTCATTTCCATTTAATATCACACATACCTTTTTTTACACTTTTAGACCAATTGGTTCCAGAGATACAAAGTTTCTCTATTTGTGGGCGTGGCAACGCCCATTTTGTAATTGAATCATGTTATATTCAATTCCAATAGCATATATGCAAAATTTCATTCTTTTAGGTTTCATGGTTCTTGAGATATAAGCGTTTCAAATTTTTACTATATGGGGGGCGTGGCCACGCCCATTTTTTTATTCTATCGCCTTGGGGTTTGAGTCAGCTATATACACACCAAATTTGGTGTTCCTATCTCAAAAGACAACCCAGAAAACACGACTTTTGTAAGTTTTTACCCGAGGTTACTCCAGTCATTTGCCCCTCACCCCTAAAGGAAGTTAAAAAGGGGGAAAACAAAATAAACTTGATCTGCTTAAGAAATGACAGAATCGAAGTGCGAAGAGCTTTTGGTTCTATCTATTATAGTTTCCGAGATCTAGGCGTTCATACAGATGGACAGACGGACATGGCTATATCAACTCGTCTTATCGAGCTGATCAAGAATATATATACTTTGTATAGTCGGAGATGTCTCCTTCTGGGTGTTACATACATTGTCGATGCTGACAAAACTAATATACCCTTGTACTACAAGGTACAGGGTATAATTATAACAATGAATATTAAAAAACAATTTTTTATACAATAATAAAGGACGCTATCGTCGAATATACTCGACAATAAAATATCCTGCACACACGGTAGGCGGTGCCACACCCCAAATCTACAAATATTATTTAGCTGGCAACGTCCATTCAAATAGTGTTCAAAATATCAAAAAATCGGTAAAAAAAAATATGGAATTTTCGAAAAATTTGAGTTGGTTGGTCTTTGAGGGGTAACCATCAAAGAGAGGGTTACTTTGTGGGTATGCAGTGTTAAAGATTTATATTTAGTGAGCTTGCATACAAAATTTCAGGTCCGTACCTTTTATAGTTTTGGAGATATGGTAGTTTTAGGAAAAGAACTTTTTGAGGGGAAATAAGGAGGAGGGGTATAAATTGTTTTATAGGGATTTTCATGTTTCTAACTCATTAGTTTTTCGAGCTACAGCTTATTAAAAAAGTGGGCGGTGCTTGTTGGTTCGAAAAGAGTGGGTAAGGCACAAAACCGTTCAAACTTGATCTGCTGCCGAGCATCAGGAGTCTATCTTCCAAATTTCAACTTTCTAGCTCTTGTACTTTCCGAGAACCATTGGTGAATACGGACATAGCTCAATCAACTTCTATTGTCATTTCGATCTAGAATATATATATTTTATGGGGTCCCCCTCCCCTCCTTCTATGAGTTACATACATTGTGTTTAAAACAAACAAACTCTGGATATGTCCTCAACTCGTTACTTAATCGTGAAATAAAGTTGCTCTTTGAAATATGCCGCAGTACTTTAACCTCCTCCTTATTAGTCTTTTGGACAACAGCCAACAAATGACAACTGCGACAAATGAGTCTCATTCTTTTAAAGCCATCCTTCTTAGATGATGAACAACTTACTTTATTAGTATTTAAATGAAAGCTCTTCTACTTATAAACTTTGTCGAACTAATCGTACATTTTATGAAAAGGAATCATCCGATTGACTTTCAAGTACTAAGAAAACAATGAAGTTGTTATTATTTTTATTAAAGTAATTTTGAAAAAAGAAACGGACCTTTGTGGTAAAGCTTGCAACGCCCTTATAAAGTATATACATGATAGAGAAATGTTCGCATATCCGTCTGTCAGTTTCGGTGCTAAATTCTCCCAAAATTAACCAAAGAGATTTTACGCGGAAATTATTTGTGTATCTGTAGACCGTATACATTAATCTCAGAATCATCTGCTATATTAATGGATTATTGTCTCAAAGCAGTCGATAGTTATACCTGATGCGGTGGAAAAGACAAATTCAGTTGTAGGATTAAAGCGCTTAAGGGGGTATGCGACCTCTGAAAATGATTTTTTGTCAATTTGGAGGAATTTTTTTTAAATACAAAGAATAAACATGATTGATGCATGTCCTTACTTCAATTCGCAATTTTCCCCTGATAGATGGCGCCAAAGTTAGGTTTGTTTTTCATAGAACTTTAGTTTTGTCAAATCAATTTTTTATTTTTCCAAAATAAATGTTTTTTTGAGTAAATAACAGTATTTAATTGGCAAAAAAAACTAAGACATAAATCGAAAATTTTATTTTTAAGTCAATCGGATAAAACTGGCGAAGAAATCTGACATGTCAGTTACAAAAATGTTGTTTCGAGAAAAGGCGTTTAAACAAACCTATAAAATTTACGAGTATAGATTCTCTTCACCTCAAAGTGTACTTTAGGGCAAATACATTTTTTTTTAGATTTTTTTAATCGATAGTCTAAACTTAAGTATTAAAAAAAATATATATATAAGTATTAAATTAAAAATTAAGATTTAAAAAAATATTTGTAGTTTAGTTTTTAGCTAAAAAATTTTGAATTCCTTTGTTTTTATATACAGACATGTATGTGTGTGAGACTTGAAGTGCATGAAGGTCATATTGTGCACATAAAACAAATGCAGAAAGTTAACGGTGACGTCGCTATATAAAGACAAACACACACACACACACCAAACATACATATACTTCACGGAGACCACAGGGAGACAG
The DNA here is from genome assembly GCA_034638295.1 of Phortica okadai. NCBI lineage: Eukaryota > Metazoa > Arthropoda > Insecta > Diptera > Drosophilidae > Phortica > Phortica okadai. Next base: position 6,102,083 of record CM067852.1, read on the forward strand.
AGAAAACAGCGAAATTTCACGGCCAACCTATATAAGTGACTCAATGGCGAAGTGACGACAATATGCCGGCGTAAACAACAAGAACACTAACACCACCAACACCAACAGTAACAACAACAATCTGCACTTGCAAAATCTGCATTCAGCACAAGGTTAATCAACGAAATCAGGCTACGAGACGACGCGAATTGCGATGCGATGCATTCTGACGACGAGTACGGCAAAAACGGTTACGTTGTATTAAACATAAACCAAAAGTGGCACAGAGACTCGCAATGAACTCTGTTTGTATGCTCAGAGATGGTCGGTCGGTCGGTCGGTCGCTCATACATACAAACATACATACATACATACAATGACAACAACCACGACGACGTTGGCTACATATAACTTTTGTGGGGTATCTGACATTCAGTCGGTTGTTTGGTCTGTTTAACTGTCTGCAATTCTGTTTGCTCATGTCAGTGAGCCGCCTACAAGTCACCACGACACGCACAAACCATAATGGTGGTGGTGTGTGAAAATGGGCCGTGATAAATGCAGTCAGCCAACATTTTGCGTATCTCAAAGGGATGCAGCAGCAGCAGCAGCATAGAATGCAACAAGAGGTGGCATAAAGCACAAGGACGTTGCAGAATGTTGAGGAATGTATGAATGCGCCAAAATATGCACGCATACAACTAAAGAACACACACACACACACTCACACACACACACACACAAATATTTACGACTGTTTTCGGCCTCTTAACACAAACAGAGCATATAGCCAAAGACCGCGAACTCCAACAACGAACGCGTTAGTCACTGTCATCGAATAGCGCTCATCATGCTTAAACATGACCAACAGCAGCAGCAACAACACAACACTAACACAATTGAACTCACCACCAGTCGTTATGAATCGTTACGTTTCGCTGGTCTTTGTTACTTCGCGCACTCAAACACGGCTGAAATCCTTCGTCGTACTCATCGTCATCGTCAGCGTCATCATCATACCCACACCCATCATCATCATCGTCATCATCGTTGCCGGCATTTGTTTAAACAGTATGTGTGACAAGTGGCAAGGCAGTCAAAACAGACAGAGAGACAGGAAGGCCGCTGCATTCTGGGCTACTTTTTGGGGCCTTGTTGGTCGATTGGTGGCGTTGGCGGTGTCAATGTTGGTGGCCTCAGCGTCATTGTCAATGCCAGGTCACACACATACATACATACATGCAAGTGCGTATGTACTTCTCGGTGAGTTTCCTTTGGCCTGCAGCTGCGGCAGCGATTGCTGACTTTGTGGGTGCATCAACATCAACATCATCGTTTGCTTCGGCACTTATGTAACTCTCACACACACACACACAACCACACACACACACTCACTCAGCCGGTTAGCCTCGTCTCACGAAGAGGACTTTCGCAATTCGATTCTTGGTGGGCATTTTCTCGCGTTTTGCGTTCACAATTACGCTCGCGCATGTTTACAGTTATATTGCTGTTTTGGGCTTGTGGTACCGTTAACCACATGCCATACAGACACACAGACAGACAGACAGACACATACACGCACAGCCGGCATCGTATCCTTTGCCTTTAACGTTTGCCGTCGTTGCCGTTGTCGTGATTGCGCTTTTCATGCTGTTCATTCGCTCATCGCATTTTGTGAAAGTGAAAACGTGCAACATTTTCGGCAACATTGCCATTGAACACGTGCCATGTGCGTACAATTTCAATGCGTCGGCATACGCGAAAAGAGAAAAACCAAAAAAAAAAAAAAAACACCAAAAAAAGTATGACGAGCAAATTGCATTATGAAATGTATCTCGGTCATTAGCGCACGACTTGAATTTTGATTTATGCAAACATGTCGTATGCGTAATATTTTGGTTGGCTGAAGTGCGTAACAGAACGAAATTGAAGCGTTCGACTATACAATATATATATATATATATATTCTTGATCAGTCTCGAAAGAGAGCAATCAATTTAGCCATCGGTCTTTCTGTCTGACACAGTTTTGAAGTTATCAAGCTGAAATTTTGCAGAGAGTCTTCATTTTTATGGAATCAACTCATTTGTCGGAATCGGCATAATCGGACTACTGGAACTGGTTGCTCCCATAAGAAAAGAAGTAGAAAAATTAACAAAACTTAGATAGTTATATGAAAAACTAAGATAGAGCGCTGAAATTTCACAACTAGTCATTTCTAATGCTTAGACCAATTATCTGAATGTTTCATTGAGATCGAATCACTGGAACTGTCACCTGACATAAGAGGAGGAGAAGCAAAATTTACGTCGTTTGAAAAACTTTTCTGTATCTTAACCAAATCCCTTCAAACTTTACGCTTATATTTTTAGGGAAGCATGAAAACTATTTTGATACAAAAATGGGCATGGTAACGACCACTTATCGCTAAAATCAATAATTTGCATATCTCGGGTACCTAAAACAATGAAATTTGATATTACGGCTAATAATTTAAAGAGAAAAAAGATTCTATCCAAAAAATGGGCGTGGCACAGAGTAGGGCATGAAGAGTACATAATATTTGGCAGGGCTAAAGATATCGACCCTACCGGTTTTTTATTTTTTTGTTTTATTTTAATCAATTTTAACCACGTACAGTCATTTTGGTGCATGCACGATTGCCGGGTCCGCCACTTGTTCTCGAATAGCCACTACGGCAAATGCAAAAAGTCTTCCCACAATTATCCAAGCATTCCTCATCCGTGCAGAAAGGCTCAAAACAGGCGAGCTGTTGATTGTCGCCACACTCTTGGAATTGAAGTTTGTTTTTTTTTGTCGTTTCCCGTTAAAGATAAAAATTTGATTACGTACTTGAATACCAAGCAAATGCATAGCCCAAGCAAAGCAGCAGACAAAGTAGGTTCAAGTAGAACATTTTATCAAGAAACAAGTAACAAAAACAAATCGATCTTTGCTTTTCTTTACAAGTTGTTTTAAAAACTTTGTGATTTCCGTTGAGAGCTCAATTAAAGTTGTGCTAATCCGATTTAACGCTAATTAATGTGTTTGTTTTTTTTTTTTTTTTTAATTTATGTAAATACAAAATTTTTAAATGAAATATTATACTACGCCCACCTAACCGTAAATAAACGATGAAATAAAACCTTATAATATTTAAATAACCCACGAAGAAAGCAAAAAGAGGCGTCTGAGTTTTGAAGCAATACATTTATATATTCTTTTAAAACTTTATTGGAAAATTTTCACAAAAAAATGTTTTTTTTCTATTTTTCTATTAAGTCTTAGGCACTGTACTATTCAATCTTTTCTTTTTGATGTACCGCACCTTGCTCCGATATTTATGCCGTCGACGTTTCGACCGACTTAGCGTATTACGCACACAACCGCCATTGGGTTCGCCACCTTGCACTTTTCTGTAGCCTAAGCGACAGGCACAAAACAATTCCTTACACGAATCCGCGCAATCCGGACCAAAACAATCAGGACTAACGCAAGCGACCTCTTCATTTCGATTGCACTCTTTGAATTATTTTAGAATTTTAGTTGAATTTAATTTTTGAAGGACACAAAACTCACTCATTTTCCATGCTTGTTGTACGCTGACATTACACAGTAACAGCGAAAGTGTGATTATGTAATGAAATTGTCTCGGTATTAACATTACGAATGACTTTTGGCAAATCTATGATGTATTGTCGCTTGTTAGGAAAGTTATTTTTATACCTTATACACAAACTGTGTGTTATATAAAGTTTGTTCGAGACGAAATGTATGTAACACATAGAAGGTGGGGAGGGGGACCCTGTAAAGTATATATCTTCTTGATCAGGACGTCAAGACGAAGTGAAATAGCTACTTCTGTCCGTTCTCATCAATAGTTCTCGGAAACTATAATAGGTAGAGACTTGAAATTTGGAAGGTAGTCTCGTGTGGGCATGGGATACTTCAAATTTGAAGGAATTTTTGCCCAACGAGAATCGCCCACTTTTTTTAAAGCCTGTAAATCGAACACCAGATGAGATAGAAACATAAAATTTGAATGGTAGAAGCAGTATACACAGCTCTACAAAATGGCGGTACCCAATTTCTCCCTTCCTCTCACTTCCCCTCAAAAAGTAGTTTTCTTAAAATTGCTATCTCCTAAGCTATAAGAGGTATAAATGTGAAATCTTGTATACAAGCTTAGTAAATATACATCTTTAAAACTACATAATATTAAATACCCCTCTTTTTGATGGTTACCCCTCAAAGGCCAACAAACTAAAATTTTTCGTAAATTCAACATTTTTTTTTACCAATTTTTTCAACACTATCTGAATAGGCGATGATGCCAGATAAAATTTTATTTTTTTTTGTGGATTGTGTGTGCAGGGTATTTTATTGTTGCGTATATTTGACTATACCGCCCTTACTGGTTTAAATCAAGTTTAAATAACATGATTTGACACAGTAAAATTTTATGGTGATTTGAAGATTGTTTTACGATAAGCAGTACTAAACGCGAGGGTCACTAATTGTATTTTTAGTAATGGCAAGATCAAGTATTATTTATTTATTATTTATTTATTTATTCATGTCCAATTTGTACAAGTATTTTATATAAATACACCTGTGACCATAACCGTCTATGACTATGAGCTCGGATAATGCCTTCATATCCTTTTTAATACATGTACAGTTTTGAAATTTTTTTGAATGTGAAAAATATAAATTTCATCGATACAAAAAACTATGCTTTAGGTTAGGCTTAATTTAAGCCTTCTTAAGCATAAAATCATTTACTACATTTTCAATGCTATTGTTTTGACTACCATTTTTTTACACATTGAAAAAAAGGCACTTGTGAGTATTTGAGCCTTAAAATTCGTGCTCATTGTAACTTGCGCTCTCGTACACTCGCACTCTCGCTTGCTCAACTTAATTTGTTGCGCTCTTTGTTATATCCTTATGCTCTCCGTACAATAATAACTCCCCCCACACACATACGCACACACACACATACATACGGATGTAAGTAGGCGCCGCATACAACTAATAGTAGTAGCTGATGGCAACAGCACGAGCGAACAACCACAACTCACGCACGAAGTAGTATTGAATTTATTTGGCAACGAGTATTGTTGAACGTCGCAGTCAACGATGGCGAAGGCGCCGACGTCAACCATTGCCAGCAGTCAACAGTGAGCAGCCAGCAACCAACAACCAGCAACCAATACTACAGACCAGGGGCAGCCATCGTGCCAGTGCTGCCGTCGCCATCGACGACAGTAGTAGTAAACTTACGCCATACACAATATTAGGCGGCGTCGTCGTCGTCGTGTACTCGGTTACGGCAAGCAATTCTTTATATAGATTTTTTTTTTTTTTGTATATTCGTTGTTGTTGTTGTTGTATTACCAACGTAGTTTCGGTAAAGGAGCAAAGCCGTAAGTGTAGTAGGAGCAGACGTCGACAGACAACGAAGCGACCACCACACAATTGCTGCAATTTCAGACGACGACAGCAACAGCAACAGCAACGACGCCCCCAGCGTTGGTGGGCCTCGGTCGTTTGGACGGACATAATATATATAAAAAAAATTTTTTGGGTGTCAGTAGTAATACAACCGGCGCCGTTGATGTCAAGAAGTGGGCGCCAAGTCAACAGACGCGCTCGGTAGTCAGTGAAAAACAGCGAGCGCAGCGAGTGTGAGAGAGCGCAGTCAGGCGGTAGGAAAGAAAGAAAGAAAGAAAAAAAAAGTAGGATTTTGGGTGCATTTTATGCTGCACTTGTCGACGTCGTCATCGTCATCGTTGCGTCGGTCGGTCCTTCGGTTGTCCTGGCATCATCACACACACTCTTGGTCGATTGGCTTTTGTTTTGTTGGTCGCGGTGTTGAGTTGAGTCGCACAACGCGGCGCGACGCGTCCCGTCCTAGTGTCCTTTTTGCAAATCGGTTACTGTATATGCAGTCTGGAGTGCATTTTCGTGTACTTTCTGTGTCTGTCTGCCACTGTGTGTGTGCGTGTGTGTGTGTGTGCATTTGGTCGCGCTTTTCTCGTTCGTTTCTTTGCACTTTATTGTGTCATACATTGGCCGTATTCGTATTCGTTGTTGGCTTTTTGCGGTGCAACATTTAAGGATTTTACTCTTGGCCCACGAAACGACAATAAAAAAATACGCCAAAAAAATATATATGTATATATATATCACACATAAAAAAGGCACAGCTGCAAGATAATAAAAAAAAAAAAAAAAAAAACGCAAGAAATGTAACAGTAAAAGTGATACGTAAATCGTAGCAAAAATATAGTACGCCCACTGGAAAAAAAATGCATTGACTTCTTTCTGTGTGTGCAAAACGTAAAAAAAAGGGGCAGCAAAAAAAAAACTATAAGCAATAAAAGTGAAACAACGAAAAGTGAATAAGTTGACAAAAGTAATACCAAAAGAAAAGAAAAGCAAGAAGTGTAAAAAATAAAAAAAAAGTACTCACCAAACAGTAAAAATGCATTTTGGCAATAAATTACGACAAAAGCGGCACAAAGCGTACAAGGTGGGCACAAATGCTGCAAATTAAAAAAAAATAGTTTCAATCAATAAAAATATATTTTTTTGGAAGGATTTTTTTTTTCAAACAGCTGCCAGACAAAATGCCGGCAAGGCAAAAAAAAAATATTAAAATCCAAAAAAAACCTAAAAACTAAAATTGTTCACATGCACTAATTTATTTACTTTGTAATAAATTTATGTATATGTTTAAAATAAATTTTTATATTCAATTTCTTTTTTTTTTCATTTAATTTGCTCACAATTGTTACCATTGAAGTGTGTGTGTGAATATGTGTAGTAGTAGTTTTAGTTAGACTACAACTACAACATTATGTTGGCGCACGGGCACACTTTCAAAGCGTACTAACACAAACAAACTGAAAGAGCAACCCTAACCTACACTCAACTCAGCGCACATTCCAACACACACACACACATACATAAACTTCAACATACCGAAATTGATTTCGGCATTTTTTGTTTTTGTGCTTTATTTTTGTATTTTATTTTTTGTTTAGCGCGCAGGTTTCGTTATTACTTGCCTTGTTTTTGTTTTTTCTAACTGATGTGTGTGCTCTCGCGTGCGCGAACTTTTACTCTCTCTTTGCTCTCACCCATGCTCATTGTTTGACAGCAACAGCAACAGCAGCAGCAGCAATAACAACAACAACAACAGCAACAATATTGTTTTCACTTTTCAACGTGTGGCGCTGAGTTGAGATTTAAGTGCTGTTAAGCTTTATGTGAATTTAATGTTATGAGGGCACTTAGATTTACTATGTGTGGTGATGACAAACTTGCATAAATCATAATAAAATTAAGATCAGTCCAGTAGTTAACTTTAACAATACTCTGCTTTAGCACAACAACAACAACAGTATGTTTAATCTGTGCCTAATTTTCTATTTTTCTACTTAATTACAGTACCCCAGACAGTTTATAAAGCTGGCGGCAAATACTCACGCCCCACTACCAACAACAACAACAAAAACAACGAAAACCAAAACAATACATAGAAATTTAAAATATTACGCTCCCCTACACCTTAGCAAACGAACTAAATTAACACTATGAATTTCACACCATTTGGCAATACATTTCCCGGCTCCCTACCCGGCATACCGCAATTTACAACAACGACAGCACCGTTGGTATCAACGGTGACGGCAGCAACGGTGGCCGATGTGACCGTGACGGCAACGAATAACAATCAGCAGCAACAACAACAACAACAGCAGCAGCAAGATGGCAGCAATGCAAGCAATCGTTATCAACAGCAGCAGCAACAGCCACAACAACAACAACAACAGCAGGTGACGCATTTTAGTCAAACAACATTGCCAATTGCTGCTGCAACAACAGTAACAGCGCTGTCGACAAATAACAATAATAAATTCCGTAGCGGCAATGATGATCCTCAAGGTGATAAGTACAATGGGCATTTGGTTGCTGGTCAACAGCAACAACAACAGCAGCAGCAGCAGCAACAACAACAATATGGTACAATGGCAACATATGGACCACAAACGGAAGATAAACGTTTAGTTGCTGCAGCAATTGCCTATCCACAGAATACAATCACAGCAGCCTCAACGTCATCAGCAGCAGCGGCGGCGGCAGCAGCTGCAGCAGCAACAATTGGCATTAATACAGTGCAAGCGACAGCAACAGTGGGCAGCGCATTACAGCAACAGCAGCAACAACAACAACAGCAGCAGCAGCAACAACAACAACAACAGCAGCAACAACAACAATTGCAGCCACAAGAACTCACGCAGGATTTATGCAATGCTATATTGCAGCAACAAGGTATCAATCAATAATTATTGTTACGAGGGATTTCAAAAATGTCAATATCGCTGTTGATACTATCGTTTCAAATTACCAACTATCGATATATGTTTAAAAAAAAGCAGCTGATCGAGTCGAGCGAGCAAAAACAAAACCCTAAAATCTAATTTAAAAAAAAAAAATGTTTAACCATCTGAAAAAACTATCGATTTTTATAAACTTTTCGATAGTTGGAATTTGATATCGATACATCAATATATCGGAACATTAAATATCACCTAATTATATCAATATTCGAAAAAATAATATCGATGAAACGATATATCGACATTAATTCGACTTCCTGAACTAGATACAGTATTTATAAGGACAGAATACCCGCACATTTCTTAAAATTTTTTTTTTCCAATAAAACCAAAGATTTAATAATTCACTATCCACATATTTCCATAGTACTTCAGAATACCTCATGGCAAACGATAACGCCGGGCACAACGGTTGCCGATTACCTCTCACATCTTCCAGCCAATACGTTGCCACTCTCATTGCATCATTTTCTCAAATACTCAGCGGAGACGATTAAAAAAGAGAATCAGAATGTCGTAAGTAAACATAAGCTACAATAAAAACTTAAAGCAAATGAGCATTAAAACAAAAAACACATAATTAGGTCTTGCAGGTACAAACGGGACCACCTATAGGCATAAATACTATTGGCACTACAACCATTACAATACCTCAACAACAACAACAACAGCAGCAACAAGAGCAACAACAACAACAAGCCAGCACGCAAATGCAGCAGCAACAACAACAGCAGCAGCAACAGCAACAACAACAGTTAACAGGCACTGTACAACAATTACAACAAGTGGCAAGCACTTCTGCCGCGGCTGCTGCGGCCGCTGCTGCTGTCGCTGCCACCACCAGCAGCAGCACGACTGGCACAAAGAAGAAGAAACGCAAAAAGCGACCAAAAGATCGTAAACCAAAACTGCGACCTGGTGAAATCCGGCTGACGACTGCACTCGATGGCAGTCCACTGTACATGTGCCCTGAATGTCAAGTCGCCTATCCGGAACCGGAATTGCTTGAAGTACATTTGGTGGGTCATAATCTAGAGCGACGCTATGTCTGCGATATATGTCAGGCGGCATTGAAACGCAAAGATCATCTGACGCGGCACAAACAGTCGCACAATCCCGAGCGACCGTTCATTTGTACCGTTTGCCTGAAAGCGTTCAAGCGAAAAGAACAGTTGAGTTTGCATTTCGTTATACATTCGGGCGAGAAACGTCATCTGTGCCAAGAGTGCGGTAAGGGTTTCTATCGCAAGGATCATCTGCGTAAGCATACACGTTCGCATATTGCGCGACGTGTCAAAGCTGAATTAAGTTTGCAGAATCAAAGTGAGAATGGCACAAGCATGTTGCAACCGGTTGTAACATCAGCGACAATTGCTGCCGTGCAGCATGCAACGCAACAGCAACAGCAGCAGCAGCAACAACAACAACAACAGGTGCAAAATGTACAGCAGCAACAGCAACAAAATCCACAGCAACAACAACAGCAGCAACATCAAATGCATGCTCAACAACAGCAACAACAACAACAGCAGCAGCAGCAGCAACATCATGTTGTTGTCACCCAACAACAACAGCAGCAACAACAACAAATGCTCAACTAGCCAAATGATTTTTGTAAAGTCAGTTAAGGCAAAATTCTAAATTACTACAAAAACAAACACAACAACAACAGCAATAGCGAGGGTCATATGTATAGTATCGTTTTGAATATTTTCTTGTTATAGGAACAACTTTTCATGTCATTCACAAAACTTCCAGTGAACAACATTTATGCAATTAATTTTGTTCAATTCTTATTATGATATAAACTTAGTCCGTCCTTCGTTAAATTTTATTCAAATTTGTATGTTTATATCATTTAAATTAATACTAAATTTTTTTTTAAGTAATTGTTTAGGCATTTTTTTTAAAACAAATTTACAAAACTTCAAAAATAACTTACCTTGCATGTTGTTGTTGTTGTACAAAACAATACTTTCGGCTTATTAATCTCGGCTCAAACTGTAATTGACTAACATTTCGGATATAGTATGATGATGATAGTACACAAACCTACCGATAGAGAAAAAAGAAAGAAACAACATTAGATTTTTTACATTCATGTCTCGTATCGGATAATTATAAAAAAAAGCAATAATTAAAAAAAGAAAAGGAATTAAAATACAAGAACAAAGAAGTTACACCATTGTGTGAACTGAAGGATTTCTCAAAGAATTTCCGCATCGTAAATGTTGTACAATTGACTAATAAATAAAAAAAAAACAAAAACACACACAATTCAATACAACAAACAATTAATGTGTAACAGATAAAACAAATGTAAAAAGTTTAATAATCTAAAATGAGTTACAGAGGAAATAGTTTTATAAGCGATTTGTGTATTTTAGTAAAATGTATTTTTGTATAAAGGAATTCTACGATAAGAACAATGAGGCTAATTATTTAAATAAATAAATGACATTAAGGTGTATTATATACGTTTCGATTTTTAATACAAATTCACTATTTTAATAAATAATTAATAAGAAATTACTGTTTATTGTTTTTATTACTTAGACTTTAGCCAAAATAACTGGCCAAATAAGTGAGTTTATTTGGTCAAACTGCAATTCACATGCAAACGGAGTCCAAATATAATCTCACCTAATGTGTAAAATTCCGTTACAGTCAAAGGTCAACTCAACTTTGACAAAAGTTTGAGCTGCCAAGTTGATAAAAAAAATAAAATGATAAACTAACGAGTGGCAGTCTTTTTCGTGTTCTGTTAATGATTTAACTTGCTGTTAGACATAATCCATGGCAAATTTTGATATGTTGCTAACATTGAGTAGTTAGCACCATTTCGGGCTTGAGTTTCTAAGCTTTCTTTTATTTTTTTAAGTCTCGTCTTTTTCTCGCCTCTGTCAATAAAAGAAAAAGTTCATAACATGACATGTAAACGAACCACAGACTCGAAAGTGTCCGTAAAAGTGTACGCAAAAGTGAAAAAGAAGGCGAGTTTCGCCTATGTCGCAATGTATTCGTTGCAGACAAGTGCGCACCCAATTCTTGCGACTCGTTTCACTTTTTTGTTCAAACGACTGGTGTTGCATTGGTTTGGCCTATGTCGCGGTATGTTCGCTGTTGACAAGGAAGATACTCCCATTTTATTGCATGGGGTCCTTTCTGCTTCTTTCACCCTACAGCGCGACACTTCAGTGTCAATATGCCACATCTTCGATTCATTTGAAAAATACCTTAAAATTGAGGAACAAGACAAATCCCCAGCGAATGCAGCGCGACATACGCTAAACCAATACTGCACTGTCGTTTCATCATAGAGTCACTCAGCTGGAGCAAGCTATTTTTTTTAGATTTTCTTTCTTTGTTTGCCTTCTTCGCCTTCGGTAAAACAAAGTAATTAGCTTTAGTTTTAATTTTACAACTATTGACAGCTGCCAGAAAATATAATATTAATAAATATTTGCTGAGAATTTGTTGCATTACAAGCAACGGATTGACAAACACTCAAGAAGTCGACAGATCAGTGACATACGCAATAGAGAAAAAAGCAAAAAAAAAAAAAAGCAAAAAAAAAAAAAAAACCCAAGACACATCAGGTTGCACAAATCTAATGATTTGTGGAAAAGTGCTTTCAGTTTTGCGAATAAATGTTCAATAATATAAAACGCAATCAAGTTGTACGCGAATTTATAAAATTTTCGCTAGTGCCTTTGACACAAGCAATTTTTTCTGTGGCACAATGACCATTAAGCCAGTAACAACCGCTAAGCGTGTCAACGCAAGCAGTGCGGACGCGGAGGGCAAAGAGACACACGGTGTTGTCGGGCAAGTGGTAGTCGGCGAGCAGGCGGTTGTCAGAGATGCTCATCGTAACGTTGTCATCGACGGGCATGGGCAGGTTGGTGCTTTTCAGTTGACTCATTACGACATTTGCTTCGCAAATAGAAAATGGATATTATTGTATACATACTTATTTGTATTTATGCATGTGTAATATATATTTATTTTATTTTGATAGAGCCCTCAGCGACGCGTTGAAGTTTACGATGACTTAACTCGCACACATCGTTGTAGTCCACATAAAAGGTTAGTTTACCCACATTTGAAGTAATAAGGTGCAATAATTATTTTGTTTGAACCTCTTGAATTTCAGTACGCGTTCTAAACGTCGTGATCATCACGATCATCATCATCATAAGCGCGATCGTGTGGAACGTGGTGAGAAACACAATCATCCAGCTGTCGTAGTAGGCAGTGGCGTTGCATCAAGCAAGTGTGGTAGTCCTCATCTCTCGGTGACGCCTGCTAGTGTTGGTACAGCTGGCAGTACTGGCGTTGCGGTTAGTAATGGCAATCAATCGCCCGAACATTTGGTGCATGGCTGCCAGACTAACGTAAAGACACAGACTCAACCAACAGCTAACGCACTAAAGCCTAAAGAGGAAACCTATTCCGGCTACAACAGCGGCGACGAACACTCGCAACCAAAAGAAGCAGCTATAAGCGTGGAGGAATGGCAAAGACGGGACGAACAATTCGCCAAGTGTATGCAAGAACGTGGCTATGAGCTCAAACCGGTAGAGGAGGATGGCGCATGCTTATTCAGATCCATCTCTTTACAGATTTATGGCGATGAAGAAATGCATGACATAATACGACAGCATACAATGGATTACATAGTGAGTTATCCAATTTGCTAAATGCACAATATGTCACTTACAATTCTATCATTACAGTACAAAAATCGTGAATATTTCGGTCAGTTTGTCACTGAAGATATAAACAGCTACATAAAGCGAAAACGCCGCAAGGATTCTCATGGCAACCACATTGAAATACAAGCTATTTCGGAAATCTATAGCCGACCGGTAGAAGTGTATTGCTATGAGTCAAGTAAGTTACTATTATGAGTAGTTTATATGCATAAATAGCAACTTTACTTTATTTATAGCACCAATTAACATCTTCAATTCGGAGCAGTCGAAAAACGGTTACCCCCCGTTAAGATTATCCTATCAGCGTGGTTCGCATTATAATGCCATACTCGATCCATACAATGCCACTGTGGGTGTTGGCCTGGGTTTAGCTGGTTATAAACCCGAAATTCAAACCAAGGAAGCAGCTCGACTAAGCGAACAATTAGAAATTGAACAGGTAAGCAAAGCAGCAGCAAATCTAACACTCTAACTTGTCTCACTCAATTAATTTTTTATCTCATCAGACCATGTTCGAAGATAAGCTTAAAACCACAGACTGGGAGGCCACAAATGAAGCCATTGAAGAGCAGATAGCAAGGGAATCCTATCTACAATGGTGCCGCGACAATCTCCATAGATCGCGTGCTACTGCCGCTACAGCCTCATCGACCTCGTCAACTGTAACTTCGGCAGAGGCAGCGCGTTCCGATTCTGAGGCTTCACCTTCAAAATATTCAATGTTGCGCAATATTACTGACGATAGCAATGTTGGCAGTTCTGCAAGTGCTGCGGCTGGTACCGCAGGCGACGTAACAACATTGCTAAGCGGAGTAACTGGCCTTAATGCAACGACCGTTGTCAGCGCTCATTCACCGCAGAATAATCCTTTTGATCATGCATTTGCATTGTCACCGAAATCGCTGAATCAGCTTGCGCATAATCTCAAGAAAGATGTCAATGTCAGTGAGTTGGGTTATGAAAGTGATGCTACCGATATGAGCAGCACCAGTTCGGTGGGACATTGTGGTGGCATGTCGCCGACAACTGCAGCTGTGCAACGTGCAAAAAAAGCAAAGAATCGTCGTGCTAATTGTGGTACTAACACGCTACGAATGGGTAAGAAACGTCGTCACGAACGTGAGGCAGGCACTACTAGTGCAGATAAAAGGTATGTCAGTCAACGAAGTTTCAAAGTTGTATGTAATAAAGTGAAAATTATTTCGAAATCTTATAGCACCGATACAGATGCGCCTTTACGTAAGAGTCCAAAGCATGAAGACTGTCCGAAACCGATTTCGCCTAGCACAAAGAGTGACAACATAAGCACAGAGATCGAACAGCAACCGTGTACATCGAAACAATCGAATACGCCTGAAAAACGCTCTCAAAGCACAGAAACTAGCGATCCAAACATTTCACCAAAAAGTCGGGGTTATTCAAATTTCTATCAGGAGCTACTTGAGGCCTCATATGCTACAGAGGGTAAGAATTTTAATTGAGAATTTCTTTTATCCCTTTTAATACATATCTTTTTCGGTTAGGATTTACCGAGGCTGAAATGCTGAATCGCGCCATTCAAATGTCCACACAAGACTACATCGAAGATCAAAAACGCAAATATCTGTATGGTCCATAGGAATTATTTACGCTTATTATCACTATATGATTAACTTTAATTCAAAATAACTCGAATAATATCGAGTGTTAAAATCGTAAAATAGGAAAGAAAACAAGTTTTCAACACCAAATAAAAAAAGCATTAATGAAGCAAATAATAATAATATCAAAATTGTATACATGATAATAGTTTTTTATAAATATATATATATATTTTTGGCAAATCAAAGAACCTTCAATGAATTAAGATATACGCTGATAATATAATATTAAACGTTTTTGCAATATAACTATTCAATCAGTTTACGATTCTATTATATAAGCCACGACAAAGAACGTAATTAAAACCGAACTTCATTGTTTAACTAAATCATTACATTATTTTTTATGAAAACGACATTTTGTTAATCAACATTTTTTATTATATATAGTAGCATTTATTTTTAATCAAACTATCAACAAAATGCATAAAAGCACAATGTAAAAAACGCGGGCAGTTTTGAATAACTGAGAAGTTTTAGTTGCATTCACTTTTGTTTAACTATTATTATTTACTAATATAAATGGTGCATACAAACATATATAATCATGAAGAGAAATCGTATATAAGACACAAGTACACAACATAGAAATTTAAGTTAATCTTATGAAATCAAGAATTCAATAATTTAATATTAGATCGAAAATAAATTTAATACAAATAAATATCTAAACAAAATAAACCAAATTGAATTATCACTAAAGGCACTTCAAGTAAAACAAATAGATCAGAAACGCTTTCTAAAAAGGCCACAATTCCGAAATGCAAACTCAGCCGAAAACTATTTTGAAATTAACTTCAAAGGATCAATACTTTTTATCATGTTTTTAACGGAAACGTACCCACTGGGGTATGCTGCGGTATCCAGTACGGAGGTGCCGACCATAAAACTGTCTGGATCGGCCACCCCACCTGCCGTAACGGTCTAAACCATTGTGCCAGCGTGGACCATACCGTCTTTGTGATGAACCTGGTCTGGGTGCATATATGGAACCGTATTCATTATTGTAAATGCCACTTAAAGACTCGTCATCTAAATCTGCAGAATCAAATCTGTTTGATAAGCTTGTCAAGCCGGAATCATCAGTTCCATTGGAAGTTCCACCGACTTCAACATAGCCGTCGTCACCACGTTCTGATTCTGATGTGCTTGGGGAACTTGAATCTGAGTTAAACTTACTGTTTCCAGAGCTATTGTCGCCGCTAGTATTTATACCGTCAGAGCCTTCACTTGGTTGAGAATTGTCTTTGGCAGATACTCCACTTGAGGTGCTTTCTTGGTCAATTGAAGAGCAGGAATCAACGTCGTTAGAGTTCACATTGCTAGAGCCTTCTCTTGATGTAGAATAGATGTTGGTAGAAACTCCACTTGAGCTGTTTTCTGAGAGATCAGAAGAGCTCGTACTAACGCCGCTAGAGATCCCGGTGATACAGCCTTCACTGGATTGTAAATTTAATCCTGTGTCATTAGAAAAACTCGAACTGGCATCGCTAGAGTTCTCATTGATAGAGCCTTCAATTGATTGAGAACCTTCACTGGATTGTAAATTAATGTTGGAGGAGTCATCCGAAGAACTCGAACTGGCACTGCTGAAGTTCACGTTGATAGAGTCTTCAGTTGATTGAGAATTGACGTTGTCACAAAATCCAAATGAGCCGCTTTCTAAGTCACTTGATGAGCTAGAATCAACGCCTCGAGAATTTACATTGTCAGAACCTCGACTTGATTCAGTACTGACGATGTCAAAATCTTCACTTGAATAGCTGCTTAAGACTTCAGACGAATTGCAGCCATTGTTACAATTGCAACCAACCTCCAATGATTGTTGAGCCTTCCGCAAAAATCCCTCAAAAATCTGCCATAGTATGCTTCCCACTTTATTAAGTTCACTGGATGTTGACTCTGGTTCTGGATTCTGATTGAGCTGAGCACTCGCGATAGTAACTAGCGTGCACAGAGATAAAATTCTTAGCAAGCGCATGTTACAACGAAATCGACTTGAATAGACTAAAAATTTTTTGATTTCTAAACTTTGGGACTTCACTATTATTACTTTTATACGTTCATTTTCGTACAGAATACTATTATTTTTTTTTTGTTAATATGTTGTTTTTTCGAAAACATCTTTGCTCTAACCCATTAAATATAATTTCAACAAAGTTTAACATTTGCTTTTGTCTTAAATAGAAGACATGTTTAAATGTTTTGCTAAGAAGTTAATTGTTGAAGGTAGGACAGTCAAAAAAGTCTGTGTCTGTGAAAATTGTCATTATCCAATGACATAAAAAGTTGTCTACGTCATTTATATGGTTGTTTTTTTTTTTTTATTATATTTTATTTACGATATTAAAACGTTTATTTATTATTTATTGAACTAATTCTATGATATTATTTATAAGCATGGCTTAACTAAATATCAAAGCACACGTGTTTGGTTATTTTAAATAGTTCCATTAAACTCTTCCCAGCTGGTTAGTCAGTTTAGTATTCATCGTTCGCGAAGGGATGGTGTGGGTGGTCCGTAACGCTGTGAAAGCAAAAGGTTTGATAAAAGAAAAAATTCGCACAATAAATGTATGTTCAATACAACAAAACGATTTGGCATGATATGAGCAGAGATTAGGAATTTGGGTAAGTGTCGAATTTGTGTGTACGATGTTGGTCATTGACTAAGCTAAGTAACTTCAAGTGTTCAAAACTTATGTATGAACAAATGAATGTTTCTATTTGTAAATTTGTGTGAGGTTGTTTTCAAGCTGTTATTTACGCAGTAAGCAAATACGAAAAAAAAAACAAGAAACAAAAATATTAAAACTTATATATCCTTGCAAACATTTGACGGTTTTTTTTGCCTTCTGTTAAAAGAGGAGAAAAAACCTCATTTACTCAGTATAATATAGTTTTTTACATATCATATAGGTTCATCCGTTTGACCTATAATGATCCCACATAGACCTTATAATCATAAGTGAACATATCATATAAGCAGACAATAAAAAGACTACATTTGTACTGACGGACGGAGCTAACCACTTTGAAGTTAAAAACGTTATTTTGCAAGAATATATAAAATTAAACAATTAAAAAACGTGCATAAATAAATCAAAACTAACTATTGAGAAATAAACTTAATGCACATACGATAAAAATGTATTCGTTGTTGATCGATAAGTTTACGCTGATCAATCAATAAATTAAAATTCTTCATGGAATGGGAAGTGTTCGTGATCGCCAGCTTCACTATTTGTCCAAACAAAAGTTAAGTTTTAAAGAAAGTTGCAAAAAATGTACCAAAAATTATGTATGAAAATGAAAAATGTTTTTGTTTTTTCACTTACTTGAGTAAAGGCACCAAACGACCGTTGCATTCGAAGCTCTCAATAACAGCAACTTCCTCGGGTGTCAATTCAAAATCGAACACATGGAAATTTGACACAATGCGTTCCTTAGTCACAGATTTTGGTATGACAATGTGACCACGTTGAATCTGATAACGTATCAAAATCTGACCAGCGGTTTTACCCTTCTTGCTGGCAATATCTTTAATCTATAAATTGCAGAAATACAAAAGTTTATTTATAATTTATTTTAATTAAAAAATCAAAATACCTTTGCCTCCTCCAAAATAACTGGATCACCAGCCTTCGCCCATGGTCGGTTAGGTGAGCCAAGTGGACTGTAAGCAGTGATCGCAATGTTCTTTGATTTGCAGAATTCGCTCAATTTCTTTTGTTGCAAATAAGGATGGCATTCAACTTGATTGGTGGCTGGTGGAATTTTTGCAATAGCTAAAACACGTTCGATTTGCTTGCGATTGAAGTTGGAGACCCCAATTGACTTAATCAAACCAGCTTCGACCAATTTTTCCAATTCACGCCATGTATCGACATAGTCAACCTGCGAGAAGGCAGTTTTGCCATCCTTATCGGTTGGGAACAATTCGCCACCCTCTTGATAGCCCATCGGCCAATGAATCAAGTACATATCAACATATTGCAATTTTAGATTTTTTAAGGTTTCCTCCAGGGCACCTTTGACCAAATCGGGTCGGTGGAAGGTATTCCACAATTTACTGGTCACAAAAAGTTCTTCGCTGTTTAAAATAAAATAAAAGAGATATATAAATTAGTATAATTATAGAATTATGAAATAACTGAATGCTTACCGCTTCACTACGCCCTCCTTGATCTTAGCTTCGATGCCATCGCCAACTTCATGTTCGTTTTGATAGACATGAGCACAGTCAATATGTCTATAACCAGCATCGATGGCAATTTTCACAGCCTCTGCGACCTCACCTTTAGGACTCTGAAAGTTGTTAAGCAAATGACAGTGTTTTTATTAGCAAATCGTTAATTAAAAGTATTTTCAAAATCGTCAAATAGTTTAACCTTCACAGAAATGCGTCAAAGTGAAGTGTTAGTTCTATCAATAGCGATTAAAGAAAGTTCTACAAGTCACAACAAAAAATTATATTTAACACATACTCAAAAGAAAATTAAAATCTCAAATTCTTATCTAACTATGCTTGATATGGCTGTTCTTCTAATATTTACGTTTATAATGACAAATTGTTGCTGTCCAAAATCAATCTAATTAATTGTTAAGGCAGAAATAGATTAATGTGCTAACGTTAATTATTTCACAATATTCAATTTCATAATAATTTGAGACTTTATACTTTTGGAAATTCGCTAATATTCAAACTTTTGGAGCGTGACATTTTCATCATTAGAGCTTATCAAGAGTCGAGTGGGTCTACGTCATAATCATACAGTCTTAACTACTCGACACGCCTCGTGTGCTATATTATATCAAGTAGTATTACTAAATAAATCGTTCTTATCAGTTGTTAGCCTTAGGGGCCAAGAGCAATGCTAGCCTTCTCTTCTTGTTTGTTTGCAAAGTTTTGTCGATAATCTGATTTACAGTCAATTACTTGCCGTCTCAATGTAGGCGTGAATCTGTCAGATAGACAGACAGAACGAGTTAATAATGTGCTTATTGGAAAATTTATACTGATAATATGACTCATTTTGAACAACATGTCGAACCCAAAGTGCAACAAAAAAACAAAAAAAAAGAAAAGTCTTTACACATGTATGTATATGGTAAAACTGCAACTAGTACAGTTATGATAAGGAATTGTTTATCAACTTTCATGGCATATCTCCTCATCCAACATCAAATAAAATTTTCCACTATTCAATGAGCTTACTAAAGAAATAAGCTTAGGTCACCTTGAATATTTAAAAACCAAATAATAATTTCATTAAAATAAATCAGTTGTAGTTGTATACAATTACAATAAAGAATTGAAAGTGAATTAATTAGAAAATATCTGTAAGCGATAGCGCAACAAAAAAACACTTGTTCATTTGTTGTCGCAGGCATGAGCAAATTACAAACATTGTGCGAATCTCCAACTGATATTCTTATTTTTTCTAAACAAATGCGCACTAATCAAAAATGCTAAGCAGCGCTGCTGCCCGCACACCTTTCATAAAACTTTTACCAATACCAATACAAAATGCCGGCAGCAGCGTCGACGTAACGGCACAAACCGGCAAATTCAGCAAAGACGTGTGCCAAAAAAAAAAAAAAATTCACTTGATAAATACGGAAGTCTTGCGAATATGTATAATATATACAAAATGCTAATGTTCTAACTATTTTCATATTTATATAAAGACTAATTAATTGCAATACTTACGCCCCAAGTGCCGAGACCAATAATTGGCATAGCACGGCCGCTGTTCAATTGCACGTTTGGTACAGACATTTTTCGCAAAAATTATACTGCAAAAATCAACGCATAATTAATAAAAACATAGTTTTATATTGCTTTTTAAAGAATTATTACGCGAACTTACTTCTAATTTGTACACGAATCGCTCAAATTAAAATCGACTGGTGCCGTACGCTAACTGTTGGCGCTTTTTATACTATTTTATATATTTTTGTCAGCACTAAAGTGTCGTATGTGCGTGGGCAATTGTCTAACATTGCGATCTTAGCAATTAAAACGCGAAACGAAAACGAAACTTGCCGCCGTATTTTAGGAAATGTCTTAAGCAAATTAAGACACTGTTAAGCCGTAACATTCTCTTAAATGCCAGTTGATAACTTTTTAAGGAAATTCGTATTTTAGGAACAGAAAAAAAAGCTCTTTTCGTCTTAACAAAGACATTTTCTAATACCTGCTCGCGAGGTCGTCTTAACAAAGATTTTGAACGCAAATGTTTGCGAAATTAATATAAATTGTAAAAGTATGACTTTTTTTCAATATTAATAATTTAATAAATATTAATTTTCTTATTACATTACTATTTTGAACAATTGTATTCACTTTTACTCATTTTGCAAACATTTTGTTTTCAAAAAATAATATAGCAATTGAAGCCACATAATCATGAAAACTCTATAATTGCATTTGATTACTTATTTGTTTATATTATTGCAGTGTTATATTTTTCAAACCAAAAAAACAAAAGCAATTGTAAACATGAATGAACATTAGGTAGGCCTATGTTCCATGACGATACACGGCACATATGCGATTGTGTCAGCTAACCGATTGCTGTGTCAATTGTGTCAGTGAATCAGTGTCAAAAGTGGCGCACTTGTGTCTCAAAATGGAAGAAGAAGACGAGACGGAAGAAAAGTGCTAGCTGCACTCATGTTCATTTGAGATACGCGAAAACATAAGCAATGTCAATATTCCATGCCGAACTTAACATACGCTTAACATAAATTTTTCGTACTGTTCTGTTAAAAACAGCTTTCGGGTAAAGAAGAGCTTTCGACTTAAGAGATTGTTGCGTAAAATATGAAAAATCTTAATATCTTCTTTAGAAATATCTTCGCTGATACATTTGTATCAACGAAGACATTTTTAAGACATTTCCTAAAATACGGCGGTTAATTAATGGCAGTGAAAGACGCACTTGCGTCGAAATTGGCGCAAAAGTCTCTTAGAAATAGAGGAACAGGGCACGTCTAGAGCGAATATACAGCGACATACTGCACTGTCGTTTCATAATAGAGTCACCATCATTTTTAAGTGTTGCCTAAAACAATACAGAAAAGCTTTTAAATTCAAGTATTATCTCAAGTTTTGGGTGTTTAAACGAATCATTCAGTAAATCAATATTGGGGAAAAATGCAACTCCAAGTTGAGTGCGTTTCATCAACCTAATGGCCGAAAAGTGACGAGAAGACTATTTGGTCATCAGCTTGGTGAAATTAAACGATGTCTTTTTTGGCAAAAGAGGCTCTATTTTATCTTTGAGTATGCAGGCTGGCAGTTTTAGAGTCATTGAATTTTTTGTTAGGACCCCTTCAGTTACCCTCAAACCACATGGGTCTGAATTGAAAACCCAATGACTCTAAGACTGTAAAAGTTAAAATAACAACCACAAAATTTGAAATTTCTTTGCGATAATTTTCTGGGAGCTCTTTTTTAGCTATTTTGTCTTTTTAAAACATAAAATTTTACTTTTGATATGACTGATATTCAACAATTTTTGCTTCTGAAAATTTGGTGACACTGCTGCCGTGGGTCGCAATGCTAAAAAAGCCACAATGAAATTGGCAATTTTATAACAGTTCATGTGCAAGTTGGACGGTTTGAGGCAAGACTAACTACAAGAATAATCGAATTAGGGAGAAATTGTGGCCGCATATGCCGCATGTGTTTTTAAAAGTCTGTGAAACTTGAGACAGATTCATTTGGAAAAACGATCGCGCTCAATGAAAAAAAAATAAAGAACAATTATTTCAATTGAACTCATTAAATTGTTTGAATTGACTAAACGTAAATTAAAAATTACAGAAATTTTTCGTGTTAATTGTACAGCAAGTAAATGTTGTCCCTTTTTGGTTTATACATTATCTTTGTTTTGGTTCTGACAGATAAGTAAGCCATGCTTATTACAGAATTCAACTAGGTACAATTGAAGAAGTTCTTTTTTTTTTTTTTTTGCTGATTTGGTTTTGTAATTTGTTGGTTCTATTTTTTTTTTTTTTTTGTTGCTTTGATTCCAGAATTTGCAATGTCGCGATCTTTCGCTACCTGGTTTTAAATTGACTACTTTGACACCGGCTTTCACAACGGCTCGTTGGTCTAGGGGTATGATTCTCGCTTCGGGTGCGAGAGGTCCCGGGTTCAACTCCCGGACGAGCCCAAGTCCTTTAACTTTTTATCGTACTCAATTATTGTTGTATTCGTTTTTATAAGTAAGAATGTAATCAATTGATCATGACACCTCTTAAGGCGACATGACTCTGCTACAGGAGTGCCGCATCAGACATTCTAAATCTTAAGAATTTTTGTAAATTCGTTAAATTTTTTAAAATATTTGATCAAAAGTCTATTTTTTTGGCCGCAGTCACTATTAACACATTTCGCCAGATTACGTTGTACACCCGTAGGAGATCCGATTGTGATTGGCGAAAACTGAGGAGTAAACAAAACGACAGGCGCCGCTTAGAACAAAGGAATGAGGTAAGTAAAACTGTTTACTTTAACTTTTACAGTTTTAGGGACATTGCGTTTTTATTCGATTCAAACACTCATTGAAAGATTGTTGAGGGTTATTTTTTGCCAAAAGAGGCGCTTATTTAGCTTTTGCTGCCAGTTTCAGAGTCATTGAGTTTTTCATCTCTTTCGTGCTGTATCGCCTCAAATGTGTCAAATTGACGCAAAATTGTCGCAAAAGCGGAAGAAGAAGCCAGCAAAAGTGGTAGAAGAAGCACTGAAAACTACCTAAGATTTAAGGTAGGCGACAAATTCCCACGAATGCAGCGCGACATACACTAAACCAATACTGCCAAATCGTTTCATAATAGAGTCATAACAAAGTCATCAAAGAAACCGCATTATGCCACAAAATTACTAGAGGGTGTGTATGCGGCAGCCTGTTTTACGATTGTGTGCGTGTGTTGTGCGGAAAAAACCGACGACGACGACGACGGCGCAGGTCTCACACAAAAATCTGCAAGAACAGCGAGAAAAATCGTGTAAAAGCCGCATAAAAATGTGCAAATGAATCTGATTTTTTAGCGATAAATGTGCATTTCCTTAGATAAATTAACTTAGTTCCTATTTCGTGTGTGTGCGTGTGTGTGTGTTTAATTCCTGTGCGTTAGAAAAGTCGCCAAAATTCAGCGAAAACAGCGAAAAGGCGATAAAAATTTGCTGCCGCAAAATACAAAACGGGCGAGAACAAAAGACGAAGAAAGCGTCAGTAGTAGTAGTAGTAGTAAGGGTGGCGGCGGTGGTGGTGGTGGCGGGGGTGGTGCTGCTGGTGTCGTCGTCGCGACAACTGCTGCCGGCCGGTATACGGCAAGTGCGGAAAGTGTTAGTGCATGGAGTACACACAACGGCGTTAAAGTTGACAGTAAGCTAACGGTAAACGGCGATAAGGATCACGAAGGTGGCAACGGCAGTGGCGGTAGCGGCGACGACGACAACAACAAAAGTAATAGAAAAAGCATCAAACACGGTGACAACTTTAGTGATCAACAAGAACAACAAAATCGTCATAATCTTCTGCTACCTCATCACTTGGCCTCATCATCGACGACTACAACAGCAGCAACAACAACACAACGACGTACGCGCAGAAGCGTCACAGACATACACGTAAAGGAGCTACAACAACAGCAATCCGAGCAGCTCCTCTCAGCAACTCAGCTACAGACGCTAAATGAACTCAGCGAACAGCTGAACGCACAAGAGGCCAAAACAGTCCTTCCCACCAAGCAGCAGCAGCTACAGAGTGGTGGGGCAGCCACAATACAAACCCCTAAACTAACAACAACAACAACTACAATAAAAACAGCAACATCAACGCTTAAAGCCAACGAAATGTCTGAAACGGGTTGCAAGCACTATCAAAGCTATGTCAAGGAACAGAGTTTGGATCCATATCGCATCATTGATGCTTACTTTGCTGCTTGCGTGAATCGTGAGGCGCGTGAGAAAAAGGTTTGTAACTAATACACGAATATGTTAAAACCTCGCCAATTGATTGATCGTCTACATTTCAGGCTACATCCTGCTGCTGTTTTGAATGTGGCAGCTACGGTCTTCAGCTTTATGCCTGCCTGCATTGTATTTTCTTTGGCTGTCGTGGTGCGCACATTGCGAGTCATATGCGTGCCAAGAAGCATGCCATTTCGCTGGAGCTCTCACACGGTACTCTCTATTGCTTCACCTGCCGTGATTTCATCTATGATGCACGAAGTCGTGAATATGCGCTTGTGAATCGTAAACTGGAGGCCAAGGATTTGCAAAAGTCCCTCAGTTGGCAGCCGTGGATACCGACGCCGAAAGAGACTAATCTATTGCTAGCCAATCCTCGGCGGCGACGTGTCCGTGCGAATGAAACTGTTGGTCTCCGTGGTCTAATTAATTTGGGAGCCACTTGCTTCATGAATTGCATTGTGCAGGTGCGTCGCATTGTTGCATCATATGACAAATTCACTCACTCAATGTCTGGCTGCCGGCCGGTTGTTTATCTCTCTTTTTTTTTTCAGACGCTGATTCATACGCCGCTATTGAGCGATTATTTTCTATCGGAGCGGCATGAGTGCAATGCCAAATCATCGCTGAAGTGTCTCGTGTGTGAAGTGTCACGTCTGTTTCAGGTATATTGAAAAGTTTTGAAGTACGACATCAATTATAATATTTTTTTTTTCACACAGGAATTCTACTCCGGCTCACGTTCACCGCTCTCATTGCATCGCTTATTGCATTTAATCTGGAATCATGCCAAGCATCTGGCCGGCTATGAGCAGCAGGATGCGCATGAATTTTTCATCGCCACACTTGATGTTCTACATCGGCATTGTATTAAAGCAAAGGCCGAGCACGATAGTGCCAATAACAAGAATTCGAGCGCCAGCAATGCCAATAGCGCTGCACACTGTTCGACGCAGTGCAATTGCATAATTGATCAGATCTTTACCGGCATGCTTCAGAGTGACGTTGTCTGTCAGTCATGCAATGGTGTATCCACCACCATCGATCCCTTCTGGGATATCTCACTGGATTTGGGCGAAACAACGACTCACGGTGGCGTCACACCGAAATCACTGATTGATTGTCTAGAGCGTTATACACGCGCCGAGCATTTGGGCTCTGCGGCCAAGATTAAATGTTCGACGTGCAAATCGTATCAGGAATCAACAAAGCAGTTCAGTCTGCGCACATTGCCCAGCGTGGCATCGTTCCATTTAAAGCGTTTCGAACATTCGGCGCTTATAGATCGTAAGATATCCACTTTTATTTCATTTCCCGTTGAGTTCGACATGACGCCGTTTATGTCGGAAAAGAATAACGCTTATGGCGATTTCCGTTACTCGCTCTATGCCGTGGTCAATCATGTGGGCACCATTGATTCTGGCCACTATACAGCGTATGTGCGACATCACAAGGACACGTGGGTCAAGTGTGATGATCACATTATAACAACAGCTACCCTGAAGCAAGTTTTGGACAGTGAAGGGTAAGACGCAAACGAACGTACGATCGAATTACAACTCATTATATATTTTGCTTTGTTGCAGGTATCTTTTGTTCTACCACAAAAATATTCTGGAATATGAGTAATAGACTGCTTTATAAAACAAAAAATAAAACAACAACAACAACAACAAGAACTACAAGAACAAAACTAAACAAATTATTAATACTTATAAATACAAGAAAAAAAAGTTCAACAAATAGCTATACAACAACATAACTACAACAGTTAGCTCCAACAAAAACAAAAAATTATTTAAATTTAATAGTATTTCAATTACAAAAATAATAATAATAAAAAAGAGAACGATAATTAAATATAACATGTACGCTATAAAAATTATAAATTAATGCTAATGCATATTACAACAAAAATATAAGCGCTAATTTAATTTGTTAAAAAAAAAAGTAAGTCAAATTCAAAAACTAAATGATCTATAAAAGAAAACTATGTCGAATTTTGAAAAATCCACAGAAAAAATGATATAATTATTTTAAAACTTAGTTCAATCAAAAATAGCAAAATCTATGGTAAAAAAGAAAAAAAAAAATTAAAAAAAATTACCATTATTCTCTTGGGCTCGTCCGGGAATTGAACCCGGGACCTCTCGCACCCGAAGCGAGAATCATACCCCTAGACCAACGAGCCAGTTGGAAACACGTTGACAAAAAACATACACAAGGTTGCGCTAAATTCAGCTTATCCACTTAACAAGCACTGCCAACCTGTGTTCGACTGTCGGTGCGAAAGAGAAGGGCTGAGAGTTGATTTTAAATGAATGCGCTCATTGAGGTTTTGACAAAAGTTTCATGTTATTGCAACAGCCTTTTAACAGACAGAGTGCTGTGGGCCCGAATTTCGAATTTTCGCACAGCGGGAATCGAAATTTAAAAACTTTGCAAAATTAGCAACTAAATGAATTGCGGTAGTCATTCATGGCCAGCGAATTCTGAAAAGTTCATAGATTTCAAATTCAAAATTAGGTCCCACAGCCCTCTGTCTGTTAATGTAAATAAATTAACAGAATTTTGCAGCACTTGTGATAACATATGGCATCCGGTGGTCATGTGACTCACCTAATATCGAATTTTGCTTCGATAAAATGGTCATGCGTACAAAGGAATGCAGGACCGAAATTCTTTTTTTTTTTTTTTTTAATTTTACGCAAGGTTGCGGAGGTCTCGTTCAAATCCTCCTGTTTGGCATCAATGAAATCAACTGTGAGTTTGCTTTGTATACGTTTGGAACTCTTTAATAAAAATGAATGTGAAGTATGTTTATTCATAGAATTTAATTTCAAATTGGTGTAGCAAAATAAAGTTTATAAGCTTTATAACTTGTCTCACTCGCACTCAGCAACAAAACCCAACAACAAGCAGAACGAGGCATGCCATTCGGGACCGAAATGCATCAATATTTTGTGGAAACGAAGAATTCAACAGACAATTCGACTATCGCAAATGTATACAATCAGCCGCGTTGGTGGTTCGGCGGTGTCTCATCATCGTTGGTCGCCTGTGTGGCGGCACCATTCGATATTATCAAAACGCATATGCAAACGCAGGTGAAAAAGAAAAGCTCCTGGATGACAGCGCGTAAAGTGATACGCACGCGAGGCCTTATCGGCTTCTACGATGGTTTCTCGGCGGCGATACTACGTCAGATGACAAGCACAAGTCTACGATTTTCGGTCTATGAATTCGGCAAGGGTCAACAATTAAGTGATAACATTTATAAGAAAGTCTTACTGGCAAGCATTGCCGGCGTCATGGGCGCCGCGGTGGGCATACCGTTAGATTTGGTGAATGTACGAATGCAAAATGACATGAAGTCAACGCCCGAGACACGCAGGAAGTGCGTCGAATATTTGTAAAATATATATTAATGTGCAAGAAATGCTACAACTGATTTTCTTATTACAGTTATAAACATGTCTTCGATGCATTGATGCGTATACCGCGCGAGGAGAGCTTCTTTACGCTCTATAAGGGCGGCGGTGCGGCCATTATGAAATCGGCCATTGGCACAATCGGACAGATTGCGATGTATGATCATGTATGTATACACTACACTCAAACAATGCGCTATTCATAATCACTCACCTACGCACAGATTAAGGAACTTCTGATATATCGCTACAAACTTGAAGAAGGCATACATTTGCATTTCTTGAGCTCGGCATTATCATCGGTTATTGCGTGCGTGATATCACAGCCATTCGATGTATTCAAGACGCTGCTGATGAACGCCCACCCCGGTCAATTCAATTCACATCTAGATGCAATGATCTATATGACACGCTTCGGTCCGACTGGCCTCTTTCGCGGCCTTATGCCGACCATTGCGCGCAAAGGTCCCTGCACTGTGTTACTGTATCTGATCTACGAGCAAATGCGATTGCATTTTGGCTACGTTAGGGAACCAATATCACCCGATGACAATTATGAACAATAAATATTTTTTTTAACAAAAAAATATTATTTTATTTTTTCAATATATAACTGTGCTATGTCTTAATGTAACGCTAAGAAACATAAAGAATTAGATGATTTAAACAAGAGATCACGAATTTTGAATTAATTCGTAATGTATTTCGATAGAATTAATTCAAATGAATTCGAATTGAGTGAGTAAGAGGCACATAATCAAATGACTTCGAGCTAATTAGCGTATGTTGTAAGGTGTTGTACGTAGACATAGGAATCTCCTAAAAATGCCCTGTTTTAATGGCAATTCTTATGTCTACATACAAAACCAAACAACATACGTTACGAAAACCCCGCATGTAAATTGGCTGTTAGTTGGAATTCGATAGTGTTGGGAATTCTGTTAAAATTAACTAGAATGAAAGAGTGTCCAAATATTTCGAATTGTTCGTTAAATTTTGTACAATACTTTGTTATACTTAGCATGATCATTAATATTCAATCCTTTTCAATCACATAAGTTAAGAGCCTCTTTTCTTCGTTTGATAACAAAAACTCAGAACTTCGATTGTAATTAGAAATAAAAATAAAAAAAACAGAACCCAAACATGACAGACTATGTCTTTTATCTGTTGGCTGACAATCAGTCAGAGAATGCAAGAATATTACGGCCGCGTTGGTGGTTCGGGGGCGTGGCTGGTGCCGTCACGCAGACCGTTATGGCGCCTTTTGCATTAATTGAGACACGCATGCAGGCGCTTAAGGACAAACTGAGCATGATTGAAGCCTTCAAACTTGCCGTGACAAAACAAGGTTCGTTTATACTTTCTCTCTTGCTCGTACGGTATTCATTAAAATCGTTTCGAAGGTTTCTTTTCACTCTATGACGGTCTGTCGGCGCAGATTGTACGTCAAATTACGTATACGTCAATGCGTTTCCATTTGTACGAAGTGGGCAAGTCGTATGTGAGCGAAGAGAACTTTAGTCATAAAATATTTGTGGCTGCCTTGTCGGGCGTGTTGGCCTGCTCGGTGGGCGTGCCCACAGAAGTGGCGCATGTGCGTATGCAAGTTGATCGTGCGTTGCCCGATAAGCAGCAGCGTAGGTAATCATTGTTGCTTTTACAGAGAGAAAAAATTAAGAATGAATGATATTTTGTTATTCATTTTAAAGATATCGCAATGTTTTGCATGCACTGCTAAAAATCTATATGCAGGAAGGCTTCTGGGCGCTCTACAAAGGCGCTGGCTATGCAATGACCAAGGCGGCTCTAGTGACAATCGGTCAAAATGCTGTCTACGATGAAGTAAGTTAAGATTTCTGATTCATTACAATACAATTAACTCTACTCTGCGCAGGCCAACTATTGGTATACAAAGTATCTGGCGCTGTCCAATGATTCAACGAAATTGCATTTGGCTAGCTCGATCACAGCGGGCTTTGTGTGTGCGCCGCTCTTGCAGCCAATTGAAGTGCTCAAGACAATCAATATGCAAACAAAGGAGGGTTTTTTCAAGAGTTGGACACATGAGATACAATATGTGACCAGATTTGGCTTTCTGGGACTTTTTCGTGGCTTTGTGCCAGCCATGCTGCGCTTGGTGCCGAGCACAGTTTTATTATTTATCACATACGAACAATTACGCGAGTGGTTCGGTTATTATAAAAAATTGGCGGAAGTCTAGAATAAGACGAAGAAACTCGCTGAAGAAACAATCTATAGCAATGTGTGTGTGTGCTGCAGGTCAACTGTGCGTATGAGCAACATTTAATAATGCAAAATGATAATCACATTAAGGCAAACACACGCACACACATAAGTAAATTATTCTAATGTTATAATAAGAAGAAGCAGAAAGTGCAACCTCAAGTGTTGAAGAAGATTGCATATTTGGCGTCTATGATGGCGTGACGTTATGGCAAGACAGTCAGAGAGAGAGAGCAACAGCCGCACAAACTAATAGTCAGCCAACAGCTCATTTATGCAAATATCCACAAACACACACGCACACACACACTCTATATATACTTATGTGCATACATAAACATCAGCACTCATACACTTATGCACGCATTGAGGCAGCGAGGCAGGCCGTCAGTCACGCCGCACTTGAATGGCTTTGGAACAGCTTGTGGCGTCTGTTAACAACATCAACAAATGCCAACAACAACAACAATAGCAATAGCAGCGCAAATAATAGCAACAACAACGAAGACAACAACAAGAAGACAAACAACAAACAAGAAGAAGAGCAATAAGCACGATGCGTGCTCAAGAAACAATTGGCGTACGTTTTACATACATCGGCTGCTGCTGCTTCTTCTTCTCCTACTTTATCTGCAATAGAATTGTAATGGCAAACGCTTGAGGCTTCATACAAGTTGCCAGCCCAACTAAACGAGTTCTAATTTAGTTACATTGTGGCAGATTATTCTTATTTGGCCACGACTCAAAATTGCCTACTTAGAAATTCAATTTCCACAACGATTGCAATCACGACAACAACAAGTGCAGCGTACTCACGCACACACGGAAGCACGCACAAGCACATGCTGCTTAACTGAAGACCACCTTCAAAAAGCAAAGAAATACAAGAAGAAAGAATTGTTATCTGACCACGTTAAGGCCTTACGTGTGCTCATATACGTTGTATGTAATGGACCATTACGTGACGTAACGTAATCATTTACGCAATGCGTGCGTGCATGGAAAGTATAGCGCGCGTTTGAGTCCAAACACAATTGCGCATGGACATAGACAGAGAACATTGTAAAAGGACTCAACATTGTCGGAGAGATGCCAATGATTTGTCAATTTGACAATAAAAATTTCTGAATTTGTTGGTGAAATTATAAATTATCTATCTATATACATATAAAACAGAATGTATGTCCATATATATATGTTTCATTCAGACTCCAAGCCGGCTGGACCGATTTTAATGAAATTTTCAGGTAATCTTTAGATGGAAAGTGTTTATTTAAGGTTTGATACTGATCGGATCACTTGAACTGGTAGCCCCAAAACAAAAAGAAGAAGAGAAATTAATAAAATTAATATCGTTGTATGAAAAACATTTTTCATTTTTAATATGAAGGTCGGAAATTGCAGAGGTAGTCTTCTGGTAACCTTCATGGAAGAGTAAATGGCGAATTTAAAGAAAACCAGACAAAAATGTGGATTAAATTAAAAAATTTATCAGTTTGAAGGTATCTGATGGGTACTAATGTAGATTAAGAAGTTTTTTGTAGTATGCGATCAGAGAGGTATATTTATTGAACTCGCATACAAAATTTCAGGTTCATATATTTTATAATTTTGGAGATATAGCAATTTTGGAGTGAAAATGGGAGGAGGGGAAAAATTTGTGGAACGCCATTTTGTTTGGCTCCGTTCAATGTATTTACCATCTGATTTTCATGTCTCTATCTCTTCTGGTGTCCGAGCTATAGCCTTTTTATGGTACTCTGCATATGAAGATAATGGATTTTTCTTGAAGATTAATGAAAAAGTTATATGGTGGGGCCTTTTCGAGCTGCAGGGGTTGGAGAGTAATGTGCAACAATGAAAACTTTCGCCTTTGTATAAAATTTTGTAAAATTTTACAAATTGTTGCTCAAATGACAAAGTTTGAAGATGAATTATTTAATAAACACAGGTCAATTATAAGGGATATGGCTTTTAATAGATGACCTGAATATTCAGTTAGAAGAAAAAATATTTCAAATACCCAAAAGTTAATTTTTTTTTGTTTTTGTCCGACTTTTTTGAAAAATACACCTCTCTGTGCAGCCTCCAAAACGTTTATACATATTTTAATGTTTGCTTGGCAAAAATAGTTTATAATTTAGTTGCAGCGAAATGTTGTCAAGCAAACTCATTTCATATGCCATTTGCAAGTTATTGCAATATATTCTCTGATTTGGTTTGTTTCGTCAAATTTGTTGCAAATATTTTCGACGAATTGAATTACGCGCGCTGAAAATGTAAATATTTTTCATTGAAGTTAATAGTTTTATCAAAATTGTTGGCAGCCAATAAAACCATTCATTCATCCACCCATTTGTCCGTCCGTCCGGCAATGTATCAATCAATCAATCAACTTTAGAATTCATTTGGTTTTTATTACGATTTTGTTAAATTTTGAATTCATTTACGAGCGCACTAAAATTTACATGCCAATATATTGAAAGATTGCTATATAAAGTTTCTTGACGTTCGCCATAAAAATAGCGCTTACTTAGGGGGGGATAAGGGGTAGGGTAAGTCGCTGTTTATGTCGAAAACAAACTTGGTTGCATTGTTTTTTCTTATTTTTAAGAAAAAGAGAAAAAAAAAAAGTTTTTTTCTAATAAGCAAAAATATTACGTATACGACGTGTTGCACATGAATTCTATTGTTGATAGTTTTTTTTTTTTTTGATTTTTTTTGCGCTTTACTTCACTTGTAAAACAAGCCAAAGTTTTCAACACACACTCACACTCACACACACATGCACATCTTTCTGCTTTAACAATTTGATATTATTAGAAAAGTTTTGAGCGTTGAACAGCATTTGATGCGTTGGCGTCTGTACGTGGCTGCTGCTGCTGTTCCTGCAGCTGTTGTATGTGGGGTGTAGGGTATCTCTGTAAGCAAGTTGGTCGTCACATGTTATACTCTCAAAGGTCTTCAACAACAATAGCTTGTTTACGCTTTGACAAACTTCACCAGCTGCTGTTGCTGCCGCTTCTTCTTCATGCAGCTTCAAGTTGTTACCACAGTGCAGAAAAGTTTCCTATGTTAAGCAACTTACTTATTCAACAATGCTGCCAATTACAACAATAACAAGCACAGCTTCGGGTCATAAAATTGCTTAGGCGTGAAATTTGTTACCATTTGCCATGGCAAAGTGTCTAAGATTCCTTACAAATTAGCTAAAGGTTCAACTTGCAGCAGGCAAGCTAAACTTCATTTGAGGACACAAATCGATGCGACGCGCTCTGCTTAGAGTTTACAGCTTGTGCGATATATACAAAAGTCGGCTCATACATCTTATTGACACTGTTGCGGCATTATGAGCCGAGGCACGTTGCTCAATGCTTTTTGTCGCTGCATTTTGTGTTAATGCTTGCTGGCAGTTGGCCAAGTAAAGAAACTTTTACATGACTTTTTTTGTAAATAAACATTTGTTTATTTTATATATTATATAATTCAAATAAACTTAAAAATGTTGGGGCGTGGCATTATTGAAAGTCAACTTGCATGTTGAAAACTATGCCACAAGCAAAAGTTAGCTCACTTAGCTTCACTTTGTATGTAATTTAAGCCTGATATGAAGTTGGGCTGTCAATCGTGTCTTAATATGCATGTGTGTGTGTGTGTGCATGTGTTGACTGCTTCAACAACTTGCGAACAATTTTCATAATGAAAGATGCCAAAAAAAAACCCAAAAGATTGATCATACAGACAAGCAGCCGCTGGCCACAAAAGCTTGTAGCCAACAAGTGCAGCAACAACAATGCGTACAGCAACCAAAATTTACAGTTTTCTTTTGCCAAATGCAACTACAATGAGTGAGAGAGATAGGCAGAGGGCAAAGAGTAAGTCAATGTAAACTAACATGGCCAAGAATTGTTGCAAAATAGTGGCAAAAGCAAATTGTTTATTTGCCAACTTGTGCAAGCACACATGTGTGCTTTGTTGTTGTCTTTATTGCTGCTGTTGTTTTTGTTGTTGGCGTAAACGTTTATTGCAATAGTTATGTATGTATGTGCATACAAAAACAAAAGGCACAACGTCATTATTAGCTACGTAGATCTTCTTTAAGGGGGTTCGAAAAATAATCATGTAAATAATACATATATATTTTTTTTTTTTTGGCGCAGTTTTTGTTTTTAAAAAAAAATTTTAACTATCCATATAAACATATTTATTTTAAAAGATTTTTTAAAAAATTCAGATGAAAAAAAAAAATTAAAATAACGAAATTATGAGGCGTTAAGTAGAACTCTTTTTAGAAAATCAATATTTCGATCAGCAATTGTTGAAAAAATTTCAATGAGCCGTCTTTTTATTCAGAAATGAAAGAAATAGGGCGATGCAAAAGGAAA
The DNA here is from genome assembly GCA_034638295.1 of Phortica okadai. Classification (NCBI taxonomy): domain Eukaryota; kingdom Metazoa; phylum Arthropoda; class Insecta; order Diptera; family Drosophilidae; genus Phortica; species Phortica okadai. The sequence continues at coordinate 6,136,882 of CM067852.1, forward strand.
AAAAAATTAAAAAAAAAAAATTAAAAAATTACAGGTGCTTAAAAAATAAAAAAATATATATTTTTTTTTAAATTTTTAGGTTATAAAAGTTATAACATTCGAACGAAGTACCCAAACGAAGAACTCCTTTGCATCGACTCAGACATTGTCCCTAAGAATATCTCATTTCAATTTTAGCAAGATTGATCCAGTAGTTCTTGAGATATGATATATAACAGTTGGAAAAAAGTAGTTTCAAGAAATAAGCAAAAGAAGAAACAATACACCATATGTACCCTACTGTGTGTCGGGCTTAAAATTGCTATAACTTCCGAAAAAATTCCAATTTTAAAACTGATAAAGGCTTAAAATGTTCTTAAGAGTGTAAACAATTTATTTAGCCAAAACAAAAAAAAAAATGGATTTTTAGAAAATCTCACCCTTTAAGCGCAGCACATTTGCACAGCTGCGCCGATTGTTTTAGCGCCTGACGTGACCTAAAAACAATCAACAACAGCACCACCAACAACAATGACAGCAACAACTTGCAATCAACTGCTATAATCAATGCAGCAACAACACACATGGCGTATACGTTATTTTAAAAATTTAACAAGGCTTTTATTTGGGCAAAAAATATAGCCGAATTATAATTAGTATTAGCCATTGATAATTGTCTAATTTCCTTATGCACAAGTAACTTTCTGACCTGCAACAACTTTTTCCCAACTAACTTCTAACACCTAAATGACCATTAAAAACTTTTGCCACACCTTAATTTAAAGTTCATTAGGTTAACAGCTCAGGCGTTGCATTACGGTGGGTTGAATGATGAGAAGAGGCGAAGATTTTTCGTACATTTATACATTATTATTAATAAGACTCTTGATTAGAGTAACTCTGCACTGAGTGAGTGACGTCGTCCGTCTGGTTTCGCTTACAGGCACAAATGCAGTCGACTTCAACTAGCTAAAAGTAATTGGCACAGTCGTAGGGGCGTCTTTTTGGCAAACTTTTGCCGCCTTATCATTTTAAGTTTGAAATGAAAGCCTCAACTTGTGGCATATGCTGGGCCCAGCCAAACAAATTACGACCCAGCGCATTTTCAGCCGAAGACAGTGAGTGCAGAAGAGCAGGGGAGCGAGGGCAGGCAGTGAACAAAAGCGCTTTGAAGAGTTTTAATTGTGCGGCGACACATGTTCGTAATTTTTGCAAAGTGCAATTTTTCTTTAGCCCATTTTTTTTTTGTTTTTGTTTTTTTTATGGCATAGTTAGAGTTTATGACTGCCACATTTGTGCACAGCTGTGACCCGTTGCTTTGTGGTTGGTAGACTGCAGCCGATGGCCGCGATGATGATGACACTGCAGTTGTATTTACAGTTACTTTAAGCGGATTATGACAAGAAGCTGACTGAAATCTTTGCTTGTTACTTGATGATAATGATATATAAATAAAAATAAATAATTATACAAACTCTTATAATTATTTCTTTGCATAGTTGTCTCATATAAAATAACTGCATTACGTATACGCAACGTTGCATGCACAGAGAGAAGAAGTTAGGACTAAAAAACTAAAGAAAAAGTTTAGCAAAATACAAACTTAATTTATAGTTTGTTTGCCACCACAAAACAACGTTTAAAAACAATCTTAACTTCTATGTGCTAAGTATAAAACTGAAGAAGGAAACTAAAACAAACACAAGCTTTCTTTATATTTATATTTGTTTAATAAAGTATAAGAAAATAAAAACACTTAATTACGCTTATTAACTAAACAACAACAATAACAACAACACCACCATTCAAAGACTATGTCAGCATTAAGTTACATAATTAAATTGCTTATCAAATGCAACGCTGGATCAACTTTGAGCGTATAAAACTTTCGATCGTACACAGTTGGCAAAAAGCTAAACTATGAATGACAAGTCTGAGTTTCATTTAATGACAGTACAACAACAACAATAACACATACACACCCACAGCAAAAACTAACTGACTGTAGAAAAGATGAATTCAGACAAACTCAATCATGAATAATTCTCAATGCGACTTTAGTAACTCATTGTACTTGTTGTTGTTGTTGCTGTTGTTGTTGTCTTTGTCGATATGCAACGCTGCTGCATTCTGTACAATGTCAGTTGCAATATATCATAACCAAGCTATCTAGTCATCCATCATAGCATTTGTGGTTGTTTATAAAACAGTAGTACACACGCCCACCACCGCCCCTACCCGTCTTTGCCAACACATTGCATCATTTATTCGTTTTCATCGTTACGATTGAATGCATTCGATAGAGTCATTTTTTTGCATTTGTAGTTTTATATACGATACGTATACGAAAATGAATGAAATCTGTCTTTGCTGCAATGCAAAATAAGCAAACTCAGCAAAACAGTTGAAAAACTTCAAACGAAAATATCAATCAGTGGGCGAGTGAAAAACATGAGTAAGCAATTGTCTTCTTTGCTATATAAAAGCGGCGTTTTATATGTATTAGTGCATGTATCTGTGTGTGTACCATATTTATGTTTTAATCTTTTCTTATTTGCAAATGTTGTACTTCATCCAAAAAAAAAAAAAAATAATTATTATGCTTCTTCTTTTGTTTGAAGGTGTCACGGCTCGGATTAAAAAAAATTATCTGAAGGTTGTAGATCTTGAAAATATGCTCTGAAAATTTCAAGAGCATCCCACGAATACTTTTCGAATTATTCCAGAATGTAGGACAGCCACTTTGACGCTGGCTAGTAGAAATCACTGTCCTTTAAAAACTGCTCGATGGATTTAAATAAAATTCAGACTAAAGTCTTAAAGAAGATTAAACTAGTGCTTATTCAAGGGACTTGATGTTTTTTAATTAATTTTTTTATAGACAATTTATTGTTATTTTTTGTCTGAAAATCGAGAAATTTACTTTCTGTGGTCGATATTTTATTGATTTTCAAATTAAAAAAAAATTCTTCGATAAAGCAATAGATTTACTATTAAACTAACGGTTCAAAAGTTATGATGGTCAAAGCAAAGGGCTATTTTTTAAAAAGGGACTGATATAGCTATAACTTTTTATATTATTAATATTATTTCTGTGAAATTTTTGTTGAAATCAAATATAATCAATACGCAATGAAGTTGCATTATTAGTTTCATAAAATAAATAAAATTTCTATTAACAAAAATCGTTTTTTAGTGACTCTAAGGAGACGACACTTCTTAATTTAATTTAATTTAATTTAATTTAAGTTTTAGTCTTTGTTTCTGTTATTATATGAGTTCAAGATCAAAGATTAAGCAAAGTTACACTCACCCATTTATCTTGCTGTGCCATGTATACGTTAATTTCAATATTCACGGTAAGCTGACGTTGCATGTCGCTGCCAACTATGAACTTCAAATTGATTGACATTTATCTCGCGCGGCTGACTCTTTAGCTTGGCAATTTGGCTGTTGTTGTTGCTGTCGCTTAGTTTTTTTTTTGTCATTTTCAACGAATTTCAACACTGTGTTGGCAAAGTTCTCTGCTCGACGTCATCAACGCCTCAGTCGTTGTTGGCAACGCTCACTTGCTCAGCTACACTTGACAGAGTGTTTGCACTTTGCGCTGATTTAATCTTATCTAGTTATACCCTGTACCTTATGGTACAAGGGTATATTAGTTTTGTGCACGTCGACAATGTATGTAACACCTTAAAGGAGACATCTCCGACTATACAAAGTATATATATTCTTGATCAGTATCGAAAGAGAAGTCGATTTAGCCATGTCCGTCTGTCCGTCCGTCCGTCCGTCCGTCTGTCCGTCCGTCCGTCTGTCTGTATGAACGCGTCGATCTCGGAAACTATAATAGATAGGACCAAAAGCTCTTCGCAGTTCGATTCTGTGATTCATTACGCAGATCAAGTTTATTTTGTTTTCCCCCTTTTTGAGTTAGTTTAGGGGTGAGGGGCAAATGACTGAAGCTACCTCGGGTAAAATAGTACAAAAGTCGTATTTTCTGCGTTGTCTTTTGTGATAGGAACACCAAATTTGGTGTGTATATAGCTGACTCAACTCTCAATAAGAAAAAACAAAAAAATGGGCGTGACCACGCCCCTATATAGTAAAAATTTCAAACGCTCATATCTCAAGAACCATACAACCTACAAGAATGAAACTTTGCATGTATGCTATTGGGATGGAGTATAGTAAGATTCAAATATAAAATGGGCGTAACCACGCCCACATATAGCCGAAATAGAAAACCGTTATATCTCTGTAACGAATTGGTCTAGAAGAGCAAAAATTAGTAGGTATGATATTGAATAGAAAGGAAATATGTTTCGATTAAAAAGTGGGCGGGGCAACGCCCTACAACAGACGTTACTAATTGAAGGTACAGGGTATGTCGAAGTCGAGTACTGTCGACTCCAATCCTTACTGGTTTTCATTGTCGTTGTCATCATCATCATGATGATGATCATCACGCTGCAAGTTGTAAGTTGCACGTTGATTGCCACAATGCTTGACGTTTGTTTGACGCAAATGCTGCAAGTAATAAAAACAAATATTTCATTTAATTAAAATGTATTTGCAAGACATTTAACATTAAATATAATTTTTCTTCTAGATAGAAATTTGGCGTAATACATGTTCTTTAGGGTGTCCCTTATTTTTCAAGGTTTTAATATTTTAACGCTATAATTTTTTAATTCTATTCTAAAAGACTTCAAGGTCTTCAGTAAGAAAGCTATAGTTGAGTATACTCAACAATTTAATACCCTGCACATACGTTAGGCGTTGCCACGCCCTAAATCTATAAAAAAAATATTTATCTGACATCGTCCATTCAAATAGTGTTCAAAATATCAAGAAAATCGGTAAAAAAAATTTCGAATTTGAGCTTAATGGTCTTTCTGGGGTAACCAACAAAGAGAGGAGAATTTCGTGGTACTCAGTTAAAGTTTCAAAATCGAAACTTTAATAGTTTTGGAGATAAGGCAATTTTAAGAAATCCATTTTTAGAGGGAAAATGAGGGAGAGTAGCAAAAATTGTGGCATGTTCCTAACTCATCAAAAAAGTAGGCAGTGCTAGTTGGGCGGGAAGGAGAGGCATAAAATACTTCAAACTTAATGTTGTGTATGATCACACGAGTCTATCCTCCAAATTTTAAGTATCTAGCTATTAGAGTTTCCGGGAACCATTGGAAAGGACGGACAGATAGGGATCAATTCGTCTTGTCGTCCTGATCAAGAATATATCTACTTCGAAGGGTCCTTTTCCCCACAGTATGTACAGGTTATAAAAATTGACCATATAAGGGCCACCCTAATACTCATGCTGTTGTTGTTGTTGTCAAACGCTTTGTGTAATGTAAATCGAATCGTTTGCCAAGTGCAGAAGCGTTCGCTTAATTACATAATTACCCGTCAGCCAAGCTGAAAGTTGCACAGCGCTTCATATTGATGTGCACTTTTCTCTCTCTGACACATCTAATTGTGTGCGCTGACTTTGATACTGATTGCATAACGGTGCTTTTCGCAAATGCGCGCAGCTAATTGCTTATTACAGACAAACAGAGAGACAGCGAATCGGACAGACGGTCAGACTGTTGCACAAATGTCGCGCGGCACTTGAGACAACAACAGTTTTCCCTTCTTTTCCATTACCATCACATCATTTCGCATGTTAATTTACGTTCTGCTTGGCACTTGCAACATGTCAGGCGATTTGTAGGCGTGTTATGGCGTGGAAAACGCTTTGCAACAGCTTGTTGAAAGCGCAGCAAACCAATTAATTGTGTGGAAAGTGACAGAGCAATGAATGAAGACAAACACAATCAAAAGTAGAGCAGCAAAAGAAGAAGAAGAGAAGTGGAAAAGCATGAAAGAAATTAAGGATGAATGGAAGCAAAATATATGCGCGTGTGTGTGTGCAACATATGCTCAATGCTAATGAATTAAAGAGTTGTCATCAACTTGTTGTTGTCGTCATTGCCTGCAACAACAACAATAATTACTATTGACTTAATTAATGCACATTACATTGTCGAAACAAAAGCCAACCAAATACATGAGGCATGCAACAATATGCGCTTCAAGGTGAAATTTACTTTATTTTTTACTTACGACTTCTTCTTCTTCTTTTTTTTTGTCAACAACAAAGATCTCAGTTGAACTGTAAACGACAGAAGTTTAAGTAAATATTAAGTAGTTTCACTTTGCACACATTTTGGTGCGCATAAGTAACAACAACAAAACAACAGCAACAGCGGTAACAACAACAACGACAATTGAGGTTAAGTGAATGTCGAGAGTCAGCATTGTAAGTGGCGCTCGTTAGCCTGCGACTCGTTGACGGCTGACTGAGTGACTAACGACAGAACTGATGAACGGACTAACTTACGAACTGACTGAGTGAGTGAGTGTGTGAGTGAATAAGATATAACAGCGAAGTGTAGCAACACATGACAGCCTTTAATATACTCACACACTCACACACACACTCACACAGAGACAGACAAAAAGTAAGACAAACGATCGGAATTATGTGCAAGCACAGCGACACTTAAGGGTTAAATACACAATTTTTTATTAAAAGCGCACAAAGAGAAATAAAGGTAAAAACACACACACACACACACACACACGCACGCACACAAACACAAATCGAGGTTAAGCAGTTTCTACCTACATTCTCTCCTCTTCAGCAGCGCATTGTGTGTGCTCTGTGAACTTGAAACTTTTGCACATTAAATCTTAAAATTGTTCATTACTTTACTGCATTAAATTTGCACAAAAAATTGCACAAATTAGCATTTAATGCAAAGTTGCCGCAAGTTGTGTGTAGCACTGTGTAACATGGGCGTATTTAATGTTTTGTTTCTTTTTCTGACGCTCATTGGCTCATAGAAGATCGAATCGGCTTAATTCGTGTTAAAATGTCATTTGTTATCGTCAAAGCTTTTGAACATAGACCAGTACAATGTCAATTTATAAATCGGTTGGTCTCGTTTCTTCGTACGTTGTGTCAATCGCCAACGCGATTGCTTTGTTTACAAACAAGTCTTGCTTGCTGACGTCATCTTCGAGTATGAGCGAATCGTCGTGTCGAAGCCAACTCACAGCAGTTCAGCGCATGAACAAAGCCGATTGACGCCTAGAAGATCAAATCAGCTCGGGTCAAGCAACACACACGAAATTGGTGTTAAAATGACGTTTGTTATAGTCCAAACTCACTCAACATTGACCAGTACAATGCCAATTTAGTCGCACGTCGTGTAGTAGCAATGCCTGTGCGTTCGTGTATCATGAGCGATTCGAACACAAGGGAATATTTCGATCGTATTGCTTATTTTTCCTTTGAGTTCAAGCTCATTCGATCGCTCATACTCATTCAATTAAAGTAAAAAATCATAAAGAATACGAGTATGATCGAAAATTTGTGCTCCGTTCCAGCTCTCTGGTATATAAGCTTTAATTAATTAACCATCAGAGGAAAATATTCGACTGCAATGACTTTTAAAAAAATCATTTTTCAAATTTTTTTTATTGCCTTAGCAATTTTGTTTGCAATTGTGCACAATTTTTACACAATTGCTTCAGAGCGCATATATAAATTACTCAAAGCATTTCGCAAGCTGTCAATCTCGGCATTTTACAACACACTCACCACGCATATATACACGCCAGGACTAACTTTACTTCAATATTTCATCATGTGCATCCTTTGCTTGGCTTGGCATCATCTTTGGGATCATCATCAACGCAACGCTCAACTGTAATCACATCATTTTACATCATATTTCATGGTTCATCTTCGTGTCGGCCCTCCCCCCAACCCCAACCAAACTTTCCACTTGCTTATAGATGACGCAGACTGCGTTTTGTTTGCTTCTTGTAACTATTTCTCTTTCTCTCATCCAGCCCGACTGCCTAGTGAGTCTGTTTTGTCTCTTCGGACGCGTTTGCTTTAACGTCTTGCTGCTGACGCATCTGTTTTATACGCGGTTAATATTAGAATTAATAGAAAAGCAGCCAACAAGTAAGCAAAAAATATAAACCATAAGAAAATCTTAGCAGAGGCGGAAGTTTGGGTCATCAGTTAGAATGTTAAGCAGACCAAAGTGAATGAATGAGTTGCAAAGCAAATGACTGCGAATTTATTAGCAAAGTTATAGAGAGAGAACACAAAATAACAATAATAGAAAGGACAACAAAATGCAGCAAAGTTGCTTGGGCAATAATTTAAAGCATACTGTTGGGGGCACATAAGTAATTCTATTATACGAAAAAGTCTTAATCCGCATTAATAATTATAATTAAAAAAATGTTAAGATTTGGGTAAATTAACTGCCGCGATTTTTGTTGTTTTGTCGTCAAGTGAAATTCAATCAATGCTAACGCACGCCTCAAGAATTTCAGACAATTAAATTAACGTAAGAAATGAAAGAAGAAAAGAAAAATAAATAAAGCTAAAACAATTTGCCAAATGGAACACTTTTACATAACCCATTTTTTTTTTATTCATATTTAAATAAGATATAAAAATTACAAAAAACAGAAAACAGACCAAAAGCGAAACAAATGCACAACTTTCTTAAAAATTAACTGCGCGTAAAATTTTTAATGTCGACAAAAAACAACAAAAAAAATCGAGAAACCAGAAAAGGAGCTATTTTCGGCTTTGCCGAAACTTATATACTCTTGGTGAACGTTTATAAATTACTTGAAATAAAATTATGGGAGGGGGGGTTCATCAAAATCTCATCAAATCTCACCTAGGTAGGGGGACATCTCATGTGAACTTTTTCAATCTCATCAAGAGGGGAGGGGGATCGAACTTTCGAGAAAAAAAACCTCATATAATTTATGGACGCCGTTTAGGAGCATTTTCCCAATTATTCTTATTGGAAAATCGCTTTTATAGTTTTCCAATAAGAAAATAATAAAGATAAAAAGAAGTAGCCATGCCCATTTTATAGGAGATGTCACCTTCTCTGCGTTTCAAACTTCATGACAAAGTTAATGTACTCTTGCAAGTGTATAAAAAGGGTTTGGTACACAAAGCAGCGGTGGTGAGGAGAGTAGAGGAGTGAAAGCCCGCATAATTTTGCATAATTAATTTAAGCGTTGCAGCGACTTTGCGATCATGACGTCGACGATGTTTTTTGTTTATTTAACGGTATTTTTTGTGCGCTTTGCGGTCGCCGGCGCGCCCACAAACTCATCATCAATCGCAGATTATGAGATGTAAATTAACTGTAGGAAAAAAAAGTTCTTGAGCAGCGCGTTGAATATTTAAACAATTGTAAATGTGTGCAGAAGAAGAAGGCATTTAGCTGCGAAAACAAAAAATTCGAATTAACAAATAACAACAGCAACAACTTTTGATTTGACAATAAGAAGGATGTAGAACGACAGTAATGAAGCTTAGAAATAAAAATACAATAAATTGTGTGCTAAGCTGACGTTATTGTTGTTGTTGTTATTGTTGTAGCATTAGAAAGTGTTGGCTGTCAGCTGACATTACCGAACGGCACTTCGTAAAGCAAACGATGTTTCTTTTTAATGGCACAACGGCCGGAAACCGGAAGTGGTAAGACGTCGATGTTGTTGTTGTTGTTGTTGCTATTGTCGAGCAGAGGAAACATGAACAACGTGCAGCAAACGGAAACATTTACAAATATGTTTTTTTTTTTTTCAGCGCTTTTGCTTTTTGATTTCCAACACGTTTTTGACATGTTTGCGCTACTTCTGAGTTTAAGTCTGAGTCTGAGCCAACCTGCACGCCTCCACCTCCGCCTGCCCCACTGCCTGTCGAGTCACATTTGTTGTACAACAAATGACAGTCGGCATAGTTTGCATAGCTTGCTGCTGAGCGGCTTTGCTGACAGTTTGCTAAACACAAAGCCAACAAAACAAAAGACCGACAAAAGTTGACGTTGCCAACAAGCGCTAAACTAGTATCTAGTGTCCGAATCAATGGAATTATACTTATATTGTATGTTAGCAGCAAAAAGTATAAAATAATTTATACAAAAAAAAAAAAGACATGCCAACACAAAAGACAGATTTTTTGCTTACTTTTGCCGCAACGACAATTTGAAAGACAGTTATATATATCAACTTAATGTGAGAACAAAGTAAGACGCATAAATGTTGACGGCAAACATATTAAAAATCCATCAGTGCAGACACTTTGAAAATCATGCATGTCCTTTTGTAATTGTGCGCTAGAAATGATGATGAAGATGATGAAGAAGAAGATGGTGTCAAGATGGCTCAACAATGCAGAGACAAAGTGCACACTGCCGGCGGCAAGTTTATGTCTGACATTTGCTCTAAACGCGAAACACACTTTATGCAGCACAAGATACAATTGCTGTGTGTATACGAGAAGGTGAAAAGATACGCCAAGAGCAAGCAGCAAAGCAAAGAAATGAATGGGAATGCGAATGTCAATACCTTTCGTTAATGATAAAGTAACATTTTTTATGTCGCACTTAAGCGAAAAAAACAGAAACAGAAAAAGGGTAAAGGGTAGAGCAAAACAAAAATCAATATTTAATGCCGCAAGCAGTGGCAATAACACTGCAAGGATTGCAGGGCACAACAGTTGCTGCAACAGGATTATTAAGAAGTTGAATAGTGCTAAAATATGTTGTATCAAAAATAATTTTGTAAAGAAAATAAAGAAGAAGATTTCAAAGCAAGACTTTGTACCTCCGGAAGAAATTCACTCAAGCTAGAGATTCAAAAGCAAACATTCAAAATGTGTAATTTAATAATAATAATAATTTAATAAAATTTATTTATATTTTTTTATTATTGTGCATAAAATTTTATATACACAAATTTTGTTTATTATTTTTTTTTGTTCATGCTAATAAATTTTGCTTTATTTTCATTTGTTAAGTTGCATTCAAGCGTAAAACTGAAAATATTTATTGCATACTTATGGGGGGCGAAATTGAATCGAATTGGATCAAGCGAGAAAGCTAAAAATTACTTATCAGACTCATTTCTACTTGTTTATTATAATGAAAATTCAGTTAATGAAAATTTTTGCAATTTTGTAATCAAGTTGAAATTTATATGAAAAAAATTACGTATACGTGCTGTATTACAATTTGATGCAAAAATGTTGCTACTTAATTTCAATTAGTTAAAATTCTTAATTTACAAATATTACGTATACGAGTGTGTGTGTGACTGACAAAGGCTTAAGGATGCTGCAGGCCTGAGTATTTCGACTAATGTAGATGCATAAAGCAATCTACGCTCAATGCTTGTGAATTGTTTGAAATTTACCAACTGTGAAACAATTTCTTAATTTGATTTGCTCGCTTGCTTGCTGGCCTTTAGATTCTGGTTCAATCGCTTTGCAATGCTTCAGCAACAGAAACCGGAACAGGAAATAGCAACAGCAAGCAGCAAACAGCAACAGCAACAGCAACATCAACAGTAACAGCAATAATAATAATAACAAAAACAACAAGAGCTAACAATGTGCCGACGATGCTTCATCTTTCAAATGGAACTAATCGGTTTAACTTTGGAGCAAAGTTTGGTCAATCAACAAAATGATTTAATCCTTTTGAAATGTTAAAGGCGTTCATCAGCATGATGAACATTTCTTTATGTATGTATGTATGTATGTATGCGTACTGCGCCTGTATTTGACATTGTGTCGTTTGAACGTTCGACGCCGCAAGTCAATCACAAACGCTTGCCTATTTATGATTGATATTAGGGCAAGGCAAGCCCATCAAAGCAAAGCAAGCCAAAGCTAATACTCAACTTTAAGCTTAGTTGGCAGTTGATTGGGCATGAGTGTAAGGGGGTATGTTTATACATATACTTAGTAAGCGTTTTGCGAACGCAAATGAATATTCAAGTGGAAAGTCATAAATTTTGGCATGCGACATGCTTTGTTGACTGCCAAACCGGCCTAAGGGACAAACACCCACACACACACACACACACACACACACACTTGTATGAGTAAAACCAACAACGCCATTTTAACTTGACTTGTCTTGACTTTGACTTCATTTAATTTACAAATTTAGTCGAAATTTTCGTCGTTCATTGTTTTTGCTTAACAGTGTGTAACAAAAGTGCACGCACACACGCATACATGGCCACATTATATGTATGTATGTGTGGTAAATGTCGAGTGCGCGCAGTTGTTTTTTTTTTTTTATTGTTGTTGGGCTTGTTTTAAGTACACTCGACTTTTCAAATGTGTCCTAATTTATTGCTGTTAATTTTTCATGCAGGTACGTACATGTTCATATTTATTCATGGCCTGACTTTGCTATACGAATGCCCTTAAAACACGCTCTTCATTTATATGCTGCATACTTCAGAGCGCAAGCTGTGCACAACCGAAACAATACAACAATCATGATATATGCAATTATTAAGTTAATTGAAACAATGCCACAGTAAACAAAATAAAGCGAAATAACAAAAATTTTTTTTTTTTATATTTTCTTTCTTTACTTTACAATTGTCCTTTTATACAAAGTTGCGCAACAATTTTCGACATTTGCGCTTTTAATTTTCTGCGAATTGTTTACGCGTCATTTTGTTTGTCTTCGACAATCAGAAAGTTCAGGCCAGTCATGTCACCGCCCCTGCAGCTCAGCTCGCTTGAGTTCAGCCGGCCTGGCAAGACACAAACACAAATTTACATAATGAAAATTGCTCGATACGATACAGCCTAAGTTTCATTTGCGTTGTGTCGCTTGATTTATCAATTTTCCAAACAAAAATCTAATCAAATTGACAATTTCAAACGCAAACAATGTCAAGCACGAAAATGACAATGCATAAAAAGCTGCGCAAAATCAAAGATATTCATTGCCTTTGTTAATTAATCATGGCTGCGTATATTTTTGCTTTTTCGCAGGTAACTTAGAGAGACTTAGATCTTAGCTATAGGATAGAAAAAAATCACAAGCACATACAACGTGCCGCAAATCATTCACGCATGTTATTTTTGTTTCTTTTTTTTTGGAATAAAATGTTGCTGTGCTTAAATAGAAATGAAAAGTAGTACATACGCCAACGCAGCATAGAAATGTGCCTAATGGCATACGAAATACATCGAATCTGCCATTTTGGCAACGATGTCAATCAATCAGCAACGCAAACGGATAACTTGCGTCAAAGCCAAATCCACGCCTGGTTGACATTGCCCTCGGCAGCGCCACCAACGCAAGTAAGCCTTTTAATATGCACAAACAACAATAACAACAACAAAATCAACCAAGAACTGCTCAGTGAACCAAGCGCGAAAAAAGGTTAGCAAAAAACTCTAAAAAAAAAAAATAAAAAGTGAGTGAAAAATGGCAGTCGTGCGTGTGACTTGCACGTTATTACAAACTTGTTGGCTTTGCATTCACTTAACGAAATGGCAATAAATTTGTATTATTTTCTATTTTTTTTTTTTTTTATTATATTCTTCATTTGAATTAATTTGCCAAACAAATCGTTTTTGTGTGTTAAATAAGTATTATGTTGCCGAAAAATATTATTCAGCAACGTTAATTGGCAACAACAACAAACATGCAACAAGCACAAGAAGTGCCCTGCCACGCCTCAAACATTGGCAGCTGATTTTTAATATCATTTGCTTTTTCGCTGCAATGTTTTTGGTTCGTTTTTGCAGGCACCCTGTATGCAAGTGCGAGATTTTCACTTAGAACCCACAATAAAGCCATTGGGCGTGGCGGGGCACCCCATGAATGTAGCGCACATTTGTTAATAAGAAAATAAACATATTTTGTATTGCACGTACAACAAAATCAACAACAATAACAACAAATATGAATACTATTGCGCTTAGGAGGAAGCACAACTATTGACTTAGGACAAGTAGCACTGTAGCTGCATGTGTGTGTGTGTGTGTATGAGTAAAATAAGAAAACAATACAAAAAGTTGCGATTTGTTGTTGTTGCTTTTGTTGTGTTGTCTCATTGCCCATGGCCGCCACTTGAACTTATTAGCCAAACAAATTGTGTTGACTTGGTATTTGTCTCGTTGTTTGCCCTTAAGCAGCCACAATCTCATTGCCGGCAGCTGCTCTAAGTTACTCGCTGGCCACTAATGCGGGCGCCGCCAGAAGTGTGTACACACCATGGACGGTCGGTCGGTCGGTTGGTCGGTTGGTTGGCCGTCAGCTACAGTGCCATCGTCAAGTGGTTAACAAGTTAGTATTTTCAAATTGTTCACTCGTTTCATTTTCATTTTTTTTCATTTTTATTTTTGTTCATGCTGTCAGCAGTGAACGTGCCTGACTGTCTGCCTGCCTACATGGAGTACTTCTGTAAGAATTTCCGCATAGCTGACTGACTGACTCAACTCAACGCAACTCTAGAAACTCAAAGCACATACAACGCTACAAATGAAATTAAAGTTGTCTTAGCCTCCAGCCACCATCACTGATTTGGTAAGCCGCGTCGTAGGGTATCACGTAACCACAAAAAAAAAAAAAAAAAAACTTGTCTGAGCGTTGAACGGACAAGAGCTTGATGAAAGCGAATTGAGCAAGCGACCGTTAAATGGAAAGTTTTCATTCTTTTCAACAGCCAAATTTACTTTTCTTTTTTTTTTCATTTTATATTCCATTTTGCATTTTGTTTCCGTACTCTTTTTTTTTTTGTACTTAATCATCAATATGGCGCGCTGGGTCAAAGTTTTGGCCGGAATTATCTTGAGTTAAATTTCAGTTTGAGCTTCAATAAATTTTACATGGCACGCGTACAACAGCGGAATATTAAAATATTGTCGAACTTTAAAATCTAACTACTTAGTAAGGGCGTTATAGTCGAGTATATACGACAATATAATACCCTGCACACACGTTAGGTGATGCCACGCCCCAAAACTACAAGAACAAATATTTATCTAACATCAGTCATTCAAATAATGTTCAAAATATCAAAAAAAAATTTTGAAAAAATCTGAAATTTAATGAAAAATTAAGATTTGTTAGTTTTTGAGGGGTAACCATCAAAGAGAGGGTAATTTGTGATATGCAGTTTAAAAGATGTGTACTTACTGAGCTTGTATAAAAAAATTCAGGCTTATGCCTCTCACAATTTTGGTGGTGTGACAATTTTAAGAAAACCACTTTTAGAGGAGAAATGTGGGGGAGGGGCAAAAATTGTGGTAAGTAGTTTTGTATGGCAATACATACTGAGTCTACATACCGATTTTTATGTCATTCCGATCTAATATACATATACTTTATGGGATCTCCCTCCCCTTCTTCTATCCGTTACATGCATTTCGTTCGAACAAACACAATATATCCTTACACAATATGTGTATAAAAACCAACAAAAAAAGTTTTGCAAAGCAAAGCATCAAGCGATAATCTGCAACCGCAGACATAGCCAGGAAGAGAGGGAGGCTGATAGGTCGGTCGCGTGCATACAAGTTTCACCAAATCGAAGTCTATAAATTTGCACAAATTAAAAACATATTTCTCAGATCATATTCATAGGTAAAGTTAGGTTGCTCTCGCTTGCTTTCCTTGATTTTTTTTTTCTTTCCCAACTTACACAAATTTTTAGCGGCAAATAAAGTGTGGCAAGCGAGTGTTTTTATGTAACCACGTACGGCACATTTAATTTGCCAAAATGCGCGTAACATGCGCGCCAAGCGAAATAAGGACGCCGCGACGTGAGGATCTTTTTAAATAAAACAAAAAAGAAAAACGGAAAAAAAAACATATGTGTTTGAGGTTCTGAGAAAAGACAGGCAGTCAGACAGACAGACATATATGATAAGCAAATTCATAAACCATTAACATGAAGCAAGCGAGACGTAACGTGTTTATGTGTGTGCGTTTGTGGTTAAAGTCAGCCGTAAAGGCATGAACTTTTTGGGCTTAAGGGGGAGCTAAAGTGAATTCGTTGAAAAAACAACAGATTTTTGTGATTTTTTTTTAAGAAAATGTTAAACATTTATACATTTATTTAAATGGCAAGTTTTTTTTAATAATATCTTCAGCATATTTCGTGTAATATTCGTCACAATTCAAAAAAATGTGAGCTGAGAAAAAAGGTGTTTTGCATTGACCACGATTAGAGATGACTGGATCATTTAAAATTTAAAAAAAAAATAAATGATTTTTACTGATAAAATTTGTCATATCCAGGTTTTATTTTTAAAAATTTTTGTTGAATTTTTTTTGGCACCTTGAAGTCAAAATATCATTTTTCCCCAAATAAAATCAACATTCAAGCTGCTATAAAAAATACTTAAAGTTAAAAAAGAAAACCTCTACGTCAGGACATTGCTAATTATGTCTAGAAAGAGTATATAAAATTTCAAAAATATCTGTTCAGTAGTTTTTGAGTGAGAGTGGAAGGAAGATGAAAACTAAAAATGCTCTATCCCCGTCAGTTTTTATCGGATCAAGCTGAAATTCTCAAAATATTGTATTTTCATCCCAAAAATTTTGAAAAACCAAAAAAAAAATGTTTAATACTTACTCCCCCTTAAGGATCTGTGCAAAGACGGCATTGGCAACTTGGCTCAAGTTTCAAACATCAAAAAAAGGCGAAAAATAAAATATATGTATATATATCGAAGGCAATGCCGTCAATGTGTGTGTGCGTGTCGTTTCATTAAATTTTATAACAAGCCTTTAATGTTTGTATAGGCAAACAACCATCATGCGACGCGAAGACATGTCATGGGCGTGGCAGTAGTCATATGTATGCGTTTTGTAGGTAAACGTTTTGTCAGCCATATGGCATTGGCATGCCTTTATGATGCGCACATGCTGGCTTAAGTGCCAGTTGGCATTGCCTGTCGCGCGTCTGTCTCTCCGTCAGTTTATAGTCCTATGTGTGTATAGCGTAATTGACGCCAATGCGGCATCAACAAACACCAACACACACACACACAATTTGCTACATTAATGCGTGTACTTCTCATATATTTAGACGTGCGTCAAGCAACAACAACCGCTCGCCTGTGATAATATTCCTTGACAAATAGGTTAATGCGTGCATGTCAATAAACATTATACGAAATGAGCGAGTTTTACGAAAGAGAGAGAGAGAGTGTTATATCAATCAATGCTGCGTTTAATAAGTGCACAAATGATGCTGATGTAAGTCAATGCATTTCAAGTAGTTCAACATGCCTTAAGATACAAAATCAAGCGCAGCAAAGTGTCCTTAATCAATACGTAATAACAACAACATGACTCGCGTTCAATTAACATATTAAATCAGTTGTAAATCATTACATATATTTACACAATTTATAGCAACCAAGCAATCCTTTCGCAAATAAACGTTACAACGACGAATAAAATGGAGCACAGCAAAGGAGTTAAAAGCGCAAAGGCGGCAGGGAAGCGCAGGAAATTGAAACCAATCAAATGCGGAAAAGCGAAAACTTCTGACGTTTATCTGAATTGCAGTTAATAGTGTTGGAAAGAAACAAAAACACAGAAAAGAGAACAAACACACACACACATACACAGAAGCAAACAAGTGTGCGTTGAGGCTGAGCAAATGTGAAAAGCACACAGTCAACGAATAAATGAATGAATGGAAGAATGAGAGAATGTCGGCATGAGGAATAACTTCGCGTGACTTTTGTTTGATTTCGCATGCGTTGATGCGTGAAATAAGCCAAAGGGCTAAAAATATACGCACTCAGTTACGCTCAAAAAATAAACCGAAGCCAAACAATAACATTCTAGGTCTGTTTCCATTTTTTGTAGTTTTATATAAAATTATATGTCAAAAAACACAAAAGATTTAATAACATTTTTAATAATTCCCAAATTTAAGCAAATGACTTGATCATTTAAAATTCAAGAAAAAATAAATAAATGATTTTAGCGGATAAAATTTGCCATGTCCTGACGATTTTATTGAAGTTTTATTTAAGAAAAAAAATTTTAATATTTTTTTAGCAACTTGAAGTGAAAATATCGGTTTTTGACAAACAAAATCAACAACTGAAAACTAAAAAAGAAAACCTGGACGTCAGGACAACTTATTTATGTGACAAAAAACACAAAAGATTTAATAACATTTTCAAAAATCACCAACTTTAAGCTGTCCGACTCTCTACTCACCATCTTTTACAAAAAAAATTACCGTATTAAAATCATTTGTTATGTAATTCTGATACACCCTTTAGAGTATGCCCGAAAATCAGCTTAAAGACACCTTTTGCGTCATCAAGAACTTTCGTCAGCTGTGCATGTGTCAGTTTGTCATTCAAACTTAAGCAGAATGTATTGCATGACATGATATTGTTATTATTTGCTTCACTGGCTTGCTTGTCTGCCATTTTGTTGTCCTCCTTTAACTTCTTTTGTTTATTTTCGAAAAAGTGACGCTTGACTTTGAATTTGATTGCTGACAACATGGCGTATACGCAACGTTATTCTTGCTATACTTTACACAGAATTTCTTTGTTGGAATTTTTAATTGGTTGTATGTCAAAGGCGACGTTTTATTTGCTCAAAAGACATGTAAATGCTTTAAGTGATTTCATTTTAATTTTCTTGTTTATTTTATTGCATTCGCTCAAATGCAAAGCAAAGCAAAATAAATAATCAAAGAGTTTTCGTGCAATTAATTTTACTTGTTGCTTGCGACGATGATGATGATGATGACGACTATAAACGAGCAAAAACGAGCGACGACGGCAAAGCGTTTTCCACTGGCTTGCACACACATGCAAATTGCAATGAGCACCGGAAACTGTTGCGCACAGACAAGTGACACTAATTAAAACACATTCAGGAAGTTTATGTCCGTAACATGATGATAACGATCATGATGATGATGACGTTATGAACTACCAACAGTTATAAATGTAAATACATTTTGCAGACTCAATGATGATATACATATTGAAAACTGTAAAAGAACTCTGAACAAATCAAAGTCGTTCAACTAAATGCACTCGAAAAGGAAATAATGTGTAATAAAATTTATGCCAAAGAAACTGTCAGAGAGCAAGGCAGCGAGAGAGGAAGGGAGAAAGAGTTGTGAGCGCAGCAGTAAGCTGCTTTGATTTATTTTGAAAACAATTAAATTATTTACGAGTATTGCAGACGCTTTAAAGTCGTCGTTGTTGTTGTTGGCATTTTGCATTTTTATTGCCATAATGCTGCTCAATAAATGCTCCAATGCTGCTCCACTGCTCACTTTAAGCTTGTTACGACTTGCGTACGTGTCTGCAACTGAAAACAAACAATTTCGCTAGCACATCAAAAGGCGCCTTGGCTGTACGTACGAGACAGGCAACAAAACGATTCACTACTCATAAATGTACACACACACACACACACACAGCAGGGCACAGCAGTGGTGTGCGCGAGTTCAAAGCAAAATTCAAGTTGTATCTTTAAACTAAACAAATCGCATATAATTTTTCTCTCTATTGCATTGTTATTGTGCAAATCGTGTGAAAAATAAATAAATGGCAACAAAAACAATCTTCAACTGCACATAAAATATTTACCAGCTGGCATTACTTTCACTTTAGCCATTTGTGCAGCTACAAATGTATCTTTTCTGAGTGGTAGAAATTGTTTACTTATTGTTATAATAACGTGACTTGTCGAAAATGTACAAAAGCGTGCCGCTGCTCTAATGGCAAGTGGAAGCTGATGTGCTTATTGAAAAGAAAAATTTATTACAACTTACATTTGAATAAAAAAATAAAAAAAAATGAGAAGCAACAAAATATTTGCAACAATTAATTCGTATCAATCTTAGACATTTGCCACACAGAGAGCCCACAAAAGATTGCGCATTTAAGTTAGTGCTCAAATGACATTTTATCTGCGTTCTCAGTGTCCTTTGTCGCATAATATCACTTCATTATTAAAGGCAAAACTTTGCGCAGTTCGTTCAACGCGGACGGACGACAGGCCATTTGGCATATACAGATGCGTTCCATTTATGCAATGAATGGAAAGGACATTCTTAATGGCCAAACAAAAGAAAACGAGGCTAGCGACTCGAGCTGCAAATTTAACAGGTGAGCTGTGAATGACTTTGTATTGACAGCAATATACGCTACACCAATTGTTGTTAATAATTAACTATTATAGAGGCAGAATCATAATTAATCGGCTCGAAAATTGTCACCTTCTGTCATTCGAAGGTTGTCAAATAAAGTCGTCGATTTTATATTTATTTATTGGTATTTTTATTAATAAACTTAAAACTTATTATTTCTAATATCAATGTATCGAAATATCGATATTTTTTTTTTTCTATATCGATGTTTTTGAGTTATATTTAATTTATCGATATATCGATGTAGCGATATCAAATTCCAAACATCGAAAAGGTATCAAAAAACGATAATTTTTCAGACCGAAAATTAAATTTTAGGATTTTTTTTTTTTATTGTCGACTCGATCAGCTGTTTTTCTTAAATCATACCGATATATCGATACATCTATATTTTGAAATAAAAGTATCAATTGCGATATTGATATTTTCAAAATTATTCGATACAATATACATTTATCGATATTTTTTAGCATTTCCGATATCCCTAAAACACGTCCATTTCGATCGACTACTCACTGCTTAATCACAAGGGCTGCCAACTCGCTTAAAAACTAAATATATTGAAAGTGTCCGAGATTTTTCAACACTTTTCCCTTCCGTTAATATTTCAATGCAACAAAATAATAATTCTTATGCAATACCAACAATATTTTGTACTTGTTTAAAGTTAATTATTGCAAATCACACAATAAAGTCAACTCAAGGACATCAACAGGAAGGTAGAATATAAAAACAAATTCAATTCAATTGCAAAACTAATATGCCGCACGCAATAAACGTAGCTAACACACAAAAGTGGCATAAAAAACAATGTCTTAGTTTGAAATGAAAATTGACATGTCCTTCACAGCGAATGTTACTCTCTTTCTCGCTTCTATTGTTTGACGATGCTCGTTATGCTTTTATGCAGACTCTCATTCCTTTGCTCACTCACCTACTCACTCACCCACTCACTCATTCACTAAGACATTCGTGCTTTTTTGTTGCTTCTACTTTTTCTTTGTTGTCATTTGAATTAACATTGCCGACTGCAACACTGAGAAAATAATAGTAGAAGAAGAAGACGAAGCCTACCTGCCCGCCTGCCTCAATAAAGAAGATGAATCGGTCTTGTGCCAACAATTCTAAACGAAAACTTTTCCTTTTACCGCTTGATGTATTAAACATCAACACAATCACTTAAACACACACACATACACAAGCAAGCATATAATAAAGTCTAGAACTTTAATAATTTTCTTTTAAGTAAAACATGCCAAGAAAATCGTAAGGAACAACAAAAGTTGTCATAGCAATGAAATAAAAAACTAATAATAATAATGAAAAACTTCTCTCATGTCCAAAACTCCTACGATTGTTTTGATCTTTAATAAAAAAAAAAGAAAAAAAAACAAAGCCTTCTGCAAGGACACGGTCAAAATTGCACAAAGCTAAGGACAACAGCAGATAATTACAATCTACAAGCTATAGCTATAAGCTTTCTTTGAATAGTTACCTATGCCAGCACAAAATCGAAATACTTATTATTTTCTATAGGTAGAGCTCGAAAAAAAGTTACTAGGCGACGAAAAAAAAATGAAAAAAATCAACAAAAACAATTTATTTGCAATGTTAATTAACATGTTTTCTCTTTTGTAATTTGTTTTTTTTTGTCGTTGTTGTTACAACGCTGCAAAATGCTCCACCACGCTATGCAACAATAAGCGAGCTTGCGAATTTTCTACTTTCAACTTTGTTAAAAAAAAAAAAAAAAAAACTGTACGCCATCTTTTCCTTATTGCTGTTGAGGACAGTTTTTTAATTAGATGCCACTAATTAATTTAATTCAAACTTAAAATAGCGTATACGCACTGTTGCTTTGTATTAAAATAATGAGCGCGCTGCGGGAAAAGTTATAAGTGGAAATAATTATACACAAAAAAAAAAACAAACAAAAAAAAAATAATAAAAGAAAAAACAAACAAAAAATAAATAAAGCAAGGGAATGTTGTTAAACTTTTTTTTTCCAGCAAACTTTGCTGCCCAAACTTGCATAGGTCAGGTCAAGTCGTCGGCGTCGACGCTTGTTGGTCTACAAATATTGTATGTAAGTATATTGATTTCTGATGAGGGCTTCTTTTACAAACATTAATAAAGTTGATTCAATAAAAGTTGAAAAGTTAAACATAAAAAAAAAAGTAAAAGCAAATTGCCGACCCATTAAAAAATATGATTGCCGTCATTTTCTTTACTCAAGGCTTATTTGTTGCGGGTGAACGCGTCGCATACGTAATATTTTTTACAACTTAACACGTTTGCCTGTACATGATATGGGCCGAGTTCGTGTAAATTGCAATGAAAATATATTAAAAAAGTAAGTAAGAAAAAAAACTTATTGCACATTAAATACTTTTCATCCTTGACTCACATGGTTATAATAAATTCAACAGACGTGCGCCTCGCGATACTAGCACATGCTTCAATGCATTTCAAACACAGCAACAGACTGCAAATGCTTATTTGCTACACTTGCATCAAGAATTCAAAAGCTCATATGACAAAGCAAAAGAAGAAAAAAAAATATCTATAAAAAATGTATCAGCGAAATGACTGAAGCGGAAATACAAAGCAAAATCAGCTAATACGCTTTTTGCTTCGACTTTGGCGTATTCATTTTCTTTTTGAAATTTTTGCACAAAAGCAACTTTTGAAAGAAAAATGAATCATGTGCTCAAAGCGCAATGCAAAGTCAAAGGCATAATGAATTCGCGTTTCGATTAAATTTTACGGTTATGTTGTCGAATAGAGCTGAGCGTCTAACGATAGTGTCAATTGTATTTGTGCTCATATGTATCTTAAGGTACCAGTTGAATATTTTGTTTAAGCTCTAAAGCTTTGAAGTTTTTATGACAGATAATTTTTGTGCCTGAAAACAATCGTCACTCCTAACAACCTGATTCAGGCTACCCAACAATAGCTTTTGCAAGACTCTGAAACAGATAATGACAGCTGTAGACTACGGACAGACGATAAGAAAGTAGAATGAGCATTCGAAGTTGACCAAAGTATAAAGACGGAGTCACGTTCTGAACGCAATCAGTTTCTTCCTAAGTTGAGTACGAAGGCAACGATAATTGAATTGAAGTTGGAACTCGACGATGAGAAGACGAACTCACTAACCTCAAACTGTAATTCAACAACGATCTCAACAGCGTTCTAAGCGACGATCTAATGCGATGATTCCAAGATTCCAAGAAACTTTTTAACGATAGATCCATCCAATTCTATGTTTCATAATCTAAAAGCGTAAAACATTTAGCATTTGTTTATAAAGCTGAGATTACACTTTAGATTTTTTATGTATTTTTTTAAATGTTTTTCAAATCGCAAAATGATTAGAACAAACTTGAAAACAATGAATACCAATTGGAATTTCTCTAACTCTACACAAATAATCTATAGTGTAAAGCAGGCTTAATACTACAAAACAATATATTAAATCCTACACTATCGATAGTATTGCAGTTTATTTTGTCCATTCCGCAACTACATTAGGAAGCTTTAAACACACAAGAAATTATTTTCCATCGCCATTGAACATTGAATTTTTGTTTTTCCAATTGCCAACTGTAGACGATAAGCGTTGAGTTTTTGCAATGTACACAAGCAGAAAGCAAAACAAGGTTTGACAAATAGCTAAACGGCGCGAATTCTGCTGAAAGCAATCGATGATTGTGCGCCACAGACTGATAACTTTGTTTAGTATTTGTATGCTTGCCAATGAATGAAGGACAAAACTATGCGTTTAATGCTTCATTGCGCTATCATTTTTTTGCGCTTAGCTGCTGTGTGGCAACTGCATTCTTTTGAAGGCCAAAAACAACAACAAGAGGCAAATCATTTCATTTTGTCAAACAAAATGTACAAGCTCGGCAACTTTTGCCACTAAATGGAAATAATCAAACAGAGAGCAGAGTAGAGTAGAGAGCTTTTGTGTGTGAAACGGCTGACTTGACACTGGCAGTGGTAAATGTCGGTCACAAGGCAACGGCAACAACAACAAAAAGCGCACTAAATGCTTGACAGACGCCACAAACCACAAAATCAGCTCGGCTCGGCCGCTTGACTGACTTGTGCATTGTTGCATGAATGCAATTTTGGCTTAAAGCCAATTTTATGTAATGGTATTGAAGCAGTTGATAATTAAAACATTATGTGCAACAAAATTAATATCTTTTATTGCTGGCAAAACTTTTCACACACACACACACACACACACAAAGACTTTTATGACTGTCAATAAAACGGAAGTAAAAACTAAGATTATAAAACTTTTGTCACAAAACGCAATTACAACATAAATTATACACGTTTGGCACATCAACGTGCAGGTGAATGTCAGTGGGCCAATAGTGTGTAGAAGCATGACGCAAAGGACACATTGCAGTCATTGCCAGCAAAGACGAAACACTTTAATGTCAATCAGCCCACGCGTCGCGACAATTTGCTCAGCTAGCTAAACGTTCGTCCTACCAACATCTCTCTGTCAGTCAATTCACAATAAAGTTGTGCGCACGAAAAGTACAATAAAAGATACAAGTTACAAGTCAAGGTGACCAAAGGCAAGGCAGGCAGGCTGGTAGTCCGGAAAAGGTGTATTATTGCTTTGCGCTGCCGCAACCAAAACTGAAACTTCAAAAGTGGAAAAGTTAAAGCATAAACTCAAACAGAAAAAGTGAAATTGTTTCTTTTCGGTTGAGGCATTGAAAACGTTCGCACACAATAGCAAAAAAAAAAAATCAGCCGACTCGGCAATAAAACAATGTCAACAAAAATATATACACACACACACAAAATACAATAAAGACATAAAAGCAATGAGTTGAACTTCTTCAGTTTTTTTTTTCTGTTTTTTTTTTTTTTGCTTTGTTTACAAAATAAAGTTTGAAAATGAACTTTTGTATTTGTTCTTTCGGCACTGTAACGAGTTTAATCTTTTAACGTTCAAGCAGCGGCAATCATAAGTGGCTTTTGAAGAGCGTGCAGCATACGATGAGGTCGTAGAAGGTTCGTACTTTATTTATAGCTAAAAGATTTATATTTGTAGTTGACTATTCAATCGAAAATATAACAGAAAATGGCCACAGATGTGCGTGTGTGTGTTTGTGTATTGCTGCTATATATATGTTTGTGCTAAGAAGCAGTCAAAAGAGCGTCAAGTGTTTACAGCTCAATTGAGTTGTGTTGGTAAGCGTATTTTCCGTAAAATTTCACTTGTGCATAAGTAAACTCTGACGCAGCGTACAAGCAAACAAATTGAAAGGCTTGCCAAAGTATGCTTGAGACACGTAAGCACTTTAAGTGAAAACCGCTGCTAAACGCCCACAAAACTGTGTCACGCCTTCGCCGACAGAACGTGCGTCAACAAAGCGTTGGTATAAGAAAGAGAACAAACCACAAATAAGAGCAAAAAATGTACAAATCGCCTAAACTAATAAATATTCAATGTAAAAATTTTGTTGCCCCTAAAAGTAGGCAGTGTCAATTATCAAACTGTCGTAGGCACGTAGCAGAGTCTCGACTGCCTTGCTTGCTATCGACTTGTTCAATTTATGCACCTGTGCCCAAAAATTTGTTGACAACAATGGACATCGAAGCACTAAGGGACTAACAAACAAACTAACAACAAATAAATAAACAAATAAAGCCGGAAACGTATGAGCGCACAGAACAGTCGAACAGTCGGGTAAATATTGAAAACACTCAACTCGTATTTTGTTTATCTAATTCGTTGAATTTCGATGCTATGCGAACATCTACACGAATGCAGTATTGAGACCTTTTAGTGTGCAATATATTTCTGCTTGTATTTCCTTTCATATTGATTCCGCATTCAACGAAAGTGGAACACACTGTGCAAGGACGTTTGCATGCATCCAAAGCCTGTGCTGAATTTAAATTGTTTATACAAGCAGTTGTGGCATCATATCACATGGCGAGATGGACGATCAGATGGCCAAGCAGGTTGTTATGTTGGCTAACTCACTGACCGATATTTCAAATAAAATTTGTCTCTGCATGTTTTTCAATTGCAGGCAATTCCAAAGCCAATAAACAAAACAGAAACAAAAACAAAAAAAAAATGTTATTCGTTAGGAAATAACAAAATATTGGTTAGTTGAGTTCTACAATTTTTATGCTATGCAATTTACTGAAAAAAATAACATCATTCAGTTACAATCCACCATATTCGTTGATAACAGTTAAAAATGATTCACTGAGCAGCTTCGCAGATACATACATATGTAGCTACAAATATTTGTTTACATGTCGATCAATGGTTTGGTAACAAGCTCACGTATCGTATTTGTACAGTACAAAAACAACAACAACAAAAATAACAACATTTTTTAGCTGTCAAATTTTTTTATAAAACACTTAAACTTTCGACTGAGCCAAGCAAAGATTAAATGTTCAATAACTTCACGCTAAGCCAAGTAAAAAACTAGTAAGAGCGAGTATACTCGACAATATAATACCCTGCACACACGGTAGGTAATGTTACACCCCCAATATATAAGAAATCCATCCATCGTTCATTCATATAGTGTTGAAAATATCAAGAAAATCGATCAAAAAATATGGAATATACGAAAAATGAGAGTTTGTTGGTCTTTGAGGGGTAATCATCAAAGTGAGGGTAATTTGTGATATGTAATTTTAAAGATATATATTTATTGAGATTATATATTGAGGGCTAAAAATTGTGGTATGAAGTTTTGAAGGGGTATGTATACTAATTCTGTATATTAATTTTGTGGGCGTTGCTAGTTGGGCGGAAAGGAGTCGGCACACTCGGACATTTCTTAATCAATTTCTCTTGTCATTCCGATCTAGAATTTACGGGTTCCTCCTCTCCTATTTCTATTAGATCTCAAACAAACTTAATATACCCTGTCACACTCTATGTGTAGGGTATAAGAACTACTCAAGAGTAAGAAAAAAGTATGTTTATTTGTCGGTGGTAAGCGAGATACTCATGTATTTGGAACCTAACTAACTGTCACGCACTTCTTTCCAAGTGTCTGTGCGTGTTTACTTAAAGGTTGTCGGACAGTTTTGAAATCGCCGTGAAAGCCATTTTAATGGCAACAACATGACAGCATGACAGTTGAATTTTGAAATATATAAATTGAAATAAAACAAATATTATAGCTTTCAAGCTTTGAGTTAAAAGCTAAACTACAAATATCAAGAATAAGTAAATGACGGAGAATTTTGAATCACCCTTTATATAAACGAACAATGCGCACAACTCAGCACAAGACAAGAAATTTCACTGAAATGCATCAAATTTCATTTTAAATAAATAAATAAAAAGGGCAGCAAATTAGATTTGTCGACTTGACATGACTAGCCAACAACAATAAAATTCGAAATGAGAACGCATGCATGCAACTTTAATGTTTAAGAGCTTGCAAATTGAACCTCTCGCTCTATCACTCACTCAGATACTCTATATGTGCACAACATTCACCATGCATTGACCAATTTCCAATTACCGCAACTATTAGACACAAAGTGCAACAACAACAGTAACAACAAGGCCAACAATGTCGACAAAAGTAAATAATTTTTACGCCGGAAAATATATGTATGTATGTTGAAAAATGTTCTGAACCAGCAATGTTCAATGGGTATTTTCCTTTTTCTGTTCGTGTGTATTTTGAAACTTCCGCCGCAAATAACCACGCACGCACACAAAAGCCCCTGCAAATGTGTATATGTGTGTGTGTTATGGAAATATCGATACAAAAACGTAATTAAAAGTGTAGCCAAAATTTCAACGTTGCTTTTGTTGTTGTTGTTCTTAGTAGTTATTGCTACCACTGCATGTACAACATTTTCCGACTTGCCGAAATTTATTTCAATGATGAAAATGCAACAATCTGCTGATCAAATGCAACATTACACACAACCAAGCTCACGTCCAGCCCGCGCCACATGGGCAATGCAGCCGGGCGTTAAATTACAAGCTGCGAACAGAATTTCAACAGTGTGGCTGTAGCGGCGCATAGTAATGCAGTTGAAAACCGCGGTGACTGAAAAAAACACGGGCGGCTTGCATTACGCAAATTTCTTGCCAACAACAACAACAACTCAACGCAACCGAACGACCGACTAGGCCAGTACTCAATACATTACGACTATGCCAAGAACAACAACAATTGAACTGCTGAATCAACTAAGCTGATCGCTTTCAAACAGTTCTTGTTGCACACCTACTGTACACAAACCTAATACAACCTTTTAACAAGAACGACAGACAGTATCTCGCGCTCTTGGTTACAATACAACAAAAAAAAAAAGTTGCACATATTTCACAGTTTGCAAGCTGCAAGCAAAAACAATTTATTACTGTTTGCCATTGCAATAAAGATGGATTCGCATTGCCTTTTTTTTATTTTTATTATTATTTTTTTTTTATTATTTTTTTTTTGTATAAAAATGCATGGTGCACTTAAAGCATTACAAGGATATAAGCGCATATGCAAGCGTACGCAGATATCACGGGTCGTGACTATGACACAGCCCGGGCACAGGTAATGCGTGAATCAATGTATATATATATATATATATATGTGTGTGTGTGTGTGTTTACCTGTTACAATCTATGAAATTATTACATTTTGCTGCATGCTTTTATCAGCAAAAGATTGATTGCATTTGCAATATGTTCAGCCTCACAACGACGCTGCGGCAAATGATACACGCTGCGCACAATGTCGTGATATGGAAAAAGTTTCCATATTGATAGAAAGGCTTAGCCGTACAGGAGAGTCAACAAAAGATATCGACTTTTATTTTTATAATGCAATGTTTCTGATAGTTTGTCAGCATATATTTATAAGAATTTAAGTCAAGGTCGTATGCTTGAACAGCCATTAGGCCGCCCTAATACATGTCCTTAAGCGAACATCTGCTTGCGTCAACTTTTATACCAAAATAATGCCAAAAGAAACTTATGTCGCACGTTGTGTTGTTCTTCGTCTTTTTTTTTGCAACTTTTTGGCATATAAAATAAATTATTGAAGTATGAAAGTTCAATAAAGCATAATTATGCAAATTTTGAGCTGAAATCAGGAACCAAAACGTTGCCTTTAAAAATTCGAAACGAAAAGAAAGCAAATATGTAATGAGCAGCGCTAAGCTGAGCTGAACAAAGTGCCCAGTGGGTGTTGTCGCCAAGTTTGTGCGTTTGTGTATAGTGTGTTGATGTGTTAGAGTTCTTGTCTGTGTTAGGGCATTAACATAATTCATATTTTGTTGTATTTGCATAATAATATAGCTGCTGATGTGCGAGCATTGTCAACGACCAGAACATGCTCGTCTATGTCTGCGCATTTGCCTTCACCACTCTGTAGCCCGAAACTGATCCTGATACGGATTCTGTTGATGTTGATGCTAGTCATGCATGAAGTAACAGCAATGCCATACTTCCACTTGTGCGTTTTGACAAATGGCACATATTTGGTAACCGCCCAACCAAACAAACCAACAAACAAACAAACAAAGAGCGACCAGAGCAGAACAACAAACAAACAAACATACAAACAAGTAAGCAAACAACAAACAGATTTATTTAAGGACACACGCGCGTATAAAACGCCCGCATGGACAAATATTTAAGCATGTTTTGCATGGCGACAAAGTAATGCATTTTAAAAGCGAGTTGGCCGCTTTCAGTTGTCCTACGCATAATCGCATGATCCAATGCCATGTGATGTCCCTAACAAGTATCATCACTTGATGGTGCCGGTCAGCGCCTTGTAGCTTGAGCCAAAGACGGTGGCGGATATACATAGGCAACTGTTTGTGTCATGTATTGCAATGACAGTTGAGCGCATTACGACAGACAGAGAGACAGACAGACTGACAGAGCAACAGCAACCACGATAATGTCTCTAATGTTGTTTAGCAGTTTTAAAGGCGGTTTTGTTTTTATACTCTTCACTTATATGAATATTATTATGACTTTGTGCTGAAGTTTGTAACAGATCGAAGAAGATATTTCTGACTATACAAACTAGATATATTCTTGATCAAGATAACAAGGCGAGTTGATATAGTCATGTCCGGCTGTCTGTATATATGAAGTATCCATCCACAGTTTTGAAGTTATCGTGCTGAAATTTTGCAGAGTCTTCTTTTTTGTGCAATCAACTCATTTGTCGGAACCGGCACGATCCGACCACTGGAATTGGTAGCCGCCACACGAAAAGAAGAAGAAAAATGAACAGAAGTTAAATCGTTGTATGGAAAACTAAGATAGAGTGCTGAAATTTCACAACTAATCGTTTCTCATGCTTAGACCAAATGTCTGAAAGTTTCGTTGAGATCGGATCACTGGAACAGGTACCTCCCTTACGAAATTAAGAACCAAATTTACGTCGTTGTATGGAAAACTTTTTTGTGTCTTTACCAATTGACTTGAAACTTTACACTTAGGTTCTAACGGGGATATCCTGATAAAAAAATGGGCATGGCTACGCCCACTTATAGCCAAAATCAATAATTTGCATATATCCGGTACGCAATGAGCTTAAACACTGAAAATGGAAAGGACATGGCGCAAGAAAGGACATGAAGAGTATTTAATCTTCGGCAAGGCTGAAGAAAGCGTCCTTACTGGTTTCAGTTTCTTTTCTTTTCATTTCTATTTATTTATTTAATTTTTTTCTTTTTTGCAAAAATCATTTTAAATGTTCATAAGTTATTCATAATGAACATGTGACAAGGCAAGCGCAAGCAGAAAAAGAAACAGCAAAATAGCAGAGGACACTTGCGAATAGTTGACGTTCGCTTGATGAAATATACACGAGGGAACTGTAAGTCAATTTCTGTTTAAATGGCACTACGAAGGGATACTCAACATTCCCTATTCTTGCACTCTATGAAAAATTGTGCGCCAAGGAAGCAGAAGCGCAAAAGAACCAACGGCGACGCTTTAATTTATTAAATTTCATTTTCATAGCAAACATTTTAATATATTTATTTAAATTATGCAAAGTGACTAATTAAAAAGCAATGGCGACAAATGACAGTACGCAATACGAGCATTTGTAATACAAAAAGTTAAACGAAATTAAATTTAATCTCACGCTTGATTAATTGCACAATTAATTTCTTAATTCGTACCAAAAAAAAGCAAACAAAATAATACATTTTTCTGCCTTTAAATTTGCACACCATATGAAGCACAAAAAAGCTGAAAATTAATAGGACAATGAGCGCAAGGACACGCATACATACTGAGGCAGAGACAGTCATGTCGCACACACACACTTGAAATGTCGTTGTTCGGAAATATCATCAAAAATCGATTATTAAAGATTTATGGATTTAACGAAGTGTAAATGACAAAAAAAAAAAATAAAAAAAAGACAGCCAAAGGTGCACAAGCGCAATAAGAAAATATGCAAAAATAATCGGCTCAACACGTTGTCGTGTGCGCTACACTTACATACTTTCAACCATACAATATCGGAGACAGTTAGAGCATCTATATTGACGTTCTGACTGTATTGCACAAAGCGAAATATCGAAGAAGAAACATCGAAGCACAAAGCGAAATATCGAAAGACATAAAAAATATGCAAGACAGCCCGAAACTAAAAAAAGAGCTGCCCAACTGTGGCAAAGGAATGCAAGCGAGTAATTTAATGAGAGAAATTCGGTAGAAGCCTTAAGGGTTCTTCCATTGCTGTTGCCTTTCAATTGATAGGTTGCACAAACAGAATGTGTAAAGGGACAAAGGAAGAAGTGTCGCACTGAAAGCGAACACTTTAAACTCAACCAAAAGGAATTGCAAAATGCGACCAAATGAAAATTGTGTGTGAGACCAAAAAAATATTTCATTTAGTCGCCGCTTCTACTTCGGTTACTACTACTACTTCAACAACTATGACGATACAACCTTACTACAGTTGGCTTGACGTATTCATAATTCGATGCCTGAGCAAAGCACATGGAAATAAAACCAACAACCCAAAAGCAAAAGATGCCAGACAGCATTTTCTTTCTTGCCTTGCCTTGCCTTCTTTTTCATACAAAAATAATATGGATGGCAATGAGGTTGGTTGTGTGTAAATTTCGTCTTCGTACGCTTTGGGACACACGCAATGTACACACACACACACAAATTTTTATATAAGTCTTATAAAAAAAAATGAATGGCACTACTAAAGAAGCCATAAAGCAAAATTACGACTTTTTTCGTATGCCAATAATACGTAAAAAAATTTGTGTCTAAAAACATCTGCAATTTGGACTGCCGACCAACTTAACGTGGCCACGTTTCATGGCCAACTAAGAAACCATGTGCTTACGGTATTTTGCCGCACAAATTATTGAAAAAAAATACCAATAAAACATGTTACTTCAAACATATTGCAACTGGAGCAGAGCCAACTTATTCAGCCAAACATGTTTCAAGCAAACTACAACGAACTTATCCAAAAGGAGACAAAAAGTCCTTGACAGCAGGACATATGAATATAACAGATGTAACCAATGTAAGCGAAACATATCCCATTTCTTCATATTCGTGAGGAAAATAATAAATCCCTTCTTTACAATGGGAAATCAAACAACAACAACCCCTAAAATCCTTTGCTAGGAAAATGTTAAGCCGTCTGTTCGACCTGCTTTTAAAAATTTCACAGGAATTTATAGCAAAATACTCTGTTAAATCCTAAAAAGACACATCTGCGCTACCTGTAACAGTTTTATGATTCTTAAAAAAACCACACAGCCACCTGTTTGATTTAAGATATTTAACTATAAATAGCAGAAAATCCATACGTCACTAATCAGTGCAAATTCATCAACAATAACCGATGGCCGGTGTATACGCAGAGTACATCTTCAAAGTGTCCGAAGGTCGTCGCATATTTCATCATTATCAATATCGGAATGGCGAAAAGCAAGACTGTCCAGATTGTTTGAGCGTTTGTGACAACAGCGAACCATATAGCCGACATTGGGCACAGAAATCGAATTTACAGAAAAAGTTGGAATACAGTGAAAAAAAATTGCTCAACGATATCGATAACAATGGCGTAGAGACGTTCTTCCTGTGTGATGAGACAGCGATGTGTCGCACAAAAGCATTCCTACTGGAGGCCGGTATGACCGCAGTGCCGGAGTTATTGCGTTTTCTATTTCAACAGGCCTCAAAATTGATGGTCAGCATTGGTTTTTATGCCGTTGCACCGCGTTCACGTGAAGTGATGCTCTTCGAAAGCAGTCCTCTAGAAGTGGAACATTATCTTGACATTGAAGAGTCTGTGGATGCGATCTTCACAATGCTATTGCAAAAGATTACCAGTTATATGTACTGTCGCTATGGTAACGGCGAATCAAGTTGTCGCATCAAACGTCTACGACTTAACGTACATCGTATGTTCATTGGCGGTAATACAAAACTACCACTGACCTATGAACTGAAGAATGATCAGCAACGCAAAAGCAACACAACCGAATTGTCAGAAAGAGAATTGGGCAGAATCACGTCAGAGTATTTGGAATTCAAAAATGAGACTTGTTATCGGTTTTCACAGACGCCCAAAGTGAATCTATACACTTTTCAAGTCTGTGCTCGGACAAGGGAATCGTATGTTGTGCCATATGCAATTAATAGCGCTGAAGTAGACACTACACCTACACTACTGATCCTCGAGGATGTTGCTGGCGAATTTCAGGGATTCTATCAAATACGGGATCTACGCAATTTCCTTCGCCCTAGCTTGCAAGATGAGTTGTACATCTGTGAGCAGTGCAACGCACATATTTCCTCAAGCAATGAGTACGAAATGCACAAGAAACTCAAATGTGGTCGTGAATTTGATGTTCTACATTTGGATAATAATTTCACAGAAGTTTACGAAAAATGTTTAGTATTGCCGCAAAAATATTTCAATAACACTTGGTATGGCATAATTGATTTATAAAATAAAAAAAACTCCAAACTCACCCGCATTTAAATTGTTTTTATTATTAACGGCTTTGATGTCATCGCCAGCCCTGTAAAATATTGTCTTCGTATTGTATAGCACTGCTGCCTCTAAATGGCGCTAGTATCTTAATTGCCGACGACGCGGTAATGACATTTAAAGAAGAAGACTTTGAACACTTCACAACACTTGCCTTTTACAGCTGTTTAACGAATAACAGCTCTGTTAAAACCAAACTGTTGGCTATATTCTGTTATTTAATAACATTCTGCGGTTTGTCGCTTTTTTTTCGATCGAGCAAATTTTCGCGGAATCGCGCCGGTTAACGTGAGTTAAAGTGGTTAAAAAAGCCTGGCTATAAGCTAGTGAACTTGTCGAAGATTGTGTTCAGCCATCAGTTCAACCAACAGTCGACGCATTTTGCAAGTTGCACATTTATACCCTGCCTAACTGGTAGCATCCTTGGCGAAGACTGTATTGAGCATTTGTTTTGTTTGAACGGACGACGACGTCATGAATCCTCTTGATAAAATACACGCACTCGATGAGATCGAAAAGGAAATCATACTTTGTATGCAAAGTGCCGGTTAGTTTTTGGGGTTGCTGTAGTTTTATTCTATTGTTTATAATGGCTGATGTTCCAGGTCAAGCGCTGCAGGAACTCGGTAAGGAGAAATCCTCGCAAAAGAATGCAGAAACACAGACGCAGCAATTTCTTAAATCACTTGGCAATGTAGAGACGAAATTGAGTGAGCAAATCAACTACTTAACACAAGTCTCCACTGGTCAGCCGCATGAAGGTTCCGGCTATGCATCGGCAAAAGTACTGCAAATGGCCTGGCATCGCATACAACATGCGCGATCTCGTGTACGAGAGTTGGAGGAAACCAAAGCAAAACATTCATACGAATCACGTCAGCAACAAAAACGCCAACGTGAACATGGCGCAGCTGCCGCACAACAACAACAAGCGCAGCAACAACAGGCTGTAGTTACTGCTAGCCAACAACAGACCGCACAAGCGGCAGCTACAACGGATGGCAGTGGCGTGAACGTTGTAGGTAATGTAGGGCCAACAGGTGCTGCACAAGCTAATACTTCCACCAGCTCAAGCACGGCTGACAGTAATCAGCCGATGGGTGCCAACCAGACGAGCAGCTAAGCTGTATCCTCATTATGTGTTTAAGATATCTAATTAAGTTCAATTTTTTTGTATTAAAGATCCATTTATGTATTTTTTGTATTATTGTCTTGTCCTATTCCGAAAAATTTATTCTCGCATACAAAGCGCACACATTGCAATAGAACATTGCGCTCGTGTCGGATGTCGCTCTCAAGAAGTTTCTCAAGCAATGTGTTTTGCTTTCGTAGCCGAGACTTGCGATAGTCTAGACCTGATTTGATCTTTTTAAGTTGGACAGCAGATTTTCTCTTTAAGTTTGAGTCTTTACATACGGGTTTTGTGAACTGATCAGTATCCTTTTTCGCCACTGTCTCCACCTCAATTTGTGGCTCAACTTTTCGAACAATTGGTAACTCTTCGGGCGCATCGTCAGATGAATCGTCCTGAACATTCTCTTCTAAACAATTATTATTATCCTCTTCAGTAGCTTTTTCAAATTGAGTTGGCTCAATTGATGGCGCATGTTCAGCAACATTTTCAACAGCTGACTCCGAATCACAGAGTTTTGAGTTTTCTACAACTAGTTTCTTATTAACTATTATATTATCTACCTGTTGGTCCTCCTCTTCGTCCGTTTCATCATCACCGGAGCCATACATAGCCATTAACCCTGCTAACGCATTTTTGGGCTTGACATTTTTTGTACTTAAGTGTTTGTAATCACTCATTAAACTTGTGCCTCTAAACATTGGCATTCCTACTCTTGGTTCATCTTCCATTTCCTTGTAAACTTTTTTTTCTATTTTATCTATGTGTGGAGCAGCTGCCTTATGCTGTCCGCCCTGTATTTTCTGATGTTCTCTTTTAGGTTTATTTCCATTGCTTTTTCTTTGTTCGCCCTCTTTTTTTCGTTTATCACTTCCATTCCGATGCTGTCGCACACGTTTACGATCCTCTACATTTCCAAAACGATTATTAGCGGCATCCAGTCGCTCACCACGTCGTTTTCGCTGCTCTTTGGCTAGTCGACATTGTTCCACATTTGCAGCTGTTGGATACCTGTAGAAAAACAAATATATCGCGCACTGTGCTACTCAAGCTGTAGTTTCGTTTTACCTACCTTTTACATCTTTCTGCACGCCACGCAGCTATCTCCTCCGGTGTACTCATCTTCTTCACCTCACTGTATAAGCCAGTCACGTGAAGTGATCCTACATGTTTATCCATTACACTAGGATGGCCAACATAACCACAGTTCGCGATTGGGCAAGATTCATGTTGTTGTATGTGCCTCTGCAGATCTCTCGAAGACTGTAATTCCATTTCGCAAACATCACAATAATGCTGCTCAGATGCCATATCCGCAGACAGTTCACATGTTGTCTGTGGCGGCTTTTGCTCGACAACTTGTTGTGCCTCTGACTTTGTTGAAGTCGACTGTAGAAACTTGGCTGGCACTGTTGCTCCACGAGCCCCGTACATGGGTGGTGGCTGTTTGGAGCGTGGCAGGAGTGTCATACCACATGGCGTCAAGTAATGTAATTTAGTTGAGTTACCAGCATCCTTTGAATTCTTGGCAAAATTAGGCGACGGCAGCACAAATTTGTTGTCCATTTTAGTTTTCGCCGCAAAATGTGCGCGCAACCATCTGTGGCTCTTGAATGCTATTTTATGCAACTCTGTTTTAGTATTTGTCGTTTGGGACCCCCTTAATATGGCAACGCTTTAATGTCGACAGAATTTACAGTTACGTTTTGTACGAAAAATAACTGTTTTTTTTAATTTGATTTTTAAAACTGCACAAAAGCCCGGAAATTCGCGCAGAATTTCAAGCTGAGAGTTCAATTTTGATTACTCGAATACTTTTCAATAAATTGATAGTGTTTTTGGTTATTTTTTTAATCTACAAACATCTTTTCTTTTTGCGATTAAAAAGTTCGACTGCACCCGCACGTACCGCGATTTGACTGTAGGTGGAGAATCAGCGATGACAACAGTTGCCAACTATTCTGAAGCAAAAATGGTTGTAATTTAGCTAGTTATTTAAGTAAAATTGGCTGTTGTAAAAAGACAAAAGAGCTGAAAAAAAGCCCACTAAATATATTTCCAAATAAAAATACGCGTAAAATGCCGTGAAAAGTGGTAGAGCTCTACTCTTCTTACTCTCCCATGACGACACTGCAGTATTGGCTTGGAGTATGTCGCGCTGTATTCGCTGAAAGCTTACGTAATTAATGAATGGCCCCTTACTAATTATGTGTGTTGTTTGTAACATACGAGTAGTTTCTAAAAAATATGAACACTAATTTTCCATTGTATTGGCCTATATTGAAAAGTCATTTTAATAATGATAATATTTATTTACGGGGATTTTAGAGGTTTTTGATTGGAGTTTAGAGAGAACAATTTTTGAATGTTGACAACACTGCCGAAAGGCCCGGATTTATCTCTTCGCGTTAATTTAACGCATGTCAATGCAATAAACGTCTTTGTTTAGTATATTTAAGTACATTAATTTATTCGTTCTCAGGCAGTTTTAATTGTATTTAATTAGTTTAATTTGTCGAATAACAACATCTAAACTGCAAACAAACGACAGGCGAGGTGAGTAGAAATAATATGTCATATTAACAAAGAGATTGCGTTAGAGCCAACATTTTTCGTCATATGTTTTTTTTTTTTTTTTTTTTTTTTCAATTTTATCGCCTTGACAACAAGGTAACAAAGTTGAGTCCTTCTCGGTGCATTCACAACAAAGAGCGAAGGACGGTTGTTTGACGAAGTAATTTGAGTTTTTGGGGGCGGGAGTGTAGAAGTAAATAAATTCGTTCGCAAATGTAATAATGACTACGTGTGTATGTGTGTGTGCGCGTGATGAATTGCATAGTCAATCAAAACAGAAGAAATACAATATGTGCAGTGTGAATAGGTTGTTTGTACTCTTTGAAGTCGCACAAGTGCAACCAATGACAATGAACTTTCTCTGCTACACAACTTTTGGACCGCACCCG
The DNA here is from genome assembly GCA_034638295.1 of Phortica okadai. Lineage (NCBI taxonomy): Eukaryota > Metazoa > Arthropoda > Insecta > Diptera > Drosophilidae > Phortica > Phortica okadai. Next base: position 6,175,056 of record CM067852.1, read on the forward strand.
TATTTTACATGACTTTTATCAACAACGGGTCACGGCAATTCTATTATGCAGTTAATACCATAAGTTGATAAGACCCAAATCCCTGTCTAAATGAATCATTTGTTAGAACAACGCATACACTTTGTTTATACTATAAATTCTATGCACTCAATTTTTCTGTATTGTTTACAATGTAACAACTGATTATTAACCGAGTCACAATTTTATTTTTACAGAAGCGGGTGAGAAACTTGCTTATCTATTACAACAAAGATACGCGTCGTCGGCGTCACCGCAACAACCACCATGTCTCAGCCATTAAACAATCCCAATGGAAGCGGCAGCGGTGGGCCTGTGCATCGCGACTATGGCGCTACGGCTAGTACCTCAGGTACCATACCAGATGTTAGCTTCTCAGGTTTTAGCCCAACGGAATTTATGTCGCTCAGCGAGGACATCGCGCACAATATTACGGCAGTTAACTCAAGCTGCAAACAGCTTCAAAAGATGCTAAAATTGGTTGGTACACCACGTGATAATCTAGCGTTGCGCGAGAAGGTGGACAATCTGCTAGCAAAAACGAATACACTCGTTGAGACGACCAGCAAGGACTTGCAACGGCTGACTGCCGTCGTACGTCGCGGCGACAAACAACAAAAGTTGCAGCTAGAGAAACTGACAAACGATTTCTGTACTGTAATCGAGAATTACTCAGTGCTACAGAAACGTATAACGGCCGCTATCAAGCAGAGTTATCAGCAGGCTGCCGCCTTAATGGCAATTCAACAAGATTCGGAACAATCGGAGTCAGACCAGGCAGTGATGTTGCAGCGACAACGCGAGATCGAGGCCAACCAACAGTTTGAACATGACATGCTGGTAGACCGCGAACGTCAATGTCGCCAAATAGAGGCAAAGGTGTTGGACGTTAACTCAATCATGCGCAAGATAACCAGTCTCTTGAATGCACAGGGGGAACAAGTGGGTGAGTGTCTTCACTACCATTGCACATTTGACATAATAATTTTTAACGACATTATTATTTTCGTTTTTCCTCTTACAGAAAGCATTGAAACCAGTATTGAGCAGGCCGCCGGCAATGTCGAAGTGGGTCGTGAAGAGCTGGCCAAAGCTTCCGAACGGCGTCAGAGTTATCGCCGCAAGATTTTAATACTTTTAGCGATTGCTGTGATAATAGGTTTAATTGTGACCGGCATAATTGTTGCGAAATTGAACAGTTAATTGTTTTTTTTTTTTTTAAATTAATTTTACACACCTTTTATATAGATTATATATCTAATAATTATAATAATCACAAAGTGAGCAAAAGGGAAAAAGTGTGGCTGCACGCACTTGCGTGTTCGAGCGTTTAGTATAGTGTATGAAAATATTTATAAAACAAAAAAGATCCCATTAAATTTATAATTATTTAAACAAAAACTAATGCGCTTTTTAATTATCAAAATAGTTCGGGCTGTAGCCAATTTGATTGTGTAGTAAAATGATAATTCTGTTTTGTCAAAGATGAAATCTCTTTCGATCGTTTGTAATTTTGAAAGTTCTAAAAATAATATTAACAAATCAAAATGTCTTCGGTTCGAGTTGTTGTTGTCCAGTACATACCACAAACCGTAAAAGCAATGCTGCTTCTCCACAAAATTATATTGACTAAATACTCAGCTTAAATTCATAGTTATTTACTCACACACACAGACGCAGAGAAAGAATGTTCGTTTATTGGTAACATCTAATAAGAAGCATTATTGGAATATTAATAAGATCTATTATATATGCATATTCGTATATAATCTTGAAGTCAATAATTTAAAAGTGACGCTTTTATCGTCATTCGTGCATTTTGAATTCAATAAATTATTTTTAATCGAAAGATATCTGTATGTTGGCCATCGACACACATACAGTAATCATGTAAGACTAACCAGCTAGAAACTATAGATACGTTTATTGTAAGTATTGGGGTATAGTAATAATGATCGATGTGCTGCTCGTAGCCATGACTTAATTGCCGGAGCCGGTGCTGGTATTCGACAGCTGGCCAGGCACCGAGAACTGTGGTCGGAACGTCGCAAAGTTGCCCGCTGGACCGCCAGCAAATGCGGGCAATGTTGTGCCCTGAAAGCCGGCCGGAAATTGTGCCATCAGTTGAGCTGTAATTAAACAAAATGACATTGAGATTATCTATATTAATATATAAAATAGATAAACATACCAGCGTTGGATGAATTTCCAGCAGTGGCCGCCAATCTTGACAAAATGGAGCGCTCTGACATTTGTAGACGTTGTGCTACGGGCGGTATACGCGCCAATGTTGCTGGCAGGCGTGATACATCGCTCTTCATGTCCGACAACAGCTCCTCCAGTTGATTGAGCACTTTATGGAGCACAGCATTGGCCGGCTTGTTGCCCGCCAAAGATTCTTTGCTCAAGTGTTGATGCGACTCGGCAAGACATTCAACTTCGGCGAAGCGTGCATTCAATGACATTGCTGGATGATTGGGATCTTGAGCCAAATTCAGGAATGCTGCACGACGCAGTTGCTCTTCGATAACTAACGCTTGTTCAAGCAATTTGAAACGACGTGCCAGAAATTTGTTTTTGATTTCGAGGAAGTTACCTTTGCCGACATCCATTTTGAAGGGCTCATTGATGATGGCAAAACGTATGTCGTTTTGTATGTCCTGCCAGCGGCCGTAACCATGTGTTACAATGCCTGCGAGAAGCCAGTAGTCATGGCGACGATGCCAAATTTCGTACTCACGTCCGGGCACAGCAGCCTTCTCCTCGTTCATCCAAAGCGTATGCAATTCAGTGAAGCCACCATCGGCAATGTTAAACATAAATTTACGCTTCAATACCTCGAGGCTGTCTTCAACCTTAGGCTTTTGATCTTTTGCATTTGATGTATCACTATTATGAGCGTTTGCTGCCGAAGATGCTGATGGTTTTTCAACCTCACCATCATCTTTTATAATCAGCACATCATCGTCATCATCGTCAATGACTGTGGTCTCAGGCACAGACTTAGCCTTATCGTCTGTCTTCAAATCCTCGGGCTTAACTTCCTCTTTGACTTCGTCAGTCGATTTTTCTTCTTCCTTCTTTACATCAGTTGGTTTCTCCTCTTTGATGTCGTCTTTATCGGCGTCGCCACCGGCAGTAATTTTACTTTTCTCACTAGCTTCCTGTTTGACAGCTGCATCGCCACTTGGTTCCGGTTTTGTCTCCAACGATGCATCCGATGTTTTCTTGTCATCGCCAGCCTCAGTGGATTCTTGTTTGACGTCTGTTTTCTCAGTTACTGGCTTCTCTTCGCCCTTGTCCGAAGCCGGTGCTGGACTTGGTGCAGCGCTGGTCGCGGGCGTTGCACTTGTGCTCGTAGTCGCACTTTTGTCCTCCAATGGCTTGGGTGCATCCGCTGCAGTCTCGCTGGCGCTCGTCTCCACTTTCGCTGCTAATTGGCTGCGTACCGGCTCGCATGGTTTAAGTATAAGTTCTGGCATGCTGTAGTAACCATTGATGTGTTCGAACTCTTGTACTTTCTTGCGTATCAAAGACATGACGCCAATGCGTGTGAGTACGTGCTGACGTGAGAGACCCTCGCGTGGCACGCCATCAGCGAATGTCTCAGCATTATCAGCGCCCGGTTCGCAAAGATGACGCATGAATAGCGACACATAAGCTCTGAAGTTCCGTTCCGATTTGCCACGCAAATCACGCACCAGCCATTGCGAGTTGAAAGCATCCTGTGGCGGCATGCCATAACGCATGATCGCATTGAGAAAACTCTTACGTTGGCGCGCATTGAAACCAAGCACCTCAATGTTGCCACCGACACGCGCCAATAGCGGCGGCAGTGGACGATCATCACGTCGCTCGACACGACGTTTAGCCTTGCGACTTTCACCGGTTTGCTCGTCAAAGTCATCGTCACCGCCATCCTCGTCTGAGCCCGCTGAATATTCGGAATTGTAGTCGGAGCCGTTGTCTTGCCAATTGGTATCGTCGCGTGCCGTATCCGTTGCCACAACACCGCCATCCGTATAGTTGACCTGTTTGCGTACACGCTTGCCCTTGCCCAGTGTGCGTCCAACATCTTCTTGATGTTGTTCATAGTGATGACGCAACAATTTCACCCAGTATGCTGGATCAGAGTTCTCAGCATCTTGTTTTATAATTTCGGTTTCCTCCTCCTCTTCTTCCTCTTTTGTGGCATACGAAGCGACCTTGAACGATGACAGATACTCATTGGCCCATGACTCCTTCTCTTCAATGCCACGATTTGAACGATCAAGTAGCTCGGCAACAGCTTTGTCATCATAATGTATAGCTTCCTCTTTGTCATCCTCCTTGAAAAGTTCCTCGGTACCAAAACGCAAAATATCATCCAATTCTTGTTTAGTGAAATTGGCGCCCTTACCGCCCATGCCTGGGCGTACAACCAAATGTGTTAACATCATTTTACGTTTGGCCACTTGTGTCACACGCTCTTCCACCGAATTGCGCGTAACGAAGCGATAAATCATAACCTTATTGGCCTGACCAATACGATGTGCACGCGAGAAAGCTTGTATATCATTGTGCGGATTCCAATCAGAGTCATAAATAATAACAGTATCGGCTGTTGCCAAATTGATGCCCAGGCCACCGGCACGTGTACTTAGCAAGAAAGCAAATTGTGGCGCACCAGGTGCATTGAAACGATCAATGGCCTCCTGACGCAACGTGCCAGTGATGCCACCATCAATGCGTTCATATTTGTAGCCCTCGCCTTCAAGAAAGTCTTCTAGAATATCCAACATTTTTGTCATTTGTGAGAATATAAGCACACGATGTCCCTGTTCCTTCAATTGCTTTAACATTTTCGAGAGCAATACCAACTTGCCGGCTGCTTTGGTCAATGATAGGATTTCATAAAGCCCACCAGCTGATGTGGGTGCCTCTTCGGCAGCAGATGGAAATAGATATGGATGATTACAGCATTTCTTTAAATCCATCATGACATTGATGAGCGAGCAAGAGTTGCCGCCGCTCTTTGAGTTCAACGCTTCATAGTTCTTGGTCAAAATGAATTTGTAGAATTTCTTCTGCATCGCGGACAATTCAACACGCACAATGAACTCCGACTTAGAGGGCATGTTCTTCAATACATCCGTCTTCAGGCGACGCAACATGTGTGGTCCCAACATTTCGTGTAGACGTTTGACTTGTTCCTCCTTGGAGACATCAGCAAACTCATTCTGGAAAGCATTCAAATCACTGAATTTATCGCGACTCAAGAAGTTCAACAGATGGAATAATTCCTCCAAGTTGTTCTGCAGCGGTGTGCCGGTCAATAACAGCTTATACGCAATGTTATAGCTGTTGAGTATGCGGAAGAATTTGCTCTGATTGCTCTTCAAACGATGTGCCTCGTCTACAACGAGCACCGCCCAATCGATGGAGCCCAAACAGGCCGAGTCCATGGATATCAGCTCATAGCTGGTCAAGAGTACATTGAATTTATATTGTGTGGTGCGTAAACGTGACACTTTGCCACCGCGTATGGCACCTTCCTCGAAGGTGAGCTCATTTTCACGTATAACGGCACGTGAATCTTTATCGCCCACGTAGGTAATGCAATAGAAATCGGGCGCCCACAGCTCAAATTCACGCTCCCAATTGACAAGTGTTGAAAGCGGCACAGCGACCAAGAATGGACCACGGCAGTGGCCTTCTTTGTAGAGCGAATAAAGGAATGTAACGGTCTGTATGGTTTTACCGAGACCCATCTCATCGGCTAGTATGGTATCGATGCCCTGACCCCAAGAGTAACGCAACCAGTTGATGCCCTCGATTTGATACTGATGCAGTTGCATGCCAGTGCCATCCAAAAATTGTGGCTGACCTTCGTACTTTTTCTTGAGATCGGTTGTCGGTTTCTCCGGCGGCGGTGTATAATGCTTGACAGTACGCTCCTCATCATCCAAATCCTTAACCTTAGATTTGCGTCCCTTTTTATTCTTTTTGCCGGGACGCGATTCCGAAGTGCAGACGGCGCGCAAGTCCTGATAATAATCGATAGCCTGACGCAAGCCCGGTATATCATCGCTTTCGTCCTCCCAAGTTGACTTATCGTAGGGCAACTCACGCCACTTAACCAAGTACATGGTTGTGCCATCGCGTGCTGTGCGATGGTTTATAACGCGCTGCACAATCAACCATTCCGGCTTAACGCCATTCTTGTAGAAACGATCCTCCAAATCTTTTTGATATGCTTCCGTTTCGTCTTCTGCCTTGATGCCGGCCTTATCTTTGTGCCGTTGTATGCGTTTGAAACGCGAATCAGCCTCGTCCAATGATTCCTCAAATTTAGGCGGTTCCTCCATATCGAATTTACGTTGATACGAGCGTATCATAAGCGGATGATGTACATCCATCTGGACCTCTGGCACCCATTCACAGTGCCAGTAGGACATGTTGTGCCATTTGATGAAATATTCACGTATACGTGACTTTGGTTTCTTAGATGTTGACGGCTCTGTGGAAACAACCCAACGCCAGGTGATAATCTTTTCGGCTTTGCCGGTTAACGGTGGGCAACTGCAGCGTGGGCAACGCCAATCGCCATCAGGAATCGTATCCAGTGGCGGACTTAAACAGAATGTATGATAAGCTGATGGACATGAATCGCAACAGAGCAATTCGCCGCCATCCTTGCAAACACGACAGAATTCCTGATGTTCGTCGTCTTCTTCCTCTTCGGCAGCGCCGCCATCAGCCTCACAATGTGGACACGACCATTTGCCTTCGGGTGCTTCGTCTAATTCGGGCTCCAAGCACACCAAATGATAGGCGCGCGGGCAAGTATCGCAAAGTATGATCTCACCGCCTTGCTGGCATACCTCACAGTAATCCTGATGTTCATGTTCGCCATCTTCGCCCTCGGGAAAGTTTTTGGTTGCTTTCTTCAACTTCTTCTTCTTGAACTTGTTGCCAATCTTAGTTTTGGCTTTCTTACGCACCACAGGCGTATCATCAGCCGGCGCTTCCGATGATTTTGTTGCAGCAGCAGCCGCTGACGATGGTGCACTAACTGCCTCTTTCTCATCAGCGCTATCATCGGATTTCTGCAACATACGCTCAAACTCTAAATCAGAATCACGTTCCGAAGCGCCGCTTGCATCCTGTTCCTCATCCGAACTATCACGTTTGCGTTTGCCAAACTTAATCTTCAATGTGGGCACTTTACCCGATGTACGACGTTTTTTGCCACGGCCACGTTTACGCTTCGGTTTTTTTTCGTCTTCTTCTTCCTCCTCCTCCTCCTCTTCGTAATTATCCTCGGGCTGTGTAATGAAATTAAGGTTTTCTTTTAGTTTCATTACAAGTAAAATCACAAAATACTCTACTCACCTTCTCATTACGTGAAGAACGTGATGAACGTGGCTCATCCTGCTCATCACTTGCATTGCTACGCGCTGTCTCATTCTGTATATGCGGATTACTCTCACAGAACTCACGCCATTTGGCCGCAACAAGCATCATTAGCTTGGGCGCTGGTATACGCGGATTCTCCTTCTGCAATATGGGACGCACATGCATAGTAAATGATTTGTACGACGTTAGATTCTGCAGCTCATCTTCTGTATATTCGATATCGACATTAGCAACATTAAATGCCGAACAAACATCCTCAACCGATGGCATGCCCACCGATGATGAATCCTTCTCTTTCGGTGGTTTCTCCTCCTTGCGTTTGCGTCCACGTTTTGTTGTACTGCTGCTACCACCACCGTCGCGGCCACCATAGTCAGCATCCTCATCATGCTGCACAAAATCGCTATCATCCTCACTCTCATTCTTCTTGCGTTTTTTCTTTTTGCGTCCCTTCTCCTCGCCTTTCTTTGTCTTACGTTTTTTGCCCTTCTTCTTCTTACGCGTATCCTCCGGATCATAATCATCATCCTCATCGTTCTATATTTATGACAAAAATTAAATCATTTTCTATATTTCACGCAATTTCTATTTGACTTACATTCGGTTTTAGAGGTGCATCCGAATCATTAGACAGCTCAGCCACTTGCGCCGACTCATCAACCGCGTCCTCTTCTTCTATAATATTTGTTTTTATAAAATGAGTTATAGTTCATATAAAATATAAGTAATTCTGCCTAACAATTTTTACCGTGGTCAATGTTCAACTAATAAATGTTCTTCAAATTAAAAACTTTTTGTATAATTTTTTTTTTCAATTAAATATTTTATTTGATTTTCATTTTTGTTTTTTTTTTTCGTTTTTTGTTTTGCTTTTTTACTTGGTTTCTTTTGTTGTGGCCTTAGTTATGTACTAGTATATAACAATATAATTTTTTTTTCATTGATTTTTTGCTGGTTTTGTCAGCGGTTTTGCGCTTAAATTTACATAATAATATTAATTATTTACTTTTTTTCCGTTTTCTTTTTTTTGTATGTTTTTTTTTGTTTGTTTTGTTTTTGCTTTGCTTGCCTTTAATCCATTTTCATGTCTTCAGTTTTCTTTATCATTAATAAGTTCTCTTTGCATTTATGTGAGTGAGTGAGTGAGTGTGTGTGTGTATTTTTGTTTGTTTGCATTTAAGAGTAGTGAGTCTGTATGTGTTTGTGTGTGAGTGTGTGTGTGAGGGGTTGTCTGCTCAGTGTACTATGTGTTTTTTATTGGTGTCTGCATGTGGCATTTATATACTAAATAATATACGTTTCGTTATCCTTAAAAATCATCATTATTCACTATTCATGTATATAAATTGTATATGTATATAATTTCTAAGATTTCTTTTACTTCACAATTTTCTTTCATTTTTTACGCTTTTTATTTTTATTTCTTGTTTGTTGCTAAACTGCTGTTAATTGTTGTATTTTTCACACAACAACAATTTTTCCCTTTTTATAAACACAAAGTATAATTTAAAAATTTCTGTGTTTAAAATGAAGTCAAAAACAAATATTTAAAAATAATTCGAACAGAGATTTTAATAAAAAAAATAAAACAAATTTTAAGAAAGCCTTTCTCTCGCTTCTTACCCTCCTCCTTCTTCTTACTATGCCCTTTTGACTTTTACTCACTGCTTGATCTTACTTTCGAATATCATTAAATTAAGAGTTTTTTTATTTTTGAGCAATTTGTTTTTTTCTTTCTTCTAAATGTTAACTGAATATCTTTGCTAATATATTAAGTTATCTTTTACACACCAACAATCAAACTTCAATATTTTTTAACCACAGTCAACAATCAATCAATTATTCAAACACTGAATCAATCCGTAGGTCCGTCAAATCTGACAAATGCTCCGTGCGCCAATGTTGAATAAGCCAAAAATAATAAAATAATAATAATAATAAAAGAAATGTAAACTGTTTGTTTGTGCACTTTTATAGATCGTTTTGCCGGAACTAGTCTGCTTTTATTTTTATTTTTTTTGGAACTCTGTTGTTTCGTTTTCTAGGAATGATATACACCACGAGTAGTGTAGTGAAAATCGGTAGGAAAACTATATTTAGTATTATGGCGTGCGTTATGCTCATTAGGCGGCTGACATAATCCAAACATTGGTCGGTAGTCGGTGGCATATATGTCAGATATTCAAACTCCCTTACTCGTTTCAATAGAACAAAAAAAAAATCACAAATGTTCACACTCTCTTTTTCACATTCTTATCAAGAATTGCACAAACAATAATAAATTTATTAAAATTACATATCGTATAAAAAAAAATCAAGGAAAATTTCACTTGTTCTTAAATTGTAGGGCGAAAAATATAAGTTTCAGGCAAATGTTTTAACTTATTATACAACATAGATCAACAATACAAAAAAGAAAAGTAAAGTGAGTAACGTGTAAGGCGAGTAAGTGCTGAGAAACACACTTCCCGAACGTTGCTTTTGTTTTGTTTTTTTTTTCTTTGTTTTATATAAAATTTATTGCGTTTATTTTTTGTTGGTTGGTTTGTTTGTTTGTTTTTTTTAGGTATACTTGTACATTTATTAAAAAAAAATTCATGCGTTTTTGTGTTGAGTTTTTTTTTTCACTCTTTTAGGCTTATAAACAAATAAGAGTTGTTTTGTTGTTGATCAAATCTCGAAACGAATTGTTGTTTGTATCGATCGTGTAATGAAACAATCAATCGTTAAAGACTTTTAATTAGCGCGGTCAAAGTTTAAAAGATAAGAATCTAAAAGTACGCTAAACATAATATAACTATTTATTATTATAATTATTACACAAACGCAAATTTCTCTGCTCAACAAGTTTTTTTTTTTTTTTAGTAGTAAGTCTAGAACTCGTACTTTAAAAATATATTTATATATAATGTGTGTGTGTATATGTATATAAAGTTTATGCATTTGTATATGTGTACATACATAGATATATATATATATATACATATATGTACATATATGTATATTTATATATATAAATATATACAAATATATATATATTTGTTTGTTTAATAAAAAATATTTTAATGATTTTTTTTTTTTTATTTTTCAGTTTTTTTTTGTTTGCTTGCAATAATTTTTAATTAATATAATTTCAACATTTTTTTAGGGTTTTCTTTTAGAATAATTTCCTTAAGATTTTTTTTTTTTGTTTTTAAATTTTTTTTCGTTTTCACTACTTATTTAGCGAGTAACGGATTTTACATTTTATATGCATACATATATAAATATATATATATATAGAAGTAGTATCAAACAAAAATCAATAGTGGTCATTGTCATCATCATCATCATCGTCGGAGTTTGAATTTGAGTCTTCGCCGTCTTCGTCATTTGAGTCGGAGGCATCGGAGGAGCCATCAGAATCTGAGTCATTGTGGTTTTGGTCATTGATGCCGTTGACGTTGTTGCTGTTGCCATTTCCAACGAGTTTCATTTGTTGCTGCTGCTGCTCGTATGCTGCTTGTTGTTGTTGCTGGTGGTGGTGGTGTTGCTGCTGCTGTTGGTACCTGTTGTTATAACCACCATCATTGCACTCAGGCGACATTGACGACGTACGCTGTGCTATCGTCTCTGCCGCATGATGCTGTTGATAGTGTTGTTGCTGCTGCTGTTGCTGATGATAATGCGACGACGTATTCTGCTGCTGCTGAGTTGAAAGTGGCGGCGAATAATTGCTGCTGCTACTGTCATTCTTTACCATTGGCGAAAGTCGTGCATCATTCGCGCTGGACGTTACAGCCGCCGCCGCCACCGCATATTGCTGTTGCGTCGATTGCTGCTGTTGCAATTGTATTTTTTGTTGCTGTGCCGCCGCATTACCACCAGCACCACCACCACTCGTCAATGTCTTGTCATAATCCATTACCAATTGCTTGATGTGCGCTAATTTGCTATGCAGATAATCAAAACGCGACTTATCACGTCGTATCGGCTCCTGGCTATTAATGCGCTCATATTCACAAACTATTTGATGCTTAATGCGATTGTAATCGCTTGTGTCGCGCCTGCGTGCGTTCTCCAAGCGTTCGGCAAGCTCTTGAAAACGTTTACGCACATTCTCAACCAGCTCCAATAGTTTGCGATATTCATCGTAATCGTTCTCAAATTCAGTCTTGTAGCGGCGTCGCTGCTCGAGTGTCATTATGGGCGTGTAATTACTGAAATCATAGAGTTGCGCATTTGTGCTCTCTTCCAACGATGTCGCCGATGCATAAGAGTGTGCCGCTGCAGCCAATTGTTGCGTTGGCGAAGGATGCTGACGCTGCCGCTGCTGTGTTGATGTCGCCGTCGGTGGCGGCTCTGGTTCATGTTGTTGCGTCATATGTTGCAACGTTTTATTTGGCGGTGGCACCTGTTGTTGGTACACCGTTGCTTGTTGTTGTTTATGTGATTGTTGTTGTTGTTGGTGTTGTTTGCTCGTTGTAACGTTATTTGTCGTTGACGAAGATGAGCTACCTGATGATGAGCGTATATTCTGTTGTCGCTGTTTGCCATTGGCGCCAGCGCCGGCTCCTGCGCTGTTGTTGTTGCTACTCGTGCGTTTCTTTGAGTTGGATGCCGAATGATACGAGTTAAACTCATCACGTGGACTATTGTTGTTTTGCGTTTGCACTTGACTCGAAAATATGACACTGTTGCTGTTACTGTTGCTGTTCATGTTACTGTTGCTGTTACTGTTATTACTATTACTGTTACTGTTCTTGCGCTGCGTTGACGTTTGATGCGCATAATTGCTGCTGCGGCTGTTATTGGTATTTGTTTTCGACGTCTCTGGCACAAAACTACTGCCATAGGCTGGCTTGGGCGGCGTCGTTGTCTTTTTACTCGTTGATGACGTTGTTGTTGTTGATGCCGTTGATGAAGACGAATGTTTACGTTCCTGCATTTCATAGCCATTCGATGAACTGGAAGAATTACTGCTGCCCGCTGAGCTGCGCTTCTGTTTCTGACTCTGTTTGGCTGTGCCATTGCTGTTGTTGTTGCTGCTGCTGTTGCTCGATTTGCGACCGTTGCTATTTGTGTTGGTAGCATAATAGCTGCCATTGCTGCTCTGTTGCTCGATATGCGGCATGAATTCCATATTATCCAACACATTATAACTTAAATCACTATTGCTGCCGCCAACGCCACTATCAAACTCATCGCCACCACCATTCGCGCCACTGCCTGAGCCTTGACTCTGCATATGCTGTCCGCTGGCGACATTACAATGTGGTGAATAAGATGAGTTTGTACCACGATTATTGCCATAATTACTGCCGCCGCCACTGAAGCGACCACTTGGCGCCATATTGACAACACCACCGCCACCGCCGCCACTACTAGACTCTTTTTTGTAGTGACTGATGCGTTGCTTTTTCGCTTGTGCGCCACTAAACATGGACTCATCGTATTCCAGACTAGGACGCTTTAAGTTGCCATTGCCGTTGCCGCCATTACCCATGCTCATAACGCCGCTGCTTACTAATGGCGGCGGACTGCCGGTATGTGTTGACGTGGGACTCTGACCCGATGTCGAACTGCCCGCATCCGAACTCATTGGCGGCGTTAGGTTTTGTGGCTTGCGACGCTTTAATTGCTGAATTTCTTGCTCTGTAAAATACGGCCAATTCTCATCCACATCATTCCAGATTTGCCGTCGCAAATTGTATGTATTATCGCGCGACATTGTCGAAATATCTTTCAGCACATTAATGATGAGTGGACGTTCACGATCTTTCAAGCCTTCAGTCTGCAGGCGCGAGTATAATTCGGGCTTTTTAAATGGTTTCAATGCCAACAAATGTATCAGTCGATCGCGTAATTTACGTCGTGAGACATCAGACGTTTTACCACCATTGGCATTGGAATTGGCACCCTTGGCATTACCAGAGTTGCCGCCACTACCAAAGCCACTCTTTGAGTGTCCGGTAGCATTGGCCAACATGCGTGAACGTTTCGCTGCACCAGCTGAATTTCCAGACGAACTTAATGTTGACGACGACGTTGTTGATTCCCTTGGCGAATTGCCAGACATTGAGGCAGCACCATGCGATATACCACCCACCAATGTTGTCATCAGTGATGATGCCGTTGATAAATTTGGTAACGACGAGGTGTGGTGTTGATTATGATGATTGTTGGAGTTGTTTTGAGAATAGAGGCTACTACCGCTACCGTAGCGGTTATTACTGTTGTTGCTACTGTGGTTGTGGTTGCTGTTGCTATTGATCGTACCAGTGCCGCCTAAAATTGTTGGATTCGGTGAACGCGAGGAAGTTGTTGACGTAGACGTCAGGCCATTTAACGGTGATGATACTAATTTACTACGATTATTGCTACTGCTTAAAAAACTACTACTGCTGCTGCTGTTACTATTGTTCCCACCGTGCTGTTGTTGCTGTTGCTGCTGCTGTTGTTGTTGTTGCTGTTGTTGAAATGCTGCTATTGCTGCCGCTGATGATGCACTACCGGCTTTCTTTACCTTACGTCCAATATCCGATTGATTTGGTTTAATCTCACGTATACATTTACTCTTCTCCGTCTCCTCGGCAATGGCCATTTTTGTGCGTGTCGTATCATAGACATCATCATTTGCATGTATACGCATACGTAATGCCAACGATCCAAGTACATCGAGATCGTGTTGCTGTTGTTGTATACATTCAATTGAACCGTCGACATCATCGATGGCAAAACCAAATTTTCGACCCGTTGTCGTTGACTCTGTGCCGCTATTAAGGCCATTAGCGCCATTGTTGCCATCAGGCAGTGGAAAGTGTATGAAGCCGGATTTACCGAAAAATTGTATCTTGGCACGTTGACCGGGCGCAAAGCGTTTGGCATTATCATTACGTTGATATTCGTCAATAGCACGGAAGGCAGAGTCGGTGAGTTTGACGAATATGTACTCCTTGGTATCATCGGTGTAACGGTTTTGTGACATACCATAATTACCGGATGAGAGTACTGTTTGGCATTTTCCTGAGGCAATCGAATGTGTCATAACGCGTGGCGCGGATTACACCAGTGATGCTCGGACTCTGTGTGTGTCTGTTTATTTGTGTATATTTGTAGGGCGTCTGTTTGTATTTATGTGCTTATAATTTCTCGTTATTGCTTCTTCTTTATCTTGGTATTATTATTATTATTGCTGCCAATTTTAAATAATTTTAAGCTTGGAAGTAATTCTCGTTGTTTTGTTGTGTTTAATGGGCACTTTGTGGAAGTAAGGAAATGGTTTTTTTTTGCTTAATAATCTTCTTCGTCTTTTTCGTTTGCTTCTTTAGTGTTAGGAAGTATTTACAATGGAAGTTTTGCACTTTTAGCCGTTCTTGCTTTATTTATTAATATTGTTTGTTCAATATCTCTGTGAGTTGTTGTTGTTGTACAACAATTTAAGGACGTTGTTTATTGGGCGTATTTCATTTAATTTCGGCTTTTTTTTTTTTTGTTTCTCACTCAAGCTTGCACAGTTCGAAAGTGGTATACTCCCGTATTTTTTTTATTTCCTTAAGAATTTTAAAAATTCTCTTTATTTTTGCTTTTTCACTTCTTTTTGTTATCGTCTTAAATATAACTTTGCTCCTTTTCTAAACAACAGTCATCATCATCATCATCATAATGCGAAAGTTGCTTTTGTTTAAATGATTTGCGAATTATGCTTTAATATATATATCTCAATTTAAACTACTCTTGGAGTAGACTTGTAGTGCTGCTTATGTTTATTGTTGTTGTTGTTTGGTCGTTGATTGCTTTCAGCTCGTTGTTGTACTAGTTTTTATTCCGCTGTATATGCTGGCCAAATTTGTTTGCTGCACTTAACGCGTGTATCGTTCCGTGAGTGCGAGTGCGTGTATGTGTGTGTATATATGTTGTAACAGTAAAAGAAAATGGTACGTGGTGGTTGTTGATCACCACTCAGACATGCTATTTCTCTCTCTCTCTTTCGCTCTCTCTCTGTGTCTCTTAAACGATCTTCGTCTCTCTGACTTGCATAAATAGTTGTCTCTTTATTTTGCTTTTCACTCACGTCGACGTGTTACTCTCTTCAAGGCTCAACGTAGGCAAAAAAAAATACTGCAACAATAATTTTTTGTTGTTGTTTTCGTCTTTCGAGAATTTCACTTCCGCATACGAACAAAGTTGAGTTGGTTTCGTCAAATATCTGCTTCTTGTTTTGTTGCTGCTGTTGCTGCTTCAGGTGTGAGTTTGTGTTGAGATTTCAAACTTTTGTTTTTTTTTTTATTTTTTTGTTTGCCGTTTCTTTGCTACCACTTCTGCTACGTGCGTACTTTCAAAATCAAAATTCCCCTCCGACAACTAATAAGCGTCGTCGTAGTTGTTGTTGTTGTTATTATTTTTGTTGCGAGTAAGTTATAGAATTGTAGTTGCGAAGTTGTTGTTGCTTAAATTTGTATTTTTTTTTTGTATATCAAAGTAGCTGATTCACTTATCGTAGTTGAATTTAACCACAATTTCATTTGTTAAATAATACGCATACATATATATATATAATATGTTTTAATTGGGTTAAGGTAGGCTTCTGCTACTCGCGTGCATATTTTTGTTGTTTTTTTGATAGCTGCGCTGGTGTTGGTGCTTCTTTGCTGCTGCTGCTGCTGTGATTGTTGTTACTGATGATTTCTTGATGAAAGTAGAAACAGAGTTGCATGTGGTCTTTCTGTTCACTTTACGTTAAACGTATCTCCACCATTTGCCTACCATGAACAACACAGCGGGACGAGTAGGCAGGCAGACAAGAAGCAGAAAAATAAAAAAGTAAGCAAAATCAACCGATCAGTGTTGTTATAGTTGCTATTCACTGCTCACTGCTGACTGTCTGTCCGTCCTCTTCACAACTTCTCTTCGCCTCTCTCTGTTGTTCGAGCAGCGTACGACTGCGGCGGCGGTGTATTTGTGTGCTGCTGCTGTTGCTGCTCTTGCTGCTGCTTCTGCTTCAGCAGCTGTATCGTTGTGTGCGTATGCGTGCGAGGGAGACAACTGCTGTTTTGATTGGCTGCCACAACACTAGTTGTCGTTGAATTTGCTAAAATCATCTGTGTTTGTACGTCGTCGTTTTTATTTCATATATATATATATATATGTATAAATTTTTTCTTTTTAACTTTTTACTATATTTTTACATGCGATTTTTTTTATTTTAATACACTTGCAGATTGATTTGGAAAATTTTCAATACTTTTTGCTGTAAAAACAACAACGATTTCGTTTTAATTATTAACGTTTTTTTGATTTTTCTTTCGAGAACACACTTTTCTTTCTCTTTTTTGCTTTTTAAGACATTTTAATCTTTTTTTTGCTTTTTCACTTTTTCTACTTAAAAATCATTTGTATAGAAATGCACATATTTAATATTTCATCAAATATTCCTTAGTTTTGTGTGAGTACGTGTATGCGTTGTCTTTCTTGTGGTTGGCACAATTGTAAATTTTGTTACAAAACTGAAATTTAATTTTTTTTTTCTGTTTCTTTTTTGCTTTTGTGTCCAAGGTATCTTAATCAACGTACAAAAGGTATCTGCTAAATGAAATCGAAACGAGTTGCTTTCAAGTGGTTGTGCTCTGCTCACACAGTTCGATCCAAAGTGATCCGCTCCGTGCTCAATGCTCTGCTCAATTTGTACAAAAAAAAAAGCAAGCAAGCAAACAAATACTTTGCGCTCTCTCTCTATCTCTCTCTTACATGCGCACACACTCGTCGACTCAATTGAACGACGACGACGACAATGACTTGACTCGTTCAGTTCACACGATGTTTGTCTTGACTTACTAGTTGTTGTTGTAGGTTTGTTGCTTTAGTTTCGATACGTTACGAATCCAAATTCACTGTACGTGCGTTGTATCACTTGCTGCTTTAGCTCAAATTGTTGTAGTTAATATTCTTGTTGTTGTTGCTATTGTAAAGTAGTAATAGTGGAAGTGATTGAGAGTAACGAGTGAAGTAAAACAACAAAAAAATCAGACTAAAGACGTTGAAAAAAAACAAGTTTGCAATTTAATGCGCTCCCTCTCTCTCTCTCGTTTTATCACACAAATTCACTTGCTTCGCTCATTGAGCACGTAGATTGTCCGCTCTTTTTTTTTTTGTGTTGCGCTCTTTGCTTTATCTGTCGTATTAATTGTAGTTGACTATTCTCTGCCACCTTTTTTTTGCGTTACTGTTTCCAATGAAAATTGCTCTTTAATCTCTTGACGACGATGTTGTTGTTTGTGTTGATTGCAGGGAAGACCTCGACGGCGACGTTCGATGTTGTTGTTTTAATAAAATTATTTATATAGTATAAAAATGTGTCTATGTGTTTGTTTACATATACAGTACACGTATGCATGGATGTAGAGTTGGCATGTATGTATTTTTTTTTTATATATATAAATGTGTGTGTTTTTGTTGCTGTTATGTACAAATTTAGTATATTATTTTAAACAAATTGAACGCGAAAAAGCATAAAACGCGAGCGTGTGTATAATTAACTTTCAATTTGTCGTCTGCACGTACGTAGCGTAATCCTCGTTTATACGTAGTAGACGCTCACGTTACGTTTCTTGTGCTGCTTATTTCGTTGTTGTTTTGCTTTATTGCGATTGTTATTATTGTTGTTGTTGATGATGTTTTAGGGCGAAGCCTGTTATTGTTCGAGGAGGAGGAAAATCACAAACATAACAAACATATTATTGTTTCGTTACGGCAGACAGAAGTGAAAAAAAAAACGAATTTCAAAACTCGATTTTTAACTGTACTTACACAAATTTTTTTTTAGTTATTTGTTTCGCAGTCGTAGTACAGACGTAGGAAAAACTTTTTTTTTCTAGTTGAAACAGCTGTTTCGAGTTTACACTAAAACTTTACTCTAACGACGATAGTTCTGTTTTCTTCTTACTGCCGCACACAGTTGCCGCAGTTGTTTGTACACGTGTTGTTGTTGTTGTTGGTATTGGTGATGGCGACGGCGTCGACGAAACCTTTTGGAATTTTAAGCACACTTTACAAATTGCACTTGACGCTGCTGTTAGTTGTAGTTGTTGTTTTGATTGTAGTGCAATTATAATTTGCCTTAGATTTGCACTGCTTGCTACTTTGTGTGTTTTGCTGCTTCTTACTACTTTTTACCAATCACATAGAAAGGCAACACTTGTACAGGTGAATGTTGTTGGTGTTGTCGTCGCCAGGCACAGTTGGTAGGCGATAGGCGGCGAAACTAAATGACGTTTTGAGTAAAGAAGTGTTGTATGTTGCATACAAAATAGCGGACGACGACGATGGCGTTGACGATGTTTCTGCTTGAGCTGTTGTTGTTCTTGTTGTTGTTGGCTCTGCTACTACTGTTGTATTGTAGCTGTTGTTGTTGTTGTTGTCTATAAAATTATTACCAAATTAGTGAAAATCACGTTTGTTGAATATATTTTAAAATATTCGCTTGCTTGATTTTGTTGTTGTTGTTGTTATCGTTGCTCTGCTTGCTGTAGATGTTGTTGTTGTTGATGCTGCTGCTTTTTGTTTTTTTTCTCTTACTCTTGACGCTCTTCTTGCTGTGCTTATTCAATATTGTTGTTGCATATTGTTGTAATCAATTTTCCTTTTTGATCGTAGTTAATTTGCTGTTGTTTTTTTTTTTTCATATCAGCGATAAACAAATAATTAATGTAATGTTTTAAACAATTTACATCATTGTTGCTTTTTTGATTGATTTCACACACACACATATAAACACACTTGGGCCATGACATACCGTACAAATGCCATCACGTTACGTTACGTTACGTTGCTTTACGTCAATACACGAGATCACTTACGTTTGAGAGTTGTTTGTATGCACTCAGCTGATTTTTCATTTATTGCTATAATACGAACGAACGCGCGTTTGTTTGTTTCTCTTAATTTAATTTGTTTCTCTTTTATACACTTGCACTTTCGACTCTTATGTTTACTAAAAAAACATACTCTCTTTCAATATAATAATGTTCTCTCTCTCTTTCTTTAAATATAAGTAGCTAACAGCCGCTCGTCATTTTTTTTCTCTCTGACTCATTTACTCGGCTTTGCCTCGTTTCGTCTCGTCTGTACCCGTTAACCGATCATCTGTTTCTCGCTCATTTTTTTTTTTTTTTGTCTTTACTTTTGACATTTTTACTTTTTGCATATGAAAATTTTCCGCTTTCAGGTAGATTTACAGTAGTTTGTTGTTGTTGTTGTTCGTTGTTAGTTTATCTGCGCTACTAGTACAATGATTTTATGCACGCACGCTCGCTCGCATGCTCACTCACTCACTCACCAATCATTGCAAGGTAAGTTAAGGTAAGGTAAGCGTATCTATGAGAGCGAATTTAATCTATGTCTGTATTTGTATGCACACTGTGTGGAATTTGTGGTATTCACAATAAAAAGCAACAAATGTTTTAAGTACACTTGAATATGTGTTTCTACAAACAACAACAACAACAATCGGTTGGTTAAGCCAGCCAAATAAAGGAGCGTGTCAGACAGTGGTAGCGCAGTTACCTGTGCGCTCTTCGATTACGTTAACGTTAACATAATCTATGTAGTATATGCATTAAGCTCGAATTTTTGCATGCTTAAAAATACCCACAGCAGATGCAGGCAATAAAAGGAGTAGACGACAAAGTGAATCTTGGAAAAACAAAGTCATAAAAAGTGAAATATTGAATTTATTGCTACCTTCATACATAATAATCTGTATATGTAAGAGCGAACGGAACAGTTTCTATCTCTTCTTGTGTATGTATTTGTGTTTGTGTGCGCCGGTAAATAAAATTAATTTTGAAGCCTACGCTACTAAACTGAACCAAATAATAGCAAAAACAAATGTAGAGAAAACGGAAAAACAATGCAAATAGGCTGGCTGGCTGCCTATGTCGATCAATATGGAAAATATTAAAATTGTGTCAATTATGCATGACACAAATACAACAGCACGCAGCACGAATGAGTGTCTTAAAGAGAAATACACAGAGAGAGAAAAAAAAAGGTCTATGAAACGCCAATAAATTGCGTATCACTAAAAATAAAACTTTATTTTTAACAAAAAAAAAAAAAATGTAAAAAAAAAACAGAAAATTTTAAATTATTTAAAACAACAAATGAAACAACTAATACGACTAATATAACAACAACATTAACCCAAACAACAATGAAACGAAGAAGAAGAAGCAGAGAGAAATCAAATCAAGGTAACTTTAAAGCTTATTTTGTGAACGACTTTGTACTCTTTCAATAACAACAACTTTGCTCTAGGCAGCACTAGCGTCATTCAAGCTGTTTTTCAATGAACCGAAACTAACAACAACAACATCAATAACAATAACAACAACAAAATCATTAAGCAAATCAACCGAAATAAACTTATTTGCTGCAAAATAACAACAACAACAAAATTAGTTGGCATAAAGACAGTAAATGACGACGACGACAACAACAACAACGTGACTAATTGATGTGCTGTTGTCGCCGTTAAAGCTTTTAAACACGGCTTCAAACTATATACAGTAGGACCTCGATTTTTACGGAATGTTTGGGACCGGAAGCAATCTGGATAAATCTATTTTTCCGTTAGGGAACGTATCCAAATTACGTGACCCACTCTTTGACACTTTTTACCCCCCTCCGGTGACCAAATTTGTATGATAAATGACACCAAATTTGCCTAAGCGCAGTATTTTAAAGAACCCACTTCCTCCTTAAATCGGTCACGTAATTTGGGTACGTTCCCTTATGAGATTCTCTATGAAATTTGTTGAATTTATTTAGATAGTAAAGTTGCTCAAATTTGAGACACATTTATGCCCATTTTCGTTTTATGTTAGAAATAACCACAAAAAACTTGAATTTCTTATTTATTTCTCGGATAAACGGATTACCGGTTAACCGAATCACGGATAGTCGTGGTTACACCATTCGATATAAGAAACATACGAATTGGTAAAGTACAAAAGCTGATGAACATGAAAATAAAAGGTGATCTATTCACAATTAAAGGCGTGCGCCGGAAAAACAAGGGTAGCTTCTTTCGAGGCGAATTAAACAACCACCATATTTACAGTCTTTCAACTAAAAATAGAAACAACGGATCATCAAAGCGAAAAACTCAACAGGAGGAATGTCCCTTCTTTTATTTATTTTTTTTTTTATTTTCTACGCAAGCGCATTCCAGTAGTTGAGTTTTCCTGTTGCCTAAGAACAACAAAGGTAGTCTACAAACTGGTAAGCAGAACGTATTGGAGTGCAAGAACGAGGTAGAGAGAATTAACATTAAGAAGGAAGAAATCCAACAAATGTGAGGAAATGAACATGAATTTATGACACGGCAGCGGTCACTGCCTTGCAGCTGACAGCTGTGTCGAATTTACAAACAAAAGCAGCAACAAACAGTATAAAGACTACAACAATTTGCGCAAAGTGTCTGAAAACAAAAAAAAAAGAAGAAAAAAAAAAAGTTCAAGCAAGTGTTTCTTCCAGTTAGCTGCACGACGACTTCTGTGTCATTTTTATTGTTGTTGTTTTTTTTTGTTTTTAACAAATAAGTAAAAAAATATATTGAAATGCACTCAAACATACACAAATGTACAAACAAACAAACACTCACGTAATGATTACACAAAATGAACTCATCAACATCAATAAAAATAAAGGTGTAAGAAAAATAGACAACTATATGCATAAAACAAACGCTTATCAGCGCACAATTACGCCAGCAAAAAACCGACGTCGTTGGTAACAACAATAACAAACGAGTGTAGTATGCAATGCAGCCAAGACGACTTGCAAACGGAAGGGAACGGAAGGAGAGCAATACGTGCAAAGAATTAAAATAAAAGAAACATTCATTTCTATGTATTTCCGAAGCTCGACAGATGTTCAAACGCGCAGTGAGACACTTTTTTATTTAAAAATATAAAAAAAAATACAAAAAAAAAATGATAAATAAAAAATAAATAAAGCAGCAACATTGTTGCGACTGTTTTTTTTTTTTAATCAGAGGGTGGGACTGTGTAGCGGTTAAACGAATCAACAGCAAGAGCTAGAGCGAGCGAGAGAGAGCGCTAAGCACTTAAAAAATACAAGTTTCAAACTTGCGCTCCATTTCGATCTTGATCTCTCTCTCTCTCTCTGAGTGTGCCGCTCAATCATCTAACGTGTTTTCATTTACTTGATCAGACCGTGACAATTTCAAATTTGTAGCGCGTGTGCGAGAAATCTCAAGAACACAAAAATAAGAGTACAACACACAACAACAACAATAGTAAGTGTTTTGACAATTATCGTCAACAATTGTAGTGGAAAACAAAATACCACAATAACATAACATAACATAAAAACAAAAACAAATAAATAACTTAGTCAGCAAAATTAAAAGCACAAATATATTTATGTGTCGATTTCTTGCCGCTCTCTCTCTCTCTCTCTTTCTCTCTTATTCTAGCAAAATTCACATTCACACTTCTTCGACTATTTTAGTGCCAATGGAAATTCCGTTTTCGTACGGGAATCCCAGTTAAAACTTGCTATGACGCGAAAAAAAATCAAAACAACAACAAGTAGAACAAAAAACGCTTACAAACGTCAAAAAGTACAAAATCAAAACCCAAACAATTATTGTTTGTTCATTTTGTGTTCTCTCTCGCTCTTCATCTCCTCTTTCTTACGCTTTGGTTTGCTGCTAGCGAGAATCCGCGTAATGAGTTCATTGGAAATAAAATACTTTTGTTTTTGTTCTGCTTTAAGAATATCACAAGAATTATGAACGAGAAATGAATGAAAAAAAAAAAAATAAAATAAATATATATAAAAGAAAATTTCAAGAATTTAACGTTAATGCCGGCAGTGACGACTGCTTGCACCAATAGAAAAAACACAACAACAAAAAAAAAATCATGTCGTTGCCAAAGGCGGAAAACTGCACACACAATGGAAACGAACATGTTAATTCGATATACACAGTCTGTCTGTCCGTCCGACTGTCGGTCGACTGTTGCTCTGCTGGCTTTTAAATATTAACTTTTATTTTTAGAATCGAAACGAAAACAACATCGACGCCTTCTGATTATCAGCAAATAAGTGCTAAAGAAAATACAATAATTTAAAGTATCACAAAAACAAAAAAAAAAGAAAGAACACAAATCAAGCCATAAGCAATTAAGAGTAAAATAAATAAATGAAAAATTAAGCGAAAATTTAAAAGGAGAGTATATAAAACATGAAAGAGCATTTATGCCTCTCTGAATAAGATTATTTTTGTACATTAAAACAATTTTGATGACAACAAAATGACGACTAACAAAGTGTTGTTGTTATTGTTATGTCGGGAGCCGCACACAGGCCACCAACGATAATATATCTTTTATGCTGGGAACAAAGGTTTTTTTTTTGTTTTTTTTTCGGTAAAAATCATTATACAACTGATAACGAGGCACACAGCTGGAATAAACCTGATTAACAGCTTTTGCCATTGTTTTCTTCATCAAGAACGACCGAACGAACGAACGAACGTCATTCGGTTTGTTCTTTTTTGTTCCGTTCTATTCTGTACTGTTTCTTTCTTGTTCTAAAAACATATATTTTGTCTGGTTCAGACTGCATGTAGCTAGCATTCCGCTTATTTTATGAGATTAAAATGTAATTAGTAAACAATTTGTGATTATATTAGCTACACAATATAATCGAAAAAAATAAACTTTCTTTAGGCAAAAGTATTTATGGCTTAAGTCACGTGAACATAAACAAATTAACATTACTTTGTGTATGTTTATAATAATGAAATAAAACTAATTATTTATTAACAGAGAACGGATCACTTATAAAACAAAAGGAACAAAAAAAAATCATGCATATTCATTTCAATTCACAGGTGTGTGTCTGCACAGTAAATGTTTAAACTATTTGTTGTAAAATACAAAAACAATAAACTGCCTGTACTTTCACCAAATGCCATTGTCGTCACGATTATATAATCGTCATTCTCGCAACGGCCGGAAACCTTTTGACTGATTTACAAAGTGCGCGATTTGTTCATTAAAAACTTAAAAAATAAATATAAAAAAAAAAAAATAAAATTAACGTGAATTGGCAAAAAAGAAAATACAAAAGCATAGAACAATATAGAAATAGTCAACTACAGTAAACAAATAATATTGGCAAACAAGCCTGTGTCTGTGCGCTAGGCAAGTGAAGCGTGTTGTGCTTGATAAGATAAGATTTGACGCTTTTGGACATAGCAAGTAAGATAGACAGCGAGACGGACGACATTGTCGTCTGAGTTTTGTTTACGTGTCAGGTTGTATTATCTTCTAAATGACAAAAACAAATTCAAAACTAATAGAGAAATGTTCTGCTGCTGTCTCGGCTTTGTTTGAAAGTATTTTAAATGCAACAAAAATTGCAAATTAATGTACAACAATAGCGTGAGTCCCATAATAATAGAATAGCCAAAAATCGTACACTAATTTCATATATTTAGTTACATTTAATGAAGCCGCCTTTCTTGTTTGCCTCTGAGTGAGTTCGAGATCTGCTGACGTTGGTGATTTTCGACATTTTATTTAAATTTAAAAACAGAAATAAAATGTTTCTTGTTTATTTCGTAATGATTGTTGTGCTGTGCTGTGCTGCTTCTGCAGGCGACCGATTGCCGGGCAACAACTTTTAATTCGTACGAAACCAAACTGGAAAACAATAACTCAGCTATAGAGACAACTTTTGTACACTACTATTGTTTTAAAGAAAGCAATAGGCAATAAAAAAAATAACCACCAACCCACGTTGTTCATATCCTGAACTTTTTGGGATCTAAAAAAATTATTAACTTTTTTTTTTGTTATTTTTTTTACAAACATCAAATCATTGCAATGTACAATACAAAATCCATGCGAATGAAGTGTATTAAATGCCGATTGAGCGTATAAAACCAACACGCAAAACTTGTCTGGCCAGATTTTAAACAGTTTCTTGATCGAAGAAACTGGACTGAGGCGTTCAAACATTTGGTTGATCCAAATGAACGAACCAACAAACGAACGTATATACGTACGAACTCAACTCAACGAACGTTCAATCTCAGTGTACGTCAATGGCGGCGCAATGCGAGCGAGACCAAAGAGTAAATGCTCAGCAGCTTCGATTTTACCCCGATTTGCGCCACCGCTGTTGCTGTCCGTATTTTCTTTCAATATAAGCAGCAGTAACAACAACAACAATCAGAAGTAGAAGAAGCTAACAACAACGCTTAACATGAGTATACAATACAAACTGACAGACAGACAAACAGACAGACACTACCACTACCACCACCGCGTATTTTATCTTCGAAATGACTGAAGGTCATTCAAATTGAGCGTACAATCAACTTTTTCATTTTGTCGGCTCTCAAATTCGAAAAATTATAAAAAAAAAAACAAAAATTTATAAATTAAAATCTTTTTTGGACTTTAATTGCATTTGTGCATTGTATCAAGCAAAAATTGCAATGAAATCGTAAAAAAACACAAAATTCCTCAACTCTACACAAATAAAACTAACAATTGATATATTTTCGAGCCATATACTTATGCAGCGCTCCTGTCACACTTTCAATGGCTAATAAGATCTGAAGTCCACTCTGAGAAATGTCAATTACACGTACTTTATCATATATCGATTTATTGTAGTCAATTGCAAGATAACGTCACACTTGTTTATGACAGCAATCAGAATGTTAACGTCTTATCTTCGGATCGACCAAACAAACTTATGCATTAAAGAAAAACACTCTTAGCATAACACAAAACTAACAACAATTGCCTTTGATTTGATATACAAACGAGTATGCACGTATTTTTTTTAATAAAGAAGCCGACAATATCATAAAATTACTACAACAACTAAACCACAGCAATGCCTCAAGTAAAAGATACATCATATTACGTAAACAATAACTAAGTATGCCTTCCTAAAGACAGACAAACCGCAAGCACAGCAGCAGTTATGTTAACAACGAACTCAACCGCCTATCCCATGTCTTTTATACTTTCTACTACTAACCAATCTTAAAAATCGAATCATAAGAAAGAGTTAAATTTCGTTTAACTCAAATTCCAAGCACTCTGTAAAAAAACCTGCACGTAAGAAAAAGTGTTACGAGAGAACTACACGTCGATAATCCTTTCGTTTCTTTCTTCAAGCAAAACGACCTCCTGTTACCTTGACCTCCTCTTACTTATACACTCTCTCTAACAAACAGTGAGTAGTTGAACAGAAATATCGGCGCACCTCAAACAGAAATGTCGACAACGACGACTAACCCGTATTGCCTTTTATGCCACAATAGACAGACAGACTCAAGCAAACCGTAGCAAAAACACACCCAAATGAAATTGTTAACAGCCAAATAGACTCAATTGTTGTTTATTTGTTTTCTTTTTTTATATATTTTTTCTATATACTATTTTTGGTAACAATTGTTATTGAATAACAATAAAAGTGTGTCTATATGTGGGGGGCCTAAATAAATAGGGTAAACACACACATGAATGTGCGGAAAATGTTCGCAATTACAGAACTATTGAACCAATTAAGCAGTGGTGACAATTGTGTGGGCGCAGAAATGAGAAGAGCGCCATAAACAAAAAAAAAAAACAAAAGAGTGTGGCAACTAAAAGAGCATTAGAACTCATAATTTTTACGAATTTTAGAGAGCAAATAATTAAGGCCTATTCGAGATTTTACCGTTTTTTTTTTTTTTTGTAAATTCTCATATGCAAAAATATTTATTGACCTTCACTTTCACATCTTGTCTGACCAATGAGTAGCAGCGTCATAAAGAGATTTTAAATATATCTGAATAAGGATTTAAATTTGTGAAAACAGTACCAATAAAAATAAATCCAGCTGTCAAAAACCAGGAAATAATTCAAAGATAAATCTAAGCGTGAAAACAAACATTTCTTACATTTATCTATTTCGGTAAGTGGGTGAGTATTATGTATGTGTATGCCACTGTACAAGTAAATCTAATATGCTCTTACTTGCGGCACGAATATAAATGAATTACAAGAAAAAAAAAAAAAAAAAACAACAGTTGTGTCGACAGATTTAAACTGCTATTCGACGCGACAAAAACATTTGTCTCCCCTACTTCATATTTACACAGACAGACAGACAGACAAACTGACTGTCTGACTGACACAAACACTTGCGATCAACTCATTACACAAAGTAACAGTCAGCTATGGTGACAACGACTAGACAAGCTATGCCAAGCCAAGCCACACCAGAGATTCGTTTGTCGAACAATTGCACAGATGTACATATAATACATAACATACAAAAGACAAAAAAAAAACAACAACAAGACAACTGCAAACGCAAACGCATGCCCGGCCTCCAACCTTTAACGACCCAAACGAACGCAAGTAATCGAAACGTTTTTAACGATCACATACCCATAATACTCACACACACACACACACACGCATATCTTATGTATACACACATACACATACACACAAACAAATACAAAAAAGATAGACACATTGCGGTAATCAATGTCACCGATTTCATTCACATGCATGCATATGGATCACAAGTGTCTTGCGTGAACCACGGGCCGATGTGTAAGGGAGGCAGGCAGCGTCAAAGAGCTCAAAACAATGAATGCGCTATTTATGATCAAAGAGTATATTATAGAAGAGCACGAGCAATTGCATTAAATAGACAAAGAGAATACAGAAACGTTGTTGTTGTTGGCATTTTAGTAGCTACTCCGTCAAGAGACAAGTAACGATCGTGTGCGACTTGCTGCTCATATTGAACGTTGTCGGAATTATTTTCACAATTTATTATAATATTAGAAAACAAAACATCGTCTTTAAATTGTTGTTCATATAAAGTATAATTAATAATATATTTTTAATTATTATTAAATGAAAATTTTACGAGATCAAAATATATGCCAAAAACAATAAATGAGTCGAGTGTCTGACGACTAGTTTCAAATTGATAGGTCTCTGTGAGCGTCAGAGAACGAGTGTTTAAAACCAACAACAACAACTAAGGATTGCACAAAGAAACAAACTTGTTATGAGCACAACGATATGCGAATCAAAAAAATAAAAATAAAATAAAAACCAAGACAAGTCAAAAAAGAGAGCACGCGTACTTCAATAAGATTTAATTTACTTTATTTGTTTTTTGTTTTTTTCGAATTTTTTGTTGTCTTTTCAACACGTACAATATTTTTTGTATATGTGTGCTTTTTGAGCGCTTTTTCAGGTGATTTTTGATTTTGTTTTTTTTTTTCGCTTTTTTTTTTGTTTTGCTGTAAAAAGCTTCAACACAAAAAAATGTACAAAGTTTGTTGTGAAGGCTTACAGCAGTATGAAAGAGGCATGAAATGTCAATTGGTTGTGAGCGCGCGTGCGAGCCATGATTAAGAGAAGCAAAGCGAAACAACGATCAAAAAGCACAAAAAAAAAAATACGATCGCACAATACTTTCACTTCATGTTGGATATTTCTTATAATGTGCCGTGTTCGGTTCGTCGTCAATGTTGTTGTTGTTGCTGTTGGCGTTAGTGGCATTTATAGCTTTTAAGTGTATGCTTTGCTTGTTGTATTTGTTGCTTTGCTCTCGTCCATTGCTGTATTTCTATAAATTTGTATAATTTTTTTTTTTTTTTTTCATTATAAAAATGAACAAAAATATTTTTTAAGACAACAACAACAACAGCAGCATGAGCGGCTAGCACAGCAACAAGCAGCTACAACAAGACAATAAAATTATTGGTAGCGTATTTAGAATTGGTTGTCGGCCGAACCACATTAAGTCAAACGAGTAGAAATATTTATGCAGGTTTTTTGTGTATGTGTACGCGTATCTTTTCCTCAAAAATGTTTTTTTTTTGTTGTTAGTTGGTTGTTGTTTTAAAAATTTAATTAATTTTTGTCTAAATCAAAAACAAAAAAAATAAATATAAATTTATTTATTTTTTATTTTGTTGTTTCTGTTATTGCGGTTTCTGCTAAAGCAGTAAGTCTAAACTAACATACACACGTTTGCACACACACATATACATATGGTAACAAAGAAGCAAATTTAAGCGTCGAATTCGAACCAAGCTAACTTGGTTGGTTGGTTGGTTGCTTGCCTGCTTGGCAGCTTGACCTCAAACGTGATGATCATGTTATTTGTAATTGTTGTGTAAATATTTCTTTGCCGTTCGTTTCGTTTTGTTTCTTTTTATTTTATCTTTTATTTTTGCTTTATGCCGTAACTCATACACTTAACAACAACAACAACTACAATAATAATAATTTTCGCCCTCACTCTAGCAGTTTTTACCCGTAAATTAAGAGTACTCAATTTTTGTATTCACGATTTGAAAATTTATTTTCGAAATAACACAACAAACAACTCGTACGACTTAAAAACCAAATAAGAGTTAGGCCACTCTAGAATTTAAAAAAAATCCGTTTTATTTTTTGTTTCATCTGTCCCTTAAGACAAGTCACAGGACGGAGCTGTTGATCCGGCCTTGGACCTCTAAAAGTGAAAACGTTGTCAGGAAAAATTCTGTGCAGCCGCCATTTTTAAGTAACTAATAAGACATACAATAAATGTTCATAATTGGAATTTCGATTTATTTTGTAGTTTTTCTAGAAAAAAAATCCAAAAACAGCTTATTTTTTCCTGCTCTAGAGTGGCCTAACCCCTTAAACAAAATCATTTCTTTTCTTTACGTCATACAATTTCTTATAATAAAGCGTTGCTCTTCAATGTGATTAATTTGTGTGCAATATTAATTAACGATTACTTAAAAGCGACATATAATAAAGAAAAATTGTTCCACAATGACGAATGACCGCTTTTTTATATATTATTTTTTTCATTGGCAAAGCAGCATGACTCATTTTTTAATAAAGTGAAAAATACCGATATCAAAGAGCAAAAACAATATTATATTGAAAAACTGTAATTAGTTAGTCTAAACTTTTTCAATCAAAACAATATAATACATCTTCTAACATACAGATGTTTATACAAAGGTAGAAAACAGAGAAGAAGAAAAGACACTTCCTCATACACGCCCAAAAAAAATCTAGCATATGGTAACAATAAGAAAAGCAAAAAAAAAAAAAAATTGCAAGAAGTTGGTAACCAAATAACAAATAAATAAAAAGAAAAATTAAGTACATTGCAACCAACAGTTTTTTTGCATTTCCAAATAGCGAATTCGTCAAGTTAAATAAATACAAAATAGGTACCAAGTCACACACCCACAAGACACAAAAAGCTGTTGAAAACAAAATAAAGACATGGGACAGACATTCCTACCAAAGTATCGAGTTGACTGAAGACTGAGTCTTCTTGCTTGGCCTGTCACATTTGCTTGTTACGTGCAATGGCAACGCGTGTAAGCCAGCTGTTGGAACACGCCGGATTGCGAAACACGGCGAAGGCAATGTCGAAAAAACGTGAGATATACTGAGAGAGAAAAAAAGGAATAGAAAAAAAAAACCCAAACCTCATTTCTGACGTCAGCAACTCAAGCAAGAAAACGTGCACCCATCAACAACAACAAAAGCAACAACATCATAACTATGTTGATGCGCAGGCGACACTGACGCTGGTGGTGGGCTGAAGTAAAAGCGACGCCTTCGTCGTAGTAGTCATCGTTGCTATTGAGCGTAAAGTATCGATAAAAAGAACTAAAGACAAATGTAATAAATAATTTAAAAACAAGCTAAAAACCACACACTTTTTACTTGATTCACTTTCATAAAAGAAAAAAAAAAAAAAGAAATATTCATAAAGTTCAATAAAACTCAAACAAAAGTTTCATTGCCTACGGAATTTTCCACAACATTCTAGTAGGATTTCATCACTATACTCCACACACACACACACACACGCCACTCCACTACTCTATTTCAGTTCTCTTTAGACTTTTCTAATGCGAAGCACTCCGTACAACGCCACTGACACGCGCACATCATCTTCTCCGCCCCCACACTACACCACATACAAACGAACAAAACATGCGCTTAGCGTATTGCAACAACGCAACAGTCAGGCAATACCGCTGTCTCGTCTCGTCTCTTCTCATCTCTTCAACAACAACCATTATCGATGTCACTTCAATAAACTGCCGGTGAGAACAACTAACAAAGGAAAGTGGTGGAGCGAGCAAGCGACAGACAAGGAGGCAGCGACGACGACAACAGGAAACGCAGCTGCAAGGATTTTTCTTTTTTTTTTCTAGGTACTTTTCATTGTTGCTTTTATACTTTGTGGCAACACAAATAATAAAAACATATTTAAATTCATTTACGTGGGCGCTGCTACTCTGCTACTGTTCGTTTTCTCTTGGAAACCAAAAAGAAAAAAATGTCAATTTTGAATTCGATTGCTGTGCCAAGGTTGTAGCTTTATGAAATAAATAAGAAAACCTTCTAATTTCTGTTATTTGCTACTAATACATTCTCCCCTTTATATTCATTAATAACTTTACCACTTTTTTCCTACTTGCGGCCCAGAGCATTTTTGCATGCTTGGCTGTTGTTGTTGTTGTTTTTGCAAGATTGTTGCTGCGGCGTTTGATACTAATTTTCGGATCCGTGTTGGTATTTTTTTTTTTTCTTTCTTTCTTTTTTTGTAAGCATATTTGTTCCACTTTTTCGTAATAAAATTATATACGCATTATAAATTTTTGCAGAAAATTACATTATTAATTTGAGGAAACATATACATATATGGGTATATATTTAATAACATATTCAATTGAAAACGCGACGTTACGTTAAAATTAGCAAACGATCAAGGGGCGGAGTGGGGCGCGGCGTTGGCTGATTTTTCATACGACGACACAATGCAAAACGAAAAAGCGTACGAGCGAGCGAACAAGCAAATAATGAACTGAAAGCGCGCGTGCAAAACAACGCCAAGGGGCGAAAGAGCAAGTGAGAAAGAGCGAGTCTCCACTCATACACACGAACACACATACGCGTTTACGTATTTTACAATATATAACACACGGTTGCGGTAATGATATTGAACGACGATGACGGCGGTGAAGAGACAATCGCGCAACGAACTTAACGGCGAAAAGTTTTTACTGGCAACGTATGTGACACAAGGGGGCGAAATCAATCAAGAAAGACTATGATGAAAGCGGTGGAGGTGAAGAAGAAACCAAATTTCAACGCCAGCCAACAATACTTGCATACAAGTGAGCCAGCCTACTTGCTGCTGCTTGTTGGCTGCGACAAAATTGAAATTTTTTTTCTTTGTCAAAAAAAACTTTCTAGTTTCACACATTTTACGCACTTGATTAAACACTTAATTGAGCACTTTTTGTCAAAGCTGGCTTAAATGCATGTTCCTGTTACACTTTATGCAATTATTACAAGGAATTCCTGTTTTAAAATTATTAAGCAAGACTTCGTAGCCAACGTCAGAAATCACGTCATGGCTGCCACACAAAGCCACGTCCAAAGCAACAGTGTGGCTGGATTTTGCAAACGAAAAAGTACTAAATTAAGTAATCAATAAAAAACTAAAAAATACCAGCGTATATGAAAATAATCCACTTATTGGCCACTTTTTTTTAAGATAAGTCACTTACGATCTGCAACAACCGAATAATTCTTAACAAAAAGCAACAACTAACACTGAGAAACAGACAAATAAACCAAATAATCTTTAATTAAAAATGATTAAAAAACGGGGATGCCAATGTTCAAACGCAGGCCATATAACGAACGAGCGTGTAAGCAAGTGACACAAAATTCGTGTTAAATTTCCAAATACGTACGTTAGACTGAGCTAACCATATAGTCAACATGAAACCGAGCACTGCACATGACAAAATGATATGTAAAGCTGCCAACGCGGTACAAATACGAAAAACAACTTTTGGTGCTAATGTTTAATTATTTGTTCTAAAATCATTAAAAAAATAGATCACAGTAAAATCTATAAGTGAAATGGAACAATTTTTCATTTTTATTGATGTATGTCATCCACCATTTAAAAACCTAGACTCAAGTTAAACAACAAAAGCATATCATAACGATGTCTTTGGTAATTCACAATTTTTTGCAAATGCCTTTTCATTATGTCATTATATTTATGTGATAAATAAAACCCAATTTCAAATTCATCAATTGATAACCAATAAGCACACTAATACTTTATAAATATAAAATGTAATGCGAAAAACAAATTAGCTTAATAAGAATAAATCAACATATGTTCCGATACATAAACAATACGCGTTTGAAAGAGACAGTCATACTGCGACTTGACTGCATTCGCGAAATACGAATAAGAAACAAACGGAATGCAACAAACAGAGTATAATGACAGACCACAAAAAAAAACGCGCGTCACATGAAAATTTTACAATTTTATGTTTTGCAAACACAATTGTTTCACAGAAAACTTAATATGCTAACTTAAAATTAGGGAATCACTTAAACTAACTCTTATTTTAGTGCACAAAATCGCTGACAAAATGCAAACACGACGGCAGCGACGCACGACGTCAATAAACGTCGTGGCGGCCGACGTCGCCGCTTCTGCTGGCGACTTGAACATGACCACGGTTTCTATTTGGCTAAATTTTCGTTGCACACAAAAACATATTTAAAAGAAGCACTCACCTTGATAAGTATCTTCATTTTCATCCTCTGATGCCATATTAGCTATTTAACACAATTTTATTTATATTTGCACACAAAAAACCGCCTTTTTCACAATCGTAAATGAGCACATCAAAAATATACGTCAGAATCCCAATTGCCAGAAGCGGCTAAGCAAATATGGCGGAGAGCGTGTGGCGAATGAGCGTGGGAGATATGAGAGAGAAAATAAATAGTGTTGCCATATGATCATAAGCCCACCGCCGAACATTGACCTAGCTCAAGTGCTGAAGCAACTGCAAGCGACATTAAGCTAGCCAGTACTTACGCGACCGCGTCATTGCACCAATTGCGCCAACTGAGACACTTTTGACTAGAGGTGGAGAAATAACGATGTTTTTAGCGAAAATCATCGATTAATAAATTCTTTACATCTTAAACTTGGCTTATTTTTTATTTGTAAATAAATAACAGTTTATCTACGACTGTAGCGTATGTTGTTAGGTGTTGTGTGTAAACTTATAAATTTCCGTAAATATACCAAAAAAATACGGCGTTTTTTAGCGAATTCTTATATCCGCATGCAACATCAAACAAGATATGCTACAGAGCCTACGAAAAAACAAACTATAGTTCGAGCCCGCCCTTTGAATGGCACTCTGGTACGCCTATGTTCCCTTGCGGTACATTACACATAAGCGAACGCTGACCGTGTCAGTTGTGTCGTAACATTTGGAAAAAGAAGTCCAGCCGCTTTAGAAAAGCTATCTGCGCATTATGTTCGCTTCAAAGAGTACTGATATTAAGTCATTTTAATACTCATTTCGAAAACTGGCTATTCCCATCAATGATCTGATGAACCGTAAGTGCAGTATTGGTTAAACATATGTTGCGGTGTAATCGCTTTAAACAAGTGCGCAACCAATTCTTGCTATTGATTTCACTTTTTTGAAACGACCTGCGTTGCATTGGTGTGGCCTATGTTGGGTATGTTCGCTCTTGACAAGAGAGCTACTCTCATTTTGGTGCCTCTGCTTCCTTGTCTGAGCATGACACTTCAGCACCAATGTGTCACATTTTCGACTCATCTGCGTATCGTCATTTTTTTGACATTCTTATTCCTATGTTGGTGGACGCTTTTGCGCCAATGTCGCCACTTTTAAGCCAATTTTGACACTTTTGAGCAAATTTGGCTAAAACACCACTTTTTTTGAGAGTTGGTTGGCAGGCGTCAAGTCGGGCGTCAAATTTTTCTGAGAAAGCGCATATAACGTAATTTTTCCGTACAACCGCGACAAAAACAATAAACAAATAACCAAAATTCATTAGGAACGTTACGTTCGCGCGTCTATTATTTTAATAAAGTTCACTGCGTGTTTTGAGACTGCGTCGCCATTTTTTCTTGCACTCGAAAAACGAAGTAAAAAAAAGAAGAGAAAAGAAACTCTGTTACGTCTAGGAAACTTAAACGACGACAACGTCGACAACGCCAGCAGCAGAAGCAGCAGCGAAACAAAGGAAAGTAGAAAGCAAAGTTATAAACTACTGACCACCAACCCGACGACCACCGTAGCGTAATAGGAGTGAGACAACATCATACACACAACACCACCTCCACCACCAAGGGAACTTAACAATAAAGCGCATCTGTGATTGTAGGCTGGACAACTGACAACAACAAGACTACTGGTGGCGCATAACAATACACCGACAGGACGACAAAGTCGGCCCATAAAACGAAACTATTAAAGAAAACTATATATTTTCTAAATAAGAAAAAAACAAATATAAAAAAATGGCCAAAACATACGACTATTTGTTCAAATTGCTGTTAATCGGCGACTCAGGCGTTGGAAAGACCTGCATATTATTTCGCTTCTCAGAGGATGCGTTCAATACGACATTTATATCCACAATAGGTAAGGAATAAGTTACATACTACAAATGCCAAGCCGCGCCGCGCCGCGCCGCTTGCGTGTCAATTTAATTAATTATGCCACCGCCGCCGTCACCGTCGCAGTAAAAACAACTACAAAACACTCATCCCAACGCCGTTGCCTCTCGGTGAAATATGTAATGACTCATATTTAATATATACTCGCGGAATTTTTCTACTGTTGCGCCAATGAAGTCAAGTTTGTTCATTCCTTTCTTTTAGAAGTTCCTTAGCCCTTATCGTAATACAACGCTGGTTGCGCCCCAGTTAAAGCGCAGCTTAAACAAAAAATATTTAAGCAACCGCACAGAGATTAAATCATTTCACTTTCATTGTGCATAGCAGCGTATGTAAGTGTATATTTGTGTGTGTGTGTGTACAGCAGGGCGGTGTTGATAGTAAATAATTAAATAAAAACGAAATCTTTGTCACCCACATGCGCTTACATTGTACTAAATGCTGATTATTTTCATTTTATTTTTATATAACAATTGTACTAATTATGTCGATTACTTTACCAATATCACGAGCTAATTTGCCTCCCACTCGCACCACATAGTCGTCGTCGTCATCGTCACCTTTGCTCAATACGTGCATTACAACCAATTTGGGTAAATGTCGTCGATATTGTGTTTGAGATGAACGTTCAAGTGGTGGCGCATTGCCTTTAATTATTTCGTATTTTCGATCAATTAGCTTGGCGTATCTTACGCCATGTATGCGCGCTGATCATCGCTGTTGCCCTCGTCGTCTACGATAATAATAACAACAACATTAGCTGCTAAGCTATAAAGCATACGTCATAAGCATTTTTAAAAACTTTGCCATCGACAATCGCTCGCTCGCTGACTTGCTCGTGTGTGCGCACATAGAATAAAAAAAAAAAAAGAATAAAAAACAAAACGTAAAAAAGAACGACAAAACAGGTTCTTCTGCTCTATACGGTGGCTGCCAAAAAAAAAGAAACTAATCATTTTCAAAATACATACATATATCTAATAACATTCTACTAATCGCTTTTTTCCTCCCATTTGTTATCTACGCAGGTATCGATTTTAAAATTAGAACAATTGAACTCGATGGCAAGAAGATTAAGCTGCAAATATGGCAAGTGCAAATAAACCTAATTCTTATCAAAATATATTGAACGCAAATTTTATTGTTGTATTATTTTAGGGACACTGCCGGCCAAGAGCGTTTCCGGACGATCACAACCGCCTACTACAGAGGTGCAATGGGCATAATGCTTGTCTATGACATAACGCAAGAGAAATCATTTGAGAATATCAAAAACTGGATACGAAATATTGAGGAAAATGCTTCAGCGGATGTTGAAAAAATGCTGCTGGGCAATAAATGTGAGCTAAACGAGAAACGACAGGTGTGTACGACATGGCTTTTGGCATTGTTTGTTTGTTTAACGTAAAATTTTGTTCTCAATATTTTAGGTATCGCGTGAACGCGGCGAACAATTAGCAATTGAATATGGCATTAAATTCATGGAGACATCTGCCAAATCAAGCATTAATGTGGAAGAGGCCTTTTTAACGCTGGCAAGTGATATCAAAGCGAAAACGGAGAAACGCATGGTGCGTAGCATACTTTTTTATACAAATTCTATATGAAAAATATTAATTTGTATATTTGTATTAAATACAGGAGGCGAATAATCCACCAAAGGGCGGCCAACATGTTAAACTGACCGAGAATCGACCAAGAGACAGTTGGCTGTCAAGGTGCAGTCTACTTTGACGTGGCAGTGTCGCGGCTGCTGTCTTTGGTGGTAAAGATTATGATAACGAATGTGGTAGTTTTCTTTCCTCTTGTTAAGCTGAACAAAAAAAAAAAAATAAAAAAGAAGAAACCTTTAATAAAAAAAAATTGAAAATAATATAAAAATAAAAAAAAAAAAATAAATAATTCAAATACGACAACAAACAGAACGTCTATGTAATAATAGCATTAATAAATGAAAAAAAAAAAAAATTCAAAATAATAATACACTACATTGACTAATAATTGTGCAACGTTTGTTTATCGATTGATTTGAATAAAATAGCTAAGCTCGCAGCAAAAGAGGTGGCGGCGTCCAACGTTGTTTGGCACGCACAATGCAATACAATATTCTAAACTGAAAAGCAAAATCACATTTAATAATAATATACATGAGCAAATGTTTAATAAAATGCAATTATTGTAATAAATAACTATGAAGACGATTTCAAAAAAGGAAAAACATAAAAACTATACACGAAATTAGCCATAAAATCGCGTTTTGCTTCAACGACTTGTGTAAAATATCTGTTTTTTTTTTTTTTCTTTATTTTTTACATTTATATATTTATACAATTATTTATGTAATTTAGTTTTGACGTTTTGCTCATTATTTGCGTAAGCGTTATTTAAATTCAATGCAATGCAATTTACTTTCATTTCTTATTTTCTCTCAATAAAATCACTTCACTTTCGCAATACGCTTAAACAAGTCCAACGCCCACGCTTGTCATATGCGCACAAATTCCATAAAAAACTAAAGAAAAAAAATTCACCACAAACGTCTTCAAACAAGGCACATTTGACATGATTTCAAATAATTTCTTATTGGTTGTAAAAAGGTCTACCTTTTTTTTATTGTTTATTTATATGCTTTAAAATTTATTTCTGTTTATAATTTGGTGCTTTTATTTCAACATAAGTACGACGGAAAAATAGAAATTAAAACAGGAAAAATATAGTAAAAGAAAGAAACAAAAAACATCGCAAATCACGACACAAACATTGTCAATAATAAATTATTATTATGAATAATATAAATATTATTAAAATATGAAATAATAATGTGAATGGTTTATTATAATAATAATATATGTCCAAATAAGTGAACCATGGAATTATTGTGAAGTTAAATAAAATATTTGATATTAATTAATATTGTATTAATAATATTAAACTTATACAATTTTATAAAATAATAGATGCTTTTTTACTTTATTAAAGTAAACTTTTTGCGCATTAATTATTTATTGTTGGCAAAATACAAGACTCAATTGCAAAATTTAAATATTTAAATGAAGGAAAAATTTGTTCAAAGAATTTTTACTTTTAGAAATATTTTGTTTTTGCATTTGAACAACTGCTGGTGGTGACATAGACTTTATCAGAGCTGTCAAGCTGTGCAAACACAAATGTTCGTCATTGATAAGTAAAGTCTGATTATAAGAATTTCCATAACACTCATTACTTAATTGGTTAAGACGTGTTAAGCATGCTTGCTAGCATTCCAAACGCCCACTTCTCTGCTCCATATATTACATTCAAATTGAATATCATCTGAGTGGAATCCACATGCATGACATGACGTAAACTTTTCATTAAGTCAAAGCCATACTGATACAAAAATCTTAAACAATTCAAGAGCAATCAATTCTCTGAAGAATTGTTCAACGTAAATCTTTTAAGTAAGTACCATACACATGATTAATTATAAAATTGCATTTATTTTGAAAAAAAAACACACGACATCCATTCGTTTTATCAACTGTTTAACTGAGGATATCAAAACTTTTCAACTTAATATTAAAATTTTATATATAAAATATATATTATATATTTTAAAAAAAAACACATAAACAGTAACGCAAGGAAAGTTTTGCACATTTAAAAGTGTGCTGTGCTGCTACAAGAAGTTTAACACTTATTTAAGTATCGTTAGCTAAAAATTTAAATAATAGACCGAACCGACATTCTTATAAATAGGTATAATATTTTATAGCAGCCATTAATAAAAGTAACTAGTGTGGGACTTTGAGCTTAGCTTAGTGACAGTGTGATAAGTAGAAGGAACAAAGAGAGAGTGAAAGAAATAAAATAATAAAATTGCACGAAATGTCAAAATTAGCATGGAAGATTATACAATAATGTGTCTATACGAGTGAAACGACGGTCATAAGGATTACGTCTGCAGCAGCGATTGATAGTATTGTGATAGTATTTTCCATGCCTTTGGCTCCATGAAACCATCGGGCGGATTGGCGCCTGTCTTGGCTAGTGTGCGCATTTTAGTGCCCGAAATGAACTCAAAGTCATCCTGACGTTTCGGTTCAAAGAAGGCCATGCCCTTGGCAGTTTTGTCATAGGCCGCGACGCGGAAAGGCAAAATCTGTTGGATAACGAAAATTTAGTTAGTCAAATAGTTACGACTATTATTTAAGTACAAGACCAACCTCCATGCTATCCAAGCCTTGTGCCATTTTGAGCACACGTGCGCCGTGCGTGGCATCATACAGATTGCCATCGGGATACATTTCTTTATCAGGATGCGGCATGCCCGCAGGATCACGTCCAACAATATAGAAATTAGCGCCAGCATTCATGCCTAAATGTATATAAAGTTATAGCATATAAATTAATTAAATCAAGAGTTTTGCAACTAACGTGCTTTGGCATGCCACTGAACTTCCGTTGGACCGGCGTACATCATGGGCGAAGGAAAGATCGCCAACACTGTGTCTTCACGTCGGAGTACGCCCGCATCTAGCACAGCCTGATGTTGAGCCATGCGCACCGCCAATGGCACATCATCGTCCTTAGTCCAGCCGCCGAGTGGATGCAACAGTAGTACGGGTTTTTTAAAACCACGCTCCAAGAGCTGCCGCTTGGTGTCCTGCATGAGCAATGCATGTCCATTATGTATGGGATTACGCAATTGGAATGCGAATATTGCATCAGCATTCAATTCCTTAAATTTGCTACGCAACTCGTTAGGGGTCAGTCGGTATTGATCAAGGCCATCCTCCCAGCGTATACGCTCAAAGACCTCCAGCTCGCCACCGACTAGATAATCGCCTGAGGCGTACACCTGTTTGCTGTACGGATGTTCGGGATTGCTGGTGCCAAATTGACGCGCCAAACGTTCCTCTTTGCGTTGGTAGTAGAACTCTGGTTTACGTAAGATTGCCACAGGCTTATCGTTGTATGTTAACGTCAATGCAGAGACGCCATCGAGGCGTTTCTTTGCCTCCGCGCTTACGGACAATACAATTGGCACGGAATGGTTTTCACGATATGAACCGTCGCCGGACAAGAGCGTATTGAAGTGTAAAGTCTGCAAGTATTCGTCTTCGCGCATAAAGCCACGCAACGGAAAAGCCCAACCCTCGGCCAGCACTTGCACCCATTGCAGCTCCACTGTGTTGATAGGTATCGTTTGCAGTGACTTGGCTTCATGCAATAGC
This sequence comes from Phortica okadai, assembly GCA_034638295.1. Taxonomy (NCBI): domain Eukaryota; kingdom Metazoa; phylum Arthropoda; class Insecta; order Diptera; family Drosophilidae; genus Phortica; species Phortica okadai. The sequence continues at coordinate 6,216,311 of CM067852.1, forward strand.
TTTTCTTTAAGGCTTGCCTCGACGAATAATTCTGGCAGTTGATCGACATCACGCAACGAACGCGGTATAATGCCCTCCTCCTCCAGCAGTGTAATTACTTTTTGCGTTGATTCACGCACTGTATAGCCATCCGTATTAACAACCAATTCCGGGTTTTGTGGTCGTTCATACTCTTGCGTTATGCCCGTGAAACCCTTTATAACACCTTCGCGCGCCTTCTTGTACAGACCCTTGACATCGCGTGTCTCGCACACTGACAGCGGCGTGTCGACAAACACTTCATAGAACTTCAAACCGGCATCCTTGTGTATGCGTCGTGCCATATCACGATCATCACCGAACGGCGATACAAAACTACAAATCGCTACAACGCCACTGTCCGCAAAGAGCTTGGCTACCTCGCCGACACGTCGGATGTTCTCCTCACGCTCGGCAGGCGTAAAGCCGAGATTCTTATTGAGACCGGTGCGTATATTATCGCCATCCAAGCCATAGGCGGGTATGCCAGCCGACACAAGATACGCCTCAAGCTCAAAAGCAATCGAAGTCTTGCCAGCGCCGCTGAGACCTGCAAATGCGCACATTTGATCGTTATATGTATATGTTGTTACTGTTGTATATATATTTACTCACCAGTTAACCAAACCGTACAACCACGAAAGCCACGGCACAAGCCCAAATTCTTGCCGCGCGTTTCGCGTGTTACATGATGCTTTTGTTCGGTCACATTCGTCGCCACTTGCAGACACTGAAAGAAGGTTAGAAGCGAGAGAAAGAATTTAAGCTAAGAACGTTAGCATTTGCCTCCGGCAACTTTGGCAATGCCAAAAAAAATTTACATAAATTAATAATGTATTTCTTATGAACGTGTGTGCCTTAGCTATGCTGTGTGACCCCAAATAATTTCGCACTGAGCACAAGGCGTATCTTTTAGACTTTTTTTTTTTTTTTAGTCATGTAGTTTATTGACCTTCTGCGCGTTTGTAATGCGAAGCAAGCTTGGCACGAATTCATTTTATGCCGATTCGTCATAATCGTTTATTTATATATTTTTTATTACATTTTCTGCTGATAGGACAAGATTTTTCTAAAAACAAGAAATATTCTCAATAGTTCTGCAACAAATTGTGCACAACGCCATTTTTATTTTAATATTTTTTACGCACTCTGCGCTCCTTTTATTGTTTCAAAATACCGTTAACTTTCATTTTGCCACACGACATGTATTTTTTCTTTTTTTTTTAAGATCGTTTCATTTTATGCTACAAAATTGTGTCACAGCATCACTTTTGACACATATATGTGTCACATTTTGGCAACTTTGACGGTTAACACCCGTTACTCTTACCCTGCGCTTAAAGTGTGGATAAAAACCGATTGGCGGATTTGGCATTTTTTTTTTGTTTCTCTCGAATTATTTGAATTTATAAAACTTTTTAATTGTATGTACAATCGACGCACTTGCACTAAATAGATAACAAGTTGATACTTATATTTTTTTTTTCGTTTCACTGCGATCAGCTCAGCTCAACACAACTCAACTCCGATCAGTATTGTTGATGTCAACAAAAACAAGCTGCTACGATGTTCAAAAGCGTACGTACGAAAGCGTACTGAAAGCTAAAATTAATATGCGCTACTTTATATATATCCACATATATGTTTAATGTGTATTTGTATTTCATCTGACAGTCAGTCCTCTCTGGTTTGGTTTGGTCTGGTCTTGTGCATGTGTGTTGTCTCTTTGCCGCTTGAGTGTTGACTATGGCTCAAGAGTGCCAACCGCAACGGTATTTTCGTTGTTTTTTTTTTGTTTTTAGTTAACTGAGCGTCAACTAAGCTAAAGCAATGTGCCAACAAGTGCAAAGAGCGGTGTGGGGGGGGCAAAAAAAATATATACTGCACAAAGCATTTTCTTTAGAAAATGTTTTATTTTTATTTTGTTTCTTAAAATGAAATTTTTCAATGAAATTAACATAAACAAACTTCTTGTTTCTATGTATTAGTGACTTACCAACTCAGTGCAAATCTTATGGTTCATGCCACATTTTCTGCCATTGATGTTGTTATTATTATTGTTGTTGTTGGCATATACAAAATTAAGTAAATGCGTTCTTTTAGTAAACATTTTGCAGCGTTTTATTTACAGTAAATCAACTTTAGCATGTAAACAAACACGGAGCAAGAGAAAAAGAAAGTATAACACGATAGCAATAACAAGAGCAACAACAACAACAAAAACAAAGCGTATGCAGTGAGAGTTTTTCAGTGTAAAAAAATAAAATAAATATAAAAAAATATCTTCTTCAGTATAAAAATGTATCTCAAAGAAACTTTCACGTTCTGTGCTATGAACTGCAACTGAGACTGAGTTGTCTGTCAGCGACGGATGTTAAAGGAAGTTTTAGTTAAACAATTTAATTAAGTTTGTAGTTAAAAACATAAGTTTTATCTAAATACGTCAGTTAGTTTTATTATTTTATTAGCTGCTTTATATGTACATAAGTTTATGTATAAACAATGATGTGTTAAGCAAATAAACAAATACAGCTAAACACACTTTTAAGCAGCAAATAACAAAAATTCTATCTTAAAAAAAATATTGCTTGAAATGCATTGTTTTCGACAAGTAAACCCAAAAAAATATTATTTACACAATTGTTCAATTCATTAGTGATGGCATAATCTCTTGTGACACAAAAACTTAGTACACATGACATGGTAAATAAAATAATATCAACTTTGACCACACCAACATCATCATCATCACCATCATCATGATCAGCAACAACTTGATCAACATCATTGAAAACTATTATAGAAATGAGTACGTAAGAGCATCATTCAGTGGTCATTCAACTTGTTTATAGCTATTGGCCAAGTTACTGTGCTCTCTGTATTTGTTTTTGTTTTGTTTTTGTTATTATTATCGTCTTTTTTTTCAACTAGTCACATACCACACAACACAACACAACACACAAAGCCGGCAATTCAAGCAAAGCTCGAAAATTTTGCTGTTCATTGTGGCACACAATCTATTAAAGAAAAAAAAAACAACAAACTTGTTTACAATTCGTTAGCGCAAACACACACACACACACATACAAAAGATACACATTCATGTTGGTCATCTACATATGTATATACTTTGTTGTAAATACTTTTAAGCAAAATACTTTCTTTTTAATTGTCGCTGTCAGTTAAAGTCCAAATATGTCAAAAGCCAAGCCTTTTTGCAATTTTGTAGACGCCGGCGTCGACGTCGCAACGTCTTATGTAACTTAACATTTTGTAACATAAATTTTTTTATTTAATTACTTTGTTTATCATACAAGTTGTTGCATATATAAAAAAAAAAAACTTTAGCAGATTTTTGGCTTAAAATGCATGAATGTTTATTTTGCATATGTGTGCGTTAAAGTCTGTTGAAGCGAGAGGGAGAGAGTGCGACAGAAATCGTTAAACGGACTTGTCTACGATCGTGCTGCTTTAACACTAACACGTTTCTAACTAAAAAACAACAACAACACTGCAATTGAAGTGTGCGAGAGATTTGAGCGTAATTTTAAAAGTATGTTTTTGATAACAACTTGGCAGTATAATTTACAACAACAAACAAAAAGTATTTAAACATGAGTTTGTTATAAAATTTAATTAGCACAAAGTGATTAACAAAATTGCGTTAAACGGAACTTCGGCTCTGGGCAAAGTTAAGTTACAGAATAATAATTATTATCTGAGTAAAAATACAAAATTGAATAAATTAAACTCTGTTCTGTTGCTTAGTTACACTATAAGGCACATAACTTTCGCACGCAGATAAGATTATGATATCAAAAATACGTTTAAGCATACGTGACGCATTTATCACATTTCTATATACAAAATAAACAATAATTGAAAAAGTGCACGCACATTTATTAAAAATATAACATAGAAAACTATTTAAGACTATGAAAGTTGTCAGCAAACAATAAAAACACCTTTTAAATGGGTCACAGCTGGCAAAAAAAATGAGAGGAAAAAAAAAACAGGCTTATCAAAAACTTGCTGCTACTGTTGATGCAACAATGTTTTAGTGTGGATTGGGGGTGCGGTGCTGGCGTGAGACAGTAATAGTGATTAAATTGCCGCAGACTCCGCAAACAAAGTGAATGGAGCACAACAATAACAAAAACAACAGCAGACGAATCACGCTCTTACTCACCGTTTTCTGACGTTTTTTACTTGTTTCTGGTGCTTCCGTCATTACGTTGCTGCTGCTTTTTTCTTAATTCAGCACACCGATGCGTATTGCTTTAACAAAATCTACGTTAATACTGTTTGAAGCTGCTTGAAAAAGTTCCAAACAGCATCTACCGTCGCCGTCGTCGCTTCGCACAACAAAAACGTTGAACGATGAATGAAAATTCTATCTACTCGGCTTAATTGTAACAGTCACACGGTTTTTAAATATATATTTGTTATTTTAACGTTAATAATTGAGTTTTAATAAATTAAAGCTGCATTTTTGTCAATTTTCTATACGAGTTTATTTTAGGTGTTGCGTACTTTTAGCTGCCGATTTTTTTTGGTTTTTCGTAATTAAGCGCTCGCTGTGTCCACCGTCTGTTCAGCAAGCGCTATCGCACATTAAGTTCCTATAATTTTTCATATAAATTGATTATTTGATTGATTGTAAAACAATGACGCTTTTTTGTTGCTACCGCCCCCCACAACCCGAACAATAAAGCACATGTGCTGCCAACTTGATGCGACCGCAAGTACGTGCAGTGATGTAAAGCGCAGAGCAGACACATTATTGGGGGCCCCAACTTTAATGAAATAGTCATTCTCCTTTGTGATTGCTGGCGAACATGGTGCAATCCAGTACGCAAATAAGTTATTCGGTGATACAGGTGGCGCTTTAAGTATTTTGACGGCTGGTCTTCTTCTTCCCTTTGTTTTGAAACTGGTTGACGAAAAAGCACTAGAAACTGCCCCTGCACTTGTCTTTCGCTCACCGTGCGGTTTAGTTGGAAAATATGTTATTGTTCATAATATCGTTTTGAATTTCGCATAAAAGTTCTATGAAAAGTATCAATGTGCAACCAAAGAATTAGCATACAGCATTGTGTTAATAATACAAAACCAAAGTCAAACAGTTTCGAGTTCTAATAGACACGTTAACTGTGCATAAAATCCAATTGGATGTTGCGCAATCCGATCTGACCGCCGCGCCAATAACCACACTAAACCCTGTTGACTACCGCACACGCCGGTACAACTACTAATCAAATCAAATCAAATCACCTGTTCACAGCAGCAATAACTATAACAACAACAAAAATAAAAGATAACCCATAATGAAGAAACGTACTAGTTCACGTGGTACGCCACCATCTACACCGCCGCCTCATGTTGCTACTGCTGATGATACTGGTTCACATGGCGATCAATTGCGTGCACCACAACACACCGGTGGCTATAAATCGGGCGCGGCTAGTGCGCCAGCCACACCAACAAAAATGCGCGAAGGCACACGACGTAACCTGAATGTTGACGAAATAGCGGAAACATTTGTGATTGTCAATGAACGGCCTGTGGATGATATATCACTGCAATTCTTTTATAAACCGCATACAATTACATTACTCGCCGTATCTGTGCTGGCGGTCATGTACCTTGCCTTTGTTCGGTCAGTGCTCCAAACAAAAAAAAAAAAAAATGCCTATTTGACTATTGATTAAACAAAGTGTGTTACATGTTAAATTTTGCAACGTAATTATTAATAAGTTGACCCTTGCACCTGCCGGCCACTTTGGTCACATTATACTTTCTTTGTCTATTTATATGCTTTCTATTTACCACTTGTTCTACACGTGTTTCTATGCTCAATGTTCAAGTGTGTGTGTGTGTGTGTGTGAGTGAGTCTTGCCTTTTGCGCGCCCATAGTCGTCGACACTGAGCAAATAAACACTTGTCTTTGCCATTTGTGTGCATAGAAATAGTTCACCTTGCGTTGTCGCATTTGGTAACACGTTGCATTGCATTGCGTTGCATTTGCAGTTAATTTCATTAAGGCTAAAATATATACATATACTAATTTAATTAAGCGACATTGTGATGCGCTACGCGGTCGCTGTTGCTGCCGTTACTAAAGCTCAATACATGTCAGTCAATTTGACTATCTGTCTTATGTACAACTTTATCTTATCTTTGTAGCCTAAATGTGCAAAAGTAATTTGTTAAAAGCTTTTTTTAACGTGCTAGAGCAGACCAACAAAAAAATAAGAATCTGTGCGCGCCTTTGTCACTCTTTACTGACGTGTTCCTATCAAACGTGTTGGTCAATTGCCAGCAATAAAAAACAAAAAACAACAAAAACAACAGCAATCACGCGATTTCATGAACTTATAGAAATTCCATTTTATATATACATTTATTTTCATTTGTCAACTAAGTCGATTTTGGCACAAATGTTAAAAAATTGAAAATTTCTTATCATTATTTTGGGCCATAAGTAACTGGTCATGTTGCTGGTCATAAAACAATAATTCAGTTAAGTTTATGGTATGTTTATAAATGTTTGTACTTATAGAAGTATTCACATCTATGGTTTGGCAACGTACGCAGACCTATGCCATTGTTTCAATAATTTAGCCCCTATCCGATATTCATTTAAAAATAAACGATATCACAAAAATTCGCTGTGTCGTCACGTCAAAATCATACGAGCTTATCTGTAAACAATTTACTCGCCTTTGAACTCTGCAATTTACAAAATTGTTCATGTAAATAATAACGCAATTGCTCATTACTTTTCCGTATATATGTAGAAAAATGACAAAAAAAAAAAAATCTTACTTTGTTTATACTTGTTGAACTTGAGTAAAAAGTCAGTAGTAAGTAGTATAGATAATCATTGTCGGAATATATATATATAAACGAGGCAAGACAAAATGATTGAAATCTCGTTACGAAATCTTTTTCTTTTTTCGCCGATTTTTATTTACATTTTACAATCATACAATTTGTATTCAAAATTTTTTACAACCTATGCAATTGACAGTGATGAAGCCAATTTCGAGGAGAACGTCTGGGCCGGCATACTCTGTGTGGTATTCTTCTTTCTAATCATTTCGGTGCTGGCATTTCCCAATGGACCATTCACACGGCCGCATCCGGCAGTTTGGCGTATATTATTCGGTTGCTCGGTATTATATTTGATGGCGTTGCAGTTTCTAATGTTTCAGAATTATGCAACCATACGTAATATATTCTATTGGCTTGATCCGAAATTACGAAACTTTCACATTGACATGGAAAAGGTTAGTCTACACATAAACTTATCTGTATTGCTTTTAATCACAGTATCCAATAGGAATACGGCGTCAATTGCTCGGATGTTTCGTGGGAACGTGTCAAAGGTCATCTCGATGTCTTTGCATGGGGTCATTTTCTTGGCTGGGCCTTTAAAGCAATACTCATACGACACATGGGCATACTTTGGGCTATATCGGTAATGTGGGAAATCACTGAGATTACTTTTGCGCACTTGTTGCCAAATTTCATTGAATGCTGGTGGGATTCCATTGTACTCGATGTTATACTCTGCAATGGTCTGGGCATTTGGGTTGGCCTTAAAATCTGTAAAATACTCGAAATGCGTGAATATAAATGGGCGAGCATTAAGGATATCTCAACGACAACGGGCAAAATTAAGCGTGCCATGCTACAATTTACGCCTGAAAGTTGGTCTGCCATACGTTGGCTTGATCCAAAGTCACCTGCCATGCGTTTCGCTGCCGTCATACAATTGGTCATCTTCTGGCAAGTCACCGAACTGAATACGTTCTTCCTGAAGCATATATTTGAAATGCCACCGGATCATGTCGTTGTCATAGCGCGTCTTATATTCATTGGTCTCTTTGTAGCGCCCTCAGTGCGGTGAGTTTTATTTTCTGCTTCTGGCAAAATTAGAATAAAATATTTACTAATATTTATTATTTCAAACAACAGGCAATATTATGTTTATGTCACCGATACAAGGTGTAAACGTGTTGGCACACAGTGTTGGGTTTATGGCGCCATTATGGTCTCGGAGGCAATACTTTGCATTAAGAATGGCAAGGAGCTGTTCGAACGCACGCAAGCCATTAATATTATCATTTGGCTAAGCGTGCAAGTTGTGCTTTCGGTTGCATTTGTCTACTGTTGCGTGCTGTGGCAGGTTTGTTGTACTTTTTTTTTTCGCAATTTTAATGATTATTAATATTTCTTTTACCAATCAACAGCAACGCAATGCCAAACTCAACACCAGCTCACCAAAACAAAAGCAACATGTGCCCAAAGCGCAGACTGCTGTCTCTGTCGGCGATGACAAAGGTAATGCTTTGACTAAACATGCCTTTTAAATGTTGTTGTGTCTCTGTGTTGTTAATGTATCAGCACAAAAATTTACTAAGCAAAAAAAAAAAAACTCACTGGTTCTCTTTACTTGTTGCTTGCTTGTATTTTTTTTTTCCTCTTACTGTTTCTGTACTAAACACAAAACAAGGATTCGTCTATTATGTGCATACAAAGTACTTGGCACAAGCACAGGGCCAACTAAATAATAGTAACATAAGTAAGCACAATATTGTTGAGCGTAACTCGCCCTACGACATCAAAATCAAAATAGTATAACTGCTAAAATCTTACACGCTTTTAGCGCAGACAATAAGTGCTCAGTACAGGTCTGTCCTGCATGTTTTCATAACTTATTTTAGATATAATACTTATTTAATTGACACATCTTTAATGCATTATATTAATCTCGATTTTTGTGTTTCTTCTAGGCAAAGATACAAAAACGAAAACGCGCAGCAATGTGAAAAACGATTAGTCTGCCTTCTTATGAACAACAAACACCAAAGGTCAAGTTGTTTGGACTTATAGTTCGTTTAGTTTTAATATGTACTGATTACGTATAATACTGTCAAATTGATCGTTATACGTCAAACGGTGTAATTATTAATTAATTACGAAAAAAAATATACAAATGAGCAAAATACTTTAGTCTAACGAACAAACAAAAAAATAAAAACAATTGAAGTACATATTGTATTAAGCGCGGCATCGAAATTTGTGTGTTATCATGTACAATTTTCAATCTCATCAGCATCTATCTTAATAACAAACTTAGCTAAATATCTAATGTACATATATAAGCGCATTCTATACATATTGTTTAAGTAGTTCTATGGCTAGTCTAGCATATACGCGACAGACAAACTACAAGTATAAAAAAAATGACACCGATCTATAAACAAATGAACTTGGAAATGTACTCGTTTTCAAATGTGATTTCATATATTATGAAATTGTAAACGTGCATGTAAATTTAAGTCTTTTTTCTTTTAATTTTAATTAAAAAAAAGGAAATAAGAAGCAAAAAAAAGACCTACGCTTATATTTCCGTTAATTTTTGTTAAAAATTTGTTTATTGAATGAAAATAAAAAGTAAAAAAAGTAATAACAATGTTGTATTAAATGGTCTTTAATTTATGTTTTCTAGACTAAATTACAAAAATAATTAATAATTAATTAATTGAAGTACATACATACATACAAATAGCAAATTGTGCGCTTGAGGCACTTAATAATTTTTGTTTTAAATATAATTTGTTTTTGCATTTTATGTGTGTTAATACAATAATAATAATAATAATGTACGTGATGAACGAACAAACAAAAGTGAAAAGCAGCTTTGTTTGCACTTTTAAGTTTGCAATTTAGAGCTATTTTGTTAACTAAAGGCTTTGTAAGGTCTAAATACAATTTTTGTCTTTCTACACACTGCAATAATGATATATGTAATTAGACATCAAGACAGGCTGACACTGTCTTTTTGACAGCATCGCGCGCATATGGTATGTAAGAGAGTGAATACCAAGTCATAGCGAACCATTGTATGATGATGAATATTAATGTAAGGCCATTTTTATGCAACTACAAGAAATAAAAAAGGCAAAAGGAAATTAAAATAAATCATAAGACAACAACAAATCAAAGTATAAATACCACAACGGCAGCAATAAATGTCATGACAATGGACACAATGACAATGCTGGTGGCAATCAAACGCGTATCCGAGAACATTTTCTTAATCTGCTTAAGTGGACCCATGAGAAAGCATGTACTATACGCATAGAAAATGTATTTAATTTAGCACAACAAGCAAATTCAATTATGATTATTACCTCGCCATGGATACAATATTGCCGAGTGTATAGAATACGGCGAACACAACAATTCCACGGTGCAGGAAAAGTGCTAAAGCGCCCAAAAATGAGAGAAAAATGCCAATAAGGAAGCAAATACAGAAGGCTTTGATCCGTGTAGACCAACTCAGCGTCGACATGTCATTGATCTGTTAAGTGCATAGATTAAAATGAAAAAAAAAAAACATTTGTTATTTTAAAAAGTCTGTTTTATGTTTATAATCATTGTTATTGATAAGTGTTTATCTTTGTTGTTATTGTTGTTCTTTTGTGTGGCTTGTTACTGCGCCGTCGCTGACTCATGACGAATTAAACGTGACCGCGCAGGCGAAGACTACACTTGTTGCTCATATAACGAAGCATGCGTTTGCCGGCAAGGCAACAGGCCAAATGTCATATGATTCTACCAGAGCTATGTTAATAAGCATAATTAGATTTAATATTAGTTACCTGTGTAATAATATTACTTTCCTCTTCCGGTGTGTTGTCATCGCCACTCAAAACACGTCGTAATTTGTCCATGACTGCGCCGGAAAATTTAACAAATTTTAATGTCGACGAAAACCTAAAGGGCAATGGCAAATTTTCAGCCTATTTTTGATAACTAGGTGACCGATAAATATGGAATAATAATCCGGGAGTAGATAATCACAAAAAAATGTTACAAAAAAGGCAAAACAAAAACAGAAAGACGCCAGCGCTGTCCACTGACTTAATAATGTGTATGACATTTTTAGTACATTTTATGTGGGCGTTTGAGCGATGACCGACTACCCATATTTGTACTCGGATAACCGACAAAAAAGTTTACCCACCGCTGAAGTGTCGGTGCAACTCCAAGCGACATTGAGCCGGCCTGTACTAACGCGACTTTTTAAGTTGGCCCTTGACGGTGTCATTTTGTTTTTTGCAGCAACTGCGTCAATATGTTGACGCAAAAGTCTCTTTCATCTGTTTTTAGACCAATCGAGGGCTGGCGAGTCAATAAATGCACGTTCTAAATTAGGCCGAATTACCTGTGCCGACATGCAACAGCGTTTTGGTAACGTTCTTCAGACGTAATGTTCGTTTTGCGTAATTTAAATAAATTTTCGCGAATTACACAACCACAAAATGCAAGCATCGCCTACATCGGTACTGCGCTTCGTGGTTTGCGAACACGCAACAAGTTTGAGTTTCAAGAGTTGGAGAATGGAGCAACAGCAAGAGAAGTGAGTCCGGAAACTACAACTCACGTGCAATTGGCAACGGATTCCACCAGCAAGGACCTCACAGCAACTCCAAAGCAGCATAGACATAACAATGTAGCTAAACGTAGTGCCAGCAATGATGATGACATCATACTGCCGCCAATAGAAGGCGAGGCGTACTTGCCAACATTCAATTTGGCCGCTTATGTAAACAAATCACACACTTTGCAACAATTCCTCAAGTTGGGAGTCGATTTACACAGTATAGAACGCCGTAAAGGACTTGCAGAATTTGTGCTGCGTTTGGACTTTGATACAAATGTCAAACCATACTTGATTTTTTTAAGCGATCAAGGTGTGCCAGCAGCTCTTTACGGCGAGCTGATAACTAAGAATCCTCTGTTGTTTAAAGTCGATATGGATGATTTGCAAACACGCGTCAACTACTTGGAGGCAAAGAAATTTACTGCGACACAACGTCAACGCATATTTTCATTGAATCCATACTGGCTAATGTTCTCTACGCAGCGTATCGATCGTCGGCTTGGTCATTTTCAGAAAGAGTTCAAGTTAAGTGGCGATGACATAAGATTTTTGGCCTCCAAGCAGCCACGATTGATCACCTACAAAATGGAGGACATAAGAAAGTCAACATTCTGTATACGCGAGGAAATGGGCTTCACCGGCGAGGAGCTGCGTTGTCTGCTGCTAAGCAAACCCCGGCTTTGGATGATGAGTTCGTAGATTGTTGTTTTTTTACTTTAAGATTCTAATGCTTTCTTTTTGATACAGAATCCGATGATGTTATCGAGCGTTTTAGTTATGCCCATAATGAGATGGGCTTGTCGCATGATATGCTGCTCCAGTTCCCCGAGGTTTTAACATCGCGCGAATTTCGTCTACGCGAACGGCATGAGTTCCTTAAAATGCTCGGTCGTGCTCAATATGCGCCCGATAAGGATTTATACATTTCGCCGCGTGCCGTTGTGGAGGGCAATAATTTTCAGTTTGTGCGCAATGTCGCCAAGAGTGATTTAAAAACCTTTGAATTGTTTCTAAAAACGAGATAGTAAAAAAAGTAAATCGACATGGATCTCGAATACGAAATATCGTTGATTAGTTTTGAGACTAATTTACGGAGTTGACCAAGTCGCCGAACAACACCGGCAAGAGGAAGGAATCAAGGATATTTGACAAGGCAACTTTCGACTCTACAAGTGTCCTTTCTTACTCAAAAGAGTAACAAGTCGAATATTGTCATCTCCAGTCTTTCAAGATGAGAACAATAAAACACAGATATGGCAATAATGAAATAGTTATGTTTTTCTAATATTTTGGAATTCGCAATTCCAATAACTTATTTAAGAAGCACGCTTCTATGTTGCCTAGCATTACTAGAAGGCATAAAGCAAATCAAAATGTGTGCAATTTCACGAAAACAAACTTTCTGTTAGAAAATTCAAATTAAGCAAAATTAAATTTGGAAAGTAAATTTAAAATGTCTCTGAATTTAATAGACATTCCAAGAAATGTGTGGATAGCTTTGATATAATCGGTTTTCTTGGATTTTTGTATATTTATTTTTTGAAAATATTAACATTTTCCGGTAGCGGATACACCGGAGTATTGCTTTATTTACAGTTTCTTTTAACTTGTAACAGACTATCTACTGTTAGCAACAGCGTAAATATTTGGAACGATTGAGATTTCAGACGACACTTTTCGCTTTCGACAATTATTGAAATGCGTAAAGAAACGACACATGTCATGTTAATTCACTATAGAAGCATAGTGTAAGCTAATTTCACAAATTTTTTGAATGCATCTTTATAAACCGAGGTTGGAACGGAACGAGATACATTGTTTTTTCGCCGTTTTACAAGTTTGTTCGTGTTGTTTCTCGAATTGCCGCGGCGGCAGAAACGCAGAAAACTTTAATACGCATTAAATTAAACAATTTAACCAACAAGACTTTTCTCGTTTGTTCGTTTCGCTTAGACAATTTGCATTTATTTCTATAATATATTAAGTGCGCTTTGTTAAGTAGCAGTAAATTATTAATGGAAATAAGATTGTTCCGTTGACGACAACAACGTAGAGGAAGTTCAAAAGCGGCAGCTGCATTGTAGCAAAAAAAAAAAAACTACCAAAAAGATTGAATTGAAACGCATATTTTCACGCAAAAATATTCAACGTGCAATACAAAAAATTATCGTTAAACGTAAACAAATTGTTACTTTAATAAATAAATTCAACTAAAACGAGTTAACTCTTCTGATTTTGTAAAATAACGGAAAACAAAAGAACACACACGTACAAAAAACCAACACTTTAGCAAAAAAAAAAAAAACCGAACTAAAAAATCAAAGATGTCTGCAACTCCAAAAAATGAAGATTTGCTTGGTGGTAAGTTGTCAACATAAAAAACAAATAAAAAAAAAGCAACAAGCTATACGCAAAATGTATTTTTAAAATAATTACTATATACAACAACTTTCATGTGCTTCTAAAAGTCTGTCTTGGCATCCCATCATCTATTTTATTTCATTTTTTATTGAAATATTTGCATAGATTATTGAGCCATATTTGTTCGTTTTTAGCGTGTATGTGTGTGTGTCTCTGGTTTTGCAAGAACAACAAAAATGGCCAACAGCAACATTTCATCTCGCTCACTCATTTAACAATTAAACACACATACGTGTGTGTGCCACGCACTCACACACACAAACATCATTGTCAAACAAACACAGCCGTTCACAATTTGAACGTTCCGTTTCGTTCAAGCGTTGTTTTTACAGTTTTGTTTTTATAATTCATTCTTCGCTGTTGCTTCCTCGTGCCCCACCCTTTGCCATATGTGTATGTTGTTACAAACAACTACCAACAACAGGCTTTTGTTGTTGTGCATTGGAACAACCGCACTTTGAAGTTGTTATTATTATTGTGGAAGCTCGCCTCGTTGTTGTTGCTTTTGCTGCTGCAAACAACGCCATGTTTACATACTTCTATCTTTCTCTCTTCGGTGACAGGGTATCGAATGATTTTATACCGTAAACTGGCATTAATGTAGGATGACCATTACTTTAATATACATATCTAACGATCCTAAAAGTTCATAGATAATATAGTATAAATTTAAGGCCTTTGTGCGTTTTATGACTCATTTGAATTTTCCTTCTTTGTTTCAAAGAAAAAAGGGAAAAGCCATTCAACTCCCACAACGCAAAGCAAAATGGCGCAATTCTTTGGGGCAGACGTGACGTTCTCGACGTATTTATTGTAAATTTAGGGGTGCTTTTTATAGCCGACGCAATGCTGTCTTTTGTTGTTGCTGCTTTACGCCGTCTCCGGCAATGTTTACAAACAAACGCTTGAACCTGAAACTTTGACGCCTCAGCTGCTCTTTGCTGCTCTCATCCTATCGGAATTTTTTCAGTATATAATTTATAATAAAGCAGAAAATGCATTAATTTCGCAACTGCGCATGTACGTCGCGTCGCTTTAGACTATTTATCAAGTCCACACTTGTGGGCCAATACTTTTCTGCCCTATAGGCAAAGGGGTTGCATTGCTTCGTCTCTCTCTCTCTCTGTCTCTCTCGTTCACTCATTCACTTGCTCTGTGTTATCGTTTGGCTTGTTTTGCTTTTATTCTTGTGACGTATTGTTTTGCTGCTCTCGGCTTCTTTGCTTTGACGCCATTTCCTTAACGTTCGCTGAACACGTACGCAGTAGGCAAAGCAACCAACAACAAAAACAAATATAAGAAAATAAAAATACATCAAGCAAAAAAAAATATATGATACATTCAATAACAACTTTTGTTTAAGCTAAACCTTATTGCCATTGTAAATTTTTGTTTCATCTTAACTTGTTCGACCGACACTTTTTACTCTTCTGCCGCTACTCTCTTTGCCATACGTTCTTGTTTGCCTTGTCTGACTTAATAGCCTTCAACTGAACGCATCTGGCCTGGCCTGTGTGGCTATGTGCTTACTTCTTTGTGCATTTTTGCACACTTAGGTACTCAATTTCATATCTTATAGATACAATTTTTCTGTTATTGTTTTTATTTTTTTGTTTTCTTTGTTTTGTTTTGTGCAGAAAACAAGTTTTCAGCTGCAGTCACCCTTCGCTGGTATGTATGTATGTATGCATCATTGTTGCCAATTGTGTTGAGTTGTTCGTGTTGATGTTCCTTTGTGTCTAAAGTTATGTACTCCAATGTTACCTTGAGCTGCAGTTTACGTATGACAGTTTAGTATGCATGCTTACTCATTGAGTTCGAAACACTGCATGTGTTCTATGTGTCATGTCAGCCTATATAACATAGGAGTATATAATATAAGGAACGTTGGAATATGAACAGCTTAAATGCAACTTTTCAAGTGGTAAACTTGTTTTTGTACATACATACTACATATAAGGAAAAGGCGCAATTTCTTTGTTGTGGTTGTCTTGATTTTTGGTCTTCTACTTTTTGCTTGCATTTTTTTTTTTTCGCTAACTTGTTTTGAGCAGTTTAATAGCAGTGAACCAGGTCGACAAGGCATTTCTAAATGCATCATCAGTTGAATGAACCTTAAAATTATTATTTATTTTTTTTATAAATCTCTTAACAAAACAAATGCCTTAAATGGCTCAAGTAATTTTTTATTACGGTCAACTGACTGACACAGTTCATTAAACTTATTCTTCAATGAATTTCCTTTTTGTCAAATGTATCATATTTTGACGTCTTTAACGCAAGCAAGCAAGCAAAAAAAAACAGCTTTCGACATTGACGTCACAGTTTGTGTATCTTTTGTATATGCAAATTGCTGCTTAATCAGTTGTCTATGAAAAGTTAAGTGCATTTGCTTATTTTACCGGATTCTGGCCGCCCAGCCGTCTTGTCACGCTTTTGACAAAGCTTCATGGTAGATAATATTAAAGGCGCGCGTGTTTAAACGTGCTTGCCATCAACAAGCACGTTTGATATCTCGCTCACTCACTCACTCACTCTGTGTTTGTTTTTGCTTATTTATATAAATTTATATATAGCATACATATTTTTTTTGTTTTTTAATTTATTTTTTGCCATTACTCGCGGTATGCACTTGCTCTTTATTCTATGTTATTTCTGTTGAATTTTATTTTTGCCACAAATTGCGTCTTTTCCATTGTAAATGGCGGCACACACATACACATACAAACACAAACAAACATACATAAATGTTCTTTGTCTCCTAAATGTGTGAGCATGATCCGGCATTGCGAGCGTGGCTCGAGCATACGGCACGACACGGCACGCCTTCACACCCACCCGCATTTTTGTCGCTTATCAGCCAGACTGTCATCGTCGTTGTTGTTGTTTAGTTTCGTCTTTTTTTTTCGTACGTTTCTGTTTGGTTTGTCAATTTATAAATGCTTCTTCTTCGTGTTTAGTTTTTGTGTACAAGCGCAATTAGCATTTCAAGTGTATTGCTCTCTCATTCACACACAACAAGTGCAGACTTGTTTGCAGTTTCCCCAACACCCTCACTCTCTCTCTCTCTCTCTCTATCTTTCATTCGTTTCTCTATCTTTGTACTTTAGTCTTTGCATATGAGTCAACAGTTTAATATTGTATAGAATTTCCACGACGTCATTGCAAAACAAACAAACTAATAACAACAAAAAACCCAAAAAAGTCATTTACATGCAATGCATTGCCGGCTAATGATTATTGCCCAAAATGCGACGCGACAAGGAACGACGCCCTCATCTAATTTACGACGTCCAACGAACGAACGAACATTTGTAACACTTGTCCAAGCGCTCTTTTGTTTACGTTAATTTCGTGCGTGTGTATGTGTGTGTATAGGTGCCCTGCGACTTTGGTCTACGTGACGCTGATCAACGCTTCGCTTGATTGGTGTGTTTGCATACCTTTCACCGTGACTTAAATCTGGTTTCAAAATACAACTCTGGCCGCCATCGCCGCTACCTCCGCAAACGCCCACCTAGTTTTGTTTTTGTGTTATTGCACGTTATTATTGCTTTGCTTATTATTTCATATTTTTTTTGTTTTTTTGCTACATCATTTTTATTTATTTTGCCTCTTCATTATGACTTTGCCCTTTTTCATGTGATTTTTACCTGCATTTTTGAACTTACGCTCTTTTATTTTCCACTCCACTCTCTCTCGCTCTCTCATCACACCTTTGCTCGTCCTGCTAACGACACCTGTAGGGAAAATTTTCGCCTGTTGACATATTATTGATTTTTCCCTCTTCGCTGCTTGCCTTCGTTTACCATCGATCAGTCTTCTTTGAGTCATTCGGTCATTCAGTCATTCGGTCAAGTTCTTGTTATTTACGCACGCACGCACGCAATTTTTTTCTCTTCACGCATATTCGTTCATTAAACGTTTTTGTCAAATTTTTTGTTTTTGTCCATAGTGAACATGTTTCTTTCAACGGCTTCGCTCAACAAGCAGAAGAAGAGCATTTATGGTAAGTTGTTGCTTGCTTGCTTGCACATGCATAGTACATTTATCATCATGTTGTAGTATGTTGTTGTTATTGTTATTGCTATTGCTAGTGTTACTACAGGTTGACTGGCCATGACCTTGGCTTGTATGGGTCAGGTAGCAAGTGTTTGTATTTGTCTTGGGTAATATTTGCGTACAGGTGCGTTTGGTTACGGTTTTTGACGTGTTTGACTTATTTAAAGTTGCTAACAAATGTTTAATTAATATTCATTTAAATTAACAAATCAATATGTGTCAAAGAAAAGTTTAAATTTTCTTAATACAATTTTTATCTAACATAATAATACTTAATTTTATTACTAATAATACGTAAAAAAAATCTCAAAGCACCTTTGAAAAGTGTATGGCCTAATTTACTTTCACGCCCTGTCTGTTGTTGTTGTTGTTCACTTTCTGCGTAGTTTCATTTAATGCTCAACGCAATTCATCTTTAATCAAAGTGCTTTTTATCTAAAATGAGTTTGGAAGCATTTTTGAAAATTTCATTACACATTTTTATTCGACACCATTAACATGACACATACAAACATACATATGTACATTTACCACACGCCACACGCACATCTGGCAGACCGCTAAATATATATGTATGCATAAGAACAGATGTGACGGCGGCAACGAGCGAAAAAAAATACTGTTTATGTTTACATTCGCATTCATGTAACTGACACATTTTGTTGTTGTTGCTGTTTTTGTTATTTTCGTTCAAGTGAAAGGAGGCATGCCCACATACATATGTTTGTATTTGTTGCCCAACCCTGCATTATTATTGTTTTGTTTTTTTTTTTTTCGATATTATTGGGTTTGGTTTGTGGGCAAAGCCAATTGAACGGAAAGTCAGTTGTTGTTGTCGTCACTGCAAAACATAAACAAGTAATACGAATGGCGTCGTGAAGTACTTTGAAGAAAAAAATCACAATCAAACAAACAAACAAGCATACATTTGCCGGCAATTCAAAGTTGTTGATTTGTTATAATGTGTTACATGCCGTTAAAGGCACGCACAGTAAACTATTGGTGTGAATGACTTTATTTATGCTAAACGGAAGGCGATCATAAAGTAAACAGATGCATAGAATGTTTAAAGAAAACAATACATATTATAGAGAAAAAACTATTAAATACATGTATGTTACATGAAGCAACTAAAGACACAAGACAGTCTTACAATAAACACAAATTCAAAATTTGCAAGTCACATTGCCGTATGTTGCGTGAAGCGCAGTGTAACTTAAGAGTATGTAATATTGTTTTTCGTTTTTCGTGAATTTAGTTGGCATTTCAAGCGTAAAAATCTTTATCAGTTAATAAAGTGAAATACTGAAAAACCACAAATAATAAGCTTCTTTATATGAATGCTAATTCAGCTTACAATTAGCGATCGTTTACTGTTTTTGTTTTGTTTTCCTGCCGTTTCATTTCAATGCACGCTTAATAATTTCATCAGTGACTAATACGACTGTTGTTGTTTATGTGTATTTGTACGTATGTATGTATGTCAACACAATCAGCTGTTGTCGGCAAAGTGTATAAAATGCAATTGCGTCGCTGCTTCAATTATTCCAACTATTTGCATAGAAATATTTGCTTCTCTGTTGAGTGAGAATACAGAAGATATAGAAGAAAAAGCAGAAAGAAAGACTATGCGCTTTAAAAATAAAAATAAATATAAATTTGCATTTGTTTGTGTGTCAATGCATTGCCACAACAACAACAATGCATAATTGGCGTATTTTAAGAATTGAAATTGAGAACAATTTTAATTTTTTTTAAGTAACAAATTTAACTTGTACTTGTGCTTAATTTAGTAGAATAGTATGATATGCCACGTGAATTGAAGTCGTTTTAGCTCTTACTAAAATTAAATGCTCCTATGACTCCAAACCAACACAAAGCACATGCAACAGTTGTGTATTTAAAAACTCATGGCTAAATTGCTTTATGTGTTATGTATTGATACGTAACATATACGTATTTAATGTTGAAAATATTGAACATGTTTAATACAAAACAATGGCCACGTGAGTAATTTTTGTAGCGTAGTACAGAATATATGTATGTATGTGTATATAATTGGCTATGCAAATAAGCACGATTAGCACGATTGCTATATACTACATATGTATTGGAAAGAGTGAGTGAGATAGCATAATATATATTGTTTTGTTTCAACTTATCAGCACACGTGTTATTTCATACGATCGCCACGCTTTAAGCATGCTCAGTTCGTCGAAGCGTACGTCTGTCTTTATGTCAGCACTTTCAATTATTCATAGATAGAACGATGTCGACGTCGTCGTCGTCGTCGATCTCATCATAGTGCATTTTATTCGATTGTCGAGTCTATTTGACATTTGTATTTTGCTTGATTTTGTATAAAGTTTTGTAATTTCCATTTGTTGTTTTTCCTTTTTTTTATTTGCAACGGAAATCATTAAATAATTTATAAGTTGGCAAGACTTTGTATTATATTTCGTCGTCGAATCGTCAATTTAAACAGACACAACAACAATACATATTAAAATGTTTTGCACGTATTTCACGTAAAATGGCCTTGACTTATAGGCAAAGTAATTAATTACATGCCAATTGTCAATGCAATTTTCCTATGCTACAAAGCGACGCAAAGTACATAAGACAATTTAATGTGTAAGCTTGAACACTTAAATTGAAAGATTCATTGGCGTATGTGTTGAGACATACTATGTAATATAGGCCTAATTAATGTTGGCAAAGTTAGTTGAGTGTAATTCGTTAGCTCAAAGTGTGTTGTTTGTACATATTTGTATCTACCAGCATGGTATATGCGATCTATTTAATAAATTATCATAATTTCGCTTATCACAAAGCAGCGAGTAGACTTGATAACACAACTATTTATATATAAAATCATTCGATAATTTGTTTGTGGAATAACAAAAAAATTAAAAAAAAATAAAGGGGTGGCTTGTTATTGTTGAATATTTACTTTATAAAGCAAATACGTTTAACGTTCGCAAATAAATTAAATCAAAATCGATTTAAGTAAATCAACAGAAAATCAAGTTTGGTAAACGAAAAATACAAACAAATTGCTGAAATGGCTGTGAAATTCAACGCAAAACGAGCGTCAGAAATATACGAAAAAAAATCATAATTTTGTTGTTGTTAAAATTTTGGTTTTTTTGTTTTGTTTTCTTTAACATAAACCACAAGTTCTGTTGATTATTTTTAGTCGTTTTATTTTATTTTTATATTTTTTTTTCCTTATCAAACTATGTCAACCAAATACAACGCAAAAGTTTATTCAAATTTGTGTATGTTTTTCCCTTTTGTTTTGTTTTGAGACCTGAACAAGTAGGAGGAGGAATTGTTTATATAGACATATGCGTCATGCTTCGTTTTAGAGACTGAGCAAATTGCTTGAGAAAGTATGTGTAGTGAAAAAAATATCTGTTTCAAAAATACATACACGCTGGAATGACATGAAACAAGCAGCCACACTAGAGCGATACGAAAAAGTATCTGCGCTAAAGTGCTTTAAAATGTATCTACACTTGTGCAAATTAAAAGAAGTAAAAAATGCTTTGAAAAATAAATATTTACGCTCGAGTGACTTGCGAAAAAAAGTATCTTTGCTCTAATGTATGTATATTTGACAATCTGTGAAATTTTGTCGGCAATTCAGTTGATTAACATAGACTTATTGCACACATGCGACGCTTTCAACACTTTGACTTCAATGAATTAATTTTATAATTTTTCTATATTATTATTGAATAAAATGCACAAATGCTTTTGTGCATTATAAATCCGCAATGACAGCGATATTTTTACTTTTGCGTGTCACTCGAAATTTATTTGCTGTTGTTTTTATCACATTTAATTTCCTGCATACAAAAATATGCATTTGAAAAATAAAGAACAAAAATAATATAAATTAAATCAAAACAAAAGGAATACGGAAAAAAATGCGGCAATAAATTGAAAAAAAAACGCTTAAGAATTTTATTATTTTAGTTGCGTGCATTGAACGTTCTACTGGATTTCCTGCCAAATTCTCACAGAATTGGCAACCGACTAGCGTGAACAACGTCATTGGGCCAACGTGGCGTATGAGTATGCTTGTGTGTGTGTGTCTGTTTGTTATTAATTATAAATTTCCGCAAAATTTCCAAACGTGTATATTTTTTCACATTCGCTTTCATTGTTTTGTTCGTTCGTTCCGTATAAAGCGTGAAAATTGTTATTTTTAATAATTCTTTTTTTTTAAGTTTGAGTTTGGCGACCTTTTTCTTATAATTTTAGTTTTTTAGCAGGCTCGAGGTCGTTATTTATTATTTCCAAAAAGAAAAGACAAATTTTTTCTCTTTTTTAATAATTTAATTTTTATCCCGATATATTTCGGACTCCACCGGAGTTCGTCTTCAGGGGTTAACACGGCGTCTTTACAGGTCGTCGCGGAGTTCGTCACTGTGACGAACTCCGCGACGACCTGTAAAGACGCCGTGTTAACCCCTGAAGACGAACTCCGGTGGAGTCCGAAATATATCGGGATAAAAATTAAATTATTAAAAAAGAGAAAAAATTTGTCTTTTCTTTTTGGAAATAATAAATAACGACCTCGAGCCTGCTAAAAAACTAAAAAAAAAAAAAAAAAAAATAATTCTTTTTTTGTTTTTTTAAATACAAAGTTCAAAGAATTTCTTTCTTTGCCAAATATAAATTATCAATTAATTCCAACGAAAATCTCTTTACCAATGCTGCCAACTTAGCTCCAATTTACCTTTATGTACTCCTTTATTGCAATGCCCTTTTATATGAAACGCGCATGTGCTGCGAGACACTCTGTAACATAAGCGCACCTAATACTTATTATAATCTTTGGAACATGATGAGCTAAATTTGGCATCAATGCAAATTTGACTGCCACACACACGCACGCTTATTGCAATAACAACAAAGACATTTTGTTTTTGCGGTCATGCGGTCATGCGCTGCTCTCTCACTCTTTTACGTTTGTGTTTTGTGATTGTGTTTCCAAGAAGTTCAAGTATGCCATTTTGATTGATGAGTGCTTTGACTTGCCATTATTATTTTGCTACTTGAGCTTATTGATGTTGCGCAGCAGTAACAGCAGTAGCACTGCATTGCATGCGCTCGCATTCACTGAGTCAATTTTCACATTAATTAAAGAGAAAAAAATCATCACTAATGTGCGATTTTTTTTTGTATTTTGTTCATACAAATCGCACGCAAAGCTACAACAATAATAACAATGCACGACATTTATAAAGATTATCGCCATAACAAGTTCTTTGTTTTTTTGTATGTCACTTTGTGTATATTTTTGTTTTTGTTAGCGCTTCTTCGCGAGTCGCATGTCAGAATCATTGTTGTTGTTGTTGTTGTTGCTACTGCTATAAAAGGTTTTACGAGTGATGAGTTGTGCTTACGTATGTCCATGTCAGTGCTGTAAATTTATCATTGCAGTACGTACATATATTGTATAATAAATCACGATTCATATCAGATACATGCACTTAATTATCTCAGCAAACTCCCAATGCGAACGCTTGATTTAATTAGGTCAAACATGATTGCCTATCGGCCTTTTTTGGGCTTTATAAAATTTGATTGACGCATTTTCTTGTGCACTGCTCTTCAATCTATCTGTGCCGCACTTTGTTGTTTTTTGTTTGTAATTTCGAAAATAGCTCAATTTGCTATAAACAGCGCAATGACAGCTGTGCTGCCACAACGCCCACGCATTGCACACAATTATTGGCGTATGTCGTATACTTGATGACGACGACGACAACAACATGCCATGCTCGCAAAAGTAGTTGTTTACTTACGTATAGTGGGGGAAAAAAAATCGTCATGCTTCTTTTTGTTTGCTTTTGGCGCATATCACAAGGAAAGCCGTGACTAATATTTATGCCTGTACTGTTGTTCCTTTATCATTGTTTCTATGCTTTGTTTCTTACTTGTTTTTCCTGTACTTTGTTCATTTGCCATTTATTTAATTAAATTATGAAGAACTTCGCAAGGTGTGCCATGACGCCATATTTCTTTTGTTTTTATTAGACGTCTGTATTTGAGAAAAAGAGATAAGCTTACATTTTGGACAGAAGTTGACAAGGCGTCATAAATTCTGTCAGATATATGAAACAGTAACTACAGACGCCTATAAAAAAAGGTTGACTACTTTCAGTAATGCATAATAAGTATGTAAAGTTGTTTGAATGCAGTTTAGCCTTGTTTAGTGCTTTGATTTTGCTATGGTTTCCGCTTGTACTTGAAAGCCAAGCTAACTTAACGCTAACTGACAATCGCTCAAGCTCAGCAGACATTGGTTTTAAGATAGATTTACGCTTAACCATAAATGCTTCACTGCGCAGCATTTTATTATCTACAAAGAGCGTGTTAATCATGTGCGCTGGTCAACTTCTGTAATCAGCGACATTTTGTTTCATGGTATTTTAACAGTTAACAAAAAAAAAAAAAGAAAAAAAAACTGAAAATCTGCGCGAGTTGATAAACCTTTTGAACTTGAGTCTATTTTAAGCATTTTAAAGTAAATTCCGTTTCAGTTTTTATTTATTAATTTTTTATTTTTTTACAAGTTTTCTTAGCTTTGCAATTATTTACGATCTTAATGAAATTTGTTTTTTTTTTTTAATTCTTGTTTACGAATTATTTTGCTGACTCTGTTAATAAGTAATAATTGCGACTCTGCGCATTTTTACAATAACAACAATAAAGTAACTCACACGAAAGTAACAGTTACCTTCTTACACCACCCTCTCTCTTTCTGCTCTTTCCATACACACACACACATTGTCTTGGTCAATCAATGCAAATATGACATTGAAGTTTTTTATTGTTGTTGTTGTTTTTTTTTGTCGTACGCTGCTCCCTTATCGCTGTTGTTGTTTTGCATTTTTGAGGTATTTGACCGCAAAAAATATTGTGAAATTGGCAACAAAGCAAAACGAACAAAACAAAACAAAAAAAAAAAAAAACGAAAATGTAATGAGTGAATGGTGAAAATGCTGCCTTTTGTTGTTTGTTTTTGTTTTAATTGTTTACGCGCTATTTTTATTATATTTGCTTAAAAAGTGAATGTGTGTGTGTGTTTGTTGTTGTTTGTTGAACGCAATTACGTCGTACGTTTTACTAACACAAATATTGTGCCGCCTAACACACATCTTCTTCTTCTTTTACTAATTCTGAGATATGTGTAAAATTTCATCAACAAAAAATACAATTAATTTTATATTAATGCGAAATGTTTTTTGTTTTTTTTTTTTTTTAGAATCTTGGATTGAATTGAGCACAACAGCCACTATGGCTGGCGTTAAGAGCCCCGACAGAATTACACCGTTGCCATTCACCAATGGCGAAGAGTATTTACGCTTATTGCGCGAAGCACAACGTGAATCGAATCAATCGAGTCGTGTTGTCTCACTGGCCAGTTCCAGACGCGATACACCACGCGACAGTCCAAAATCGCCACCAAACAGTCCACAATCTGAGGTATGTGCCGAGGATGAGCTCAACAATGTGTATATAAACTATTGGAATAAGGTGACTATTTATTTAAGACAGGCACAAATATTAATATTGTTAATTCTAATATATATTTTTTTTGTTTAATTTGTTTATTTGATAGGCTGGCGAAGCACAGAAAGACAGTGATTGGTTTGAGGATTGGAATCGCAAAGCAAATGCTGAACAGCCACCAAAGTGAGTAATGTGTGAATTGTATGAATCATTGAGTCAACGTTTCTAATATTAGGTACGTCTATGTAACAAAGCATAATACACAACACATACGTCAATTTAGTGTTTAAGCTTGTTCATTGAGCCTGTGTATAGTAATTTGTTAAAAAGATTTGAGACTGTACAACTAAACATTGGAATTCAATGAATTATAAATTCAAGAATGCAAATATCGTTCAATTATTTATAATAAATATAAATGGTTGTATTTTCTTTTTCTTTCGAACAGAACCTGGAAATTCGAACAGCCTGAAGATGGCGGCGAGGAGAAGAAAAAGTCCACAACTGGTTATTCCATACGCTGGAAACGTGTTGGTGCCAATTCGCTATTCTCCCGTGAAATACTCTACTCATTGATACTGTCAAATGTGCTTTCATTGCTGCTGGGCGCTGGTTTTGGGTGCGTATAACTTTATAGATACTTTTTTTTTTAAATATACTATATAATAATTTGTTTGACGCTTTTGTTTCCTTGCAGTTTATGGCTCAGCAAACGTGGCATACTCTTGACTCGTGTTGTCATTGACTGAATGAATGAATATTGTTGTGTTGTTGTACAGCGTGATTCTGATCATCATCAAATTTGTTTATTCAAACAAATGTGATTTATCTTTTTTTATATTATTATTATAACACCGAAAGGAAGAGAGAAAGAAAAATACAATTGTATTTAATAATTAATTTTAGTAAAAAAAAAAAAACGAAAACAAAACACACAAATTCATAAAAAAACATAAAACTTTACACATACCGAAATGCAAAACAAACATGAAATTAAGTTGTAGACTGCGTCTACAACAAAAACAAACAAAAAATTACAAAAAAAATATATCTGTAGCAAGAAAATGTATCTGCGTATACATCATGATGCTTTCAAATAATCAAATGTATTAAATTTCATTCATAACTTTATCAAAATGATGAAAAACAAAAAAAAAAATATTTTCATAAATTGTAACGAAAAAGAAACAAGCGTGGGCTCAGGTTATTTTGCACTTGTATGACTTTTTTTTTTTGTACTACAATTTTTTAACACAATAAACACACACACACACATGAACGAAAGACATGAAGCGTAAAAAAGTAACATATTTTTGTAATATTTCTAAAGCATACCACCACCCAAAATGTGTCGAAAGAAGAAGAAGAGAGTAGTTTTTTTTAGTAAATATGTAATATTATGTGAGAAAAAAAATCCTTTTGCCTTTTTCGAATTCTCTGCTAATTTAGTTTTCTGTTTTTTGTTAGTTGTGAACTCAAACATTGTTAGCCTGTGGCTTGACATCAATTCAGCTCATTTCTAGCATTAAGTACTTCTTTGTTGCCTTAAAAGACACAGCACATCTGACAATTTAGTGTACATGCTTTGGCATTGACTGTAAACGCGTGTAATGTGTGTAGATATGCAACATGAGAGTACTTAATGTGGAATGGCAGGAATGGTGAACGTCATAAGTGTGAGAAAAAGCAGCCACATAATTAATTTTTACATTATTTTAAACTATTTCAATGTGTATTTTAAATATATGAATTTATAAATATATATATATTAAAAAAATCGAAAAAAATAACTTTATACATATACAAAGAAAACATATATATACGTATAGATTTTTTCATAAAAAATAAAATAAAAGAATGAAAATTTCAACATATGCATTTTTTATTAACTTTTATTGGGCAACTGCTTTGTATGGTTATGATTATTAAAGCAATATTTCAATATCTTGAACGTTGGAAATTATATTTTCCTTTTATTCTGTACTAATTAACTAAAAATCATTGTCATATCGGAATCGTCGTTTTAACGGCCATTTTGAATAAACAGTCTTAAGTTCCAGTGTTGTATGGCGATGTGTCCCGTAGCGGCTTTAAGCACTAAACAGGCGCAATGTGACTGCCTGTTTTTAAGCGGTGGAAGAAGAAGAAGCATAAGAACACGTCCCCTCAATTGGCCGTTTGTTTTTGGCAATGTTTTTTTCACCAAAAAGTTTAATTTGCTACTAACTGACGTTGCCAGTTGACAGAAAAGGTATAAAGCCACAATGAAAATTGCCGATGTACTGCGTCGATTGGACGCATATCCACGTACACTTGAGGATTTCAGCGTGCGTACAATAAGCGGTGCTGCTGGTGGGTGTTTGGTTTATGATTGGACGACGATTGACATTATAAACAGAATTAACAATTTGCTTTTATTGCAGTGACGATAATCAGCGCAAGCATAATCTCAGTCCTCATACTGCTCGAATTTATGGCCTACGTACGGCCGCATCTCAGCGAAGAACTTTTTGTAGATACAACGCGTGGCCATAAGCTGCGTATCAATTTAGATATTACCATACATAATCTCGCTTGCAATTATGTGTCGTTAGATGCCATGGACTCGTCCGGCGATCAGCATTTGCGAGTTGATCACGATATATTCAAGCATCGTTTAGACTTGGATGGCAAGCCATTGAAAGAAACTGAGCCAATCAAAGAAATTGTTGCTGTGTCGCCTGCAAACAAGAATGTAACGTGTGGCAGTTGTTATGGTGCCGAGCTCAATAGCACACAGTGAGTATAATTGCACTAAACTGTTAGTATTTTTATATAAATGTGTGCAAATCCATTGTGCAGATGTTGCAATACGTGTGAAGAAGTGCTGGATGCATATAGGCAGCGTAAGTGGAACGTGCAGCTGGACAAGATCGAACAGTGCAAGGACTCACACAAGCGCAACGATGACAAAGTGTTTCAGGAGGGTTGTCGCATACAGGGTCACCTGGAGGTGAATCGAGTAAGTCATTATAATAATGCACTTAGTACTTTCATCTTGCTTAGCACTAATGTTCGTTTCAGATGGGCGGCAGTTTTCACTTTGCGCCGGGCTCAAGTTTTTCGATCAGACAATTTCACATACACGATTTCCAATTCACTAACATCAAACTTACGCACACAATCAATCATTTATCGTTCGGCAATAAGATTGAATTTGCAAAAACACATCCTCTGGACGGTCTGCACGTGCAAAGCGAAGGTGGTAAGTACAAAGGTTCTAATATTTGAGTTGGATTTGAACCGTAAAATAGAAGTAGTCAAAGTGTTGCGTGTAGTTTTTGTTTTTTTGTGTCTATTGTTAAACTTAACATTAATGATTTGTATACAAAACGCGCATAAAACTAAAAGATTGGAGCAAAACACACTGCCGTGCCGCGCAGTCCAATAAGCGCTAAATTGGTAGTGTTTCTGGTTGTGGTTGTTTTGATACCCTCAATTGTCGGTCGTCAAACAATCAACACCGTATGCCCGTGCCAATAGCCATGAATGTACCAAAAGTTCCACCGCCTTGTATCATCACTTTCCCCACGTTGTTGATTAGTTCTCGACCGCGCAGACCGTATCTGTAAGAATGACACATTTAATTCACTGCGTGCGCGCATACACCACGTAGTACTTTCAGTTCGCCCGGCTTTATTACATAATCCACCGTAAGGCGTTACGCACGAGTACACATGCACAATTTTCTGCCATGATGAGCAAAATCTGCTTACCTAAGCGCTGAGAAGCCACCAAAAAGCGCACCGCTAGCCATACCAACACAGAAACCAATGGTGAAGCCAGTCTTCATCTTATCAAAGCATGTTGGACCCTGCTGTGAAAAGGAACCACTCGGTAATGGCATGTTTTCGCGGTGTTAAGTCTTTTACGCGTCTCAAATCAATTAAAAAAGTTAATGTTTATTCTATTTTTTTGTGTGTGTGTTTATTTATCGAGTTTACTCGAATATTTCAAATTTTCTAAATGCTGAAATAGTTCGTCAAATTTACGTGACTTTTTATTATTTTTTTTACTTTGTACAACAGAGTTGTCATTTTACTCACAAGCAACTCTTGTACGTGGTCTCATTTTTAGTGCTTTCTTTGTTATTAACCCCAATGCGGCCCATAATTATTTTTAAAAACTAACAAAATTAACTTTTAATTGTTATTAATTTTTTTTTTTAAGATATAAAAAGTGAAATGTACAATTACTACCTCAAAATTGTACCCACCATGTATGTGCGATCAGGTGATGAAGCGCCCGTGCACACCAACCAATTTTCGGTGACACGTTACCGTAAGGATTTAACGGACAAGGAGCGACATATACCTGGCATATTCTTCAGCTATGAATTGTCGCCATTAATGGTTAAATATGAAGAAAAGCACAAGTATGCATATTTATTTTAAATTTAGAACACTTTAAATCGAATTCCAACGCTTTGCAGCTCTTTTGGTCACTTTGCCACAAACTGTTGCTCAATCATTGGCGGTGTTTTCACCGTGGCCGGCATCCTGGCCGTATTCCTGAACAATTCGTGGGAGGCGATACAACGCAAGCTCGAAGTGGGCAAACTAAGTTAGCACTCAAGTCTTTCCATTATTTTTTACGAATCTCTGCTTTACTTTTTCGACAATTGATTTGAATTCATGCTTAATTTGTTTTTTTTTTGTATTTCTTTACTTTATTCCGCTTAACTATTCATCGTTCTAAAGTTACATGCGTTTACAAATTTAGTGGAATTTGCAATAAATATGCTTATGATATTCTTATTTATGTAGTACGCTTGCCTACGGATAGGAAACCAGATGTATTTGAAAAATATTTGGCATTGACTTCTGCTTGAGACTTTTCTGCAGCTTGCGGATTGACAATTTCCAGTCCTTGCAATGGCGTAAACGCAACGCTCGAAGCCGTGCCGGAAATTTGTCTTTTGACTGTCGTATTACCGCCATACACCTGTTGCTTCTGCATATTCTTTTGCAGCGTTTTGCTAATGCGCACCTTTGTTTTCTCGTCAACCTGCGGAAGACGAATCCGTCCGGTGCCAGTCTTGCCAATGGTGCCACGAGAGTAGCCCAAATCGCCTTGGTAGGCGTCTTCTTCAATCTAGAGTGATTATTTATTGATTCAATAATTGTAATTTAAACTTAAAATGAGAATAACTTACATCGCCGAAGTTCATGCGATTCGCCTGCTTTCGGAATTCGGTCAACGCATAACGTTCCTTCATTTTGCGCACACGTTTGCCACCACGTTTCTTCTTACTGCCCTCGATGGGCTTTGGCAGCGGCTTGATGAATTTGACCGGTGGCGGTTCCTGCAGTTTGTCCAATTTCTTTTCAATGTCTTCCTTGAATCGCAGACCGATTTCACCGTGCACACTCTCATGACAAGCGTCAACGCGCGCTGCAAGCACTGACTTGGCCGCAACTAAGCGTGCAGCTTTGCGACGTAAATCCTGTTTTAATATAAAAATTTTAGATACTGTTTGTCTTATTTAAATTACTCTATACACTACCGGCGCAGTGTCCTGCACAGTTTGTGAGTAGTAAACGTAGCCAGTATGGGGCAGCATTTGTGTCTGTGAGAAACCCGCCAATGTCTTCTTTTGCGAACCCAACACTTGCACATTGCACGCAGGCATTTTTGATAGTTTTGTCAGACCGCCCGCTATGCCCAGCAATTTTGCAGCTGTTGATGCACCTGCATGTCCAAAATAATGTTAATAAGGTCAAGTGCATAATAATTTGCATATACTCACCAACAATCATAGATAGATTCGGCGCAATAAAAGTCATGCGACTCTCAACGTATTCATAAATCTGTGACTTAAAATTATTTAGTTCTATGGCCATTTCACATGCTTCGTCGATTTTTGCCTTCTCCGCAGCTGTAAGTGGTGTGCTGTGAAGACAGTATAGTGCTAAGTTTAAACTTTCAGCAAATATGTCAAGTTTACTCACCCTTGTGTGGTCGACGCCGTCACCGAAACAATCATAATTGTTGCTTGCGTTAGTATAGCCTGTAGCTTCTCATTGTTCTTGACCTGCTCCAAGTCATTGCCAAGTTCTTTTACTGCCAGCAGATACTCGATTTCACCAACAATCAACGAATCCAATTCGGGAAATCGCTTCTGATACTTTTCTTTGGCAAATTTGTGTATTATAGCTGTTTGAATAAATAAAAATTGGAATAAAACTTCATACTAATAAGAAATTACTTGTTAATTACATATTTCATTGTCTATGTCGACCGCTATGGCGTTGGCGTCCACAATCAGACAATACTCTGGATCAGATTCCACGCTGCCCAACATCTCTGCGGATTTTCGTTGCCGACTGGCATAGTGTGATATTTGCTTGAGTATGTTCTGTAAACGATCCGAATCACGCAATTTGCATAGTTCACGTATGGATTGCACGGTTACATCCACCTCCATGAGATTTAGACTAGGCTTCAGTAACTCCTCGAATGCACCACCTTCCGGTTGTGCATCCATATCCTCATCATCATTGTCGTTGTCATTGTCAAGATCCGCCAGTAATTCATCGGCTAACGACATTGTAAGGATCGATTTTAATAAAATTTAATAAACGTTTTCACAAATTTTACGCTTTTTGATGGTCGCACGGTTATTTTGAATGCCAGTCACTTGCCAGCACTGGTTGAAATTTGTCATCAGTTTGCAGCACTGACGCAATTGCGCATTTCGCGCGCACAATTCAGGCGTCCACTGCGAAATTCGGTCGTCGTTCTTGCAGATTCTTTTTTTTTTTTTGGCGAGATTAACTTTATTAAATATGTCCAAGCTTAATAAGAGCAACAGTGGCACGCCCACAAACACTCTCTTTAAGTATTTTGCAAAGTCACCGGCGCCGGATAAGAAAAAAATACCAAAAACGCCAAGTGGTGATGATTCCTTTAAGAAAGAAGTCGAGAAGGAAAATCTGGAAAATGGCAAGAATGACATGCCGCCTCCATCGAAGGATGGACAATCAAAAACCAAACGTAAGTTGGATACTGAATTGAAGAACGCTAAGCATGAAGAAAGCGATAAGGATGAGGAAGACGAGTTTAATGGTAAAAATAAACGTAAGCGCGCTCGTATCATCCAGGAGTATTCCGAGGACGAAGAGGAGGAGGAGGAGGCTGATGACTTCTCTGATGATGGTGACGATGATTATGTACCAAATGAGAAAGAAGCTCAGGAGGAGAGTTATAATGATGATAATGAAAGCAGTGGTGAAGATGAAGCGGAGATGGACGAAAGTATGTCAACCGATGATGATCCAACACCAAAAAAGTCACGCAAATCGAAAACTAAAACAAGCAACAACAATAATAACACCGAACCGGTGAAGAAGAGAGCAAAAATTGAGGCACCAATTGAAGGTACATTTATGGAAAAGTTGAAGCATTTGCAGGCGCAGGCAACCGGCGATAATTCAAACGCGGAAAATGACAAAAAATATGATGAGATCGTAACCACAAGTTCAACATTGGATGAACCCGTTGTTTGGCCACATCAGAAGCTCGATTTTCTACAGCCTGATAAAATCAAGGACAAGGAGGGTCGACGACCTGATCATCCCGACTACGATAAATCTACATTGTTTGTGCCAACGACATTCCTGAACAGTTTGTCGCCGGGTATTCGTCAATGGTGGGTGCTCAAAGCGGACAATTTCGATTGTGTGCTCTTCTTCAAAGTTGGCAAATTTTATGAATTCTATCACATGGATGCCGACGTAGGCGTTAACGAGCTTGGCTTTACGTATATGCGCGGCGAGTTTGCACATTCAGGCTTTCCGGAAATCTCTTTCGACAAAATGGCATCGGTTCTTGTCGATCGCGGCTACAAGGTGGCGCGTGTCGAACAAACCGAAACGCCAGACATGATGACTGAACGTTGCAAGCAAACAAAACCAACGAAATTCGATAAAGTTGTGCGTCGAGAGATTTGTCAAATCACAAATCGTGGTACACAAGTCTTTGGCACACAATGCGCCATCACACCCAATTATCAGCCCAACTACATGTTGGCCATTGTTGAGAAGGTAACGAGTATAATAATTGTTTGTTGTATTCATATATATATATATTTTATTTAGGATGAAGGCACTACGAGCAAATATGGCGTTTGCTATATTGACACTTCTATTGGCGATTTTTACTTGGGCGAATTCAATGACGATAAGAATTGTTCACGCTTGTTAACGCTGCTCTCTCATCACATGCCTGTCTTGGTAAGAAATTTTCATTATAAACTCAAATATTTTCACTACATTTCTCTTCACTTTTAGCTCCTCTCCGAACGCGCTTCATTGTCCGAGCGCACACAGCAAATTGCTCGCACTGTTTTGGGTGGCATACTGAAAGAGTTGCTGCCTAGCAATGGACCACAGCACTGGACTGCCGAAAAGACACTCAAACATCTTGCCGAAGCATATTATGCAAAATCAAGCCCGGAGGACAACTGGCCTTTGGTGTTGCGCACTATGCAAGCTGAGAGCGATCACTTGGGTCTAACGCCCGCCGATGACTACAAATTGGCATTAAAGGCGCTTGGTCAATGCATTTTCCTATTGCAAAAATGTAAATTGGAAGAGAAAATTATGCCAATGGCGCGTTATCATCTCTATATACCACCGGATATGTTGGATGGCGTGCAACAAGAGACAACGCCGGCAGTAAAACGTCTCCAACGTACACACATGGTACTCGATGCAACAACAGTGGCCAATTTACGTATCACTGGCGAAGAACATTCACTACAGGCGACGCTCGACAATTGCTGCACAAAGTTCGGCAAACGTTTGCTCCACCATTGGCTTTGTGCGCCCAGCTGTGATTTGTCCGTCATTGAGGCACGTCAACATGCAATTACTGATCTATTGGCGCACTCAAGTGAATTGCAAGAAATGCGTAGTTTGCTTGCGCCGCTGCCAGATTTCGAGCGACATTTGGCACAAATACATTTGTTTGGCAATAAGAGCATCATGGAAAATCATCCCGATGGACGTGCCATACTCTTCGAGGAGAAATGCTATAACAAAAAGAAACTACAAAATTTTGTTGCCATACTCAAAGGTTTTGAGACGTTAACAAAATTGCCTTTAATGTTGAAGGACTGCGAGTCTGAGTTGATGAAGCGTCTGACACAATATTCGGCAGATGGTGGTGCGTTTCCAGACTTGCGCGAAGAGCTGCAATTCTTTGAGGTCTGTAAATGTGCTGGTGTTATCAAAAAGTTTTAAAAATGTTTATCATATTATTTACAGAATGCTTTTGAACATGATGAGGCTATCAAAACGGGCGTCATTGCGCCTCAAAGTGGCGTCGATGCGGACTACGATGAAGTCACACAAAGAATTGCTGATATTAATGACGAATTGAAGGCTTATTTAATTGAGCAAGAGAAACATTTTGGTTGCCGTATCGTTTACTTTGGCTCCGATAAAAAACGTTTTCAGCTCGAAGTGCCCGAGAGCCATGTACGCAAGGCTACTAAGGATTACACGCTGGAAGGCCAGAGGAAGGGTAACAAACCTTGCCGACGCTATACCACACAAGAAACACGTCAGTTTCTCAAGGAAATGATGAACGCGGAGGATGCACGCAATG
Source organism: Phortica okadai (assembly GCA_034638295.1). Taxonomy (NCBI): domain Eukaryota; kingdom Metazoa; phylum Arthropoda; class Insecta; order Diptera; family Drosophilidae; genus Phortica; species Phortica okadai. The sequence goes on from CM067852.1 coordinate 6,251,457, forward strand.
CCGTGCTCAAAGATTTGGCACGTCGCATATTTGAAAAGTTCTCTAATCATTATGAGAAATGGCAACAGTGCGTTGATTGTGTAGCCAACTTGGATGTACTCGGCGGTTTGGCCGAATATGCACGCCAACAGAATGTCATCTGTGTGCCGGAATTGGCGCTGCCCGGCGATCAGTCATACATTGAAATCGTGGATGGTTATCATCCATGCGTCTCGGCCGATACTTATATACCAAATGGCATAACATTGGGCACGGCTGACATAGCACCGTTATCATTACTCACAGGCCCCAATATGGGTGGCAAGAGCACTCTGATGCGTCAAGTTGGATTGCTGGTGGTCATGGCGCAAATTGTAAGAGTCTTGAAATTATCCTTTTTTTATATTCTACATTGTTTCTTTGCGATTTATGTTACAGGGCGCACATGTGCCGGCCGAACGTTGCCGCCTGTCGATAGTTGATCGCATTTTTACACGCTTGGGCGCTCAGGATGACATACTCGCTGGCCATAGTACCTTCCTGGTTGAACTAAATGAAACCTCATTGATATTGAAGCATGCCACGGCGCATAGTTTAGTGTTGTTGGATGAATTGGGTCGCGGCACAGCGACTTATGATGGTACTGCAATTGCCGCATCTGTTGTGAACTTCTTGGCCGATCTCAAATGTCGTACACTCTTCTCGACGCACTATCACAATCTAATAGATTTCTTTAACAAGGACTCGCGCATTACATTGGGACACATGGTGTGTACATTTTTTTTGATGATCTCTAAGTTGAAATAATTTTTAATTTTTTATTGCATACCAACAGGCGTGCATGGTCGAGAATGACGATAACGAGGATCCGACACAGGAAACCGTTACCTTTTTATATAAGTACACAGCAGGTGCTTGTCCCAAATCGTATGGCTTTAATGCAGCCAAATTGGCGGGCATGCCTCGACCAATTATAAAACGTGCCTATGAGGTAATTTCTTATAAAATTATCAGCTTGAAAAATGTTAATATGTCTTATGTGTTTTTGCAGCTCTCTAAAAAAGTTGAGGCTATCGCTTTGCAACGCAAAATCACTGCGAAAATTGTTGCAGCTGCCGCGGGCGGCGGTCTTTCTGCGGGTTCTGCACAGTGTTTAACAATTAAGAATCTACTCAAGCAGCTAAAAACTTGCCAGATTTAAGAATTTATGACTACACTTCTTTTTGCTTTTATTTGACAGGTAAATTTCTTATTTAATTTGAGTTTATTTTTTTTTTTTTTTTTATAATTGCCCTCCCCTCCAACGTATACGTGGCTAATATGTGCCAATTTAGTGTAAGTGTCGGTCACTTGTTTTAGCTTAAAGCTCGTTTAACTGAAATCAAAAGTCTTAAGCAGTATTCTTGTTACCAATTTGTTTTTTAAGGAATTAAATAATGCAAAGAGTATCTGTGAATAGCATCAAACAGCGTCTGCAACAAAAGGATAAGCGTGTAATATGGAAGTGCTTTATGTTGTAGCTTAATGCACACAAACATGCAACATATTGAATGTTTTACTTCAATTTTTTGTTCCTCGACTGTCTGTTTATTAAATACTCTTTGGTTATTCAAACATTCCATTTTTTTTTATGTTGTCTGCTGTTGCCTTGTTCAATGAAGTCAATAATTATGTTACATTTATCATCATTGTTTATTATCACAGTAAAACCAAAAGTAAACCTAAAGAAAAAAAAAGAATATATATATAGAAGTAAAAACAAATCACAAAGAGCATAAAATGATTTCGAAAAATGAAATCAGACTTAAAACGAACACAGAATTACAACTAAAAATTACATGGAAAATATTATTTGTTATAAAAAATATATATTAATAAATATCATACGACATACAATAAAAAATAAATAGGAATACGTATTGAAGATTGAAGATTGCATATTCTTACATTTCTGACTTAATTGCTTTTTATGCTTTGTTTTAAATACAATAAATTCTACAATAAGCCTCTGTATTAGCTGAGCGTTTAAAGAAGTTGTAGGCTGAAACCGTTTTAGTCGCTTTAGCCAAGAGAAACTCAAACGAGACACAAACAAATTTCATATAAAGTATTCTTTTTTTTTTTTTTTACAAATTATGAAGTGTTAAGAAAAAAAAATATATATAAATATTTTTTTAACTACACTGTCAGCGTGCAGATACGCTTTATAAAATACTTATAAAATATGTTTTTTTTTTTAAATTATTGTTGTTGTTTTTGATTTTTTGCGCGTCTCACTGAAGTAACTCTGTCTTGTTTGATGACAATTTAGCTATTGTGCATATGTTACATAGCAGCACACAATACATGCCACAGTTAAGCATTGAAACATTTTGCTTGTGTGTCAACACTTAATTGCCGTATGTATTGAGTATTGCTATGTAACATAGGCGCTAAATTGTCAACAATTGCTTTGCTAAACTTTTTGGGGGTTTTATTTACTGAGTTTTGCTTGGCGCTTATCAAAAACTTTAGTATAAAATATGACATTGATTTGCTTGTTTGTCTGTCTGTTTGTCTTTAGAGCCTTTTTTGTTTTTACTTTAGTTATCTAGTCTTTAGTCTATGCTACACATTTTGTCGCAATCGCTTTTTTGCGCACAATTTTTTTTTCACTACAAGCGAGCGAGTATTTGTTATTTCTTTTTTGTTTTTGCTTTTTTTTTTTTAAATCTATTGAACTTAACTTGTCTTTTAGCCTATACTAGTAAAAACATCAAAAGCCTTTAAATATTTTTGTTCAAACAACGACAACATCAACGACGACGATACACTACTACACACATACACTAAACCTAAAGTCTTAAATAGCTATGCTTTTGCTTTGCCCTTTAACGCACAATTCAATCATCGGTTATGACATCCTTGCGCGCTTTGTAATTCCGCCACGAGCCATTCGTACAAACGCCCGTGCCACGCCACCAATCATTAAGATCGCGATACCAACGCGGCTTGCGTAGCGCTTCCTCATTGTGCAAGGCCGCGCACACGCGACACCAATAAAATGTATTTATGAATTCACCGGTGCCCTTCCACTTGAAATATGAATTGTATAGTTCATCATCCTGATCAAGTATGTGCAGATATTCGGCCAATTCCTTGGGTGAGGCGAATTCATCGACGTGTATGTAAGAACGATGCGGTGCGCTCACCTCGTAGTCTTCGGGTCGGGCGCCCATCACAATTGGCAAAATGTTGCGATTGAGCGCATTAACGAAAAACTTTTCGGTTATGTAGTCTTTGCAATTGGAATTCTCAAATGCGAGGTAAAATTTATAGTCGCGATCGAGTATCTCGAAGCATTTGTCGGCCGTGCTGCGTGAACATTTATAATTGCCGCAAGCGCCAAAGATGTCCACCTGATTTATGGACGGAAAACGTTTAGTAATCTTTCTAGTACCTTGTCTGTCTGTTGGCTGACTTACCTCTATGTGCTTCTGCAAGTCGTGCGCATATTGTAGACGACCATTGCGTGCGCCACAATTGGAGACAAACCAGGCGACCTTTTTCGTCTTATTCGCGGCATAGTTGTGATCCTGTTCGGCTTGTCTGATTTTTGTATCATAATACTGCCATTTCTCATATGGCGTAACGATATCACTGTCACGCCTGTAAGTATGCAATGTTATTTTTAGCGTTGCTCATACAACCAGCACACCAAAGACAATGTTCTTAACATTAAGTACGCCTATGTTACAAAGCGTCGTCCGACACATAAGACACGACATTACTAATCATAAAGACACTCACCGATATGTTGCCGTCCAATTGAGCCCATCGGGCACTTTGACATTCTGCGTGTGATATGGACATTCAAGATAGTAAAGCATTGTCACTTGCTTGTGATTGCTTGACTTGCGTACACCTGCCGGTATAAAATGATCCTTATATAGTATCATATCTGCACTGGACGCCAGATTACGATTTGCAGTCAATTCGCATGTGTCCACCGGACATTTGGAGCGCAGGAAGACATCACGACCACGTTTAACATTCCATGGCCCAAGACCATTATACAATAATATTGTCTTTAGTTTGCCACTCTCACGTATCTCATCATAATTATGCGGCACATACATCAACTGTCTTACAATACGATCGCTGTGTGGATCCTGATGTGGAAACAGTTTGGCTGCGTGTCGCTTACGTTCTTTGCGTGTACGATATGTTTGCGCTGGTCGTGGATAATAATCGCCATTGCGGAAGAACCACGGTTTTGCAGTTGGCGTCAAAACGACGCCAGATGGCGCACCAGCGGCAAATGCTGCTGCAACTGCACCTTCACCAGCCGATTTCTCAATGCCCAACAAGGCATTAGTCTCGTCATCTTCATTGCCAACGCTATCATCGTTGCGTCGTTGTTGTTGTTGATGATGTTGTTGTTGCTGCAAGTCGTTTTTAAGCGTCGTTGGCAGCCCAATTTGTTTAACATTATTCTTTGGCTGGCCCGCACTGATGTCGTCGTCGTCGTCGACATCATCACCGCCATCGTCGCCGTCATCGTTTGTCTGCTGCACTGACATTGCTGCTGCATGTTGTTGTCGTTGTTGTTGCTGATGTTGTTGTGTTATGCGTGCAGCGCTCTTTGTTTTCCATATTTCATATTCTCTGTTGAAATATATATTGTTATTTATTTTTTTAGATTGAAATTCCTTATGTTTGTTTGTCAAATTTTGGTACTTACTTCAAATTAAATCCGAAAATCAGCAACAAAGCACAAATCAATGTAAAATAGAAATACTTTTTCAATGAGATTTTCGGACGTCGCATTTTCTTTCTGTCGTTTTCAACTGCCTCCTACGTCCTTTGTGTGTGTGTGTGGGTGCGTGTGTGTGTGCCTGTCTGCGTCTGTGCGTGCCGGCGGCTTTCAGGCTCTGTTTAAAGTGCGTTGTCGTACATTTTGCTGAAATTTGTTTAAATTTATTAACTTTTTTGCTTGAAAGTACATATCGTTGCACTATTTAAGTGGAAAGGTTTAGTTAGACTGCTGTGCTGTATTGTGTTAATGATTGTTGATATAACAAGTTATTATTTTTTTCGCATTTTAATTGCTTCGTCGCTTTTTCGTGTCATTTCTTGTTCTGTGCTGTACTACGATATTATCAGGTAATTTATTTTTATTGTTTCTTTGCAACTAAACAATAAATGTTTAACGCTTTTTATTATATATTTTTTTTGTTTATTTTTTTTTAAATCACATCTCCCCCAATGGATTTGCCAATATTTTCAACACTCTTGTGTGCCGTTTTCATAATTTTTACGAGTCGTCATAACATTCTCGATAAGCACAAAAGCGAATCTTTGCATACATCGTAGCAAATAACCCAAGGGACACAATGAATGGCCAGGCGAACGACCGAGCGACCCAACTGAGTCATAGGAGCGCCTTTTGTGTGTGCATAAAAAAAAAATGTATAAAACATATAAAGAAACTCATCAGTTGCATAGTTCGTCCAACGTAATCGCTTTTAATCCAGCCTGACGCCAAGCCGTTCGCTGCTTGCTTTTCAAATCGTTTTGTTAGTTTTTTTTTTTTTGTTTTTTTGGAAAATAGTTCATAAATCCATCATGTAAGTTGTTCTATTTTACTTTTTCCTGCGGTTGGCATTACTTTATGGTCCTGCTTTGTTGTTGGCAATAAGCCCGACAGGCACAACCAAACCAATTGAAATTCCCAACTATGCCACCCACCCATTCACCCACACACACTCGAACACGTTTCACTTGGCGCGTTGTTGCATTTTGCCTAGTTGATTGTCCGCCTGTGCTGTCCTATGTACTTTAGTTAGTTTGCTCCAGTAGTGTCACTTTAGCCCTTTTACATTCCATCGTTCCAGACATTATGTACTACGGCTACTACTATGTTGCATGGGGCCATACGTCACATAAAACAATTTAACGTTCATTCTCAATTACCAAATGTGTACACTCAACACAGTCGCATGTGTTGTGTTCCGCAATATAACATAGGAGTACATAATGGTTGAAACATTGACATGTTTGTGGTGTGGGCTAATGTTTTGGTTTTGTATTATAGTTGTTGTCCCACTATTGCTTGCATCGACACGTTGTATGTGTGTGTGTGTGTTGTGTTGTATAGCTTATTCATGCTTGCAAAAGTAGCACTCCATATATGCTGCTTAAACTAATGAACATGGTCGAAGCAGCCTGCAGTTACGCACAATAGACAAAGACGTCTGACGACTGCCTGCAAGGCTGTTGCCTTGTCTCTTAATGAAGCTTCCTTGATTTCTGTTTGTTCGTTTTTCGTTGTTATTGTAATGTTATTGTAGAATTTGTTTTTTTTTTTTCAGCACTGCTTTGAAAGCTTTTGCAGTGTGTTTGTTGTTTATGTTCTTGATGAGCAGCAGCTACTTCAATTTAATGTGTGTGTGTGTCTGTTCGTGTCAATAGTTGTGGTCGAGTGAAGGCGCCACCACTCATTCACTCAACTTTCTAGTCATTACTTGTGAAACTTGAAGCACATATATGTATGTGTGTGTGTGTATGTACCAACAACAAACACTTGACTCCTATGCCACTACTCAAGTTTCTTGCGCTAACCACTCGTCGCACTCGGCACAACCCCGCAGCGCTGAGCGTTTGTTTTGCTACAACGGCACGCGCATTGATTTGACTTAATGACAACGACGACGACGACTTTCCTTTTGCCAATTTGAACTTTGTTAACCAAAAAATAACAAAAACAAAAAAGGAAAATAATTTGAGTTACATGTTTGGCCTGAAGCCAGTGAGACAGTCAGAGTTTTATATGTCACGCGTGTCAGCATATCATCGAAGCATAATCGTTGCCAGTCAGCAAGTCAAACTCATATAATGTTTGTATGTATCTTTATGCACGTTTAACCTAAAGGACATGCACGCGATGGACGAACTCTTTTTCTATACATTCCGTTTTACTGTTATTTACGCAGCGTTTGATTTGTGCACTTAACTAATCAATAACAAAATAAAAACGAAAAAAAAAAATCGTATAAGGATATTTGCAATTTGGTCAATTTCTTGTTGGTCGTTTGCCAAACTCATTGCAAAATGCAATTGTTGTAACACGTTAACATTTGCCATATTATCCTTGTATGCATCCTTTGTGAAACTTACACAATTCAATACAAACGATTTGTGCCTTTCGACGCCTTTGTTGTTTTTCTCACATATTTATTGCTTTTATTTATGATTCTGTTGCTTTTTTTTAATTATTTTCTCTGCTTTTTCACTTTATTTGCATTTTGCAGAAAAAAGATTTGTTAACAAATTCAGATTTTTTTTTTGCTACTTGTGTCCGTAATTTAGTGCGTACGTTTATCCTTTTTACGCAGCGTTCAAAGTTCCACGTAACTTTTTCGACTGACTTTTTCCTATAGCAAATTTTCCCGTTTACGCTCCAGAATATTACCTTTTTTACTTCGCCCTAACGCCAGCTGTGTGTATGTGTGTGTGTGTGCAAGAGAGTGAGTGTAGAATAGCGAGAGTATGAGTGAGAGAGCACGTACACTCCTGAGCGCAGCATTTGGTCCTTTGCGTGTGAGACAGACTGCGCGGCGTCAAATGTGCATTAATATTGACATAAATGCATGTGTGTGTGTGTGTGTGTAAATCGTGTATACAAAACTCAAAAATATGCAGCATACTTTTTTGATGAATGTATTGAACTCGTTAACTTGTATTAATTACAAAATGGCACATTGTTTAATACAAACATTTGTTTAAAGCTTTGCTTTAAGCAAAAACAACAACTTTATATTTATGCTCAGCAACAAAGCGCGCAAGTCTGTACCGTTAGTCTGCCGTGAGAAAATCGAGCCACAAGGCGGAGAGCGCGCCTAGGACAGCTGTATGTACGAGAGTCAGATAGAATGAGCGGCAGGGTTGCTCACACATACGCTTTTGTTGGTCAGCAAACATTCTACAGTGGTGGCAATAAAAGCAAAACCAAGCTAATAGTGTTCAAATGAATTCAAATAATCATTACCAAAAAAAATTATGTCAAATTCCTTTAAAAAAAAGCATAAATTTTTAATCATAATTTTTTTCTAATTTCAACTTGTTTATGCATTGCATTTCTTTAGTGTGCATGCATTTATTGCCACCAGTGTATTGCATTTTTTTCCACCACACTGTCGCCGTCAAATACAATTGATGCACAGAGTGGTGCAAATTGTGTTTGATTTAATTGCCTAAGTAAACAAATTTAGCCTTGATTTCATATATCCTTCTTTCTTACTCTTTATGTAAGAAGAAGCAGACGCAGCGCACATTTCTTAACGGTTATTTGATTTTGTTTGTTTTATTTTGCTTCATTAATATTTATACTCTTTTTTCAATTAAGCCAATAAGTTTAAAACAATTTAAAAAGACACACACATGACACCTTAACAATTATTTTAAATCCAGTTGTTCTAAGTTCTTAACCCGCCCCCTAATTACATACATACATACACAAAACTTTGTGAAAATATAGTTGTGTATTATAAATTATTTACCACCGTTTATCGTATTATAAAATATATGCATTTATATCTGAAGTTTATTGTACACGTTAACCGTTTCAAGGTGTTGTTGATGATGATGACGATGATGATAATAATGGTGATGTTGATGAGAGCTTGTTTTACACGGCGACGACATGATAACGAGACGACGACACTTATGACATTTGACCGGTATAGCAAACGGCCGTCTTAAGTCTAAACAATATAATTTACTTAAATTTACGATGAACTAAATGTCTCGTAAACGTTTGCGCCCAACGTTTTGCACTTTTCCGCCACCACGTAAAATGTGAGCAGCGACGTTGGTAAATTATGTGGCCGCGTTTCGCTATCGTAGCCACGCGATGTCATGCCGCTTACAATCGGTATAAGTTTGGCCAATGCCATAAGCACATTATTGATATTCATCACAGTGTTGTTGTTCTGTTGCGTCTGCATGTTGCCGTTGACATTATTGCTGCGCGTCAATTGTTGTAGCGTATCGCCCATATGCTCAGCTATTGCATCAACGGCCAGCGAGAAGCCACGACTTATATTTGTCGAACATAAGCTTGTCGCATCGTCACTTTCCAACAAATCCAAGGTTTCATTGTACATTTGCTGCAAGACCGGCGCCGCAGCGCAAAATTCGGGCGCATGTGAAGGCAGCAGATACTTGGCCATCTTTGAGTTTGGATCGTGCTTGTCATCGGCATTGATAGACATTTGCAGTGACCAGAAAATCTGTTCTATATCGGCGAGCGTTAGCTGTTTCGTCAGCGTCATCGATTTCATTACATTGGTCACTTTGGTGCGTATCAAGCGCACAAGATCACTGATGCCGCCATCGGCGATGAAATGTCGTATTAGCGATAAATACTGTTGCTTCAATTCGTCTGTGATTTGTTTCTGTTCAGTGGTAATATCACGATATATATAACCGCCGAGCAAATTCATCTGTACACGCAGTGCAACCACCAGCATGGACGATGCATAGATGAATGTCGTCAGACGCGTAAATGAGACAATCTTCATTTCCTCCCAGAGTTCCACTTTGTTCTTCGGATTCTGACGCAATTGATCGAGCAGTTCATCTGTGCTGCATTCGCGCAATACCGCTTGGCACATTTCCGCGCCCATGCCTATGATGACTTGATTGCAAGTGCGCTCCGTCGATTCGAAATGTTGCATACGACGTGTACGCTCGAAGAACTCACGCGCCTGACGCTCTTGCATTTCAATAAATTTACGCTGTGCATATTTCGCTGCAATAATGGTGCCACCAACTAAAACACCTGTGACGATGAACTTGCGACGATGACGTGTGAGAAAATCCTGCAGACGTGACAGCATTATGTTGTTCTTCACGACGTGACGTTTTATAAACTAACTATAAAATTAATGACGTTGTTCGGATGACGTTCAATGGTATTACGGTTTGTGGCTTGGCGTTGGTGGTGTGTATTCCGAGCAGCTGGAATGGTGTGGGAGCGGCGTCAAGTGTGCTCTACTTTCAAGCGTTTTGTGTCACGAAAACCTTGATGAGTACAACGTCGCCGGTGTGCTGTAAAAAAAGTTGTAGATATTTTACATTTCGAATGGTAAAATATTAACTTAAGGCGTCCGTCTATCTGTGCAAAGTTCATTTTTATTAAACTTCCGAATTTATTTGTGCACAGATTAGATTATTGACAAGCACACATACCTGGAGCGTTGTTGATCTTTTCGTCACTTGGCAGTAATTTCATTAACTGCTGTTGCCCACTTGCCGCTCGTATAAGTCGTGCGTGTTTGTTCTACACAAATATTTAATTATTGATGCAGTTTTTCCATTAAATTTTATCGATTTGTTTAAAGTTGCTTGTCCGAAAACTTGTCCAGAATGTTTGTTGTACTTTGCTTTGTTCTGCTAGTGCGTTCGACCGGGGAATGTATGGTTGTGTGTGAGGATTCTCGTTTATTTCCTTTTCTATTTGTTTTAGTTGTAATTCATTTGATTTTAAATCAGCCTATTTGATAGTATAAATTTTTTAACTTATTGAGTTAACAAGTGCGAAGTTCGTTCGTCGAATACGCCGCGGTGCGTGATGAAAACAAAGCCATGTCAGGGTTGTCGGTCCTTTTACTTAAATTTGCCTACGACAGCGACATTGCGGAAGTCATCCGCCTAAGTGCCTGTGCAACTCCAAGCAACATTGAGCTGGTCATTACTAACGCCACTTTGTCTTTTGGCCCTCGACCGTGTCATTTCGCTTTTTGCAGCAGTTGCGTCAATTTGTTGACGCAAGTGCCTCTTTCACTGACACGGTGTCGACTCCATCAGCCTTGTTCTGTCAATAACAGAATTTTTAATATGTTAGTAACATTCTACATACAGCTCAGTTTGACAAACTTTTAACACCTGCAATTAAATTTAAATAAATATGGTGGTCGTTAATTTTGATTATTGTTATAAATTCTCCAAACCATTTGTAAGTTTGCATTACGTACGGTAGAAAATGCAGCAGCCACAAGTAGATGCAACAGCGCAAAAATTAATTGTTGTCACGGGTTTTGGACCGTTCAAAGGGCACGAGGAGGTCAACGCCAGTTGGGAGGCTGTCAAACTTCTTCCAGATACCTTAGTGGCTCACAATGGTGAGCAATACGTGTTGGATAAAATCGAAGTGCCCGTAGAGTACGCGGGCGTTGATGAAGCAGTGCGCAATATTTGGCAACGGCAACCAGATGTGAGTGTGACGTCATTTGACGACCCAATTTAGCTCTTCAATATTTCAATATAAAATATTACTATGTTACGTAGAGCCACAAATCTCATATAGCAATTTAACTTGGATATTCAATTTCATTAATCGCTGTGTTTGTTTTAATTAGCTTGTCATACATTGTGGCGTACATGGAGCCACCGATCGTTTTCATATTGAGAAAACAGCATATAACAATCGATTTACACGAGCTGATTTTGCGGGCAATTATCTGCCCAATGGAACAGCTTGTCTGAATGATTGTAGCAAAAAGAATAATAAAGTGCGTATTTGTGGTCTTAATGTGGATCGCATTGTATCGACAATAGCGACACACTGCGGGAATGATTGTGTGGCGCGTGCTAGTAAAAACGTTGGAAATTATTTGTGTGGCTACATTTATATCAAGTCTTTGGATGTTGACAGCAGTCGCACTTTATTTGTGCATGTGCCGCCCGTTGATAAGCCGCTTAGCTCACAACAAGCATCAGATATTATCTACAAGATTACCGAAGAATGTATCAGGCAGCTGATTGAATGTGCTTGTGATGCACAGGCAGCAAATTGAGATTGGCAGTGTATTATTATGCAAAAATGATGAGTATACAAAATGTTTTTCTAATGAATTTATCAAAAATGTATTTTTCAAAAGAATTTATCAAAATAAAGTTGTATTATTATTTGCAGAGTTTTTATGACAAAAAAAAAAAACTACTAAGTTGTTTATTATTAAAAATTTCGTTATTGTTTCAAAACTGGGAAATAATGACAACTCGTTCAGCAACAAAAAACACAACAATTTTAGAGTATTTTTTAAAATCGTTCAAGCTTTCGTTCGTATTTGCAGTTGCTTGAATGACTTATGTCTTCTTGAAATATTATTAGGCATAAAGCAATTCGAAATCCATTGGAACAGAGCTTCCGTAAGAGCGCGTTATTTCTGAATCATTGGGCGACTGAACTTCGAAAGCTTATAATTTTTAAAATTAAATTTTTAGTTTTAGTGTCAAGACAACTTCTGGAGCTAATGGACATGCACAGGCACTCGTGCAAAATAAAATAAAATCTTATAAAATGTCCTGGCTGTAAAAAACCATTAAATGTATTATTTAATGAGAATGTTTGCAAAGTAATTATTTAAAATAAATGTGTTTAGCTAAAAATATGTATATGTATATATATATATTTTTTTTCCGATTTTTTAGCTTATCAGTCATTCTGGCCGGCAACGCATTGCACGATAGGTCGATCTAAGGCCTAAGCTGTTTTATTTGACTGCTCATGTTTTTGTTTGTGAGTACTTAATCAGCATTTGTACTTTAATTAGAACACTGATAATGATTGTTTCTCTTTTGCTGTTCTCTTCTCCTTGCAGCTTTGTCATGTCCGTAATTCAATCGCCTGCGAGTCAATCACGATCTTTACTTCCTTTAACACGAAACAATTGAATTCCATCCTTCGCCATGTGAATTAAGAAAGTTTTGGGACACCAAGGAGAAGTTTGCGAGAGTTCGCTGAGGTATACAAAGCCCAGTGTGTTTTTTATGTTTCTTTATAAAAAACGTAAAAACGGCTCATCGATGTATTTCAATCAAATTTTCATCAATCAAGTTTTCCATCAATCAATTATCAACAGTTGTGCTCATAGAGTCAAATATCAATTGATTGTATTTCCTTTGTAGGAATATAAAATAAGACACTCAAAACCATTGAACGTTCTTGTTTAATGATTATTACAGTGTCAATAATTCTTTGGTCGTATTTTCATTTCTACCTTTTTCTTTTCTACCTTTTTCTTAAAACACAGTTTTCCAAGTTAATTTGATCCTTAAATAAATTTTTTAAAAGAGTTATTTTATTTCTTAAAACCAATTTGATTAAACTAATAGGATATTGATCTTCAAATAAACTATTTGGAAATTTTATGTTAACTGAAATACAATTTTGATTGTTTTATTTTCAACTTTCAATTAATAAATTGTAGAATATTTGAAAGTGTTGTAATTATAAACTTAACAAGAGATATTCAGACATGATACATTAATTAATTAAGCTTGCTCTTTCTAAATCTTCGTCCATCGATCTGTTTGTCACAGACAGAATACTTTCAGTAACATATTTAAATAATCATTCAATCTGGTTGGTGATAAAAATTTGTCAGGGAAAAAGAAGCAACAAAAATGATTCGTGTGAATTTCGTTCGTCGTGCGTGATGAAAACAAAGAAGTTTCAGGGTTGTCGTCTTTTTTTTACTGAATTTCACTGATATTTGCCCACGACAGCCTTGGGTAACGCTGCACAGACAAGTAAATATGATAGTCGTTAATTTTGTTTATTAATTTCGATTCTTAAACTCATTTTTAAGTTTGCATTACGTACGGTAGATAATGCAGCAGCCACAAGTAGACGCAACAGCGCAAAAATTAATTGTTGTCACGGGTTTTGGACCGTTCAAAGGGCACGAGGAAGTCAACGCCAGCTGGGAAGCTGTTAAACTTCTTCCAGATACCTTAGTGGCCCACAATGGTGAGCAATACGTGTTGGATAAAATCGAAGTGCCCGTAGAGTACGCGAGCGTTGATGAGGCAGTGCGCAATATTTGGCAACGGCAACCAGATGTGAGTGTGACGCCATTTGAAGCCCCAATTTAGCTCTTCATATTCCATAATTTTCAATATAAAAACTACTATGTAAGGTAGAGCCTTAAATTCCATATAGCAATTTAACTTGGAGATTCAGTGGTCACAGCTAAATGTTCGTATGCCTGATGCAGGGCTATGGGCCATAGGAGTACCTAATATTGGGATATGAATTGCTAATTTGGCAACAATGGGTATGTTCACCTAATGTCATTAATCGCTGTTTTTGTTTGAATTAGCTTGTCATACATTGTGGAGTACATGGAGACGCCGATCGACTACATATTGAGAAAATAGCATATAACAATCAATTTACACGCGCTGATTATGCGGGCAATTATCTGCCTAATGGAACAGCTTGCCTGAATGATTGCTCCACAAAGAATAACAAATTGCGTATTTGCGGTCTTAATGTGGATCGCATTGTATCGACAATTGCGACTCACTGTGGGAATGATTGTGTGGCGCGTGCTAGTAAAAACATTGGAAATTATTTGTGTGGCTACATTTATATCAAGTCTTTGGATGTTGACAGCAGCCGCACGTTATTTGTGCATGTGCCGCCCGTTGATAAGCCGCTTAGCTCACAACAAACAACAGATATTATCTACAAGATTGCCGAAGAATGTATCAGGCAGTTGATTGAATGCTCTTGTCATGCGCAGGCAGCAAATTGAGATTTGCAGAGTATTATTATGCATTTATAAAATTATGAGTATCAAAAATGTATTTTTCAAATGAATTTATCAAAAATATATCTTTCAAATGAATTTATCAAACTATAGTTGTATTATTATTTGCAGGGTTTTGTGATAAAAAAAAAATACTAAGTTATTTATTTCGTTATTGTTTAAAAACCGGGAAATAATGACAACTCGTTCAGCAACAAAAAACACAACAATTTTAGAGTATTTTTTAAAATCGTTCAAGCTTTCGTTCGTATTTGCAGTTGCTTGAATGACTTATGTCTTCTTGAAATATTATTAGGCATAAAGCAATTCGAAATCCATTGGAACAGAGCTTCCGTAAGAGCGCGTTATTTCTGAATCATTGGGCGACTGAACTTCGAAAGCTTATAATTTTTAAAATTAAATTTTTAGTTTTAGTGTCAAGACAACTTCTGGAGCCAATGGACATGCATAGGCACTCGTGCAAAATAAAATAAAATCTTATAAAATGTCCTGGCTGTAAAAAACCATTAAATATATTATTTAATGAGAATGTTTGCGCACAACATTTATAAAATTGTTGTTAAGCAACTGCAAGGTAATTATTTAAAACAAATGAGAAAAATATTTTTCCACACAATCATTTTTGATTTTTTAGCTTATCAGTCATTCTGGCCGAGAACGCATTGCACCATAGGTCGATCTAAGGCCTGAGCTGTTTTATTTGACAGCTCATGTTTTTGTTTGTGAGTATTTAATCAGCATTTGTTCTTTAATTTAGAACACTGATAATGATTGTTTCTCTTTTGCCTTTCTCTTCTCCTTGCAGCTTTGTCATGTCCGTAATTCAATCGCCTGCGAGTCAATCACGATCTTTACGCCCTTTAACACGAAACGATTGAATTCCATCCTTCCCCATGTGAATTAAGAAAGTTTTGGGACACCAAGGAGAAGTTTGCGAGAGTTCGCTGAGGTATACAAAGCCCAGTGTGTTTTTTATGTTTCTTTATAAAAAACATGAAACCGACTCAGCGATGTATTTCAATCAGATTTTCATCAATCAAGTTTTTCTTCCATCAATCAATTATCAACAGTTGTGCTCATAGAGTCACATATTTATTGATTGTATTTCCTTTGTAGGAATATAAAATAAGACACTAAAGATCAATGAACGTTCTTGTTTAGTGATTATTACAGTGTCAATAATTCTTTCCTCATTGACCAATAATTCTTTGGTCGTATTTTCATTTCTACCTTTTTCTTAAAACAAAGTTTTCAAAGTTAATTTGATCTTTAAATAAACTTTTCAAAATAGTTATTTTATTTCTTAAAACCATTTTGATTAAATTTATATGATCTTCAAATAAACTATTTGGAAATTTTATGTTAACTAAAATACAATTTTGATTGTTTTACTTTCAACTTTCAATTAATAAATTATGGAATATTTGAAATTGTTATAATTATTATCTCTACAAATGATATTCAGACATAATATATAAATTAATTTCGCTGCTCTTTCTAAGTAATCATCCATCGATCTGTTACGTTTTTAAATAATCCTTCGTATCTAAGATTGAGAATTAAGGATCGAAACAAGATGATTATTCTTTTTTCTGTAAACAATCTGGTTGGTCATAAAAATAGACAGGGAAAAACAATCAACAAAAATGGTTATTTATTTATTTTTAGGTTGTGTTATCAATAATATGTGAAAACAGGAAATCCAACAAACAAAAGCAAATGTGAAATATGTATTTAAATTCTAAGGAACATTTCATTTGAAACGATAAATTACTTATAAAAAATGGAAAAACTGTTGATAAACTACAAGAAAAAAGGCTTATCAATGCGGGAGCAAGAAGAAGCCAATTGTGTTTGTTGTTTCATCTTAAGTGAGCAGATTAGGAATTATGCTTATTACTCATTTTGGTTCTGTATCATGAGATTTGAACTTTAAGCATTGTGGTACAGTTTGGTTGCAATATTTGTAAAATAAATGTGATGCTTTCATATAAATTAGTGAAGCAACAATAAAAACACATCAAGATGTAATACGCTTGTTCGTGCTGGCATTGAGATGGTACAATATGGTATATCAAACATAAGCCTAAATGCATATAACGTTAGGAAACAATCATATTTCCACATTACAATGATGTGCATTTTTAGAAAAATTTAAATTGCAATTCTCTCAAATTGAAAATAAAATAAAGTTTTCAAAACGGTTGTTAAGAGTGCCAACTCGAGCAATTTTAAGCGACATGACCATTCTGCCATTCACAAAACAAGGAGTGCAAATGAGACAACATGTATGTATTATAGTTATGATTTTTTCTCTCATTCGTACGTGAAACAGCTTGTGCATCGTAATTGTCTTATGTATGTTATGTGGCAATCAAACATAAGACTTTTCAAAGCGCATGAAACTTTCTATGCTGGTATGAAACATTGGCTTTTTTTTAACGTATGTCATCATATTTGCGAATAAACATGAAGCATGTCAACATTTTGGTTTTTTTTTTTCAACTGTGTTTCAGATGCATACGCATTATGTTTGAATGACAGCGCATAAAACTTAAGTGAATTCAATATGGTTTCGGCACATTTGGTCGTGTAGTGTGGTTAAGATTGAAATTTTTTTATTTTTTTAGGGGTATTTTTGTCAACTTGATAAATAACATGAATAAAATCGTACATTAATAATAATAATTTGAATAATTCCATTCCCATTGCTCGAGAAACGCAAACGGGCCAAATTGACACAAAAGTGTTGGCAGAGTGTCGGCAGAAGTGGCAGAAGAAGAAGAAAAAACCCGGTTCTGAACGACCTCGAATTGGAGGTTCGGGAAAAATTGCCAGTGGATGCAGCGCAACATACGCTTTGTCAATTCCTACATTGTCGTGTCACAAAAAAATGACGCGGGAGATTAGGAATTCTTTCTCTGCTCTCACGACGCAGAGTTGTCGAATCACCGTTCAGCGTAAATTCTGTCTTGTTTTACGTATTTTTACGGATTTTTCCTACTATTTTTATTCGGAAATATTTTTAGTGAGCTTCTTGTCACCTCTTCTGCCTGTTTGCAATAATATTTACTTAGGGGTTTCTGGTCGGAGTTTAGAGACAACCAGTTTTGAAAGTTGGTTACACTGAACGCTTATTTTTTTTATTTGTATTCTGCGCTTTTGTCACACTGGTTGTGTGAGCGGATGTTGTGTTGTGCTTCGTTTCGGTCCAGGTTTAATTTATTTACAAGAGTGTTTAAACATACGACGGAATAAATGCAATAAATTATTAAAATAAATGCTAATAAATTTTGAATAACGTATTAAGAGAAAAGTGTGTGTGTTAAATAAAGTGTATGTGCAATAGAAGCGCTACGACGAATAGGCGAAATAAGCAACAAGCGATTGACGAAAAGAAAACAAAGCGAGTTATTTACTAAATACGAATTATTGTATGTTTGTGTGTGTCTACAAGAGCAAAAGCAAGCAAGCAAGCAATTAAGAAGCAGCATACAAAGCATAAAAGCAAAGAATGCGCGTCTGCGGTTGAACAACGAACGAGTTTAATTTTTAAAACAATTTCTGTTTTTTCGTTGTGTTTTTCATTTTGTGTTTATTTAGTTAAAAAGTCTTATAAATATTCGTTTGTGTATAAGTTTATTATGTGCAATATTTATTTTATTTTAAAATAACAACAAAAAGTAAAGTGCGCGACAAGTGTTTAAGCAAATTAAATAACAATAAAAAAAAGAAAAAGAAGGGAAAAAAATAAAAGGTGAATAAAAAAGGCATATATTAATTATAGAGTGAGCGAGCGAGCGCGCGAGAAAGAGTGCGTTGAATACGAAAAACGACGAATAAGGCTGTGAAAACGAAATGCGATAAATTCCGCTATACAAGATCGGCCGCCGCCGATCTCAAGCGAGCGTTTTTCATATTCAGCAACGCAAAGCAAAAACAAAAAAAAAAAATTAAAATAAAAAAGAAATAACAACATAATAAGTTAGAAGGAAAACATTTTTATTTGTTTCTTATTATTTTTATGTTGTTCTTTTCGTAATGCAATAAACATTTTTTCTTCTCTGTTTTGTGCGTAGCTTTCTGTCGTTTTTTGGAATCTTCAACATTTTACTACGTTTATTTTGCAACGCGCAAAAAAATTGTTTAATTTCTCTTCGACCTGCAACAACAAAAATTTATGCTTAAATGGATGCAACATCAATAATCACACAAGTCTCCCGCGATGATGAACAATTGAACGTTTATCCAAGTGAAAAAGGTAAGTTAATCTAAATTTAACAATTATTAAACTTTAAAATTGTGTTTAATAAATTCTTTAATTAACTCATGCGGCATTAAATTGCATTGTACAATAACAACTTTGCAGTCTTGCAGACTTGTCTGCCGTGCCACAAAATGAGTCATCGGGCACGCGTCTGCTTTTTCAAACGGCTTAATACACAAGCCAACCAACCAAACCAAACCAACAACAACAAAGCGTAACAACAAGTCTTCGTCGGCCAAAGGAAAAAAAGAAAAAACAAAAACAACAAAAACCGAAAAAGCACAATTTGCCTTAACAATATTTCGCACATCGTTTTTGTTGTGTTTACTTCTTTCGTACGTTATGTTGTGCCACCCACATGACAACAACAACAACAGCAACAACAGCAACATCACCACCCAACATACTACTGCCATCTCCTTCACACCCGCAACAAGTTGTGCAAGTCTACGAAGACATCGACAGCTGCGACTTTGTTTTGTCTTCCTTGTTTGTTTTTGTTGTTGGTGTTGGTGTTTTTTTTTCTTGTTGCTATTTTATGAATCACGCGCTCATTTACTCTTTTTTTTTTTTTGTTTTTTTACACTTGACGCTTTGCTCTCGTGCGCTCTCAAAGCCAACGTCGACGTCGCGACGTCGCTGCTGTTGCTGCCATCAATGTTGTCATCGTCCTGTCGTTCGGTTGGCTTAGTTGACGTTTTAAATTTTTTATCAGCTTGCGGTATCGACTAAAGATGCGTTGTCGATGGCAGCGCTGCTATTACTTCACACGCTGACTGTCTGTGTGTCTTTTTGAGGCTTTTTAACATGATGATGTCTTTTTTTTCGTCTTCGTCTTCTGCTACCTCTTCTTCTTGTCATGTTTTAATTAAAACTTTAATGAGCTGCAGTTGTTGTTTGGGGGTGTGTTGTGGTGTGTTGGTTTGTAAATGTTACTGCGTCATAAAACAGTTGGTTTTCTTGTTTTTTTTTTTTTTTTTTTTTGGTTATTTTTAGTATTTTCTTTTCTACGCTTCGCCACCATTTGACATGCCAACAAACACGTCATTCTTCTGCTTCTACTTCTTGTTTTTCTATTGCTGCGTCGCAATTTGCTATTAATGGTTTTTTTTCCCTGCTGCTGCGTCGTCGCCTTCTTCTTCTTCTTCTTTTTATTTGTTTACACACGGAAGTAGTGGAAGTCAATTTTGGGGTGTTTGAAAATAATTCCAACCACCATCACCATCAGCGCCATCAGTAAAGCCTTGGCAATATGCCAAACCGACAGACATGCTATTTTTGTATGTTTAGTGTGCTTTTAGGCGTACACAGACACACACACAGACAACATGCCGCACGCACAGAGGTGCGAAAAACTCATTAGTGACTTTGACTAATTTTAAACTTCATTATTTTTATTTTTTATGCTTTTTTTTCGCCAATGTTTGCATTTATTTTCTTCTTCTTTTCGTTCATCGTCGTTTTATGTTTGTTTGGCTACATGGGCTTTGATGTTGAACAAACCTTATTAAAACTGACATTTTGTGTTGACATTTGTCATGATTTTCTTATTTTTTTTTTGCATAAAGTTTAATGAACTCTCACTTTTAATTGGAATTTTCAACTTTGGCGTCTCATTTGCATTTTGTCAATTGAACTTTTGACTTATTTGTTGTTGTTGTTGCTTGTTTGTTGTCTACATTACAAAAGCCAAGTGAATGAGTGAGTGAGTGAGTGAGTGAGAGAGCATGAATGAGTAAATAGTTACACATGCAAATTTTCAATTCAAAAGCAGACAAGGCAAAGTCGCGTCATGCGATTACTTTGGCAAATTTTATTTTACTTTACTTTATTTCCATATATTCATTTCCAACAACAACAACAAAATTTGTATAATCAACAGCACACGGTCAGTAAGGGCTGATCAGCTTTTCATTTGTGTCTTACAATTTCATTAAAATTTCCCTTACTGGGTGTTGTTTTCTGAATTTTTACAAACGCAAAGTTATATGTTACATAGCGCACATATCAGCCATACGCCAATGTAGCATTCAAAGTAATTTGATCATTGCTTTGCGCACTGCAACGAAGCCTTAGCATGTTGCGCGTTAGACTGCTGTATATGCTGATTTAGTTCAGTGTAACATATGTAGTTATTGACAAAAAGTACAGCATTGGAAGTGAACACTTAATTAAGTTCATTGTTGCATTTAACGCTGAACCAAAATTGAATTATTTACAGACTTTAAGCTTCGAAATGACACCTGTTTTATGTTGTCAATTCAATTTTACATTTTATTGTCTTGTCAGTGTTGATTTTTTGTTGTTGTTTTTATAAAAGCGTTGAATATTTATGCAATGGTGATTTTTTTAAACTTTTTAACTTTTTTTTTTTTTGTATTTCCCACTGTATTTTAATTATTCATTTAGTCTGTTTGTTTGACGCCTTTGTTTTTGTTGCTTTATGCATTGAACTTGACGTTGAACCTTTTTGTTTTTGTTTGACTTTCGACACTTTAGCTTGATGATTACAACAAAACTTTGTTGTGCGATGAGTAAATTGAAATGATTGGCAATAATATTGGCTCTCTCTCCCTATCTCTCTCTCTCTCTCTCTCTCTCTCTGTGTCGCTAACACTTGCTTTTCTGTTGCTTACCGTTACTTTATGACAACAAATTAACTTTGGTATTTATTAAGTTGCCTTTTGTGTGCAAGATACTTTGCCCTTTCGCTTTTTTGCTATTTTGTTTTTGACTTGTTTTCTTAAGACTCAAGTTTGTTTTGTCATTGATATTTATTGCTTTGTATGAGTAAAGTTTTATTGCTTTATTTTAAATAACTAACTTGACTGTTATTTGGTTTTACTTTCAATAATTGTAGTTATTTTGAATTCTTTGCATATTTATTTGAACAATAAATGATAGAACATTACGTATACGTTAAATAAAAAATTCATAAAAAAGCCAACAAACATTTGTGCGACTTTAAGTTGACTTTGAAATGTATGAAGCGCTTAAAGTTCTAAAAAAAGAAATAATAAAAAAAAACGATTACCAAAGCAAATTAGCGCAACAACAATTGAAATAATAATGATAATCGGCGCAAAATAATGACAGCAAAAAGGAAAAAGCAAGAAAATACAATACAACAATGATGAGAGCACAAATTGCAATAAGTTAATCGCTCGAAACGATTTCATGTCGAATGACACAAAAAGTTCACTTCACAACTGACCCAATTTACTGTTATGTGTCAGTGTGTGTGTGTGAGTGTGTGAGAAAATGAGCACTAAAAACAAAGGCAATAAAACTAAAAAAACAAAAATAAAAAAAATCAATGAAGTTACATAAACCAAAAGTTTACAAAAACGTTAAAAAAAACGATAAAAAATGTAAACTTTTAAACAAAACTGAAATAAAGCAACAAAATTTGCTGAGAAAAAAAAATCACGTTAACGGCTGCAAACAAGTTGCTGAGAATATACAATAAAGACGCATTTTTCTTATATGATGCCGATGCTGTTGTTACTGTTTGTTGATGTTGTTGTTTTCATTGCCATCATTATATTTTTGTTGTTGTTATAAACGTTGCATGTGAAGAAGTAAGTAGGTGATCGTTAGGCGTGAGCGAGAGGTTTGTATACATATGTCAAAACCGGTATACAAAACTAGTTTTCTCTATGTGTATATGTGTTTGTGTTGCACATACATTACACACCTTTTGCTTTGCCGCTGTTTTGCGTGCTCTCGCGCAAGTAACATTATAGTTACTCTCTTGCCGATATTTGCGCTCACGACTAGTTTGTTGTGTGTGTGCATGTGTGTGTGTGGGTTTGCAAATTGTGTGCTGCTCATTACTCGCCTTACATTGTTGCGCTCTCTCGAATATTAAGTATATTCTATTTGTTGGTCTAAGCTAAGTGTCACTTGAAGCTTGACTTTGTGCCTCTGTCAGAAAGCTAGAATGAATGAATGAATGTTAGAATGAAAGAGCGACAGAAAGATAGAGAAGAGCGTGTGAGCGATCGCGTGTGAAAGAAGAGCGAGCGTTGGCGTTGAAAGGGAAGTCACGAGTGTTGCGCATTTGAGTTAAAGCAAACAAAATGTCAAAATGGCAACAAAGCAAGAAGGCAAATGAGACGAATGAGCGTATAAATAATAACTAAAACGTGCAATAAAGTAAAAAAAAAAACAGTCAACGCAATCTAATCAAAATTGGTTTGCAAAACATGACAAAAAACAAATGAAAAAAGAGTACTGAAAAAGTACTGAAAAAAATGAAAAATGAGTACAAAAAGTGCTCAGCAATTTTTGATTGATTGTCGTAGGTTGACGCAATGATTATTCTTTTGTCTTCTATCTTTTATTTTCTTGTATTTTGCTTTATAGTTTTATACTTTGCATACTTTCAAGTTTTGCGTGGGCGTGTGCTCATATACAGATACATAGGTACATATGTATTTGTATATAAATCTTGTTTATTATTTATAGCAATTTTTTTTAATATTTTTTTTTATTAATTTGGAGTTGTTGGCCATGTTTGTATGTATGTATGTAATTAAGTTTTGTTGCTTGTGGGCGCGCTAAGCATGCTGAAAATGTATCTCAAGTGTTATGGTTCGTTAAGTTTAAAAAAGTTTATTTTATAGAAGAAAATGCGCTTAAAATTTGTTCACATTTTTGTGTGTTTTTCTTCTTCTTTTAAAGTAACACATTTGCATACTTGTGTGAATCTTAAGCGATGATCGATGTTTTTCGCCATTTGCTTATCAAATGAAATCGACACTCAATTGTATATATACAGATGTATATATAAATACACTAAATGTACAAACAAACGAACGTAGAAACGAAGCAACGTACGAATGCTCGTAATTTATAACTTTTAGATACTTTAGTTTAGATACAAATGCTAATTGCTGATGAGGCAATAGAAAAATACAACACAAACATACATAGATATAGATACAGATACATAAACAGATAAATAGATAGAAAGATACAACAAGTTGAGTTATAATATTTGACCGCAACTGTTGATACTTTTATGCATATAAAATTCATTTTAGGTTTAGTGTATTCGGTTGCAAATTGACTTCCGCATTGCAGATACAATTTTTATTTATTTTTAATAATTTTTCTATAGATACATGAAAGTATCTATGTAGCTGCGATAGTTTTTTTGATTGTCACTTGTGCAACTTTGAAATAAGAAAAATATATCTACAAGAAAAAACTGTTGTCTCTATCAATTTGTATCTTATACTACGTTCATTTGCTCGTTTGAGATACTTTTTTTTAGTTTTTTTTTTTAGCAAGTTTTGTTTATATTTGACACACATTACGTTATTCAACGCGACGTCGCGTCGGCAACAGCTGAAGGTGCTCTTTGGCTGGGCTTTAATATGTTATCTCATAACGTTTTGTATCTGTGTGCCACACACACACAATTTTTATTTGCTCATAACATTTTTGAGTATTTTTGTTTGTCTATTTTGCGATTTTAGTGTTGTTTCTGCCATTTTCGTTTTCAAGGTCTTTTATATATAATTGAATTTTTTTTTTCGCTTGTTGTGCTTTAAAAATCTTTTTGATTTTTTGAGATTCTTTCAAAAAATGTTTTTTTTTTTTTCGGTTTTAATAAAATTTGCTTTTGTTTTTTGATTTTTAAAAAATTTGCTCTTGTTTTTTATTAGTTTTTTGTGACTGTGTGTGAAATCAATGAAACAGATACAAATTTGTATGACTTTTGTATGACGCAAAAAATTAACAAATTTATTTTTAAATATTTATTATTGAAAGCAATTTTGTTAGTTAGCGTTTTTTTGTTTAATTTACAAAAATGAAAATAATAAAAAAAAATTGTTCTTAGTCATAAATAAATACTAAACAATTTATGGCACGTTTTTAAAATTAGTAGTTTACTAAAAAAAATCATAAAAATAATTAACACTTTAATGCAAATGAACTTTCACTTGATTAACAATAAATAAATAAATAAATTAATAAAGCAAATAATAATAACTAATTATAATAATTACGTACAGACTGTCAAAGCGTTGTGCCATAGATACGCAGATACATGCTAAATTTGTCAAACATGTTTTATTAACAAATACAAATATACAGACAGACAGACAGACAGACAGAGGAAGAGAAGCCGGGTATCATGTTCGCGACAGTCACGCATTGTCTCGCCTATAGTCAAAGTCAATGCACCCAAAAGTATACTATGAAAAGTAGTCAATGTTGTTGTTGCAGTTGCTTTTATGCGAACAACAAGCGTCGCATTAACACGTGCCAAGAGCGTAGCTAAACAAAAAATAAAGAAAAAAAAAATAATGCAAGGCATAGTGAAGAAGAAGACATACATACACGGCGCGCTCATGCAAATATGCTTGTTTAACACTTTTGCAGTCAAACTACTCACACACACACACACGCACACGCATAGGCATGGCTGCACGCTGAAGCACATTGAGCTCATTTGTCTTCGTATATCATTGTTCGTGTTGTTGCTTTTGTTTTTGCTACTACAATCATAGTACATACCGACATACACATTCATACATACATATGTATATAATCATAAGGCATAGTTAGTCAATGTTGTTGCCTGCCTTGTTACACAGCAGCAGTGGGCTCACTTTAGTCCACAACGTTCCAACATTACTTTAACATTATGCATAAAACTAAGTCATGTTATGTGCATTGTAATGTAACATAAGAGTATATAATATTAAGGAACGATGGAATATGTTGGGATTAAAGTGACACTGAGACATTTAAACTCAACTCTACCGCCTTCTGCTGCTTCTTCTTCTTTTTTTTATTGTATTGTTTTTTCTTTCCTTTTTTTTTATTTTTCTTTTTTTAGTTGCATTACATTGGTTGTTGTACTGATTGTTGTTACTTCATTGCGCTTTTGTTGTTAGTATTGTAATTGCTTTTGTTGTTGTTGCTGCTGCTGTTGCTGATGTTTAAAATCTGTGCATAAAAACCTATAAAAGGTACTTGAACTGTAGACGAGTAAGGCAGTGAGCCTTGTGTGTGATGGTGAGCGGTTGGAGAGGTGAAGAAGAAAGAGATGGTGAGAGTGAGAGCAAAAGCCTAAAGCATAAAATGTTTGAATACAATGTTGTTGTAGTAGTTGTTGTTGTATGCATTTGTAATTGTTGTTGCAAAATGCTTGCAATGTGTTGTAATTGTTGTTGTAGTTTTTGCTTGCTTACTGCTGCTGCTGATGAACTATATTCATGCTTTGACTGCTGCACTTTTCTTGTTTTTGCTTTTGTTGGATGTATTTTGCTTGTAAATTTGCATGCAGAAAAACAACAAAAATAAACAAAATGTACAAAATTGTAACAAAAACTTTTGTAGCTTCTTTTATATTTGTTTCATGTAACTGTACATGTGTGTGTGTGTGTATTTTTTGCGTTTGTTGGCTTACTGTCAGTTTTCTGTTTTAGTTTCATTTTTCACGTTAGCATAGCCAATTGTCCGTCTGTCCGTCCGTCCTTGTCGGCGGTTTTGTTTGGTTGATATTTGGCAAAAGTTGTTAAAACAAATTTTTGGCAAAAAAGCTTTAATTTCTGCTTGAGCCTCATTATATAATGTAACCGTCAAACGTGAGATTGCTGCAACAATAAAAGTTATACAAATCTGTACAGGGTGACTTAAAACATGCGAGCAATTTGTACGTTTCAACAAGGAAAAGAGAAGACAAATATTTGACAAAATTTACACATATGCGGCTATGTAACATTGCGTGACACAGCACATAAAGCAAACTAGCATGCGCAATGGTGCGTCCCAACTTGTGCGGCAAGTTTTTTTTTTTATAACATTGCCTTATGTGCTGTGCGGCGTAATGTAACATAGGCGTACAAATATAAATTTGGCACAATTTTATATGAAAAATCTGAAATTTTAAAATGGCAGGCAGTTTTTAAATATTTCATGACTTTTGGCACACGCTGTATGAAAAATGAGAAATAAAAAAAAAGAAATGTATCTTTCTTTCATGTCTTTTTTGTAGTCTCCTTTCTTTTTGACTTGTTTTTCGTAATTAGTCTGTCGTGTCTGCTTCTCCTGTCATTTATCTTGCACAATCACCTTGCCTTGGTCACCATCATTATCATCAACATCATCATCATCATCATCGTCGTCGCACAGTTCAGTATTTATTTACAGTTTTTCGTTTCGTTTTTGGTTGGCCAAACTTAATGAAAAATAATAATCTGTTATATGTTTGAGGCGAAACTTGTATCTTATATCTTGTAGAACGCGCACGTGCTGCGACTGCGAAGCAAAAGTGCGGAAGTCGACAACAACAACAACATTAAAACCACAAATTAGTCAGTCTATAATGCTGAGCTCTGAACTTTTGCTGCCATCAACGTTGTTGTTGTTTGTTTTTTTTTTTTTTTGTTCTGCATTTGGCGCGCTTTTGTGCCCCGTGCCTCCCCCCACACCACGCACGCCTCATTTTTTGCCTGCACACACAAACAGCTTTATTTATTTATTTGTTTTGTTTTTCTTTTTACTTTTATTTTTTTTCTGTTTATGAAATTTGAGGCGACTCAGATTTCAGCGTTTTTTCAACTTGTTGGTGTCTGTTTTGGGTTTTTTTTTTTTTAATATTTTGTTTTTGTATCTTTTTGTTGACCAATTGTTGGCAGTAAGCAACGTCATGTTTTTATTTGTCGTTTTTTTGTTACAATGTTGTCGCCTCAGTGAATTTGTCAAATTAATGTTTTGGAACGAATTTCAAATTATAGACTGACGTATGTTTTGTATGTAATGCTGTGTTACATAGGCCAGTATAATTTTGTTTTCATTTCACAGATTTTTAGCATTTTCTTATTTGTTTTTAATGTAGTACAACATTAAATTATCTTTTTTGCTTTCTTTTTGCTTATCTTTGCGTATTTCGTACAATATTCTGTTTAAAATCTGCTGCTAACTTGCCTTATGTGCTGTGTTCGTGCTATGTAACATAAACTTATATGTTATAATTTCTATTACCGACAACTTAAATCACTACTGAAATGATTTGCTATACAAAAAAAGCAACACTTAAATTAATGTTATATTCCATGGGGAATTTTGCAACGCAAAAAAAAAAAAAGGAAAGAAGAAAAATGGTGGAAAAAAGGGATCATTTTGAAGTTTCAATTTCACAGCGGCAAAAAAAAAAAGAAAATTAAAGCAAACAGACGCGCAGATAAGCGTTTGAAATGCAACAAAAGCAAAGCAATGTTGTTGTTGTTGCAATGTATAAACAAGCGAAGCCGGCCAAGCACAGCAAATGATGATATTTGTCTTCGTTTTTTCGCTTACTTTTTGTTGGCTTTTTATCTTTTATTCCTTTTCTTTTTTTAAGTTCATTGACCGACCTCCACCCGTGCGCTTGTATGCTCGTTCGCTATGCTTTGTGCGACCTTTTCTTGTTTTTTTTTCCCCCGTTTTTCGCAACCCTTAGCGCCCATTTTGTTGCCGCCGCCGTCATCATCATCAACCCCCAATGGCCCCAAGGCGCACGTTGTGCTTCAACTTTGGGCTATTACACCACCTGTGCGTCGTTTTATGCTTTCTGCTCAACTTTCACTAAGCGTGTGTTGTTGTTGTTGTACGTCAGCAATTGTAGATTGCAATCGATTTAGTTGGCATTACGAAACTTTTACTGTTTTACGTTGCAATGTGAAAAAAAAAACATAACACAACATGGCTCGGACTGAAGACAAGTTCCCCCAAAGCGCCTTAAAAGACAAGCGACGTGCAGTGTCTACTACTTATCTATGCTATACTTTATATAGCGTGTGATTGTGCGCTTTGCTCAATTACAAAGCAACGTAAAGCAAAGTCATGTCAGCATGGAATCAAAGCTGCAACTTATCGTCTGTTGGGACTTGCTGACACGCCAATTCTCTGTGAGTCTCACTGTGAGTCCCTGAGTCTGTCTGACTGATGACTTGCCAAGCTTAACAAGCTGAGCTCGCACACACACACACACCTGATTCGCTGCCCTTTGTTGTCTCATTGCTTAATTGTCGGTGTTTTTGTCTTTGCGGCATGTTTATTCTTGTGCCCAACTTGTGCTCAGGACTTTCTCAGCTCTTTGTCGTAACAAAAGTTGTCAGCATCTTTGACTTTCGCTACTAAGCTTAAGGTGTCTTTATATACATACATAAGTCTGTCTGTCGCTGTCTGCGACTGTAGTGCTTACAATTCCTGTTGAATGCCATAAGCAGAGTGTGCTGCTCCCTTGCTTTATCAGACGACAGTTTACTGAACTTTTCACGTGTCGCCATTGTCAAAGCGTTTTTGCTTTTGGCCATATTTGTTGTAGTTGTTGTTGTTGTTGCTGGCCTGTGACGTCAAACCGTCGCATTTGAGTGATATGAGAAGAAATTATGCGACAGAAAAGACAAATTTATAATGTTAACAACTTCATTACTCAAGCGCAGACAACAATAACAATAACAACAACAGCTGTGTAGCTGCTTGGCTTATAATAAAATGGGCTTTTTTTTAGCGCCTGTATTGAATAATAAAAATTTAAAGTGCTTCTTTCAGTTAAGCTCAACATTCTAACCGAATTTCATTATTTTCAATTTTAAATATGCCTATGTTAGAAAGCTTTGCATAACACATGCAACAATTTAGTATTGAAGTTTATGTATTGGTTGTCAACATGCAATTGTCGTATGTTTTGAGTGGCGTAATGTAACATAGGCTTATTAAGTGTTCGAAAAAAGCGCATTTGCCTATTTTTGCACTTTTATTTTTGAGAGTTTTTTTTTTGTCTGTTATTTTCAACAGGATTTATGCAAATTACCTGAAACTGCGTCATCTGCCGCTAGCAAAATGTTGTAGCAGCCTTTTAGGCTTACTTACAACTTGTAATATTTTTTTTTTGGCGTACTTTCAATTTCCCTTGAATTTATATGCGCGAAAATTGTTTGAATGCATGCATGTGTGTATGTAAATATATGTGTGAGTGTGTGAGTATGTAAATTGTAATAAATTATTCATGTAATGTTAAAGTTGAACGCTTGCAGCATGACGACGACTTGAGGCTTGAATTGTGGTTATTTGGTTTGCTTTCGGTTTTTGGTTTGTTTATTTTCAGGTTTTTTTTTCTACCAAACGCCCCGCGCCCCCCCGCCACACATGTCACATGACAAGCAGAATTTTTGCCACTTGTTACTTACACACACAACTATAGCTATGAGTATTGCTTGTTATATTTATTTATTTGTTTATTTTTTATGTTTCTTTTTATTTTTCGAGTGTACTTCTTCTTCTTTTTTTTTTTTTTGCTTTT
This sequence comes from Phortica okadai, assembly GCA_034638295.1. Taxonomy (NCBI): domain Eukaryota; kingdom Metazoa; phylum Arthropoda; class Insecta; order Diptera; family Drosophilidae; genus Phortica; species Phortica okadai. Next base: position 6,281,614 of record CM067852.1, read on the forward strand.
CACAACACAACACAGCCAATTTACAAGCACACGTGAAAATTTTAGTGCCTCAAAGCATTGAACGAAATGAAAAAAAAAAAACAAAAATTATAAGAGCGAAAAAGAAGCAAGACAAAAAAAAAAATTGCTTCAAGTGTTGTCAATATGTTGTGGTTCTTTTTTTTTTTCTTTCCTTTTCACTGTTTACCAATTACTAAAACAGTATTCAAATTATAGCCATATGTGTCGTATGTGCCTTGCCTTTGCTTTGCAAATTGCGCACTCATCATGCTGTATATGCTCTCGCTATTCAAACGTTGAGACGCTCTCCCGATCTCACTCGTTCCGTTTCATACAACACGTGCATACATACTTAAGTGTGCGCTGTTGTATGAACGCGCACAAGAGGGTGAAAGTGTGTACTATTTTATATGCAGCTGTGTGTGTAAGTGTTGGTATTTTTCACAACTGCCGTCAGTCAAGCGTAAAAATATAAAATTTGTAGGTTAGTTAAATTACAAAAAACAACAACAACAAACAAATTTATATTAAGAAAGTGAATTTGACGCTGTTGTGCATTATTTTTTTTTTTTTCACTTCCTGTGTTTGTTTTCAGCCCCCCTAACTTTCTCTATAACTTTATTTTACATGTAATGTTATTTTTCAATTTCTATTTCTGTTTCTATTTTTAAGACAAAAGAAGAAAAAAAACCTCTTAAGTTAATTTAATGTTATTTTACATAAAACTCTAAAGTATCAAAGATCAAGCAATAGCAAGAAGAAGAAGAAGAAGGGGCTGAGTTATATACAAACATTTGATGTTGCGCTCTGTTCCCATCATCAAACGCCTGGCTGTCTGTCTGTCTGTCTGTGTTGGCGCTATTTTGAGCGAAACTAATGAAATTATCTTTATGCGTTTTATCTTTGTGTGTGTATGTGTGTGTGTGTGTATGCACCCTATCCAATATTCTAGCTTTCACTATAACTAGATACAGATACATTTTGTGTTGTGTTGTGTTGCTTTTGGCATAAGGAACATAAAAATAGCTGCAATTGATGCGTACACTTTTCCTTGAATCTATAAATGTCATTTTGCCTTTACTTTGCTTTGCTTTGCATTTACTGTATTATTGTTGTTGTTGTTGTTGTCTCACCACACGGGGCGTGTACTTTCTTTTCTACTTCTGATGTTACTGTTTCTAAGTCTCCTCTTTGTTGTTGTTCTTGTTGTTGCATTGCAACATTTTCACTTATTTTACTTTGAGTTTTCTTTTTGTTGTTATTTTATTTTTATGAACGTTGCTTTGCGTTTTATGTTTCATTTGCGTTTGCCCAAACAGCGTCGACTGCGACGTCGACAGCGACGTTGGCAGCAGCTGTCATTGCTGTGTCTTTGCTTGCCAACACCCTCGCTTGTTGTTGTTGTTGTGGCACAGTTTTCATTTTTGTGCACATCTGTTTAGCTCATTTTGTTGTAAGCAAGCATTGTTGTTGCTGTTGTTGTTGTTATTGTTATATGCGCGCCAACCTATAACTGTCAATTCTCTGACATTTGTTGGCTGTTTTACGCTACAAAATCTGTCTAAATCATCATCATCATCGTCATCATAATCAACATGCTCATTGTTGTTGTTGATTTTATTACAATTTTGTATAATATTTGTTTATAAATCTCATTATTTTCGCTTGAAAGTTTCGTTTGTGTGCCATAATATTTTTTTGGTATTTTTTTTTTCTCAAACATATTTTTACACAAACACTTCGTTAGTCTATTTTTATATGCATTTGCTAACACTTACGCTTAATTAGATTCTTTTTTCATTTTTTTTCTCATTATTATTTGTTGCTTCAAGTGTTATTATTGTTGTTGTTGTTGTTGGGGTTGCTTTGGTTTAACAGCCTTTGGCTATTTTTAGTATATTTGTAGCCAAATTTAGTTTAAATTATGCACGCAATTTGAGCTCTATCATAAACGAGCACTTTATTTATGGCCCACACGCACACAAACACTCACACACACATGCTTTATGCTTGTGTTGAACTTTTAAGTTTTTTTTGGCGCCTCAAAGGCTTTTCAAACTTTTTCGTAGCTAAAAATATGCAATAAAGGTCACTTAGCTTGTTTTGTTTTAAAGGGTTTAATAAAGTTTCGTCAATAAGAAAAATAAAGGAAAGTAAAAAAAAACAACGAAAATTAAATTCTCCTATGTTATATGTTGCTATACAGCACATACGTCAATCTATTTTTGCGTACATATGCTAATTTCAAGCATATGCACTTTTGCTACAAATTTAATGTCAGATTGCCGCATGTGCGTTGTGTTTGTTTGTGACTTAGGCGTATGCAAAGTAATAACTGCCAAATTTATAACTGTTGTGTGTATTTCAGTTATTCCTTAGTTTGCAACTTTGGTTACTTTATTTGTATGAGTTGTGAACAAGTTTTTGCTAAGACTCTTTGCAAATTCAACTCCAACACAGCATTCTAACTTTCCCTGTGGCATTCAATATTTGTTTCTCTTAAGCTCATTGCACGTAAGACAGCTGTCATTTATTCATTCCATCAGTTATTGACACATTCAGACTCTTCAGTTATACACAATTCGATATTATTTTTGGATACCTTTCGAAACCGCACTTCAGATACATTGAACCCAAAGCAGTAAATTGTTTTGGGGTTTTGGAAAGGTAATGTTTTTTTGTCTTCTTCTCAGCATTGTCATGGCCAACACAAATTGGCGGAACAGACGGAAAGTTGCACGTCTGTGGTTGACACCAATTGTTGTTTGTTTTAATTATTATTTGGTCAGCAAGTTTGTTGTTGTTTTTTTTGTTTTTGTATACAACGACCAATTACATGCCAACGACGTCAAAAGCGTCAAGTTTTCTTTTTTTGTTTTGTTTTTTTTTTTTTTCACATTGTTTATTATTTTTGGTTTTGTAAATTTCTATTTTTATGCAACAATAACAACAACAGCAACAGCAGAATATTGTGCTAAATACATGTTATTTTTGTTTTATTTTTGCGCACAAATGTTGTCAGCTGTCAAACGGAAGCCGCAAGATGGCGTTGCCCACAGACCGCCCACAGTGAGTTTTTGCGTTTGAGTAAATTAACCGCATGTGGCGAACTAAGTTGGTTAAATGAATAACTGTCAAAACAAAATTAAAAAAAAAAAAAAAAAAACAAAACAGTTATTTTTAATACTATTTGTGTAGTTGTGTGAAAAAGTACAGAACTTTATTTTTTCTGAGCTGCTTTTTTTGAACAATGACATTTCATTGAGCCAACTTCCATGTATGACGTCAGACGCTTCTGTTGTTGCTATTGTTGCTTTTGTTGCTTTTGTTGTTTTTGTTGTTGCATTGCAAGTTAATGCCAAACAAAGATAGTTGGCAACACTGGCTTCTGTACGAGTTGCATGTCGTACAGCATGTCGTATGATTTATTTGACTTTATGGCTTTTGTACACTTGGACTTGACATTGCTGCTGTGTGTGTGAGAGAGAGAGGGAGAGAAAAAATAGAGGCTATATGAGTATGATAAAGTCAGGCAAAGCGTATGCGATAACAAGTTTCTGCATATCTGTTTTATGACAAGATTTATGCGCTGTTCGATAAAAATAATTGGCATTTTATTTATGATTAAATGACTGTCATACAGACAGTCGATCGATCGGTCGGTCGGTTGGTTGGTTGGTTGGTCAGTGTGTATTGGTTTATTATAATTGATTGCATCAAATCAGAGCAACTTTGGCGCACTTTGTATATCTTTACTTAAGTCGCTCTCATTCATGCCGTCTTATCGATTATTAGGTTGATTAATAATACGCTAATAAAGCATTTCAATTTCGTAACAAAAAAGCGCAATAATGTTGGTTTTTTTTTTGTTCTTATCAATGATCAGCATTATAAGTCTTTTCTGTTACTTCAACTATGTACTTGGCATTTATGCCACTTCCACTTTCTCTCTAAGCAGCTTATAGTCTAAGCTAAGCTATTAACAATTATAATGCCACAACTTTGTTTTACTTATATATTTTTTCTTAGCTTTGCTTGGTCTCTCATGCTTACATTTATTCATTCATGTGCACATCCTTTGTACGTCTTCTCGTCTGCTTCGGCATTTTCCTTCCGTTTCCGTTTTCCTGTTCATCATATATGCGCATTAATTTATAGCCAATTACATTTTCATTCGCTCGCACGCTGTCACATTCACTCACGCTCACGTTCACCTTCTCAAACGCTCTCCTTCTGCTTCTTCTTCTTGTGTGTCGACAACGGCGCCATGAACTTTCTTATTGTTTGGCCTTGTTTTTCTTGACTTTTTTCATGGCTTTATTATTTTTATTTTTTTTTTGTTTATTATTGTTGTTTTTCTTTTGCCTTGCCATTGGCCAATTTTTATGTGATAATTAATTTTTGCGTTTTCGGCGCGACCTTTTACATCGACGACGACAACAACGACGATGACTTTTCATCAAAATAAGCTATATTTTATTGCATGCCGCTGCGTTAACTTATGTCATACACATATACATGTATATAGAAGACGATTGCCGCACATCAATTATTGAGTCAACGCTTCTGGCTAATACAATTGCCAAGGCTAAAATAATATTGTATGTAGTAATGACATTTATATGTTTTCTTGCACACACACACACACACACATATATGTATATATATATATCGAACATAAATGGCAAAGCGCGCAACGCAAATAACTGAAAGCAGGAAGAAGAGAAAAAGTAGCAGAAGAAAACAACAAACAGCTGTGCTCATTTTTAGTTCTTTTTAATTTTTGTTTTTCTTTTATGTTTTTTTTTTTTTCTTTTTCTGAAAATAAACACATTTTCATTTAGAGGTCATTTACAAGGCATTGTTTTTTCTTTATTAGCCGGAAAAACGACAATCAACTTTGGCGTCGCACACAAACATACCAACACGCAATTAAATGCTTCACCCTAACATTTTTTTCTTTCTCTCTCTCACACTCTTGTCTTCAAACACAGCCTCATTATTTGCCCTTAACCCCCCTTACTGCGACATTATTATTAAAACCAGCTACGCCTTCGTTTCATTCAACGCTCACGCTTAGAATAAACTTGATTATCTTTCAATATCCGACAATTTATATTATTACTTATCTTGTTAGCCAAGTTTTTCTTACCGTTTTTTTTTTTCTCTCTCGTTGTCATTGTCATGGTTTTGTTGTTATTGTTGTTGGCACCTTTTGTTTGTCGCGTTTTCCGGCCCACTTTTCAAACGCCGCTGCCGCCTCATTCCAACAACATTGGCCGCAAGGCTATCAGTTTAATTAAGCGTTAAATGCACAACAATTTTTTTATAGCATTTTTCTCGCTCTTTTGTTACACTTAATTAATTGTTTCTCAATAATCCAAGCAGTAAGCTAAATAATAGGCTTTAACTATTTTAGATAATTCACTTAATTGTTAATAATTTTTTTAACTATTTGCTGTAAAACATTTTTTAAATTATCGTTTTATTAATAATAATTTTTCTCCATTTATTTTGCAGGTGAGTTCAGTTTTCGTTGTGACCTGTCTGTCAGTCATTACAACAACGGTGAGCTATTTACAAATGTTTATATTAAAGGCGAAGAAGGTAGTGAGAAAAAAAAAACGAGTTCTACTTGTTTGAAGTGCGGCAATTGTTGCTTGAAGATATAATAATTAAGTGCGGCATGAAGGTCGTTTATAAGTTTTATAAAACAATTGTTTGCCATACTAGATATTCTTATTCTTTTATATATAAGTTTACCATTACTTATATGAATTAATAGAGATACATATAAGTTATTTGATTCATTAATCAGTTTGATATTGTCCCTTGTTCGTTAAAATTTGTCTATTGTTGTATAGCGATCTCAACTGAAGGTTCGTAGTTATTATTTTGGCTCAGAGATGCTTTTGTCTTGACTCTATTTTGTATACTTTCGGCAAAGTGAACATGTCTTTGAGTAAACTCAATAAGCTAATTATAACATTTATGGATGACATGAATTTTACTGAATCGCAAAACCTCTAAAACCTACAGATCAAATCGGACAAATCCTAGTATTTAAGCAAAGAATATGGTGGGATAGTCTTAGTAAAAGTCAGTTAAGTAAATTATAGCAATAAAAATCATGGTCTTCAATGTTTGTTGTATGTCAAGAATGTGTAAAAATAACTCAGAGAAATTTAGTGTTCTATAATCTTTCTAAAAAGAAATCTCAATGTAATGATCCAAAAAATTAAAATTGCAAATCTTTTATAACATAAATCTGAAATGTTCTTGAAAATTATTGGTCCAAACACGAACATCTTTGAGTTGCAAGCAATAAACACGATGAAAGATTTCATCAGAACAACCAATTCTATTATATTCAACACTGAATCTGTTAAATATTTCATCACCATTTCTTGACTAATATCATTATTGTATACGAAGTGATGAAGTTATCAACCGAAAGACAATGACAAGAAATGTTGTATGGAAAAATCAAATGTTAGCATCAGAAGACACATTAATATGTGGCAGACGGACAGATGGACAGACGGACAAAATTAATGAATGAATGAATGAAATTAATGTGAAAAGTTGATAAAGATTTGTTTGTTTTTATGTAACTTTGGAAAATATTTGATGTCATTAAAATATTTCAGTAAGATTTCACTTCAACAAGTCATTAAAGTAATTAGAAAACAACATGATTTATACAGAAGCATACTTGTTGTTGTTTTTGTAAAGCAGCATGTGGGCAACTAAGGACATGCATACAAGCTCATAATTCTTTTTTAATATATTTTTAAGTGTATGTGTGTGTGTGTGTGTCCTTCGTACTGCCATTACTGATGATGTGCATAAAGTTGCCTTTTTACATACACACACACAAACACATTTAATGGCAACATTTATTTTCCATTAGCAAAAATAATGCTAAGGATTAGATGGAACATTAAAGGCAACCTTTTCTTCTTTTGCATTCATGTTAAGCGCTTAACGCGCATATGTTTGTGGATTATGACTCGCATTTTAAGGACATGCGTAAGGATCAACATGAAAAGTTGTGCGTCGTTGGCACATATTAAAAGTTGTTATTTTCTTTATTAAATTTTTGTTGTTTTGTGTTTTCTTTTCGCATATTTTTTTATTTTTATTTTTTTTTTTATATAATCGTCATTCATTTTAATGTCATTGTCAAATAGTAAGTCGGAAATGTTATTTTAATGACACTTGTGTTTTAAAGAGGACTTTAAGAGTTCTTTTCTTTGGTCTCTCCCTCTCTCTCTCATTCTATCTTGTGCTCTTGTCTCTGCTCTACGACCACAAACTGTGCACTGTGACGTTGTGGACATCCTGTTGTGTGCATGCATGCATGCATAAATTTTCGCTGTGGGTTTTTTTTATTTTATTTTTTTTATTTTTCTTTACATAAACCATGTTTTTCCTGCTTTTTTCCTTTTCCTTGCCTTTTTCTGCTTGCCTGATTTTCCTAACTCATGCCTTCTGCGTTCTGCTCACACCATTGCCTGCCGTTGCTTATGACTTGCCGCTTAGTGAAGCGAATATTTCGGTGGCTTCTCTTTGACAGCTTGTGTGACACGCACACGCACACGCACTCACACACACGCACACTCTGACTCAATGCCTGACCTTGACATGTTTGCATTGTTGTTGTTGTTTTTGTTTGTTCGTGTTTATAAATTTCCACGAATTTATGTCCTTTATAATCCTTTTTGACTTTATTATGTATGGCATTGGTCATAATTATTATTATTGTTATTGTTGTACTTAAAGTTAATGACATGTTTAAATTTTTAATGAAGCAATAATTTTATAAATTTATTAACAATAAAAGTGACGTAAAAAATTTTCATTTAAAAAAAAAAAAAAAAACAACAAATCATGTACAAAAATTAGCAAACTGTCAGGTGTCATAATTGTGAAAATATATATATTTTTTTTATTATTATTATTCACTGTGCTTTGTTCCTGTTGCTCTATACTAATTTCTCGCTTCCTCTTTGATTCGCTATCTCTGTTTTTTTTTGTATTTTCATACTGCTCTCGTTTAATCGCACTTAAGTGCTTGCATTTGCCTTTGGTCACGTTTGATATCAACGGCTCGGCTCGGTTCGGTTCGGTATGCCTCAACTCTGGCCACAGAGCAATTTACGCTTACTTATGGCTATGAATCCCACTGGCATCTGTTGTAGTTCTAACGCTTCACTCACTATGCTCCCTCTCTCTTTCTCTACAGTTGTATTTTTCACTTAAAATTTTTGCTGTTTTCCGTTGTTAGCGGCGCCGGACGCCAACCATTGATTGTCTACGAGTCGCGTGCCATTAATTATGGTTTCATTTGTGGCTTGTGAGTAGACAACGTCATACAACAACAACAAGCACAACAGCAAGAGCAGCTGTTAGCTGTGGCGGCCATTTTTTTTTGTAAAGAAAAATAGTCTTAAACACTTCTCAATTGTTCCATTGAACGTTGAAATCTTTTATTGGTATTAATAGTTTTTCTAGCGTTGAGCCTCTTTCGTTCTCTATTTCTCTATCGATTTTTTTTTTTTTATCAACGACACACCCCAATTAATGTTAGTGTATGAAGTCAGCTTAAGGGGTTAGGCCACTCTAGAAATATTGAAAAATCTTTTTTTTTTTTTTTTGTTTAATCTATCCCTTAAGACCTTAAAAATGATGTGTCAAAAGATCAAAGCCGGAAAAAATTTCTAAGTACACGATTTTTTAATTTTAGTACAAAGCCTACTAGTACTAGTACAAGTAAACTCAAAACTTCAAACGCGTTTATCTCAAAACTGTATTTTTTCAGTTGGCCGGAAGCATAACTCGTACAATTTTCATTCGATTTACCTGAAATTTTGTACATAACTTGGGAAAGCCATTACCTAGAGAAGTACGTAGGATTTTTTTTTTAAATTGAATAGTTCATTTTTTATTAACAATTGTTTGATGATTTTTAAGGCAAATTTTGAATTTTTCACTTTGAAAGTGCGCCATTTTGTTTAAAATTAAAATATCAAAAAACCCCTACGTACTTCTCTAGCTGTGGGTGTATAGATTACAAAAAAACAAACTTGATGGTTCTAATTAAAAAATTACGTGAGCTGTTGATCCGGCCGTGGACCTCTAAAAGTGAAAACGTGGTCAGGAAAACTTCTGTGCAGCCGCCATTTTTAAATTAATCACTCCTACAAAAATTTTTGTAAATAGCTAATAAGACGTACAATAAATGTTCATAATTAGAATTCCAATTTATTTTGTAGTTTTTCTAGAAAAAAAATTCAAAAACAGCCTATTTTTTGCTGCTCTAGAGTGGCCTAACCCCTTAAGAGGTCAATATAAATTTAAATTATTGGAAAATCACATACAATTATTTTACAGTAGAGCTTCGATAATCCGAACGGTTAGCAATCGAGCAGTGTATGAATTAACAAATTCTCTGGTTTAGTTTTTTTTAAATTTTAATTTCAAACTTGAACTTTTACGACTTTATAGCGAAAGATATTATAATACAACGTATATTATTGTATGAATTACTGAAATGATCGGATAAACGAGGCTTATCAAAATTCTAATGAATAATGTTGTTAATGTGCTGAACCAAACAACTTTGTTGTCATTCAAGTGAAATTTGCATGTAACTGTCTGAAATGTTCGACTTTTTATGACCTTTTAAAAAAACTTAGTGCGCTCATTTCTAAAAAAGAATAATACCCGCAACAAGTTCCTACTGACTTATTATGCAGGCCTCGTAGTTATTTTTTTATTGCTTACCTCCTCCTCTTCTTCTTAGAAAATAAAATGGGGGAAAAAAATTTCAAATTTAAGTCAACTCGTTTAATTGGGCGTGTTTGACGGCATTTCACTTTGGCTTAGCACACATTTTCTTTTCTATTCTATTCTTGTCTTTAATTTACTTTTGTGCTTTGTCTCATTCGCACACTTTTGACCTAATAAACTTCTTCTTTTCTTTGGTTTGTTTATTCTGAATGCTTTTCTTGGCTTCGTACAGTTTGTTATTTGTTCACTGCTTCAATATGAAATGCGTACATACAATTTGCCAAAGTGTTGATTTGCATAAGCATTGTAGCGCCTCACTTCAACGCCTGCCAACAAGTCGCGTAATGATTGCTTATACTCGTATATGCATTAGCCAATACTTGATGATGTCATTTAATGGCTTGTTTTTGTTTTGAAAAAAAAAAAAAAAAAATACATTTAGTTATTGACATTTGTGAAAATTGCATTGCTGCAATTGCAATTAAATATTAATGATGTGTGCACTTAAATGGTTGCGCTAAAAAGACTGCACGCAGTCTCCTACAATAACATTTGGTCATTAGTTTTATGAGTTTTTAACGTCATTACTATTGGAATGCTTGGAGACCATGATTAGGATAGAGATGAACTAACTGAGAATTCTAAGTGAACTTTGCTAATTTACTGTGGCTGCCCTATGAGTCTACACTATCCTAAGAGACACACCAAGCGGCCGATTCTATGAAGGAGTTCTCAATTTACAGAGTGTGATATCCTAGAAATTCAAAGAAATAAGGAAATATGAGCTCAAGATATTAGGATCATAGATCCATTAGGAAATAAAAATATATAGAGAAATATGGGCTGTATCCTGAAAAAATTAGGATCATAGATCCAATAGGAAATCTATAATTTTTTCTAGGATGAGTTGTGAGAAAGCTCTGTGGGAGGTAAAATAGATCCATTAGTTCAAGAAAACACATAGGGAAATATGGGCTGTATCCTGAGGAAATTCGGATCATAGATTCAATAAGAAATATTTAATTTTTTCAAAGATGAGATGTAAGAAAGCTGTAAACTTTATTTGTTCTTTCTTTCTTCACATTTTCATTTGAAACTCAAAGACTTGTCAAGCAATGTGTAAAAGTAAACTTTTAAAAGAAAAGAGATGCTCTATTTCATCTATTGTTTTCTCAATGCTGTTATTCTACTCAACTAAGCTTACAACAGCTTACAACAATAGTAAAAGCAAATCATTTTGCCATCAAAATCGATGATGATGTTGATGGCGACATCACAATGACAAAAATGATGATGATGATGTTGACTAAAAGATTGCATATGGGTTAAAGACACACTTAAGGCGACAAAAGAAGAAAAGTCAAGCAAAGTAAAGAAAAATATAGAAAAACTGTTTATTGCACTTGCTTTCTTACACTTTTTGAAATGCAAAAAATAAAGAAAAACGAAAAACTTAACAAACGAAAATCGTCTTTTGTCTAAGTTTGAGTAGAACTTTTTTTTCTCTCTTCAAAGAAGACAAAAATCAATAGAAATAGAAAAAAAATAAATTACTACGGCACAATCATAATAATAGCAGCACTTAACATAAACAACAACATGATTATTATCCATATCAACATTATCATTATCATCATTTGACAAACGGTTAGCTAAGATTGTTGCCACGCCTCTATAAGTCAACTATTTGATTGATATAAGAAGTAATATATAGAAATGAGTCTGCTCTTTCTACTTTTTATAAATTTTATTTCCATTTTAAATAGACACATACTCAGATACTCACATACTCATACTAGACAAAAGCAAGAATCAATAAACATATTTATAAATGCAAGAACATCATTATGGCTTGTCCAACAGCTCATGCCGTTAAACATATATCTTTGCCTTGAAGTCACTTAATCATACACACATATACAAGTGTATATTTGCACATAGATATGCACTAATACAGCTATGTCGTTCTAAGCTGACAGTTCGGCACTTTGACTTTGGCACTTTGCATGTGAATGGCGACGACGTTTCTCATCATCATCATTATTATTATTATTATTATTGTCCTGTTTTGTTGCTTAACATGGCCTTGCAACACGAATACGCACACATACTTAGAACCAAAAAAAAAAATACATATATTTACATAGAAACTTACACAGACACACGCACGTATACTCAATGTTAATGTTTGCTTTCAGCAGCAAAGCATTTTTGGTCGACTTTTTTATTTTATTTTATTTTTTAATATTTTTTTTTCTTATTTTTCTTTGCTTTGTTAAAATGTTTTCGCTTTTTTTTATTTTTTTTCTATATATTTTTACATTTTCTTATATTTCTTCTATTCGTTTTGGTTTGACATGACAAACGGAAATTGCGTTTCCATTCAAAAGGAAACACTTTAAGTTACCATGGCACCACACCTTCTTCGCTCTTCCTTCTCCATCTCATGCTTCTATCATTTGCCAGTGTCACGTGATTGATTGTGCGTGTTGTAATGCGTTTACAGTGATTTCTCTTCTTAGAATTTACTTATTTTCAAGTTGATATTGTAATTTCATCTAGGCATGCCTTTAGCGCTTCATGAAAATGTTGCTGTTGGTCAGTTGAAATTTAAGTTGAGTGAAATACTTAGAGTATCTATGACGTCACGTGTGCGATTGTCGAGCTTAGCAACAATGATTGTCATACACAGAGCCAACAAGCCGAAAGCAACTTTATTTGATAAGAATTTTTTTTGTTATTTTTTGCCAGACACATTTTTTAGAAAACTCTGATTTTGTGTTGACTAATTTTTGTTGTCAGGCAAAGCAATTTTTGATTTCTGTTCCTTTAATCTCTTCTATCTACTGTAATTGTGTCTGCGCTTCTTTCTCTTATCAGTCTCTCGCAACGCAATTGAAACATTTTAATATTTAAACTAAGTTTTTTTTCTCGTTCTGTGTTTAATCTTACGTCTTGTTTCGCATTTTGTAGTTGATTTTTATTTTAATTTGTTTTTTAGTACATTTTTTTGTAGTATTTTTTTTATTAAATCTGCAGCAATCAAGTGTAGTTATAATGCAACATTTGCTGATGACTACACACGCACAGCTGTGGTCAAAAAAATAGTAGTGCTTGCAAAAAATAATAAAAAAAAAATTATATATGTAAGAATTTATGTCAAAGCACTTAAAATTTGTTGTATATCCAATCGGTTGATAAGGTAATTACTAAATGAAATTCTTAGTTCTGTTGAGTGATCTGGAGACTATGTTAGACATTTTATTATAAGATATTTAAACTGATTGCTAAAAATCAGTTTTTGTAAACTTTTTTTCTGCCTTCTGCTTTGTCCTTTTAGAAGACTCAGAACAATGGCATATGCCTACTGAAATAATTATAATAGCATAACTTTCAACATCATTTTTGCCAACAGATGCATATGCAAGGTATACTTTAGTCAATATATTAGAGAAACTTTTTTATAGTTAAGAGAAATTGCAACTAAAGATTCATAGATTGATGTTTTCGCCGAGAATTTTAACCAGATAGTTATATAAAGTATCAACAAGAACCTCAGTCCAAATTTATGGATTTATTTTATAAAAATCTTTCAGGGAAAAGATCATTATAAGATGCACTTCTACTTTTTTGACAACAACTGTTCATGACATGTGCATTGGCGTGAGAGTGACAGCAATTGTCGTCAGTTGACAAACATATGTAAAGCAAAGCGTTGTTGCAATAACTAAAATCTCTTGTAACAAAACTAATTTCCGCATTTACAAATGTCAGCGAACCTTCTCCATTTTTTTTTTCGCCCTCTTGTTGTTTTTGTCTTTGCCAAGGCACATATTCAAAATGAGGCAAAGCAAATCAGCATGTCATGCGTGAGCGTTACTGCTTGTTGTTGGCTTTCGTTACGTTTAACTTTCTGCGACTTTATGTTGTGTTTATAATGAGAATGTTGACGACAAGTCAATTGCAACGTAAAGAAGGGGAAAAAAAATACACAAATTTTAACATAAAAGAAAAAAGAAAAATAAAATAAATAGTTTTCTGCATTGTATTCTGCTACACACACACACACACACACATACTCTTTCTCACATTGCTTTTCTTTGTATTTTGCATGCTTGTCAAGCTACTTTCAAATGCATGGCATACATTATATCAAATCGATAGTCTTGACTAGAAACTTATACGCACGCACGAGAATATTACAAGAAAAAAAAAAAATATAAGCTTTTATGTGTCGTCCAACGTTGAATTATTGCTATCCGTCTCTCTCTCTCTCTCACACTCACACACACACACAAGTTACTCATATGCTGTTTGTTCATGAGGAAAATTAATACAATTGACATGGTTGACATATGAGCTAGAAATATTGCCAGTCAGTCAGTCAGACTACCCGCCTGTCCGCCTTTACCCTGCCTAGCACCTTTATGCGCTAAGCTTAACAGACAAATCGAGGTTACTTTGCAAAGTTTTGACATTTGATTCGCAATAATAGAAACCAACCAACGTACAAGCGCACAAATCAGCAAACAAACAGCCAAACGAACAAACAACCGAACAAGTCAAGTCAAGTCATAAGTGAATATCGAAAAATAGAAGAACTATAGGCCGCCTTGTGTGCGTACTTTTGACATCTACTGTACTATTTTTTATCTTTTTTTTTTTTTATTGTTATTGAAGCCATATGAAGTTTTGCTAGCATGCAATATGCCACGACTTTATGCTTGCGCAAGTAATTTGCATGCATAAGTCATAATTATCATAATCAACGTCATCATAGAACTTCTTTAGTTGACGCTCTTCGAATAATGTTTCTCTGTGCTTTGTTGTCATTCAAATTGCAGTGCAAATTGTTATGTATCTCAAAACGTTTACACTTCATTTGGTTAACTGTCTGTAAAAATATACGATTAAGATGCAGAAAAACTCATGTGTCTTGCTCAAACAAAAGTGGCGATTTTCTATTTAAAAATGTTATTTAAAAAGCGAACTTGAAGAGTATCAAATCTTCAGCAATGCCAAATTTATTTATTTGTTGAATTCTCAAACAAAATCATAAAGGAATAATTGAATAATAAACCAAAAAAATACCTCTTGATAAGACAGAAAATTATTTTGACTAATCTAGTTTTTATGCTCTTACAAAAAGAGTATATTAACTTTGTTATGAAGTTTGAAACACAAAGAAGGAGACATCTCCGACTGTATGTATTATTTATCAGCGATGATAGCCAGGTTTATATTGCCATGTCCTTCTGTTTGTCTATCTGATTCTATTGAAGCTTTAAAGAAATCGAAAAAATGCAAAAATTCTCTACAGGCATTGTAGGATCGATCACAAATAATGTTTTTGTTAGAAAAATTGTTTTCTTCTTCAATATAAACAGAATAAACTTTGGAATTATGTAATTGTATCAATGCTTGACTGTATTCCAAAGTTTTATATGAATCGGACATCCACCCATTACTATAAAGAAAAACTTAAAAATGCGATTTCTCTGTAAGCAAACTGAATAGAAGATCTTTAAAAAATTATATGAATCTTAATTATTGGCAAAACTATAAGAAGTATTTTCCTAAAATAAAAATTGGAAAAATGCTTCTAAGAATATAAATATAAGTTTCAGTAATGCAAAAATTCCTCTCTTTTATTTAACCCTTTGGTGATACGTGTGCATATTTAATAACCTCTTAAATAGTTTGTTGATGTTTTCAAATTTAAATGAGAAGATTTGCAGTGGACTTTTCACTGTTTGCTGGCACGAGTTTGCTGATGTGTGTCTCTGGGCACAGAAACAGCAGCAAACTTTCAGTCATCTTTATTTGTTGCTAGTTAACAATCGGAAATTAACTTTTCTTTACAGTACTTTATTTTTTTTTTTTGCCACAAGCAACAAACTCGTTTCATAGCATTTCTTTTGCTTTTTTCTCGCTGACATTTTCTTGTGGCTTTCTTCTTTAAATTGCAATGTCGCGGTTTGCTGCAGTTGACGTCAACTTCACCGGTGCCGCCACAATTGTTTCACGTATCCTTTACACTTGCAATGTTGCATAAAATTTTTTAAGCCCTGGCACTCGTGTCACGTTCTAATATGCCTGTCAGCCATTGGCAAATTTGTTTTTGCTTTGTCAAACAAAGAAGAATTATATGAAAAATGTAATTAAAATGACTTAAGCGTTTTGAAGTGTAGGAGTGTGTAAGTCTGTGACTTAAAATAAATTAAATTTCATATGACAATGCAATTTATTTGTTTTCGTTATGCAAAGTATTTAAATGTTGTTGGAGATTTGGTTGTTTTTATCAACTGCCATACAGTGAAGCATTTTGATTTGTTATTCGTTGCTAGACTGCCGTATGTGCAGCTTGTGAACCCTGACGATATTGCATTGGTCTGAGATTTGTTTTTGTGACGAATTAAAACCGATTTTATGATTAAGTTCTACACATGTACTATTGCATGTGTGTGAATGTCTCTCTTTTTTTCTCTTTTCATATATTCGCGTTTTATTAATTTCATTCAACTAATTTTATTACTCTAACAATTTGTTATTTATTTGTTGTTCTTGTTGTTGTCTGCGTTTTGAATTTTTAATATATTCGTTATTGTTGTTCTTTTTGTTTGATTTATTTTACATCGAAAAATTTTATTTGATATGAATTATTTTTGTTGTTAATTGCATAAATGTCAAATAGAATAAGAGTTAAAAAAATTACTTTGATTTAATGAACATGGACACCTCCTTCAGAAACTTTTTATTCCAGTGGAGCACATAGCTTATATGTTCGTCTACATTTCTTCGCGTTGGAAGGTTTAAATTTCTGTATAGATAAAAATCAAGTCTTTATATTTTCATT
Organism: Phortica okadai; assembly: GCA_034638295.1. NCBI lineage: Eukaryota > Metazoa > Arthropoda > Insecta > Diptera > Drosophilidae > Phortica > Phortica okadai. The sequence continues at coordinate 6,298,265 of CM067852.1, forward strand.
GAAATTGTTATTATTAAACAGGGTTAACTTACGAGTAATAACATTCGTTATACCACCAACCAGACATAAACTCTTTTGGACAATAGGTCATATTAGTGTTGATGTTGTCAAATGTTGAGAAGTTATTATTAAGGTGACCACTTAAATATGCGCCGTCAGTCAACTTTGTTATTTTTAATATTTTATACTTTTCCTTCTCATTTCCTATCTGGAAGTCATCAAATTTGGCACTTGTCGTGACATTATCAAAATCAACCATTAAAATGTGCAATTCGTAGTGTCTTGCGGTCGTCAACTTGTGCAGCTTCTGCAATCCCATCCAGTACTGACTACTTGGGTGGCCAAAACCTTCTTTAAAAGCAGACCATGTACGGTTAAAGAAGTCTTTGGGTCCTTCAATTTGGTGTTGGATCATCATTTTTCCAGATTCATCGCAATATACGTAAGCGAATTCATCTAAAATGAGAATTTGATAAAGTCCGGGGTCATTACCCCGTGCGATTGCCTCCGAACATGATGTAAGTGGTACTGAAATTTTCAAATTTGTTAACATTACAATAGAAAGACAAACTCATCTTGACTTACATGACCTCTGTTGCTTTTCAATGTGATTCTCAACTTCGCTTTTAAGCTCTTCCAACACAGTTTGAGTATTTTTTAATGATTGCAATTGCTGATCACTTTTATTGGTTTCTGTTTGTAATCGCTCGGTCATTTCATTCTGCGACGTTGAATATGCTCGAACTTGATTATCAAGATTGGCCTTGATCGCATTCGATTCAATCAGTACTTGATTAGTCATATTGGAGCTTTCTTGGGTTGTTGCAATTATTTGATTAATTTGATGCTGCACTGTCGTTTTGAATGACTCCAACTGATTTCGGATGTCTTCGGTTGATTGAATATTTTTATCGGTTGATGCATTGCTGAGTTCATTCATCTTGTTGAGGATTTGATCTTTATTGTTGATTAAAACTTGATTCAACTCTGTTGAACTTTTGTTTAACTGCTGAATTATGTTTGTTTGCATTTCCGTATTTAATTTGGTTTGTTGTGTGGCGTCGCATTCACACGGTTGGTTCGCCTTTGAATCGGTCCCGCCTATTCCGCCAAACATATTTCGCATCTCTATTAAATTGCTCAAAGAGGTTTTAATCTGTCCAAGGTTTAAGTTACCAAATGGATCCTATGTTAAGAAAGACAATGTAAATGCACAATTAAAAAAAAAATCACTTTACTTACTGAATCGTTTTTGTATCCAAAATGTTCTAAATCAAGAGAAATGCTAAGAATCAGAAGATAAATTATAAGGTCTTTCATATTTTAAGCTAACCAACTGTAACATTATAACATCCTTCATCTTGAAATTTTTGAAAAGCAATTCTGTAATTAAGAGGTAGAAGTCAATTTATTGGCCAAAATGAAGTTGTGAGCTATTTAACCTTTTGAACTCCTCTATCCGGTTTATTGTCTCGTCATGTTTAAGTTTAAAGTCCGTGAGTTGTTGTTCGATCCTTCGAAGCACTTCGTTTGTGTAGCTCTCAACCTGAATATGGCAGAAATATGATGATAGTAAAAAGAAGCTCCAATATATTTTCACTCTTTGAATAATTCACTGACCGTGTTGTTTCCTTTGGCTGCATTCAGCAAAAGGAGTAAACCAAAACAACAAAACAATTTAATTTTTGAAGAAGAAAACATTTCTTAGTTGATTGCAGTCAAGTTCTCAACGAAGACTGATTTAAACCAACATTTAAATATACATACAACAAAAGCATTGATAAGAAGCGTTGTTTTCAATAGACATTTTAATAAATAAATTAAAAAAAGTAATAATTAAATGTTTATTAATATATTTCATTGAGGCGTTCTGAGAAATATTGATTGTCCGATGCTTTCCCCATAACGTACATATACATTTGTACTTGCATATAGATATGATTAGACTCAGTAAGCACAGCTATAAAAAACAGCTATGATCAGAAGTCTTTCTCTGAAATAGACTCAGTAAATATAAAATGTATGTAGTTATTTATTTAAAACTCTGAATGTGTAAAATTCTAAAATGAATTAATAAGTTTAAGGGCTCATGTATAAAATGGAACAAGATAAACTTGAAATCTTTATAATGAATTTCATATTTTATTTTGCAGCTTTTTAAAATTTTTTAAGAAGCCTGTCATGCATTATTATTCACAGTCTAAAACAATTCACATTCTTTTCAGTGTTTTTTTTTTTTTTTTTTTAATAAATACTCGTAAAAAAGTCCAAACACGTCTTCAACCAATTGAATTCAATTCAAAGTAAACCTTTTTTTATTTTTTTTTTTTGTTTCTCGTCCTAGCTTTGTTTTACTGTGTGGTCGCTTCACCCTTCCATTGCGCCTTCAAGTATGCAGTAGTCTTTTGAGTATAATGGCATTTTACTATGCCAGGCGTGTCATTCTGTCAAACCAACGTCATTTGTACGCTGTGTGTTTGCAAATGTTTTATTATTTTTTTTTTTTTTTAGTAAAACTTGTCACAAATTAGTTTGTCTCATAAAAAATTGAAGGACGACTGAACATATGCTTTGAACAAAGTTGACCTCGTGACGCGTGCAAATTGCTCGTTAAACGACGTCCAGTGGGAGTTTAATTTTCCACTTGGCATGAACAACTGTAAATAAATTTTCCTTCGTGCCATTAAAGAAGTCGATCGTGAATGCAATGAAGACAACGATACATGATTGTGTCTTGCACGACATGACATGATCTGAAGTCAAGGTTGCTTGTAACAAAAAAAAAAAAAAAAAAACAAAAACAACTCCATGATTTCTCACACTTTGACTTGCTTAAGTTGCTGACTTGAAGTCCCAGACTTGTTATACAAATGTGACCTTTTGTTGGCGTCTGTCTGCACGTGCTATTCCCTTGACGTTTGCGCTTCATTTTGACCTTATGTGAAATTTGTCAGCTTTTTACACCTTTTGCCAACAAGTGACTTGTTCATAATTTATTATTAGAATGTTGTTGTATAAAATTTAGCAAACATTTTATTGGCGCATGTCTTCTAAGTAAGCTAATGACTTATTAATAATATTTGCTTGTTGACATATGTGTCTGTGCTTGCGTTGAATTGGCACACGGATAGAGTGTGCTGAGCTCAGCGCATGTCCTTTCGATGATGGCGTCTAAGTAGAAGTTCTGACTGACCTGCATGGCGTGCTAGAGAAAACGCGCATAATTGAATTTGTGTGTTGCTCCTATGTCCAATGGCAAATGTATGATAATTCAACTGTCTGTCCAACCGGAAATGACAATCATATGCACAACGGCAGCGTGACTTTGCTCAGGCTAATGCATTGTATGGCATAGGGCTTTTGTTTTGTCTTCAAAGTCAATACAGAGACTTGGAGTAGTAACATTTCTGTGCATGTCCTTGCTAGCGCTTTGTTACAGCCTTTGGTCGTTATTGTTCTTATTGTTGTTGTTTCTATTGCCGCTTAATTAGATTTTGTACATTGATTGATGCAGCGACCAAGCATAAGTAGGTTGATTGGTTGACCGTTTGTATTGCAATAATGTTCAAAGCAAATCAGATGTGCTACGAGCACGAGCGCATTATCTCAATGAGGCATGCTGGCGCGTAATTTAATGTGCCTAATTTAATTTTATGTGCAAAAAGCTAATAGTGCGGTGCTTTATTAGCATTTGTTGGCTGGCGCACTGGACGTATACGTATTGTTTCATAAATGAGCGAAGCACATTACGCATACAACATGTTGTGCAACATTTAAATTTAATAGATTATGATTTCAAGAAAAGTTTAAACAAAAAAAAAACTAAACCAAAAAAAAAAAAGTGAATCGATTGCCTTAAGTGAGGTGAGCGATAAGATGAACATATCCTAATCAAAGTTTATTTACATACACACTTGAAGGGATATTGAAGCAGTAAAGCTTTTTTTAGTAACTAAAACCAAGTTTTTTTTTTTTTTTTATTTTTCTTTTCATTCACTTTAGTTTTTGTGCACGGACTTGAGTGCTTGTTTTTGTGGCTATAGCTGTTCATTGAAGCGTGCATGTGTGTTTCACTTTGAGCTTGATTGTCAGCTTGCTTTTGCTGTTAAATGCTGGTTGGTCAGCCAAACGAAAGAACGAATGAACCACCGAACGGACGTTCAGTGGTAATTTTGCGTGTGTGTTTGTGTGTGTGTGTGTGTGGGTGCCTTAAGTGAAATTTCTGCTTCATTAAATCTGAACAAATGAAGTGGCATCTAGATTTAGGCCGCAGTATTAACCCTTTTATATTCGGCTGGTTGCTTGTCTGAACGTAGAACACAACTTGAGTGCTTTCACTGTGTCAAAGTAAATTTCACTATACATGTTGCCAAAGTGCTTGGATTTTTTTATTTTACTCATACATGCTCAAACACAATCATTGAAATGCTTTGCTTAACATTTTTATTCATTGCTCATTTTGATTTCGTTTGTTATTTCGATTTTTATTTGTACATTGCTCATTCCGCTCAGCGCTCTCTGTCCACTCTACCCGCCTGCCACACTTCATCAACGATATTTGTGTGTCTTAACTCACTTGTTGTATTATTTATTTATTTATTTATTTGATTATGACTTTTATGGTGTCTGTGACATGCATACTGTTGTATAGATTTCCTTATTTGCTATCGTTTTGCGCTCTTTTTTTATTTTTATTTTGATTATTTTATTTATTTTTTATTTTTTCTCTCTGTGTACTCATTTGTAAATATTTGCTAGCAAAATGATATCATCTTTCGTACAGATAACGTTGGTACTTCTCTATTTTGAATTCATTTTTGCAAAAAAAAAAAAAAAAAATGTATTTAAATGTTGCTAAGCTAATCAAAAGAGCAGCTGTTGAGGTTCATTTGAATAAAGGCGTTAGACTTTCACATTTCATTGCATGATAGACTCGCACAATAGTGAACATCGCGTTTGTGCTCAGCTTTCGCTTTATTGTTGAGTCAAACAAAGTGTACAAGTCAGCAATTGATGTTCAGACAAGTTGATAACGCTATGTCAAGAAGAACAAGTGTCAAGTAGAGCATTTTTTGTATATATGCTTTAATGACGCTATGGCTATGCATGTCTGATTTTATACACAATGTTTTTATTTAAATTAAGTTTTTGATTTATTTAAGTTTGTAAAGTGTATATTTATTGTAGAACTTCTCTGAAGAGTTTCATTATTAAAAGCCTCATGTGTCATGTCACGTTTTTTAACATGTTTTAATTGTAAAAGAGTACCAACATTGTCTGACATAGTAGTTAGAACAAAATTGATGAACGAAAAATACTTCTGAGAGGATATATCTGTAGAATTTTATTATGGAAAGTTATACTGCTACTTTGTAAAATGTTTTATATATAAAAGTAGAGAGTAATAACATTTTCTGACATTGTAGAGACCAATGTATAAAATAAAAAAACTACTGGACTTTGAGATACTTCTTTAGAATTTTATTATTAAAAGTTATAACGTCGTATGTGCAATGTCTCTCTTTGTAACATACATCAATTTTGTCTGAAATTTGTAGAGCTGTTCTACCTCTACAGAAAAAACTCTACCGAAACATTTTGCTTAATAAAAGTTATTTGCTTTTGAGCTTATTATCTTATATTCACACGCGGTTGCCTCTCCCCTCTCAGTCAAGATACTCATATATAAATCTGCAATGTCTCCTTTGGAACAACCCCACAGCACCTTTCCCGCCTTTCTAACATTTACGCTTCACACTTCTATGCATTTTTGTCTTTTATCTTTCATTGCATTGTTTTTTGCACTCATCAATTTTTGTTGTTGTTTTGTTATTGTAGCAAATAAATTTCATTATTCATTTGTTTTTTTTTTTTTTTATTGTTTTGTCGCTCTTTTTTTTGTCTTTGATTTTGTTTATTTTTATGAAGCTTTGTTCTTTGCTGTGTTATTGTACAAATTCATACATGCTCTTGCTTGCTGTTGTTGTTATTGTTTGAGCTGCTATTGCTTCATTTGAATTGATGTTATTGTCGTCTGGCACACACGCACACACACACACACAGAGCACTAAAAAGCACAAAGCATCATGTATCTTTTAGTATTTTTTGTTTTAATTTGCTTCTTGTATTCATCGTTGTCGCATAATTTTATTGTTTATTTTCTGTTGCAATTTAGTTTGGAAAATATTCGTTGTCGTCTCGTATGTGCGATAAATATCTTGCAGATAACGCACACAGTCGCACTCGTTACTCTTGTAACTGTTTGCACACTTCGACGCACAGACACACACACACACACACTCATACACAGTCACAATAAACGACTTGCGCTCTTTATTATGTTTTGTCTATCTTGCACCCTCATTCGTTTGGCTTCTCCTTCACATGCAGCTTATGAACGCTGACGAAATTGCATTCGGTCTGAGATTTGTTTTTGTCACGAATGAAAATCGCTATCATAATTAAATTTCACACATATACATACATGTGGATGTCTCTCTCTTTTCATATATTCACGTTTTATTAATTTTATTGCTCATTTTTGCGCTATGAAAATTCGATTTAAATTTGTTACACAAATAATTTGTTTTGTATATTTGTTGTTGTCTGCGGTTTGAATTTTTAATGTATTTTTTTTTTTTTTTTTTTTTGTTATTGCTATTTTTGTGCTGGGTTGCGGTTAATAGTTTATTTATACGCGCAAAAACATTTTAGTTGATTTATTCTTGAAAACTTTTTATTTGATAAAAATTCTTACTGTTGGTTTATTAATTAATCCATTTTAATTACACAAATGTCGAATTGAATAGAGTGAAAAATATTACTTCAGTTTAATTAACATCGTCGCCTCTTTCAGTGACTCATTTGAATCCCACTCGAGTACATAAGGTCTCTCTTCATCTTTATTTCTTCGCGTTGGAAGGTTTAAATTTCTGTAAAGATAAAAATCAAGTATTTATATTTTCATTGCAATTGCGATTGTTAAAAAGAATTAACTTACACAAAAAACAATCGTTGTACCAGCAACCAGCCAAAAACCATTCCGCACAACCGCTCATATTAGAGATACTTTTGTCAAATGTTGAAAAGGTAACATTAATGTTACCATGTTCCGCCTTCCAAATCTGTGATTTTTAATATTTTAAACATCTCTTCTTCACCTCCTATTTGAAAGTCATCGAATTTAGCACTTGTCCTGACATTATAAAAATCAACCATTATAACATGCAATTCGTAGTCACTTGAGGTCGTCAATTTGTGCAACTTCTGTAATCCCAACCAGTACTGGCCATGTGGATGGCCAAATCCATTTTTATATGCAGACCACGAACGGTTAAAAAAGTCTCTGGGTCCTTCAATTTGGTGTTGGATTATCATTTTGCCAGATTCATCGCAATATACATGAACTATTTCATCTGAAATGAGAATTGGATAAAGTCCGGCGCCATGTCCTCGTGCGATTGCGTCCGAACATGATGTAAATGGTACTGAAATTATCAAATGTGTTAACATTACTATAGAAAAAAAAACTGATCTTGACTTACATGATCCCTGCTGCTTTTCAGTTTGATTCTCAACTTTGGTTTTAACCTTTCCCAACACGGTTTGTGTATTTTTTAATTGTGATTGCTGATCACTTTCTGTTTGTAATCGCTCGGTTATTTCAATCTGCGACGTTGAATATGCTCGAACTTGATTCAGCAGTTGATTAGTTTTATTGGAGCTTTCTTGGATTGTTGGAATTATTTGATTAATTTGATTCTGCACTGACGTTTTGAATGACTCGAACTGATTTCGGATGTCTTCGGTTGTTTGATTGTTCTTATCGGTCGATGCATTATTAAGTTCAGTACTGTTGATAATTCTGTAATTAAAAACTAAGCTAAGTTTATTTTTCAAAATGAATTTGCGATCGATTTTACCTTTTGAAGTCCTCGATCCGGTTTACTATCTCGTCATGTTTAAGTTTAATGTCCGTGAGTTGTTGGTCGATCTTTCGAAGCATTTCGTTTGTGTCATTCTCAACCTGAGTATGGCAGAAATATAATGATAGTAAAAAAAGGTCTCCAATATATTTTCACTCTTTTAAAAATTCACTCACTATGTTGTTTCCACTTGCTGAATGCAGCAAAAGGAGTATTCCAAAGGACAAAAATATTTTTATTTTTGAAGAACAAAACATTTTTGTTTTGATTGCAGTCAAGTGCTAAACGAAGACTGATTTAAGACAACATTTTCGATTTTCAAAGTAAATTTGTAATCCAACAAAAGCTTTGAAAACACGTGTGGCTTTTAACAACGGATGTGTGATCTTTTGGTAAATTTAATAAACTAACGCAAACTAATGGTTGATAAGGACCGAAATGAGTCCAAAGATTTGTCGAAAATTATAACTAAATGAATGTCGAAAGAGTCAAGGTTTTTTCTCATGGAATATTTTACAATAAAATAATTGATAACCTTTTATTGAGATTATAGATGCTTTATATTTTCAATCGAATGTTTTAAAACGCAACAGATAAGAGTCAATAACTCTCTCCTAAGAATTATGGTTAATAGTTTTTTATAGGCTGAAACATAATTGGCCTTATTTTTGTTTTTAAGTTTATTAATTTTTATTCTTATTTATTTGTTTTTTTTTTTTTACCATAAATTTCTTTTAATTTATCGTTTGTGTCAACTATTATTTGCCTTTTTTGAGCTTTTTTTGACTTCACAGTTGTCTTAGTGCAGTTTGACTTCTTGATTGTTTTGATAATTGTTTACACAATTAGCAGTTGTTCTTAGTTGCACAAAGAAAGACCGAAAATAGAGAAATTCTTGAGGAAACATTTTCTTGTCTTATCATTTAAAAAAAAAAAAAAACGAAATAACTGACAAGGTTGAATTGATAAGTTGTTGTTTGGGGGTAACAGTTGGGTGTGTGTTTGCTTAGTATTCATTTCAGTGTCAATATGTTTGTATGAGTGTGAGACTATGTCAGTGATAAGCGTCTTTTGCCTGCTATTTAATAGTTTTAAAATTTTGTTTATATTTTTTTCTTCAATTCATTGAAATTCTTTGCGCGCCCAAACATGTCACTTATCATTAATAAATAAAGCTTCAAGATTAAAGCTTGTTTCATATTTGACTGTCATTTCAATGGAAATTATGAAGGTTGTTTTAAATAACTTGACAGTTTAAATTTGTTTAATCGTTGAACTTTCTAAAGTTGAAACATAATTTGAACTAAAAATATCAGCATGAAAAATGTTAAACAAAAAACCGCAACAACAATAGCAATAATAATAATCAACGTACAGCAACAAGTACAATAACAAAAGCATAGCGCCAATTATTTTCTTTATTGTTTTTGTTTTTGTTTTTTGTGTTTGGAATAAGCTAAGCCATTAACATGTCGCGCTCACGTAAAAATTGTGTGCGGTTTAATCTGCTTTAGCATAAACTCACTAACACCAACACACACGCATACACACACACACAAGTGATAAAGCAGCTTTGCATTTGGCTGGTTGTCTGTCTGTGTGTTTTGCTTAATTGTTTAGCTTAAATACTTTGACTTATTTGACGACTCATTGTGGGTTAATGTGACACGCGCGCAAAGCTAATAAAATTTTATTTGCATGCCGTCTCTTTCCACCATGCTACTATAAATGTTATATATACATATATTATGTGAAATACATATACATAAAATTTAATAATAATAAAAAAAAGAGCAATGAATTTGATGATTAAAATTCCTTAGCGTCGAAATGACAAATTGTCTGTTGGTTTTCTTTTTTTTTTTCTTAACACATTTTGTTGGCAAAAGCTCAAGTGCATTTTTTTTTGCGCTTTAAGATTTTTAAAATTCACATTCACCAAAAGCAAAAAAATCAAATCAATTGCTCAACTTATAATTTACATAATTCGTTGTACGCTTCAAAGCTTCTAAAAAAAAATGTAAAAAAAAATGTTTAAAAAAATATACTTTATTTGTTCTACTTTTATTTTACTGAATTTTTAATTTTCTATGTGATTTTCTTTATTTTTATTTTTTTTTTGTATTTTGTCTTGCTTCATTTTCATCGTCTGCTGCATAATAATTGAAAATCATGCAGTAATTATTACATTTTCACTTCATTAAACAGCACATTTTTCATAGACAATTTCCTGCGAAAAGATGTCTTCTGCTGTTAGATATTAATTTTTCACACTCCAGCGCCGAATTTGTTTCGTTGTTGTTGAGGCATTGGCATTGGCATTAGGTTAGGCCAAAATAATGCTTTGATTTGGTTTATGGCTCAATGATTTCCTTTTGGATACGAAAAATCACTCATGTTTAATAATTTTACACGAAAACATAATAATTAATATAAATATTTTTGTATCTTTCATTGCAGGTATGTTAACATGAGAGAAATCTTTAATTAAAAGCGTTTGCACAATTAATTGGTGAGTCATACAGTCTGTTTTTAATGTCAATGTCATGGTGCGAAAAATTGATAAGCATTTCAGTCAAAAAGAAATTTACATTAACAACTATTGATGCATAAAAATTTGATCGTTCAAATGTATCAATAAAAGTGGAAAGAAGAAGATGAAAAATTAATATGAAATCACTCTTATGCACTCAATGTTGCCTACATGAAGTATACGTGATATTTTTGTGCGCCTCTCTTTAATTAATATTACGTATACGCAGCGTGCGCACACTGACAAGCCCTCAAATGCACGTCATAGCCAAATTGGGTCAATAAATATAAAAATAAAAAAAAAATGGTAATAATGACTTTAAAACAAATTTGATTGATTTTATTTAAAAGCTTTGCTTAATATATTTTGCTCTTCATATATAACATAATTAATTTGGCTTTCAAAATGCTTTTACGTTGTTGCGTGTAGTTTAGTGTATTTTATCAGCAGCCTAGCAACTATTTTTATTTGGTTTTGTACAAACAGCAACAATAACATGCCTCAAAGCATACGAATCCGCAAAGCATATTAAATAGCAAAATACGTGCATGCTGCTTAAGGAAAGAGTCTGAGGGAAAGACAACAACATTAAGAGCAGCAAAGTACAACAACCGACGGCGGCAAACATGCGCCAAGCCTGTGGGCAAACACATGCCAAATACTTACAGTTACTCTTTAGCAAGAACTTTCGAAATCTCTCTTTTGGCACGCAAAAAAAAAAAAAAAAAAAATCTTTATATTTGTATTTGTTTTTCGCCACGTTTTATGTTCTTTTCACGCGCTTAGGCCAAAGCACTCAACAACAAAAGTGAGCACAAAAAAAAGCAAAAGAAAAATTAACAAAAAAAAAAAAAAATGCCATAGCATACACAAAGGCGCAACAAGTTGTTGTTGCGCGTTAACTCAAAACAAAACTGACGCACATATGTACAAAAGAAAAGATTAAAGCAATGTTAAAATTTAAATTTCCAACAACAACAACATCAAATATGAATGAATAAACTTTTGAGCCAGGAAAAAAATATGTGTAATTTTTTAAAGAATGCACAAAAACAAAATGTTTTATGCCAATATTTATTTTTTTATTGTTTATTACTTCAACGGTTATTAAGTGCACAAATGTTGAAGATTATAAAGAAATAAAAAATTATTTTAGTTTTATAAACATAGACGCCTCTTTCAGTGCCTTATCGGTATTCCAATTGAGCACCCATTTTACCTCTTCGTCTTTGTTTCTTCGAACAGGTTTGTTTAAATTGCTGAAAAGTTAAAAATGTTTTTATAAACTTATTAAGATTTGGCAAACTTAAGTGTGTCAACCTACATAGTGTGACAATTTTTATACCACCAACCAGATAAATAGGTCTGAGGGCATGTATCGAAATATTCGTCGTTGTCATTGTCAAACGTTGAAAAACTCACATTAACGTGATTCCGTAGCATATCAAGAGCTTGGTAGGCAGTAAAGTTTCCTATTTTTATTATTTTAAACTTTTCCTCCTCATTTCCAATTTGAAAATCGTCATATTTGAGATGACATGTAACGTTATCGAAATCGGTTATTGACATAACAAGTTCGTACTGTCGTGAGGTCGTCAACTTGTGCATCTTCTGCAATCCCATCCAGTACTGGCCACTTGGGTGGCCAAAACCTTCTTTAAAAGCAGACCATGTACGGTTAAAGAAGTCTTTGGGTCCTTCTATTTGGTGTTGGATCATCATTTTGCCAGATTCATCGCAATATACGTAAGCGAATTCATCTAAAATGAGAATTTGATAAAGTCCGGGGCCATATCCGCGAGCGATAACGTCCGAACATGAAGTAAGTGGAACTGAAATTATCAAATGTGTTAACATTACAATAGAAAGACAAACTCATCTTGACTTACATGCTCTCTGTTGCTTTTCAATGTGATTCTCAACTTTTGTTTTAAACTCTTCCAACACAGTTTGCGCATTTTTTAATGATTGTTGCAATTGCTGATCATTTTTATTGATTTCTGCTTGCAATCGGTCTGCCATTTCATTTTGCGACATTGAATATGTTCGAACGTGATTATCAAGATTGGCTTTAATCGTATTCGATTCAATCAGCACTTGATTACTTTTATTGGAGTTTTCTTGGGTTGTTGCAATTATTTGATTAATTTGATTCTGCACTGTCGTTTTGAATGACTCAAACTGATTTCGGATGCCATCGGTTGCTTGGATTTTCTTATCGGTCGACGTATTGCTGAGTTCAGTGATCTTGTTGATTAAAACTTGATTCAACTCGGTCGAACTTTTGTTTAACTGCTGAACTATGTTTGTTTGCATTTCTGTATTCAATTTCGTTTGTTGTGTGGCGTCGCAATCACACGGTTGGTTCGTCTTTAACTCGGTCCCGCCAATCTTTTCTCGCATTTCTATCAAATTGCTTAAAGAGGTTTTAATCTGTCCAAGGTTAAAATTACCAAAGGGATCCTATGTTAAGAAATACATATTTAAGGTGCAATTAACAAAAAAAACAATACTTAACTTACTGAATCATTTTTGTATTCAAAATGTTCTATCCGGGGAAAAACGATATATTACGAATCAGATAAAAATTATAATGAGGTTCATTTTATAAGCTTACCAACTGTTACATTAAAACATCCTGCATCGCTAAATTCTCGAAAAACGATTCTGTAATTAAAAAATAAGGTAAATTTATTTTCCAAAATGAATTTGCGTGTGAATTAACCTTTTGAACTCATCAATTCGATGTATCGCCTCGTCATGTTTAACTTTAAAGTCCGCGAGTTGTTGTTCAATCCTTCGAAGCATTTCGTTTGTGTAGCTCTCAACCTGAGTATGGCAGAAATATAATGATAGTAAAAAAAGTGGTCTCCAATATATTTTCACTCTTTTAATAATTCACTCACTATGTTGTTTCCACTTGCTGAATGCAGCAAAAGGAGTAATCCAAAGGAAAAAAATATTTTTATTTTTGAAGAACAAAACATTTTTGGTTTGATTGCAGTCAAGTGCTAAACGAAGACTGATTTAAGAAAACATTTTTGATTTTCAAAGTCAATTTCTAATCCAACAAAAATGTTGATAACAAGTCTTTTTTTCGACAGACTCGGCTGTGTGATCTTTTAATAAATTAAAATTAAAAATTATTATGAAATATTTACAAATTTTTTTTCTCCGAATTTATTTATGAATTTTTTATTGATTCTCAGAAAAAAATCATCAGATGCTCTTTTGAGTTTATATTTCTGTCAATTGCACGTTTGATGAATACAAATCCAAAAAAAAAAAAACCCTTGATAACAGCCGAAATGAGTGCAAAGATTTGCAAAGAAAATGATAACTAAATGAATGTCGAAAGAGTCAAGGTTATTTCTCATGAAATATTTTATAATTAAATAACTGATAACCTTTTGTGTTGTGCTTGTGACTGTCTTATAATTTCAATAGAAAGAATAAACAAATGCGTGAGAGGAGTTCCCAATTCACGGAGTGTTTATTCTACTTTCCAATGAAATAAAGTCACCTTGGAATATTTTTTAATATTTTAATTTTTTTTTTTTTTTTAATTAATGAAACGTGTGGTTTTTCTGAAATTCTTTCCTTTTTTCATTTTTAATTTATTATGTTTGCTGATTGATATTCATTTTGTTTCCATAACGCGACTGTTTTATTTTTTCATTTTAATTTTATTATTATATCATGTTTTTTTTATGTTTATCTGTACGTGCGGTCAGCGCTTTTGCCATAAGCCATGACTTTGCTAATTGAAAAGTTTTGATTTAACTTTATGGAAAAAAAAGGCAAACTTTTTGTTGCTTTAATATAATTTTTGATTACTGTCACAACAAAAACATAATTGAAGCTTTTATATATTATTCTTGGTGTTGTTATTGTCATTAAAATTTCATCATCTTTTGCAAATTTTCACTCTGGCAATTAGCATAAGCCTGTCAATTGTCCAATGACCGTTTGTAAGCCGCCGTGCGCTTTATTTTTTATTCCTTTTTAAGCAAATTTCGTTAAATTTCTGACAAGTAAATGAAATGCAAACTAAATTTGAATTTCACTTACTTTGCACGGCATTCATTAACATATTGTCTGTCAGTAATAACAAAAACAACAACAAAAACAAGAAGAACAAAGTTGCCATAGGATAATAAACTTTTCAGTGGCTTATGAACGTGCAACTTGCTGCAAGTTAAGCTACTTAACTGACTGTTTAACATGTCTCGCATACAACAAGTAAAAGAAACAAAAAAAAAAAAAAAAATAATAGAAAACAACAAAGCAAAAATAAAGTGTTGTAAAACTTGCACAAGTTCTTAACATGCCAATGCACATGCCTTGGCTGACTGACTAACTGACAGTTGCACTACTCTTTTCCTCACAAAATTTTCATTTTTCTTTTGCTTTGCTTTATACATATATATTTTTTTTTTATTTCTACCCTTACACAAACAACTCTCAACAAGTCTGGCAGTATGTTAAGTATGCCATGTACTTTTACACTTGTCCTTTGTTCGTATGTGTGTGTGTGTGTGTGTGTGTGAGTCACTCAGCGGCCGTGTAGCATGCAACTCATAAATATTCTTTACATTAATCGCTCTACACTTTTTATATTTTATTTTATTTTTCACTACTTCTTTCGCTCTACTTAGGCTTAGACGCCGCCAACACTCAATCAGCTATCAGCATAGACATATGTGTTTTTTTTTTTTTTTTTGGTATTTTTTAGTCTTAGTTTTTAATACTTGTTTACTTTGTTTTTAATTTCATGCACGTCTCTAATTATGATCTTTACTGTCAGTCAAGTTTTGTGCTTAGCCTGCGTCAGCAACAACTTCATGTTGAAGATTCTCTAAATAATTTAAATTATCATAATCAACTTCATTGGTGGCTTTTGCACTTTGCTTACGTTATGAGTTCATAATATGCCTAACTGCATACGTCACACACACATATAGACTGACTATCTCTCTGTCACTGTGATGATGTATGCGTCTCACTTACTTTATGTTTATACATACATGCCATACCGTACATCAACGCTCATACAATATTCAAGTGCAGTGTTGCACTTGTCAACATCAACGTCGTCAGCAACAACAGCAACAACAGCAACAACAACACCAACATTAGTGGCTTTAGAGCAGCACTTCACCTGCATAGTTTGACGCTTCTCAACTCAGCTGCTTAAACTTTTTGTTTTTGCTTTGTGTTTTTTATTCTTTTTTATCGTCAAGCGTTCAACGAACCATAAACGGCTATTTTAGCAAGACTCAAAGCCGCTTAAATGGCTTAAAAAAACTTTTACAAGCAGTACGCCTTGTTGCGGCAAGAAAACAAACAAATAAACAAATGTCCTTTGAGGTTTCGCATAAAGTAATTTTTTTTTATTTTTTTGCTTTTACTTTGTCATCATTAACATAATGTGGTGCTTTCTTTCTTTTTTTTTTGTTGCTTTTCTTTGTTTTATTTACTTGCCGTAGCCGTCATTTTATCGCTTGCGCTCGATTGAACTCATTCATATGCGATTTTCATACGCCATGTAAGCCGCAATGACCATGAATCAAGTTTGTATGACTCATATTATTTTTTTTTTTTTTGTTTTTTGTTAGGCAAAAACTAAAATTATACCTTAAGGACAACTTCATGGTCAGCTGGGCGTATTATTTTTTTGTTGTTGCTGCAAAAATCATGTTCGCAAAACAAAACCAAAAAAAAAAATTACGCATACGTCGCATGTGACGCAACTTACACATTGTTCTAGCTCGTAGCAATTGCTATCATATCTTAGGCACCGGGCGTAATTTGTGTGCGTGCAGTTAATAATGAAAGTCGCAAAATGGCGTAAATATCCGACCGCATACTTATTATTTGCATTAGCCTTGAGAACTTTTTGTACATTGCCTCATCAACAAACATAAAGTTTTTCAAGATTTTTCATGCACTCCACAAAACCGAACTTGCTGATGAAAGTTACTAAATTCAACGTCGAAATATAAGTTATGCGCCACGCCCACTAGTACGCACATATTTCTATTTGCATTGTTTTTGTATTGGCCCGTTGGGTATGGAATGGCATGGCAAGCCAAGGCAAGGCAAGTTGAATCAAGTCAAGGCAGCTCAACGTCATTGTCCGAAATGTAGTCAAGGCAAGCGGAAGTTTCAATTGTTTGACAGCGTGTGCGTGAAAGTTGCGCACAAGGACAACACTTACTTCGTCCTTTATTATGACTATTTGCTGTTGTTGTTGTTTA
This sequence comes from Phortica okadai, assembly GCA_034638295.1. NCBI lineage: Eukaryota > Metazoa > Arthropoda > Insecta > Diptera > Drosophilidae > Phortica > Phortica okadai. The sequence continues at coordinate 6,314,983 of CM067852.1, forward strand.
AGCGCTTTACAAAAGGCGGCAAAAGTTGAAAGCGCAAAAAATCATTAACTTTTTGCAAAAAAATAAACACAAAAATGGTTTAAAAAAATTGCTTTTCATTTCTTTGGCATTTATTTTTTTTTTTATTTATTTTTTAAACAACTGCAGCAAGTTCAATGTACGAGCATATATATTATTTTTTTCTTTATGTATTTGCAATTATACTGAAAAGCAAAAAAGTTTATTGCAAAAACATGATGTCACATGAACTTGCAATATTTGTTTTAGGCAAATCATCCTTTTTCACACACACATACACATGCATGTGTCGTATGAACAAGCTCAAGTTTATACAAATCCCTTTTAGGGTATTTTTGCTTGAGTTGTGCTCTTTGCTTTTGTTCATTTCTTTGCAATGTCTCATGCATTTACATATATACATTTATTTGCCTTTAAACTTGGCTCGTTATGGCTTTCATCCTTTATATATATATTTTTTTTCCGGTCTTTCTTTTTCTCTTTCTTGTCTTGTGTATGCAATAAAATGCTGTCAATATCCTTTTTACAAGCTGAAAAGCATAAAAATGCTATTATGCTTGTCTGCAAGCGCAAACATACACAAACACACACGCACACATACAAAAAGACAGACAGACAGACAGACATTAAACGCCACGTTGTCCTGTCAGTTATGTCCTTGCGACAAACACGTACGCTCTGCTCATTCATGCAATTTTCTTAACACACACACACACACTTATAGTTGTGTGTGCTGCATATGTCTTTGCATATTTTTACAGACGTCAGGACAATAAGGTTATTTATAGAATTTATTAAAAAGAAAAATAGTTTATCACATTGTCTCTTTCATTGTCTAGATCTGTCTCTCTCTCTCTAATTTTTGATTCTGATTTTGGTTGCATTTGAAATCGCTTTAAGTCTTATAGTTCCAACTGTTGCAAAAATGCTTTTTATTGCTTCGTGCGTGCGTGATTTACTTTATGTAAAATTGTAATTTGAAAATTTTTCAAGAATGTATTTTCAATATTGAATAAACTTATGTTGCATAGAGCGTCATGGCACATACGTTAGCAGTTCTTGTTTTGTTAATTGATGTTTTTTTTTTTTTATGTTATTTTTATTTATTTTTTTGTTGTTCATATAAAATATACAGTAGAATTTAAAAAATCCGGCAATATCCAATTTACCAAACCGTCCGGATTACTGGATTTGCATTAAATTATATAATTAATGACAATCTTCTTCAACTTTTTTAACTTTATATCGAAAGAAGTTTTTTTATTCTTGATATTAATGTCCGAATTACTTGAACTTCTGAACTTTTGGAGTTTTACTGTACTTATTTGAATTTTTGGTATAATTCTTTTTTGTTGTTGTTGGTGCTTTGCCCGACTGTCTTTCATTTTAATCTGTACTTTTTTTACGCTTCCTTTTTCTTTCTCTGGCATTGCAGTCTTGTCTTTTGTTTTAAATGTTAACATTTTCTTGATTCTTGCTCTTTAAGTTCCCCTTCAGCAATCCAACGTCGTGCGCCCTTAACGCTCTGCCAGCAAAATGAAGAAACAGTAATTTTCTTGCACTCATTGCTTTTGGCAATTGTACAGAAGTCAAGTTGCTCGTTTTTATGTCTTTTCGTTTGGCTTTTATTTTGTGTATTTAAAGTCAAACTTCCGTTTTTGCTTACCACCGCCACCGTCAAGCATGTTTAATGCCACCAAGCCACCTGACTTTGACGCTAAAATTTTTTATTAAATTCTTGAGCGTTTTTTTTTTTTGTTTGTTTTTAGTTTTATAACTTCCGCGATTTGATTTTAATTTATTTTTATTTTCTAACATTTGTCGCAATTTGCGCACAGCTTAGACATTTTAGTCTCTGGCGGCACTTGGGTCTATGTTTGTGTGAGTGCCTCGTAAATCGATACATGTTTTGTCCTTTAGCGGTTTTGGCCTTGTCCTTTGTTCGATGGCAACGCGAAACTTTACGTTTTGCCTCACCTTTTACCCACTGTTGTACACTTTGCTGGCATTATTTGCTGCTCACATGTGTGTGTGTGCGTGTCGTACTATTTAAGCACATGATTTATTTATGGCTTTCGTTGTTTTCCGGCTGTTTTTTTTTTTTTTGTGCTAATATTTGCAGCTGCTGCCGCTTGTCCTTTGTCCTTTGCGATATAATTAGACAAAATGCGCGCCTGTCATTTTGCCATTTTGGATCGATAGCAACAATAACAACAACAACAACAAAACTATTTGACATTTAAAGTTTTTGCGACACAAATGTAATTACAACAAATTATTTGCCATAATTCATTAAAAGTTTTACTAACGAATTTTTGGTTAGAGCATGAAAACGCTCAACTTTGCTTTGTGTTAATTATATTTTGGTTTAAACAAAGTTGTTGCACAGCAACACACACACACGCACACACAAACATATGAAACATGATACTAAAAGCAAAACAAAAAAAAAAAAAAAAACATCAAACTTTTGCCCTTTAAATGCATATCCTTTTAGACGCATATCCTTATGTCCGTTCATGTCATCATTTGATAATCTCTGCTCTCACACCGCCGCTGTTAACTTTGTCCATTGGCTCATTGGAAGCCTTCATGTAATTTTCACAAATCCTCTTCTGCTCATTTCTACTTTATGCAAACTAAGCTCTTATAACTATGCCCCCCTCTCTCTCTCTCTCTTTCTCTATCGTGTTCGCTCTTCTATCATTTATCTTTACTTGAATTTTTCGACCATTAAACATGCTCGTCTGTTGTTCGAAACTCAAGTAAACTAAACTGAAATGATCTGATCTGTTCGCGTTGTTTGAGCACGCCTTGAAGCATGCAATAAACTATGCTTTGTTGTTGTTGATTCGATTTAGTCTTGTTGTTGTTGTTGTTGCTGGCGAGAACAGCAAAAGTTTGCTTTTGCATCATGTCACTGTCAAAGTTGAATCACAACAACTACAACAACAACAATAACAACAAAGTAGAGAACGAAAAAGTTGTTCAACAATTTAGATTTGATTTTTTTTCGCTTCCCCTTTTTTAATTTTTTTTTTCTCCCTTTATTTGCACAGTTAACTTTGCCATGTGTTAACATCTGCAAGCGCTTTTTGATTTTTTTTTTTTTGCACAATTTTTTATTGTTTACACAAAATTTTGCTCTGTAATTTCTCAACTTTTGCTTAACTATGTCGCTAAAACTTTTACCCCCCATTTGGTTTGCGTTCTCACTTTTTCTCGCTCGCTGCCTCTATCGCACTCACTCACATATTTTCATTGTTTAGACAAATTACATTTTTTTTTGTTTTCTCTTCCGCATTGGATTGCAATTTATTGTTGTTGTTGTACACCACTGGCATTGCATGCTTTGACACGCCTTCTTTTTTATTTTTGTTTTAGTTAACAATTTTAATTGCATTTTTTTGCACACGAACAACTTTTCTCAGTTAAAATGTTAAAAAAAAAAAAGAAATAGTATGAAGGATAAAAGTAAATTTAAAATTTGTTATTTCCTTTTTTGTTGTTATTGTACGCTTTCTAGTGTTAAGTGTCAGTTTTGCGCTTTTATTGAAACAGTTTCAAGTGTTCTCGCATTATACTTGAACGCGGAAATCGGTCTTACTTTTGCTTTCGCCTCCTTGCCCTCTCTCTCTCTTGCTTTTTATCCTTTTTTTTATTTTTTCAACATCTCATTTTCTCTCTATATTTCTGTTGAAATGCTTGGCAAATCACTTTTTCTGTTCGCCTTTTGCTTATTTTGCATTTTCTTAAGAATTTTTAGGCTAAGCCGCGAAGTATGCTACACTTTTTTTTTTTTTTTGCCACCACAACTTAATGGCAAAATAAACTTCTCTTAAATCTTCAATTTATATGAAAGGATTATTTTTTTTTAATTTAAATTTTCGCACAATTTGCCATACTTAAATACTTGTAGATATTCTTCGCTCTGCTCTGCCTTGCTTTGCTTTGCCTTACCTTGACCTCGCATCATGCTTGCTCGTCTTTTGATAATAATTTCCGCTGACACACAAAAATTTCCAAGCACATAAACATTTTTTTTTTTTGCTAATAACAATTTTCATTTCTTCTTTGCATTTATTTATTAATAAATTTAAAGACGTCGTTGAAGAAAAAAAATTTAGAAAATTCTTAGTCAGAAAATATGTTTTTATTTTTATATATTTTCATTTTAAAAATTATGAGTTCATAAACCCAACCCACGTTCATAAGCAACAACACATGTCATCGCGCCCTCTCAAGGCTCCCACATGTTTTTGCCTATAAAAAAAAATAGCGCTGTTCACTAAAATTAAATTAAATTTGATGTTTTTTCACACACATTGAAGATTTGTTTCGCTTTTTTTTTATTTTTTTGCTTTTTCTTATCAAAAGAGGCGCGCGCTGTTTGCTTTTGCTCTGCGCTCACACTTTGGTTCAGTCAGTCAGTCAGTCAGTGAACAATTTCTTGGTGCTCTCAACGCACAACGCAACTCATCAAGATAATGTTGCTTTGAATAATTTATGAAAATTGGCAGCGCCCTCTGCCGATGCCGATGTCGTTTGCAAAATGACCCCAAGATAAATTTTATTTGTGTTGTGTTTTTTTTTTTATTTTTTTTTTTTAACAATATTCTACACAAATTTTTCACTCGCTCATGCTCTTAGGCTATCGCTCATTTGCCATACTGCTTGCTTGCATATGAGTCGCGCCATTTGCTACTTTGGTCCTTTGCCAATGTGAGTAGGCGAGCGAACTGACGACATGCTTATATGTATGCCGGCCGTTTTATAGAAAAAAATAAAAACAAAATCCACAAAAAAAAAAAAGCCAACAAAAAGAAAAGCAATAAGAAAAACTTGTACGCCAACGTTTGCTTTTTCCTCTCTCTCTCTCTGTCACTCTATCTCTTTGGCCGTCTTTTATGCTATTTATTTTAAGAGCACGTTATAAAAATATAAATTTCAGTGATTTTTCTTTTTTTGCTTGCCGACAAACTGAAAGAAAAAACAAGAAAAAATAAATAAACCACAGAAACGTTTATTAAAGATAAATAAAAAAAAGATCTTGTCTCTAATTTTGCTTATTTTTTCTATACATTCTTGTATTTATTTATTTATTTATTTGTTGGTGTTCTTTCACAAAATGCCGCACGTTGAGGCATGGCGAGAACATGTTGACACAGCTGGAACAATTCGCTTGTTGTCGCAGCATCTTTAGTTGATTGCTGCTTGTTGCTTGTTGCTTTTGTTGTTGTTGTTCTTATTGGCGCACAGTTTGCGGCATGCAACAGTTGTCTGCCACTTGGCTTGCTCATTGTTAACGTCACTTTAATTTGAGCTTCAGCTTTACTGTTGGCGGCTTGTGGTCAACGTTAATCATCTCTATGCCTTTCTTTGAGCATAATCGACACTGACAGTACCAATGTTGTTGACAATTTTATCGTTTATTTGATTTAGTTTGAAAGACAGTGCATAATTTTAGGCATTTTACACAACACTCAAAGTTAAAGTATTCTAAAAAGTGCAAAAACAAATAAACAAAACATTTTTTTTCCGGCCTATAAAACCGTACATTTATTATTTAAAGCTTTTTGTAAGTACAAGAATTTTTTTGCTGCTTAAAAGTATGCTATAAAAAATTAATAGCTTACATTTGTTGAAATTCGCTTGTACAGAGTTGTCATTTATTTAACTTAATGTCCAATGACGCGCATAATACAACAAAAACTATCTAAGCGAAAATCCAGCGCGCTTAACTAAAATTAATTTGCCTACATTTAGGCGTACATGTATTAAAGCGTTCATTTTGACTAATGACAGTGGCAACTTGTTTGTTGTTGTTGTTGTTGGTATGGATTTTTTTTTTTGTTGTTGTTTTTGTTTTGATTTTGTTTCATTTGTCGTCATTGAAGCGTCACAAATGATGCTAAATCAGGCGTGCAAATGTATGTGTACATGTGAGTGTGTGAGTGTGAGTGTGTGTGTATCGAAACCAAGTGTTGCTTTCAATTGAGCGATCTTCATATTAAAGTTGACAGATTGTGTTGCACAACGACAACGAGTCACGCAAACACGAGTAAGCACGTCGACAAATGTGCCGCACTTCTACTTCTTCATTCTCTTTCGTTTTTGGTTGAAAATGTCGACATAAATGATGTTTAAATGTTTTGGATAAGTGTTGGCAGACATGCAAAATATATTAAAGGCAGCAAAGCTCGAAACAAATCAAAACCAACACAAACACATGTGTGCATGTGTGTGGTTTGCTTGGTACTCTATTTTCAGTCTATTTTCATTTATTTTCAGTGCTGTCAAATTTACATTTAATTAGTTTGCAAGACTTTATTAAAGCAACAACGACAAAAATGTCGCTTCCGGCGCTTGTTTGATGACAACACCATTGACCATATGTGTGTGTGTGTATGTTAATAATGAATAGTCTGCCAATATCAGCAGCATACCAATTAACATGGCAAAACATAAAATGCAACAAAAGAACAATGACTACACATTGCTCTACACCACAATATGACAGCCTTTGTGCTTAGACCAAATTGCGCATCATCAGTAACAGACAGACAGACAGACAGAACTAACACTTCAATTTGAGTTTAATAAACAAACTAAACAAACAAATAAACAGACAAAGTACAATAACTAACAGCAGAATAGTTCGACAAAGCGTGTGAAAGCAGAAGGTGATGTTGGTAATAGACAAAAAAAAAAAGTGAAAATAGCAAAATATCAACATTATTATTACAATATAAATAACTACTCACTTCAACAGCTAGCAAACAAGCAAGCGAGCGAGCAAGCTAGTGAACAAATTCAATCAAATGTCGAACAAAAGCATAAATACAACAAATGACAAACAGGACTAACGAATGCGCCAAAGCGGAGACAGTGTGTGAGATAGAGAGAGAAAGTGACAGCACCGGCCGGAAATATGAGACAATAGTATAAGGCAACAATAGGATTAGCGGGTGGCCAAGGCGACAAAGACAGAGCGGCACATGCAGACAGTTGCGACAAGTTGATTGTAGGGCAATTTGAAAGCAACAATAATAACAATAACAGTTGATGAGATATATCAGCGCGCTAAGGCAAAGGCAACGGCAACAAATTTCAATTAATCAACATTTTGTCATAAATATGTCAGAGCGTTCATTCATTGATGCAACAACGACCACAATGATTGTGATGGCGTTGACATGTACAATCATATAGCGCGACAAACAATTGAATGTTGCATACTTTTAAGCGCTTGCTTGGCAAATAATTTAATGTAGCATACTTTTAAGCATTTGCTTTGTAATTTCTGCTTGAAATTAGGTATGACAAAGAATAAATTTGTTACTATCAACTATTTGAGGTCGATTCTATAAAGCCAAAAAATCGTATTTAGTAAATAAACTCGTAGAAAAACAACTAACACAAAAATTAGGCATTGTAGCATACTTTTAGGTTACCTGTTAGACGATGAAAATTGACTCAAATGTTTGAAGATTAAGACTAACAATCTAACGTTCGACCCTCGTTGTAATAACAAGTGCTTTGAACTCGTCGCTAAGCAGAGCGGCTTACATATGCCACACACGTGCTAGTTTAAGCGTAAAGTATATTTTCATAGCCTACTTACCGGCGCGCACGCATTTGTTATTATTTTACGATTGCATTTATGATATGCTTTTATGAGATGCGTTGACAATTGCAAACAAATAAAAAACAAAACAAATGAAAAAAATTAGAAAAACAAAAAAATACAACAAAAAAAAAATATACAAAAACAACAACAATCAAATGTGGAATAATAAAAAAAACCACAAAGTAAAGAAAAACATAAAAGGAATATGTATAAAGAAAAGCAAAAAAATGTTAATGTTGTTGCAAAGTACATGCGGCAAACACACACACACACATACACGAAAGTGAAGAGTCGTTAAAATTAAAGCATAAAAAAAGCAACAACAATGCAACAAACATTAAAAATGAGAGTAAATGTGAATTGCCGCAGTGACTTTGGCATAAATACGAACAAAAACAAAAAACAACAATAATAAATGCGACCAAAAACATGAACAACAACAAAAAAAAAAAATATAGACATTTTTTGGGTCAACAATATTTTCGGTGCTTGACCAAAAAACAGCAGCAAAAAAAAAAGAATATGTATAAAAAAAACATCAGAAAGAAAAACGACTTTGGCAGAATGTTGAAAGTACAAGCACACTTAATGCACTTCTTTGCCGAGGCGCTTAATAGCTTCTTTTTTTTCGACTCATGTTTTTTTTTTTGCCTCCTTCTCTTCTTTTTTGTGTCTTTTGCTTAAAGCTTTTCAACAGTTGTCAAGTAAGTGAACTCAATTATTTTGCCGCCGCCGTCACCTTTACTTCTCTCTCTCTCTCTCTCTCTCTCTCTCTGCCATTTTTGGTTTGTACATTTTGCGTCTGCCATTGAACTCAAAACGCAATAAAGACGCACATTAGGCATGATTTTTTCGTCTTTTTCTACTGCTTTATTTTTTGTTTTATTTTTTTTCGGGCGTGCACGAAACAAACTTAGAGATACTTTTGCGACGCAATTAACAACGCCGTAAGAACTTAAAACGAATCGATTTGAGTTGAGTTGAATTGAGTTGAGTCAGACAACGACAACGACATGATTCTGCCATTAGAACATTTCGCTTTAGGTGTGTGCGCGACCTTAGTTTTTGGTGAGGGCAAGGGAAGGTGGGTTTGTGTGGTCTGAGGCAACTGTGTGCCAAAAGCAAAATAATAATAATAATAATTATTTATAATATAATTTAATATTGAACACATTGAATATTTGTGTGAGTAAAATTTCATTATTTGTCGACAACATTATTGTGTCTTTGTGCCTTCAATTAACGCAATTAATGAAGCACAACAACAACAACAACAAGAACAGCAGCAAGTAATTATAATTTGTTGTTGTTGACAGCTTTGCTGGACAGTTGATTGATATGGAAATTATCTGTTGAAATATTGATTTTTATATTTAATAAGTTGAAATTTTAATCAAAAATTTTGGGAAGAGTTTCTTTGAAAGCCATAAAATATACACGACTTTCAATATAGTTTGAAGTCAAGGCTAGTTTTTTGTCAATTTCAGCGTAAATACTATAAAGAAAGCGAAAAAAAAGTGAGCGCAAAACAATTTCCGTTGTAATGCATACGCCTTCAATAAATATTACACATACGTCATGTTGAACCTGCAATAAAAGCTCAATTATTATTTTATATTTATTGACTTTTCTCGTAAAATCTGACAACAACAATTTGTTTTATTTAAACTTACAAATGCCAAATGTGTAAACGAACTGCAAATAAATATTTAGGCAACGAAGTCGGGGAAAAAAAAATGCAACAATAACATTTTAATTATTTATTTCAGTTTGTTTTTTTTTATTGTTGGCTTTTTTTTTTACACATTTGCCATTTGTTCGTTCGTTTATTGTTTTGTGTGAATGGAAAAAGTTGTTGAATTTACTCGACTGTAAATAATGACCGGAAGTGCATAAAATATACATTGTTTTTCTTATTGTTGATTGTTTGCTTAATTTTTGTTTGATTTTCTTTTGTTTTTGAGCAACATTTATTTGAAACGAATACATTTTTTTGCATTTGGATATGAATTTATTATTATTTTTAGTTTACTTTTTTAATTATTACTATTCTTTGTTATAATACAAGTTTTTTTTATATTATTTACATATTTTGCAATATTTGTTATATTTTATTTAATGTATTATTTTATTACTATTAAAGTTTATAGTTGTTAAATTTTTGTGTTTTTTAATTCAAAAATTTTTTTGTTTTTTGTAATTTTAACAGTAATTATATTTATAAACCTTTTTTAATTTCAATAGTAATTCTTGCATAGAGTTAAATATATATACATATATACATGTTTTTTTTTTTTGCATTTCCCTGTTCTTTTAAAATTTTTATTGTTTAATATTTTGTAATAATTTCTGTCAATTTTTGTTTTATATTTTTTTTTAAATATTTTTTTAAACATTTTTTTTATGAATTGAATTTTTTGATTTGTATTTGCATATTTCTCGTTTTTATTAGATTTAAAATTCAAGATTTGCTTTCGTTTCATTTGTTAACTTGTTTTCTTAGCCAACGAAACTTCATTTTCATATAAATATGTTTTTAACGCGTATAAAATAAATGAAAAACTAAACAAATTATTCAAGCAAACATTGAAGTCGCACACATTTTGCACCAACTATTGCCATCTCACTTGCACATGCAAACGATGCGTTTATTTACACGCTCTTTCGCTCCTCGTCAACGATCTCTGTGCTGAAGTGTAATTTCCGTTCGAGTTTTACTGCATGTCGACATCGTCTTTCTGCCATAATTGCATTACATTGTTGCAAAGTGTGCTCGAGACTGGTTGCGCATACGCCCTGTTGTTCTTGTTCTCGTTGGTATTGGTGTTGTTGTTGTTGTTGGTTGGCCGCATTTTGCACTTCACTCTGTTGCTGTTGCTGTTGCTATTGCCACTGCTGACAGTCTTCCGGTTGCTCTTCGATGTCAGTGCAGAAAGTTTATGCAAATTTAAAACAAGTAAAACTAAAACAACAAAAACGATACAATATACAAAACAGAAAAAAGAATACAAAATATAAAACAAAGAAGCAAAACTAACTGCAAAGGTAAAGTGATTTTCTATTGCAATTTCCTGACCTTATTCACAGCGTGTCGTCGTCGACGTCGACGTTGGCTTCGGCATGTCATTGTTTGTCTATTTTGCTGCCGCTGTCGTTGTCTGTCTGTCTGTCTTTCTTACCAACAGTGCAACATGCAATTCTAGTTAACATGGTTACTGTTGTTTTTTGTGTTGTTGTAGTTGTTGCATTGACACAATGTTGGCGCAAAGTTAATTATCGTCTTATTAAAACTGTACATTCTTTTTCTTTAAATACTTTGTAAAACTTTTGCCACAACAAACTTTAAGGCGTGGCAGTTGAAAGCACAGTTTTATACAAAATAAAACTAAAATATACGCCTAAGTTTTTATATATACAACGAACACATTCGTCAGTCTAACATGCAAATCAAAGCACAAGTTGCAATGCATGCAATAAAAATTTGACGTATGTGTCGTGTTGTGCTGATGTGACATAAGCGTAGACAATATTGATTTTTTTTTATTTGCTTAAAAATGCATTATTTAATAATTGTCTTAACTTCATTGTACTTGCAGATGACGTGGAACGTTTAAAGCCACAAAAACGCGGTTTCTTTCAATCGATTTTATGCTGCTGGCGACGTAATCGAACAAAAACAAATCAAAATGGTACACAAATCGATGGTTCAACAACACCGCCACCGCTACCGGACCAACAAAGGTACCTACTACCTCAAATTAGGCACTCGGATATGCATAAAAAATGCATGGTCATCGATTTGGATGAGACGCTAGTGCACAGTAGTTTTAAGGTAAGTTCAACAAATATGCCAAATAATGTTAACTAAGCTCAATACCAAAATGAAAGCAAACAATGAAATTGAAACCAAAGCAATAACAAGCAGAAAAAAAAAGATCAAAACAAAAGCAAACCAAACAAGCATGAATTAAGTAAAATAAGCTACTTGAATACCACAAGCGTTCGTCAAGAGAATGCAAACTTTTAAAGTTAAATAAGTCTGTGTGTGTGTGTGTATATACTAACACTTGCAAGTACCCAGAAGGACATTTTTTAACACTTTGACGAAAAAGACATCCTAAAATGCCTTCCCAAAGAGAAAATGAGAACGCCTTGACGAAAAAGGCATTCCATAATGCCTTCCCAGAGAGAAAATAAGAGTATCTTGACGAAAACACCATTCAAAAATGCCTTCCCTAAGAGAGTATTCCCTCTCATTGAGTATCTTGATGAAAATGCCTTCCCAGAGCGAAAATAAGAATACCTTGACGAACAAAAGCTTTCTACAACGTGTTGTTATAAAGTTTATTGTAAACCGTTTCCCTTTGACGGTGGCTTGAAACAAGCACAGAAGGACTTTCACACGCTTAAAGCCTTCAAAAAACGGTCACCCTTGTGTAAAAGGAAATCAGCCAGGTAAGGTTTAAGCAAGGCCTGAAACATTCCAAAAAAGTCTTATGGAACGCCTTGTGAAGTGATTAAATTTTCTTCTGGGTATTCCACACTGCTTGCATATATGTACATATATAAGTACATAAGTGTGTATGTGTGTGTGTGCATGCATATAATGTGGCATTAGTAATATGTCTGTCTATTTGTCGCTCCATGTCAGACCCTATGTCGATCTGTCCGTCTGTCTGTCTGTTTAACCATGACTACGGTGCGTCATTGCCTGCTTTGCTTTGTGCTTAGTATTCCCAATGCACTTTACATGCTTTTACCTTTTGTTGTCGTTGTTGCTGTTGTTTTTGCTTATTTCAAATTTGCTTTCAATTGTCTACCAACAAATTGCAACACAGCAAAAATAAACTAAAAGTAACCACACACACCACAACAACAATAACACGCGCACACACTCACACACAGACACACACACATGTGCACACTAGTCTAACATGCACCACAATGAAATTTTACTTTTCTGCACACAAAAATTGCCAGACATATTTACCAACACTAACAACAATTGACTTAACTAAAATAGAAAATAAAAGATAAACCACCAACAAAAACAGCAACAAAACTACTCGTTGAACTTCACTTGAAACAACAACAAACAGCGAACTCCGCCACTGAATTGCTTTTGGAACACTTGACTAAATTTTGAGACTTGTCTGCCTTCGGCATTTGCTGCATTTTTTTTTTTTTTGTGACTGAAGTTGGCAACTTTGGAGAGTGCAAAAAAAGGAAGGTGTTTTAAAAAATTGGCTTAAATGTAATCAGAAAAAAAAAATAGTTAATAACAAGCTTTGTGGCATTGAAGTGTCGGTTTGAGCGTTTTAGACTAAAACTTCTTTAAAAGTTTAATGCAAAAAATAAAATAAATTAAGAACTCTTGAGTCACTTAGCTTAAAACCGAGAATAAAAGTAAGGGACAAGGTTGCCACTTAGCGAATCTGCAGTAAAATATAAAATTTAAAATATTATGCATTTAAATTTTTAATGCAGAGGGTTTTATTAAATGAAAATAAGAAACAAATTGATAAAACACAATTTAATACAAATGGGAGTGAACAAAGTGCAAGAACAATTAGTATTATTGCTTTGTTTCATGCCAAACGTTCCTGCATTAATTAGTGTGTACAAGACTCAGCTTATTCTGACGCGCGTCAACAGTGTCGCCGTAGAAGAAGAAGAGCTACTAAAATACCAAATTAAACTTCATTGCGCAACATTTGAAAATTTCAATGTCAAACACGCATGTAATCATCATTTGGCGCGCGCACACACAAAATTATGTCGCCGTGTACTTAAATATGCAAAAAATATTACGCATACGTCGCGTATTTTCACATTTCATGTATTCTGCAAAAACAGAAACAAAAAAAAAAAAAGAAGACAAATTCTGAAATATATTCGTTGTGGCTAAAAATAAACTAAACACTTTATAGCAGTTGAAGCAACAACCTGAATTTAAATGACACTCCATGCCACGCGTATACACTTAGCTTTAGCCGACCGAACTCACTTAGCCCGACAACAGCACCGAGCACACAGGACTCATTTCCAATTATGCCAAATGTGTTTTGTTTTTGTTGACGGTCGCGTTGTCGCTTCACTTTGTCAGGTTCATGGTCTATGAATGTGAGAGTGACACTGTCTGCAACGTACAACGCTTCTATGTACATACAGGTGACTCTTTCCCTCTCCCTCTCTCACTCGTTAGCGCTAGGTGCCTGTCAGTGTTACCTAAGTGGCACACCTCTCCAGACATTGCCTGTCGCTCTATGTTGCTCTACGACAAACCGTCAACAAAAACAAGCCAAAGCATTAAATTAATATTATGGAATTTTCCTTCCGTTTCCACCAACTTTTTTAATATTTTTTTTGTTCGGTTTTTTACTACTTACAGTAACAAAAACAACAACAATTTGCACCCTCATACACTTTGTCCTTTAGTCTAGTATTACCTTTTAGTCATAGTTAAAATGTTTGCATTAACTGATTGGGTTCGAGTGTTTTTGTTTTTTTTTTCAACGATACAAATCGATTGGCTGCGCAATCAAAATTGGCTGATGAAATGTCAATTGTTCATATATTTAATTAGTTTGTTATTTATTCATTTAATTAGTCTAACCATTTATAATACAAAAGTGCAATTAATTTTAAATTGATCTTTTTAATTAAACAACTCGCGAAGTATGCACAATTTTTTTGTTTATTTTATTTTTGTTCACAACAATTTTACAGGCTGTGTTTATTTAGCAGACAGTCAATTAAATATGAATGAAAAATGTATGTGCAAAAAAAATCAATTATTAATTTTAATATACTCTCTGTTCATTACAGCCAATTCCAAATGCTGATTTCATAGTACCAGTGGAAATCGATGGCACCATACATCAGGTGTACGTGCTGAAACGGCCACATGTGGACGAATTTCTACAGAAAATGGGCGAACTATATGAGTGTGTGTTATTTACAGCATCACTAGCCAAATATGCCGATCCAGTTGCCGATCTGCTCGACAAGTGAGTCCACAATTTGACAATTGCAACAAAAACCAGTGTGCTAATGATATTTTTAAACTTTTCCAGATGGAATGTATTTCGTGCAAGACTGTTTAGGGAATCATGCGTTTACTACAGGGGAAATTACATTAAAGATTTGAATCGTTTGGGTCGTGATCTACAAAAGATTGTCATTGTTGATAATTCACCAGCGAGTTATATTTTTCATCCAGATAATGCGGTAAGTAAAACTTTTTTGAAACGAGTTGTCAACTCATGTTTGATATGCGATCTTACATCGTATGTAAAATACGAACAACTATCACATACAATAGTCTAGTGTGCAGAAGCAAATTATTGCACCTGGCAGCATTGTCTGTCTGTGTGTAGTGATGGCTGTGTGTGACATTTGTGAATGACACCTTTTGCATAAAAACTGAACTTATCTTTTATTATATTTTGTTTTTTAATGCTTTGTAGGTTCCTGTCAAATCCTGGTTTGATGATGTCACCGATTGTGAGCTGCACGAGTTAATACCGTTATTTGAAAAATTAAGCAAAGTTGATTCGGTTTACTCGGTGCTTTGTAATTCGAATAATCCACTTAACAATCATAACAATCAGCAACAACCGTCACAGCAACAACAACAACAACAACAGCAGCAGCAACAACAACAACTGCAACAAGCGCCGCAACAACAGCAGACAATTGCTGCCACCACAGTCATCACGCAGGCAACGACATTATCAACGCCTACAATATTGACGTCACAGCAGCAGCAATCGCAGTCGCAGTCGCAATCGCAGCCGCAGCAACAACATGCAAGTCCGCCCAATCAAAGCGATTTGAGTAATAAAACGTAACATCAGTGGGAACTGATGTTTATAAATATTTAATTTTATTAATTTTAATTGTTTTTTTTTGTCTTTTCTACAAAACAAAATGAAAAGTAACAAAAAAAAAAAACGAAAAAAAAAAAATACAGAAAGTAAAGAAATACATATGTTACACTTCGGTCACATCGAAGCGCATATGCCCTACGCACAAGCAGGCAAAAGAGTCCGTTGGTCCAATAAAATTGAATCCAAACAATTTAAAGTTTCAAACTGACAATATATCAGCTTTATGTAACAATGGGCCTATGTGTCAAACCATCACGTGTAAAATGCCGCATTACAATATTGAAGAGTTAAAATTGGCAGCCGTCCAACAGCTTCCGACACGTTTTTCTATCGATAGTATCGACAATGAAAATGGTCATGTGACCGCCATGAATGTGAATGTCAACAAAAAGGAAATTTTTCCAAATTGGTCATCTGTCGTTGTTGAATAACTGTTTTATTCAGCTGTGAAAACAAAGTTTAAAGTTCTGTTTTGTCGCAAAAATTAAAGTGAATCAAATTTTAAATATTTATAAACAGATCAGTGTAAGCTCTTTCACACTCTTGTTTTGCTACGTGTGCAGGGCATATAATAAAATTCAAGCAGTCAAGTAAATCTGTATGTAAGTCGCGTCACTCTTTTTGTTATTTTTTTTAAATTTTTTTGTAACTTGTGTCCATTTTAATTGTTTTTGTGTTTTGTTTTTAATGTATCAACATTTGATTAACATTTAATTCGTTTAAATTCATGCCGCGCGCTTTTGTTTCGATTGCAATTTCAATTACAATATTTACATTTAAATATATTCCTTACTTGAGCAAAAGTTAAGCAAGCAAGCAAAATGGTATATACACATACATAAATACATATATAGATACATAGTTAAAGACAGATACGAGTACATACTACTTTTTTATGTATTTAAGCAAATATGAAAAACAGAAACAAGAAAATAAATAAAAAATGAAAATATTTATATATATATATGTATACATATATGACATTTAACTTTTATATATATACAAAAAATAAAAAAAAAGAAATATAAGCAAAAACAAATAAGCAAAACCATATGTATACATGTGTAAGTGTGCGTGTATATACTGTCAGTGTATACACTCAGAAAAACAAAAACAAAAAATATATGCGGTAATAAAAAATAATATAAAATTAATTTATTAATTAAAAAGCAAGGCAAGCTTCAAAAAAATGTTAAACACATACATATGAGCAGCAAGAAATGAAAATCAAATGAATTAATTTAATTAATATATAAATAGTTTTATATATTTTTATTAAGCAAACTAACAAGCGATAATATTTCATGTTGAAGCCAAATTACACAAAAACAAAAAATACATAAATGTTTCTATAGAAATTCGCAAAAAACAATCCTCTGCTAAAAAAAACCTTACTCATGTAAAATTCTCTGAACTTCTATTTAAAAAAAAATAAATAAATAAAATAAAATTTGTAACAAAACAAATTCTTCTATATTTTAACAACATTCACTTTCAAATTGTGCGCTGCCTTTTGAGCTTTTCATAAACAAAAAATAAATAAATAAAAAAAAAAAAACTTTTTAAATTAAGTTAAAAAAAAAAAACTGTCAGCGTTTAACAAAATGACCAAAGCAAACCAACAATAAACACGCGCGTTCACACATCTATAATTGTAAATAAAAAAATGAGAAAAAAAAACGTATAAATTTTTAACGCAACTCGAAACTATTTACACATTTTAATGTAATTTTGCTATTAAATATTTTTTTGCTACACTTTTGCAACTAAAAAGAAAATGTATAAATAAAAAAAATTAAAAATAATTGCTTATGATAAAAAAAAATACAAAATATTACATAAAAGCTGAACCCACCTAAATGAAAAGTTTCGCAGACGGCGCGCAATTTGAAAAATCTTTCTGCGCTTCGCTGATATTTGCAAAGAATATAAAAACAAAAAAAAATACAACATTTGAAAAACCATTAAATTATTAATTTAACCCAATGACAAATCCTGCAATAAGCAAGAAAAAAATAATAATAATATTAATAAATAATAATGGAACTTTCTAATTGGTATAAACAAATCTGAACGTTGTAAACGTTATTTTTTTATATTTTACAATAATAATGTTAGTGTGTAAACTTATATCATAGGCTTAAAAGAAGTTGAAGATGAAATAGACGAAGAGAGTTTGACAAGACAAGCGCAGAGAATTACATTTTAACAAAGCTATCAAATAATGTATGAATTAATTAATTAATGCAAATAATAAATACATAAAACTTTTAGTTTGCTTCAATATAACGTGAAATAATCAAATGAAATTTAACTAAAATTTGTTTTAATTTCAACATTTGAATTAATTTATTATAGAAAAAAAAAAAAAACAACAACAAAAACACCGCAAAATGAAGTAATAATTAAAAAAGCAAAAACAAAAAACCTATATTTTTTAACAAGAATCATACATACATATATATAATTCAATATATATATGTGCATATTAATGTAAAACTACTTAACTTTATTAAATATATATCAACAAAGAAAAAAAAAAAAAAAACAAAACAACACGCAAAACAATAAAATTAAATAAAAAAAAAATATAAAAAAAATCAAACAAAGCCTGATTCAGTTCAGTTGTTTTTTGTTTACCTTCAAGTGTGTTAAGTTGGCTGCAGCTTGGACAAAGTTATTTATTTTGTGTCTGTTGTCGGTTCGTTGTGTTTTTAGTTTGAATTCTGCAAAAAGACAACTTTGAATTGTGAATAATATAAAAAACAGTAAATTTGTGTCGATTCGCTTTACTTTTTATCTGTGCTCGTTGGTTAATTGTTGAATTGTTAGCAAACTCATTGCATTTCTTGCACTGCGTCAAACTAAAAGAAGAAGAGAATGCAGCTTGCGGCAATTTAGCGACTGCGCTATAGACAAGAGCATGGCAGAGGTTTACGCAACTGCGCAAAAGCATACCTATTAAAATATTTGTGCAGTCATTTAATGAACATTAGAAATTCACTACATTGAAAGGACTGTATCCCAACATTCATTAAGAATTTGTGAGAATTCGAGCTGATTTTACATAAAATGTGGAAAAGAGGTGAGTTCCGTTTTGTTTCTGGCTCATAGAGGAAATGTAATGTCAGATTCTAAGAATATAGAATAGTCATTATATTCGAGAAAAGTTCTGACGTTGTCCAAACTTCTTGATCGGTTGTTGTAAACAGTCCAATGATTTTGCATTTATTTAATCGGCTCATGATAAAATCTGATAGTAAAATTCGTTTTATTTCATCTTTATTATTCCTTTATTTAGCTTCATACTCACAAGACATTTTCGTATATGAACTTTTTTTTGTTTTCTGGCTTCTTAATTATAAGACTATAAACTAAACAATTAATAAATAATTAAATAATTCCTTTACAAATTTTTTTTTTAATTACAATTCACATATACACACGCACACATACACACACGTCGCTTCTGCATTTGCCAAGAAGACGATACCTGACCTGACGAAAACGACAGCCAAGACAATTCATTTGTTTCATTGTGTATGTGTGTGTGCATTACTTTTATTTGTATCTATGTTACACATTTAGAAGCTGTGGGTTTATTTTGTTTGTTTAAATTTATTTATTATAAAGTAACGATTCCCTCAATTTAACAGCTTACAAATAGACAAGTACATACGAGTATGTTTGTATATAAATATTTAATAGTTGCGTCATTTTATTTAATATTTTTTTTTTGTTTTTATACTTGTTATTAGATTGTAAATAGAAAATAATACAAAACAAATCTAAAATACAAAATACATCGAAAAGTGTTTTGTTGTTGTTTGTTGTGTTGTTTTTCCTTTGTTTTATTGAGTGTAGATAGATTTCTGCTTGCCATTTCAATTTGTATCGCTTTTTTATTTACTTATTTATTTTTTTAATTTTAAATTTAATTTGCAACATTGATTTTTATTTATTTATTTAAATAGTAATTTTTGTATATATTTTACGCGTTAAATGCAATTTAAGTAACGTGTCGCTATATTTTGCATTAATGAAATGAACAAATTTTTCAAAAATATTCAATCAATGCACAAAATTGTGTCCTTTGTTTGATATTTTTATGTTTTTTGTTTGATAATAACATTTGTTAGGCGAACGTGTTTAATTTTAATATTCTATTTATGTTTATTTATTCCAACATTGCTTTAGAACAACGCTCTTTACGTCAATACATATTTATGAAGGATGTCACAAAACACATACTCTTATGTTACACAGGACGCCGTACCACATAAGATAGTCAAAGAACCAGTTTCAATGTTAGGCTGTCGTATGCGATGTGTGTCACTATGTAACATAAGAGTGTTAATACGATTTTTACTTTTCGCATTTTCCTTTTCAGTTCTTCATTGACTGATGACTTTCTGTGACATCCTTCTTGATAAGATATAATTACTTTAGCCGCTTCGGTGTAGTTTATACTTGTTATAATGCAAATAATTTGTATTCAAGTGTATCTTTACTTGTGTGTCTGACAACAGATACAGATATGCTGCTCTGATCGTATTGAGTCAGCTAACGAAATTATGTTTTATTTATTTATAATTTTTTTTTTATTTCATTTACATTTATCCATACTATCCTTTATGTACTCTGCGTGTGTGACTAGACTAGTGATTTTTTTTTTAAATATTCTCAATGAGGCATTTTTTTTTTTATATATATAAGACTTGTTAAAAATTCTATGCACTTAAATTAGAATAAGTTTACATTTATTTTGGTGTTGCTTCAATTCGCGCTTAAATTTACATTTTATTATTGAAATTTTACAGAGAAAAGGCATAAAAATTGTTTAAAATATGTTTGGAGTTCTTTTTTTTTTGCTTTGTTTTGTTGTGATTTTGTTTTTTTTTATCCATTTGTCTTAAAATGTGCGTTTTTGTGAATATTTTAAGAAACATTTTTAAAGCATTTCGATTATTAAACTTGTGGTTTGGCATTTTTAACAGTTTAAATTTATACAAAATTTGTTTATTTTTTTGTTGTTTATTAAAAAAAAAATTGACGAAAAATGTTTGTTGAATAAAATATTGCAAAATTGTTAGGCGCTTCATTATTATTTTAATGATACAACTATTGCTTAAATTTATTGTTTGTTATTTATTAATTTAATGTCTTTTATAATTTCAAAATTGTATTTTTCTTTTTGTTTCTTTTTTACTTTCAATCATTTGTTATTAATTATTTGACTAATTTTGGTTAAATTTTTGCTAATATTTGTTAATTTTGCTTTTTTGTGTATCATTATTCATTTTTTTATTGCTATGACGACAACGAATGTGTTTTTTTTTTTTTTTTTGATTTGTGTTGTGTTTTTGTTTTTTCTTGTTAAATTGCAAAAAAGTCACTTTAGTCTTAAATTGTATAGCGAAATATCTCAAGTGAAGAAACAGTGCAAGTTAAGTGAATTTTGTGGTGGGGTTTTGTTTTTTGAGTTGAATTGATTTTAAGTAGATAAAAAATATACAAAGTGACTAATTACAGACACACACACACATGCATACGAATTGCATACTGATCGTATGTAATTATAGATCCGAAATCGGTTTGCGATGGCGACGACATGACTGATATGTCGCTCTTTGTTGTTGTTCTTGTACTGTATTACGCTACATTATCGAAACACTGACCAAATGAGCCAAAAATGAATTTAAACGCGTGAAATATACAAAATAAATTAAAGAAAATTAAATACAAAATGTAAATAAATTAAAAAAAAGGTTAAATGATAGTGCGCACGCTAAACACACTAATAGCAGCACTATTTAAAAATCGTCGTGGTGACAACGGCAGCTTATACAGAATTCACACACTAACTCACTGGGGTCAACAAATTACACAACAGTGAAGCAACAACACATAACGCGCAGCGTCGAGCGGTGTAAATAATACTAGCACAAAACGCTAAACTATAATACAATAGTGAAAAAGAAACAAAATACATATGTACGAATGTGGCGCCACGCATGTATACAGCTTAGACATGCGCTATGGGCGCCTTACGCGTCATCGCATCCCGATTGGATTTGTCCTACACGTATTGATGATCACCAATGCCGCCATCAGCGGTACCATCAGCACGCAATAGCGGTTCCTTTTCAATGGTATGATGCACCTGTGTTTCATAGTCGTAGAAATTCATCCAATCGACGCGTTTCGGTTGCACTAAACCAAAGCAGCTACACTCAAGAAAGTCGATAAGATTGTGGAATGGTCCGCGCGTGAATGGACTATGGCCGCCCTTGGCCTGGAAGTGTCTATAGCGACCGCGATTCATGCGCTCGTTCGTTGTCATGCCCAGACAGATGACCTGATATGTCTGGCAAATGGTGAGCAAGATGACCCACGACATGTGCAACAAAGCATTGCCCATGACCCAACCGACCCATGCATTACAGTTGCCAATCGCCTGCATTGCCGAGAGCAGATCTGTGCACAGAAAATGTTAATAAAATATATAAATATCAAACAAAAACAAATACATACCATCAAAGTGCACATTGCATTCATTCATGTAGTAGTAGGAACCGCCGTATAACATCCAGCTGCACATGATCAACAGCATCCAGAGGAAACCCATGAAGTATGCGTGATTTTTGAGACCGATACAGTTGCCCACCCATGGGCAATGATGATCGAAACGCGCCACGCAGCGATCGCACACCGAGCAGTGTTTCGAACGTATAGGCCGGCGAACGAGGCAGCCGGAACAGAAGGATGCCGGCTCAAAACCAATGCCGCCACGTTCCGAGAGCTCGACAATGGTCTGCAATATAATCAAATAGAAATTACTTGTCCTCTTTCTTTCTTTATGTGGAACATACCTTAAAACGTTGCTCCTTGGTCGGTCGTATTATGCCGGGATCGCCTTTCCATGATTTGAGAAAGCAAAGCCAAAGTACCAAAGAGCAGGAGAGAAAGGCGATAGTGGCAGTAAGTGATACAGCATCATCGATGTACATTAGCCAAGTGACGTAGAACCATGCCTTTGTCGCAAGGTAGACGCTAAGCGGCAGTAGCGTCAACAGATGTTCATCGAAGAGTGTTTTGCCAATTGTGTGAAAGGTTGCATACAAGCAACCGAGCAGGAAAAACTTGATTATGTACAGAGTGTTAAGCGTAAATACAACGCCGGCGAGATAAAAGGCTGTAAATGGGCAAGCTACCATAGACCACCAACGCAGTCGCTTGTCATGGCGTACGCGTGAATAGAGTGTGCGACGTTGCAGTGATGAAAGTGACGCATCACGCACACGATCCATTACCTTGGCACCGATCCAGATGGCGCCACTTTGCGCTTCGAGCATCGTTAATGGCGTTTCGCCACGCATATTGGGCACGTCCAGCGATGCCTTCGATTTGAGCACCAGTGTTGAAATGGCCGTGGCATTGCGCGCCAGTATGGCCCAATGCAGCGCTGTATTGCCGTGTGTGTAGTCAACCATGGCGGGATTGGCGCCCAGTGTGAGCAGCAAACGCACTGGATCCAAGGCACAAACCTTGTTTAAACAGAAGCAACAGCATTTAAGACAAATATATTCATAAAGTCATGCCAACTTACCTTCCATGCAGCCCACATTAGTGCTGTCATGCCACCGCGGTCCTGCAGATTGGGATCAACACCTTTGGCTATGAAGTACGCGACCAACGCTGTATGTGCGAACTGTGCCGCTATGTGTATGCACGAGCAGCCTTCCGCGTCACGTATACGTGGATCAGCGCCGGCCGCCATCAGAAGTACAACCGCACCCAAATGACCTTGCCGTGTCGCCCAGTGCAAAGGTGTTGCATTCAATTCGCCGCCAACCGCATCAACGGTGGCGCCTTTCTCGAGAAAATAACGTATAATATCACGTCGGTTATTAATTGCCGCCCAGTGCAATAAAGTCACAGTCTCGCTATCCGGTTGATTGACGTCCCAACCGGCCTCGACAAGTTCACGTACGCGCGCTATCGCGCCATACTGTGTCGCCTTAACAATGTCGAAGCCACTGTAGTCTGGCTCCACGGGCGCGGTGGGTGGTTGCTGTGCTATAAGCGCAGCTTGTCGTTCGCCATCTATCGCTGTCTCACCGCCTGGTACGCACGAACCAGTCGTCGCTGCGTTGCAGGCGCTTTGGTACATTTTGTTCGATTTTTTTTGTTCACCTAATCTCCGCTTATTGAATAATTTAGCTGAGCTGTTTACACTTATCGTTGTCGTCGAAGGACTCACGCAGTGAGTGAGTATGTGTGTGTGTGAATCACTTTGCGACTTTTTGGTGCTCCCCCACCACTCCTCAGTTACCCTAACATTACGTTCTTTCTTCTCTCGACATGCATGCACCCACTATTTTTATTCACTTTTACACTTTAAACTTAAATTATCTGGTTCACGTTTCTTCACATTAATATACTTTTAAATAATCTTAAATAATTAAACGATTCGGTGCATAATCTTTTTTTTAGTCCGACCGAATTTTTTTTGTTTCGCCCCTTGCGCGACTGCTACGTCTCGGACCGACAAAACGAACCTCACCACCGAAAGACGTCAGTGTGTCCAAATGGCGCATTCGCTTCTCGAAAAAAGGAAGAAGAAGAAGCCGTCTTTGATATCAAAAAGTTAGCTACGCTTATGCTGGCTTGAATTGCTGATTGTCATGGGCCGCTTCAATATTCATTTGTCGAAAGACACCAATTTGTGTAACATTGGGAAGAAGAAGCAGGGAAGTGCAGAAAATATTGGACAGCCGAATGTGCGCCTGTGATTGTATGTCCAGTTTGGCTATTTCATTTTGGGTGGGGCCTTTTCTCTCTTCTTCTTCTTCTTGCTGACTACCAACTTTTGCGGCGTTTGCGAATTCCAAACGTCAAAACTCTCATCACTAATTTGTAATTTGCGCGGGATGTCCGCGGACTTAAAAATTATAGGAATTTCGCAAAAACTGTCTCAAGCACATTTTACAAAATGAGTGGATTTGCAAACAAACGCAAATTTGCAAATGGAGCAGCAAATGGTCGTCCACAGAATGGTGGCGCACCAAACGGGCAACCGAAAAAGCCCAGGTAAGAGGAAGACACATGCTTTGTTCGTGCATTTTTTTTTATCACAAGAATTGCAACTTTTGCAGAAATGCTGAGGATGATGATGATGATTTTGGTGGCGATTTCGATGCCGATACAGTAATGGAAGGCACTGAGGAATTGGACCAAACTCAACTCTTTGGCGAGGGACCAGAAAATCAACAGACATCCGTTAAGTGGTCGCGTGTTGATCCACCGGAGCTCGACCCTTCGGAATATACGCTGACATTTCAGCAAATTGATGTAGAGAACTATGTAGGACAGCCATTGCCTGGCATGCCGGGCTCACAGATTGGTCCGGTGGCAGTGGTGCGCATGTTTGGCATTACAATGGAGGGCAATTCAGTGTGTTGTCATGTGCATGGCTTCTGTCCTTACTTTTACTTAGCAGCGCCACGGAACTTTGAGCAGCGACACTGCCATGGCTTGCGCGAGGCGCTGGACAAGAAAGTGCTCGCAGATATACGCAACAACAAAGAGAACGTGCAGGAGACGGTGCTGGAAGTGCAGCTGGTGGACAGACTGAATATACATGGCTATGAAGGCGATGAGAAACAACGTTATATAAAAATCACCGTAACGCTGCCAAGGTTCATTGCTGCAGCATCACGATTGCTCAAACGAGAGGTGATAATGTCTGAATTTGATTTCCAAGACTGTCGTGCCTTTGAAAATAATATTGACTTTGACATACGCTTTATGGTGGAAACAAGTGTAGTTGGCTGCAATTGGATTGAACTGCCAGCAGGCGAATGGCGTCTGCGTGGACGTAACTCAAAGCCATTACCAGAATCACGTTGTCAAATCGAGGTGGACGTTGCATATGACAAATTCATATCGCATGAACCTGAAGGTGAATGGTCGAAAGTGGCGCCGTTTCGTATACTTTCGTTTGATATCGAATGCGCTGGACGCAAAGGCATCTTTCCTGAAGCAAAAATGGATCCTGTCATACAGATTGCCAATATGGTCATAAGACAGGGCGATCCTGAACCCTTTATTCGTAATGTATTCACGCTGAATGTCTGCGCGCCCATCGTAGGCTCACAAGTATTGTGCTACGAAAAAGAAACCGAACTACTTGAAAAATGGGCTGACTTTGTGCGTGAGGTCGATCCAGACATACTCACCGGCTACAATATCAATAACTTTGACATACCATATCTGCTGAATCGCGCAGCGCACTTGAAAGCCAAGAATGTCGAGTATCTTGGCCGCATCAAAAATATACGCTCCGTCATCAAGGAGCAGGTGTTGCAGTCGAAGCAAATGGGTCGACGTGAGAATAAATTTGTGAATTTTGAAGGCCGTGTGCCTTTTGATTTGCTCTTCGTGCTGCTGCGTGAGTACAAGTTGCGCTCCTACACATTGAACGCTGTCAGCTATCATTTTCTACAGGAGCAGAAGGAGGATGTGCACCATAGCATAATTACAGATCTCCAAAATGGCGATGAACAGACACGACGTCGTCTGGCAATGTATTGTCTAAAGGATGCTTATTTGCCACTGCGTTTGCTCGATAAACTTATGTCAATTGTCAACTATATGGAAATGGCGAGAGTGACGGGCGTCACTTTGCAATCGCTGCTTACACGTGGTCAACAGATCAAAGTTTTAAGTCAACTACTACGCAAAGCGCGCACAAAGGGCTTCATTATGCCATCCTACACATCGCAAGGTTCGGAGGAACAATACGAAGGCGCTACAGTCATTGAACCAAAGCGTGGCTATTATGCCGATCCCATTTCGACGCTTGATTTTGCCTCTCTATATCCCAGTATAATGATGGCGCACAATTTGTGCTACACTACGTTGCTGCAGCCGGGCAAGAAGGACAAATTGGGCTTGAGCGATGATCAAGTAGAGCGTACGCCGGCCAACAATACATTCGTCAAGGCTGAAGTGCGCCGTGGTCTGCTGCCCGAAATTCTCGAATCGTTGCTGGCGGCGCGTAAACGTGCCAAGAACGATCTGAAAGTCGAAAAAGATCCATTCAAGTGCAAAGTGCTTGATGGTCGTCAGTTGGCATTGAAAATCTCAGCCAATTCCGTTTACGGTTTTACGGGCGCTCAAGTGGGCAAACTGCCCTGTCTTGAGATCTCCGGCAGTGTAACTGCTTACGGCCGTACAATGATCGAAATGACTAAGAATGAAGTGGAAACGCATTATACTCGTGAGAATGGCTATGAGAATGATGCCGTCGTCATTTACGGCGATACAGATTCTGTGATGGTTAACTTTGGCGTAAAATCGCTTGAACGCAGCATGGAACTTGGCCGTGAGGCTGCTGACTTGGTGAGCGCCAAGTTTGTGCGTCCCATTAAGCTGGAATTCGAGAAAGTATATTTTCCATATCTGCTAATTAATAAGAAACGCTATGCGGGCTTGTATTTTACACGGCCGGAGACCTATGACAAAATGGACTGCAAAGGCATCGAAACGGTGCGTCGCGATAATTCGCCGCTTGTTGCGAACCTTATGAATACTTGCCTGCAAAAGTTGCTCATCGAACGTAATCCGGAGGGCGCGGTTGATTATGCCAAACAGGTTATTGCCGATCTGCTATGCAATCGTATTGATATCTCACAACTGGTCATCACAAAGGAGTTGGCCAAGACGGACTATGCCGCCAAGCAAGCGCACGTTGAGCTGGCCAGCAAAATGAAGAAACGTGATCCGGGCACAGCACCCAAGCTGGGTGATCGTGTGCCTTATGTTATCTGCGCTGCCGCTAAGAATACGCCCGCCTATCAAAAGGCTGAAGATCCATTGTATGTGCTGGAGAATTGTGTGCCCATCGATGCGAATTACTATTTGGAACAACAGCTGTCGAAGCCGCTGTTGCGTATATTCGAGCCTATATTGGGTGATAAGGCGGAGTCGGTATTGCTTAAAGGCGAACATACGCGCACACGCACTGTTGTCACCTCAAAAGTTGGTGGACTCGCTGGCTTCATGACCAAGAAATCGTCATGTCTTGGCTGCAAAGCGCTCATGCCGAAGGGCTACGAAACGGCGTCGCTCTGTCCGCATTGTGAGCCCAACATGAGTGAACTCTACCAGAAAGAAGTCTTTGTCAAACGCAATCTGGAGGAGAACTTCTCGCGTCTGTGGACTGAGTGCCAACGCTGTCAGGGTTCGTTACATGAAGAGGTACTCTGCTCGAATCGCGACTGCCCGATCTTCTATATGCGTCAGAAAATACGCATGGAATTAGATACACAAGAGAAGCGTGTACGTCGCTTCGGTCTGCCTGAGTGGTGATTGTGGAAGTGCATGTGCCTTGCATATGTTGCCTATTTGGTATGTTAAGTTTAAGTTATGTTTTTTTCTTTTCTAATATTTAATAATTTTATTATTACTAAATTTAAAGTTATTACAAATGTTTCGTTTTTTTTTTTTTTTTTTGTTTTTTCTTTATATAATTTAATATGCTTTGCGCTGTTGTTGGCCACCTCACCGATAACAATGATCAATGGCGATCATATGAGAATGAGGTGTGTATAATCTGGTCTCAGCTAAGGGCATGCGCAACAGGCGCGCCGCATAGTTGCCGTAGGTCAGTGGAACAATTTACATTTGAAGCGCGCTTTATTTGAAGTTGAAATAGCATAGGAGGAATTGCTTAAAATTACTAAGACGACAGCAGAAAAAGAAGTAAAGTAGAAGTTTACATTGATGAAATACGCTTTAGAAGTTTAGAAGTTACAACAAACATACACACACTCAGCCAATAAGGTTACAGCGTGTGGGACTATTTGCGGCTTTGCAGCGTATTGGATAGCCAATCCATGGCCTGATCTAAGCCTTCGCCTTTGGTCGCTGATGTTTTGAATATTTGGAACGTGCGATTTTTAAGATTTTCCAAGCCTAACGCATGATGCACTTCCGCTACTGTCATGCAGCCTTCCATGTCCTGTTTATTGGCAAGCACAACTAGTATAGCTCCAGCAAGTTCTTCTTCCTGTAAATGTAAGTGTTAATTAAATGTTTTTTATCAATATAGTATTAGTTTAGCAGCACACTACCCTAAGCATATAGAGTAACTCATCCTTTGAAATGCCTATTCGGTCCCGATCAGCTGAATCCACTACGTAGATAATAGCGTCTGTATTGCTATAATAACATCGCCAATACGGTCGAATGCTCGTCTGTCCGCCCAAGTCCCAGACTTGAAATTTTAAGTTCTTATATGTAACTTGCTCTACATTGAAACCGATTGTGGGAATTGTCGTCACCACTTCGCCGACCTGCAGCCTATAAAGTATCGTTGTTTTGCCCGCGCCGTCCAGGCCCAATATCAGTATGCGCATCTCCCTCGAACCGAGAAGGCCACGAAAATAGCTGAGTACGCCACCTGCAATAGGAATTTTTTTGTTGTGGTTCAGTCAGTAGTCTCTTTTTCTACCCATCCCCAAATTCGTTGACTCAGCCGGCGGCGGCACTGATTGATGTTGCCTGTTACGGTTCAACAACATTTTCACGAGCCGCCAGCTACTTACCCATGATATATGCACACACGTCAACTGGCTTTGTACAAATGCAACTTTCTGTGTACTTCTTTTATTGGTTTTTTTAATCAAAATATGTAAAAATGTCACAAATTTACACGTATTTTCGCGAAGTTATTGGACGACTAGTGTGGCTAAACTTCGAAATTAAAAATGTTCAATTTCGTACCTTAACATACTATACGACAGATATCGGGAAAATTAGCGCATTTTATAGGCTTCGATGCTAGCAACCCCTATGTTTGCCGGTAATCACAGGCAACATCCATCCATACCGCGGTTTGCGCAAAACCAATACTCCGCTCTTATGGTCATTGCACCGTACTCATGACCACAACTCCGATTGATTATTTTGACAACAGGCCAGTATGGCCATACTTTAAATATTTGTTTATCCATTTAAAAACAACACATGTTTGCATGAAAATGTACTGCGCATGAGTCCCAACAATAATGGAATCTGCCAGAAATAGTTTCTTTGGTGTGCTGCCAGTTAATTTACAACCGGAAGCATTCACAATAGCGTATTAACTGAGCAACACTACTGTTTTAAAAGTGCTGCCAAGCTGCCGGCGGCGGCCATTGAAATTTTCTGTCGCGTCGTCTGCAATTTTTCTGCGTGTATTTTTTCCTGCGTGAAAATTGAAGAAAACTGCCGCAAAAAGTGTTAATTTTAAGCAGATTGAAGTTTGAAAATGTAGCACATGTTTTGTTGCATCTATTTTAAGTTGAGTTTGTGTGCAGAACGTGTTATTACGCGTAATAAATTGGATTAAAAATTCGGTGCTCCACTGCCGCTATATACACACATACAAACGCACACGTACGCGAAAAGGCGTAGAAGCGACGCTGTCAACAAATTGTGCAAATTTATAATTTTTCAAAGTGTCGAAAACTAAAAAATCTCATACCAACATGACTTCGCCTTCACCGGCGAATAGTCCAATGCCGCCGCCACAGGCGCCAAGTCCAATGGCGCCACCATCACAGAGCCCTGCACCATCACCTCACAGTCCGTATGCACATCAACAGCCGGTACCACCGCAGGGGCCACCCGGTGGTGGTGGACCGCCTGGTGCGCCTCATATGCAAGGTCCACCACCACCCGGGCACCATGGGCCACCGCCACCCGGACATCCGGGCGGACCATACGGTCATCCAATGCAACATGGCCCGCCCGGTCAAGGCCCACCTGGGCCACCGCCCCAAGGCCATCATATGCCACCACATCACCAAGGCATGGGTGCGTAGTAATTAATTGGTTTCTTTTAAATATTATAAAAATACAATAATTCTTTTGTAGCACCACACATGGGCATGCAAATGCCACCATCTGGACCTAATATGCCACCCATGGGCTATCAGCATGTTATGCCGCCTAACGTAAGTCTAATTGTACGTGTTCCAGACCACAGCGTTACTAACAAGTATTTGGCTACATAGTCCATTACAATATTAACTCATTTTGCTTTATTTTTGGCAACTCAACGAGATTTGTTCACATTATTGTTTTAATTCAAACGCGCTTAAGAACTATTTGAATGTATACTCAGTTATTTGATTGGCTTCGGCGATGAGCTCACGCACATTCTTGGCCAGCTCTGGTGTCGAAGCACATGTCAGATCTGGTTTCATTATATCAAATTTGCCACCGGTCGTATGTTCGAGAACGCCACCAGCTTCAAGCAATACGATTGCACCACCAGCAATATCCCATGGCTTCAAATCCTCCACGTGATAGGTGTCAACTAAGCCACTGGCCACGTAGCAAAGTGTTATTGCAGCGCTACCAAAACAACGCGTCCTTTTAAGAGACATTTTACTCAATTCTTCATTTCTCTTTGAATTAAATTTCATGTTATTTACCCAGTCGCATTAGATGCTAATTTATATATGCGTTTAATATTCTTATCACGTACTGCAGGTGCATGTATGAGTGAGATTTCATAGGCCACCACAGCTTCGTTTATCTATAAGATACAAATTGCGACAATGAGTAAAATTTGTTATCAAAATGAGCTCTGCAAACTCATTCTGACTCTGACTGCACACAAACAAAAGTTTATTAACACTAAACCTACCGACACTTCATGTATACCTATTCCTACCACAGCGGGTCAAAATGACCCGTCATTAGAATTTTGCATATTTTACTATATATAGCGAAAAATATATCAATTAGGCCAACATGGTACTTTAATGAACAATATTCTTCAAATATCGGTTCAAAATAGTTAATATATTATATATAAAAAACATAAAACTAATACAGGAAAAAAATTAAGTTGTCTTCAATTGAATGAATTGATTTAATGAAATATAGAAAACAAATAAATAATATGCTAACTTTATTCATGATCACCGCTTATTTTGAAAATTTTTGGGTTCTCGAAGATTCGTTTTTTATATTTTCGAGGTTTTTTACCACAAAAAATACAAATCGAGGTTCAGATCCTATGCACGGGTCAAATTGACCCCTTGCGGTAGTTAGAGCACACTACTTTTATTACTCGGTAATTAAATTAACAAGATTTGAGTAAATCTTGAAAAACACATTCAATTGGTTTTTAAATAAAAGTCATAAATGCAAATGGCAATTTGGCAATGTTATTTTCAAAGAAATCCTGCCCAAAAGTTGAAAATGGGTCATTTTGACCCGCCTGGTAGGTTTAGTGTTAAATAATTTACTTGTTGTTGATTGTATATAAAGATAAATTGAATTTTATTGCTCAACCTGTTGAAGTCACTTTTGGTTGTCAATTGTAGAACAAAGCAGTATTTGTTTCTCGTCTCTTATGTTCTTTTTTTGTGTTTCTTATGACTTATTTATAAATCTGATATGATTATCTCAACCAAATTTTGTATAACCCTTTTTTTTTTGTTGTTTGTTCAAATTTTTTGTGTGTTTCATAACTTTTAACTGCCGGTTTTTTGTCTAGTAATTTTTTTTTAGTTTCATGAGCCAATGCTCCTTACCTTTGTTTTCTTGGAGACATGTATGCGTTCACCATTAAGATAAGCGCCATGTCCTTTATAAGCTGAGTAGATTTCATTTGCTGCCGGATTATAAACAATGCCCACTACGAGCTCTTTTTTCACAGTCAAACCGACTGAAATGCAACAATGTGGCACTTTTTGTATGAAATTTGTCGTGCCATCGATGGGATCAATAATCCATGTGGGCGCATCGGTAAGCACGGCTTCACGTTTCGAAGCGGCGGATTCTTCTTCGCCAATGAATAAGGATTCGGGAAATTCAGCCTTAAGGCCATCAATAATCATATCTTCGATTTGTTTGTCATAGACTGTAACCAAATCGTAAAATGCTGCTTTGGTAACAAAAATCGCTTTAGGTTTTTGAAAGCCTTCACGGAAGACCGGTCCGCATTTCATGACCAAGTCCAAGGCAAAATTGTAGTATTTTTTTAGTTGCTCCTCGCTCAATACGCTCATTTTGTTGTTGTTTTTTGAATACTGTTCAATTGACGGAAGTTTTTTCGTTCATTAATTATAATTTCTATGCTTTTTTTTTCTGATATTCTTCACCGCTCGGCTGCAAACGTTGACTGAACTCGAGTAAATTGCGTTTGAGTATAAAAGCCTTTCAATTAAAGATTGTCTCTCTCTCTGTGTGTGTGTTTTTTTCGGTAGCACATACACACACATATAAGTATATTTTTTTTATTTTCATTTTTTCATAGATATGTGTAAATTGTTTTTGTGTTCTTGTCACTTAACGCTGATGTTGTTGACGTACAAAGAGCATTAAAGTGATAAAAAGCTTCATTAAAAGCGCTTTCAACTTTGCCAAAGAGTTGTATTTTTAAATTTCAAACGCTCTTATCGCAAATATTAAATGTTATGTATTGCATGATAATCTGAATCATTTAATAATATTGAAAGAATCTAACAAATTGAGTTTGATTCTAAAGCTTTGAGGAAATCTGTTTCTGTTGCTCAAAACATTGTTTATTATTTATAGGATATTTTTTATTCGATATAGCCGAATGTAGCATGGTTATATTTTATTATTTCTCTGCGTCTTGCTCTCTTAGTCTTCATTTGCATATCGAGTTTTTGCATTGCATTTCAATCATTTAAGCCCAAAAGCTTTTGCTCTGTTTTATCAACACACACACATACACTCAAATATGTGTCTATAGAAAGCACGCAAGTGCACTTCTCGATGACAAGTGTCAGACTTTGAAATAATTAAAGAGTAAATTGTTAAATAAGTTCAGTTAAATTCTAGTTTCACCAGCGCGTAATTATATTTTTTCTATTACAAAAACAAAAAGGAATTTACAATAATAATAAATCAAAAATGTTACTGAACTATCAACAAGAAGAGGTAAATATAATTGCAATACAATTATTTACTTGTCATCCCCTATTGTTTTGGACTGATCAGCTTTGCGTATGAGTAATTCGATTTCTTTGCGCAATGGCTCAGTGCCTGCACAGATGAGATCAGGTCTCATAATCTCAAAGGGGCTGCCATAGGGATGCGTTACAACGCCACCAGCTTCACGTATAAGTAGAAAACCGGCAGCGCAATCCCAAGGATACATGTCCTCGATGTGATATGCATCCAGATTGCCAGCAGCGACCATGCATAGTGAGTCAACGACGCAAGAGTATGCCAGCAGACTGAAATGAGAGAGTCAGTTGTGATGTATGAGTGTGTGAATAAAATCTGTGTGAGTGAGTGAGCTTTGTGTAATTGCTGGCAACGCGTTTGCTTATCGAAAGATATACAAATTGAAATCTTTGTCGTTGGAGTTTTTTTTGTAAAGCATTTTTTTATGTTATTATTATTGTTTGTCAGTTTGAAATGTTTGCCATTTGCATTTATCTTGTGATGCTTTGTTGGCTGTTGTTTTCTTTACGAGCATTGTAAATTTTACTGAGATTTTTAAGTCGACTAAACAATTCACTTAAGCAAAGTCTACAAGCTACAAACTAATTGTGTTAAACAAATATTATAGGATTTACTTTATTTTAAAATGTATCTTTTACCATTTATAGTATTTACTTACCGCCTAGCATGTATGCCGATATTATAAATGCGCTTTATATGCTTTTGACGTATCTTTGGCTCGTGTATCAGCGTTACCTCATAGGCCACGTTGGCGTTTGCTAACTGCGTAAAGTTATGTTTAGTTCAAATGTAGTTTACCAAAAATAGCTTACTTACTTTGTCGATATTGCTCACATGTATTGGCTGACCGTTACAATAGGCGCCCTGACCCAACTTAGTTGTGTAGATTTTCTTTTGCGGCGAATTATTGACAATGCCGAGCACAATTTTCTTATTAATGGCTAGACCAATTGAAACACAAGTATGTGGTATTTGTTTGATAAAATTCGATGTACCATCAATGGGATCTATAATCCATGTAGGCGCATCGGTTAGTTCTTTTGTAATGTTATTATTCTTAGCCGTTTCTTCTTCGGCAATGAATTTATGATCCGGATAGCGTGCCAAAATTTCGCTCATAAGAAATTCTTCAATTCTATTATCATAATCGGTTACAACATCATAGAATGCACCCTTGATGCTAACCTGCTTGTTGGCACTTTGATAGCCTTCAAGCAATATATCACCAGCGCGCACAGCCAGCGGGTAAATGAAATCGTAAAGTTCATTGATTTGCGCTTTTGTAGCCATTATTTTTTTTTTTTTTTGCTTTTCTGTGTTTTTCAACTCACTGTTGACTGTGAAATACGAAATTTGTTGTTTGCTGTTAATTGCACGGTTAAATTTTAATTAATCACAACTTGATTGGTTGGTCTGACATCAAGCACTGACAACTTTTCAATTAAAACTGCGAAATTGTCGTTGAAACGCGTTTTAGACTATGACTCGATATCGAGTATTTTGCCGGTGAGCGAGAGAGAGAGCAGAACACGGCCAGCTTTCGTTGTACGCTAATGTTGAATAAACTTACGATTGCTGGAGAGATTGTTTAAATATAAATTACCGCTTCAAATGGAGTATGTTGTTGGCTGGGCTTATTTTGAGGTTTGTTGTCAGTTGACTATTGTGCGCTACCTCACTCGCTTGTACGCTCAATTTGAGCATCTTATCTCTTCTTTTTTTTATGAAATATATTATGGTAATGTTTATCTCTAGAGTTGCCTTGATTTAGCATAGAGTTTATTAAAATTGAAACGTGTGCATGTTATTAAACGCAATATATTTTTTACACAGGGTCCGCCACAGCCCGGTCAAGGTCCACCGGGGCCACCAGGACCCGAACGCGCTGGCCAAGAGAATTTACATGCGCTGCAGCGCGCTATTGATACTATGGAGGAGAAGGGCCTACAGGAAGATCCACGTTACTCACAGTTGTTGGCAATACGTGCCACTTCAAAGCATCAGCATTTGTCGGGCAATCAAGTGAATATGCTGAGAACGCAAATTACAGCTTATCGCTTGTTGGCGCGCAATAAACCAATTTCGATGCAAATGCAACAATCATTGCAAGCGGCAGCTGCTGCACAACAACAACAACAGCAGCAACAGCAGCAGCAGCAACAACAGCAACAACAACCGCCACCAGGTGGACCTGTCGCAGGACCACCTGGCATACCGCATCCAGGTCAACAGCCAGTGCCAGGTGTTGTACCACAACAGCAACAAGGTCCACCTGGCGCTGCCGGTACACCGCCACAGTGTCCTACGCCACCTGCAAGTCCTTATGGTCCAGCAGTTGGCCAAAAAATGCAACCGCCGCCTTCTCATATGCAGCAGCAGCAGCAGCAACAACAGCAGCAGCCAGGGCCGCCACAGCTACCATTGCCACAACAACAACAACAACAGCAGCAGCAACAACAACCACAACAGCCACAATTGCCGCCAGTTGGTCCACCACCGCAACAACAACAGCCACCAGAATTGCATGGTCTACCAAATGGTGGCAAGTTGCCGCCGGGTCCTTTAATGCCACCGCTCGGCGTTGGCGGTGGTCAGCCACCAATAGCTGCACCAATGCCTGCAGCAATGCCGCATAACATACGACCTGTCGGTGTACCCGGCCCTGTGCCTGGCATGCCGCCTCAAGGACCACCTGGTATGCAGGCCGGACCGCGTCCAGGCGCGCCGCCACCACAACAACCGATGCCGAAACCAAATCGCGTCACTACGGTCGCTAAGCCAGTTGGCCTTGATCCGATTACTTTGCTCCAGGAACGCGAAAATCGCATCGCCTCGCGTATTTCACTGCGCATGCAAGAATTACAACGTTTGCCGGCAACAATGCCCGAGGACTTACGTCTGCAGGCGACAATTGAGCTGCGTGCGCTGCGCATGCTCAACTTCCAACGTCAACTGCGCATGGAGATCGTGCAGTGTGCGCGACGTGACACAACGCTTGAGACTGCAGTCAATATGAAGGCATATAAGCGCACAAAGCGACAGGGTCTGCGTGAGGCGCGCGCTACTGAAAAACTAGAGAAGCAACAGAAGTTGGAGGCTGAACGTAAGCGACGTCAAAAGCATTTGGAATTCTTGGCTGCCGTGCTGCAACATGGCAAAGATTTGCGTGAATATCATCGCAATAATAAGGTAAGTTAATTGCTTAATAAACTGACTCTTTCCATATTGATTAATGAATACTTTCAAATCCTGCACAGGCTCAATTAGCGCGCATGAACAAAGCCGTAATGAACTATCACGCCAATGCGGAACGTGAACAGAAGAAAGAACAAGAACGTATTGAAAAGGAACGTATGCGTCGTTTGATGGCAGAGGATGAGGAAGGTTATCGCAAACTTATCGATCAAAAGAAAGATAAACGTTTGGCATTCCTGCTCTCGCAGACCGATGAGTACATTTGTAATTTAACGCAGATGGTGAAGCAACACAAGGACGATCAGAAAAAGAAAAAAGAAGAGGAATGCAAGCGTTTAGTGCAATATAAACGTGAACTGTTGCTGAGTGGCGAATACATGAATATCGATGACAGTTGCATTGCTGGGGACATGCATGTGACCGTAGTCGAGCAAGCCACTGGTCGCAGATTGACCGGTGATGATGCGCCAATGCTGAAGCATTTGCATCGCTGGATGGCCACACATCATGGCTGGGATTGGGTCGATGATGATGAAGATGACATTGATGCCAATGAACGAGAAAATAATGAAAAACGTGAAAATGAAGAAAAGGATCAGAAAGAACAAAACGAAGCAGAAGAGGCAGAGAAAAAAATGGATGAGACAAAGGAATTGATGACAACTAAAGTCGAAGACGATGAATATCGTACCGAAGAGCAAACTTATTACAGCATTGCGCATACCATACACGAAAAGGTCACAGAGCAGGCGAGCATAATGGTCAACGGCCAGCTTAAGGAATATCAGCTAAAAGGTCTCGAATGGCTTGTTTCGCTGTACAACAATAATTTGAATGGCATTCTAGCCGATGAAATGGGTCTCGGCAAAACTATACAGACAATTTCGCTTGTTACTTATCTAATGGATCGCAAAAAAGTCATGGGTCCGTATCTTATTATTGTGCCACTGTCCACGCTACCCAATTGGGTACTCGAATTCGAGAAGTGGGCGCCGGCTGTTGGTGTTGTCAGCTATAAAGGCAGTCCGCAGGGACGTCGCCTGTTGCAAAATCAAATGCGTGCTACGAAATTTAACGTGCTCTTGACCACCTATGAGTATGTCATCAAAGATAAAGCTGTTCTGGCAAAAATACAATGGAAATACATGATTATTGACGAAGGTCATCGTATGAAAAATCATCACTGCAAGTTAACACAAGTGCTCAATACGCATTACATTGCGCCATACCGCTTGCTGCTCACCGGTACACCATTACAAAATAAATTGCCTGAGCTGTGGGCGTTGTTGAACTTTTTATTGCCATCTATTTTCAAATCGTGCTCAACATTTGAACAATGGTTTAATGCGCCCTTCGCTACCACCGGCGAGAAGGTCGAATTGAATGAGGAAGAAACTATTTTGATTATACGACGTTTGCATAAAGTTTTACGTCCATTCTTGTTGCGTCGTCTCAAAAAGGAGGTCGAACATCAGTTACCCGACAAGGTCGAATACATTATTAAGTGCGATATGTCTGCGCTACAACGTGTGCTCTACAAGCATATGCAGAGCAAAGGTGTACTGCTGACCGATGGCTCTGAGAAGGGTAAACATGGCAAAGGCGGCGCCAAAGCGCTTATGAACACAATCGTACAGCTGCGTAAACTCTGTAATCATCCCTTCATGTTCCAACACATTGAAGAGAAATACTGCGATCACACTGGCGGACACGGCGTCGTATCGGGTATAAATTGCTTAATACAATTTGATTTAAGTAACGAATATAATTAAAATAATTTCATTTAACAGGTCCTGATCTATACCGCGTCTCTGGTAAATTCGAATTACTCGATCGTGTGCTGCCCAAGCTAAAGGCAACAAACCATCGCGTATTGCTCTTCTGTCAGATGACACAGTGCATGACCATTATCGAAGATTATCTTAGCTGGCGTCAGTTTGGCTATTTGCGCTTGGATGGTACTACCAAAGCTGAAGATCGTGGCGAACTTTTGCGCAAATTCAATGCTAAGGGCTCAGATATCTTTGTCTTTTTACTGTCCACACGTGCCGGCGGCTTGGGTCTTAATTTGCAAACGGCTGATACTGTTATTATCTTTGATTCGGATTGGAATCCACATCAGGATTTGCAAGCGCAAGATCGTGCGCATCGTATCGGTCAGCGTAATGAAGTGCGTGTCTTGCGTCTGATGACGGTAAATTCGGTGGAAGAACGTATTTTGGCTGCGGCGCGTTACAAATTGAATATGGATGAAAAAGTCATACAGGCTGGCATGTTCGATCAGAAATCAACTGGCAGCGAACGTCAACAGTTCTTGCAGACAATTTTGCATCAAGATGACAATGAAGAGGAAGAAGAAAATGAAGTGCCCGATGATGAAGTGATAAATATGATGATTGCGCGCAGTGAAGAAGAAATAGAAATCTTCAAGAGAATGGATGTAGAACGTAAAAAAGAAGATGAAGAAATACATCCAGGCAGAGAACGTTTGATTGATGAGTCTGAATTGCCCGATTGGTTGACCAAAGATGATGAAGAAGTCGACCGCTTGAATTATTCATACGACGATGATACTATTTTGGGTAAGTCATATATTAAATTTATTTGTATTCATTTGGTGGTGGGCACAAATTTATTCTATCAATGCAAATTTATAGTTTGCAAGTTGAAATTTTTTGCACATAATTCGAAATTTGGCCATTTTGCACCGCTTTCATTTTCTCGCAACACTTTGACACTTTACAATCAACTCTATTTAACTCAACTTTACATTCATCACAACATCCAAAGTTAAATGCTTGCAACTTTAATTGTCTAAGAAAAAAAAAACTAAAAAAAAATATGAATAATAAAAAAATAAATTTTTTTTTTTGGACGCATCAGGCCGTGGCTCACGACAACGTAAAGAAGTCGACTATACGGACAGTTTGACTGAAAAAGAATGGTTGAAGGCGATCGACGATGGCGCTGAATTCGAGGAGGAAGAGGAAGAAGACGACTCAAAACGGAAACGGCGAAAGCGCAAGAATCGTAAAGATGATTCGGATGATGATGAATTAATACTTAAACGTCGGCGGCGACAAAATATTGATAAACGCTTGAAGAAGCAAATGAATAAGATAATGAGCGCAGTCATTAAACATACACAGGATGGACGTGTGCTGTCGGAACCATTCATGAAATTACCATCACGTCAACGTTTGCCCGATTACTATGATGTTATAAAGCGACCCGTTGATATTAAGAAGATATTACAACGCATTGAGGATTGCAAGTATGGTGATTTAAATGAATTGGAAAAGGATTTTATGCAATTGTGTCAGAATGCACAAATCTATAATGAGGATACATCGCTTATATATCTTGATTCGATGGCTTTGCAAAAGATCTTTGTTGGTGCACGACAACGTGTGACCGCAGCGGCGGCCGCAGCAGCAGCAGCCAGTGGCGATAATACAGGCGATGGTGGCGCCGGTAGCGATAATTCGGATAATGATGATGATGATGGTGCCGATGATGGCTCGGATGATGAAGAAATTGCAACGACATCGTCATCGGTTAAAATGAAACTCAAATTGAATAAATCATTGGCAAGCGCGCCAGCAACGCCGACACCGTCAGCTTCGTCCTCAGGCACCGCCAGTGCTGCCACCACCTCAAAGAAGCAGACGCGACGCAAGCGTTCACAGAAGAAATACACGATTTCCGACGATGATGACGATGACATGGATTAGCTACCACTGGGCGTTGTCTTCTCGTTGAGCGCCGCCGGCACAGAGATTAGTGGCGATACCGCTGACTCTGTGTCATGAGCGTACAATGGTTGATAATGTTGGTTTTTGGTTTAGGCTCGGAAATTTCTTTGGTTGTTTATCATCAATTTATTTTTGTTTTAATATTCCTTTTGACTCTAAACTCTTCTTATAGATTTTTCACTTCACTTGTTTCTTTGTTTGTCTTAGATTATCATTTTCTTTGGTCCTTAAATTTTTGCTCAAATTAAAATCTCTTCAACCATCCATACTCGTAACTCTTTTTGATTTCCATTTTTGTTTTTCATTTTAAATTTGTACATTTTCTTCGTCTCTATTTCCTTTTGCAACTTTATTTGTATGAAAGTCTTATAAGATAAATTAAAATTAGCTAGCATTACGTTCGCATAAAGAAATTACATAAAATAAGTTTCACTTAAACAAAAAATTGAAGGTTTTTTTTTAAGTTTAATCAATTTTGACAAACGTCGATACCAGTTCTAAAAAAAAATCCTTTTCAGCAATGAAGTACGAAGCACACACAAGTTGTTGCGCTAATTTGGGTTCCATAAGGTTATATATAAATTATTTATATAATAAGCAACGGACAAATTTTGCCTACGAGGCAGTTTGCTTGCTTTAAGTAAATGTAGTTGTAAGTTTAATTGCAAATAAATATATTCAAGTATATAATATTTATATACAATGCTATTTTTTTAATATAGTATATTTTAACTCTATACTATAGAGTGCTTCAGGTACCCTTTTTTGCGAACCATTCGAATGGTTATGCATTGGTGTCTTGTCCTATTCAAAACCAAGTCTCCAAAGTTGATTGTCTTGTTCGATTTCAACATAAATCAATGAAAACAATTTAGTGTTTTTATTTTTGTTTGGGTTTTTTTTTTTTATTTTAATATTAACAATAGTTTATAACCTAAAATAAGAGTAAAACCTGATATAATTGCTTATTCCTTAATTGCTTCTGTGCACTTTCTGTCAAAATACTAAAGTTGTTCATACAATAGTTTGTATAGGTTTGCTAAGCCCTGAGCGTTTGCAATGCGCTTTCTCGAATATTCCCTTCTAACTGATAACAAATCGGGGTTTACAGGGGAAGCACAACTGTTACATAGATACATTTTATTAGCTACATGCTATTAAATATTTTGTTCAAACAAAACAACAAAGTTAACTTTACATTGAACACATAAAAAATTAATTTGTTAGTAACTTAAATTTGAGAGGTTTTTTTTTTTACATATTAAGGATGTTCAATTGAGAAACGAAGATTTAAAATTAAGACAGTCTCCAACATAACAGTTATTTTAAGTTTCAGCCATTTTTCTAGAGTAGATAATGAAAGTATTCGTCATAATAATCATGCGCGGCAGCTCTGATGACGGCATGCTCCTCATCGCCGCTCTCACTGCGATGCAATGCGATTTTGTGTGCATTTGAATAGAGATCATTGATATCGGTGTCGTCATCTAGTGTGTTGATGAAAAAAATATAGTATAGTATAATTATTATTATTAAATCTGTCCGAACTCACCTCTATATTTCTGTTTACGGCCAAGACGAGCTCGTGTGCTCAAAACCGCTTCATCGCTGATGTCAAACTCGTTTTCCTTCGAACGTTGTGAATAACGTACTGGCGGTGCCATAAACCAAAAATCACGCATAATATTACGTAATCCTGGCATTTGCCGCAGTTCTTCAAGCTTTTTGGGTTGACGTGCAAGCACTTGGAAAGCACGCAATTGTAATGTTTCCGGCTGTGATGATGAACTTATCAAACGTACCACAGATTTGGCAGCTGTTGAACAGACCATGGGATAGAGTTTGACTTGCGGATCAATCGGAATGTTTGTGTAAGCGACACCCAACGAGCGTCGATTCAAATAGAATTCCAAATGGCCACGCGTACGATCCAGACAGATGCCAATCAGGCAACCCTTTGAGAACTTTTGACCATACGGTTTCTGTTCGCCATTATGATGAATCTTGCCATTGTATGAGTAGCCCCATGATTGTGTATTTGTGCCAAGTGCAGAGACAAAGTGAAACTTAAATTGTTCTAGATTGACACAATCAGTGCCTATGCCGAACATCTGTAATAATAAATGAAAAAGAGCAAAGATAGATTTTAATTGACCTTTAGTTTGTTTATTTTTTGTAAGTTATTTTAATTCATGCTTAGTTTCCAAGCGTTCGACAGCTTATCAGCCATTGGCAGCAAGTAACGCTTTGCGCTTATCAGTGCGTTTAGTTCGATCGTTGGTTCAGCGTTTAATGTCTGTTACTCGACTTGATTGTCTCATGTCGTTGTTGATTATAAAATTGTTTACAAGAGTATTGTTGTAGTCGAATCTCTATGCTAGCAACGACAGTGCAACAGCTTTGACATTGATTCGTGCCAGAAGTTGTTGCTGTTGTTGTCCGCTTATTGACTTATTTACTAATGGAATTCTACCAACAAGTGCAGCCAGTCAGACAGTCAGTCAATCATAAGACTGTTTATTAAATTGGACATTTTGGTGTTCAATTTGAGGTTGATTTGAAAAGAAATTTATTTTTAAATTGTCGCTTTATATTCATGTCAGCATTTGACTTGTGTTAGTTATTTTATTGTTCACTTTTATTTAAGTTCAGCGGTGCAATGTTGTCAGAATCTTTATTGTCCGTCTATTAATTAAGCTTGACAATAATTTTTTTCAATTCTGGTCATTTGTGAAAGTTTGTTGAATATACTAATTGACAGCGACTTTCAATTGGCTTTGCTTAAAGACCGAAAGTGGAAAGCAAGTTGTTTTCCATTAAAAATGTGCATCATTTTTATTGTAATTATGAAAGTGTCTTTAATCTTTATGACTTTATGGCAATTTGTGTTGTTATTGCAAAACTTGACTTTACTTTTTTTTTTTTTGTAATCCCACGACGCCATAAATTATGTGCATGATGTTTATCACAAAAAAATTAACAAATGAAACAAAAGTTGGTTAAAGCAAAGTGCACATATGTCTGCCAGGAAAGTTTCCAGCAGAGAGAATCAAGAAGTCATTTAAATGTGTCTCGTATTAAAAATAGAATTCAAAATTGCGTATTGAGTACAAAAAAAAATCATTGTTGACATTATTCAATAATGTTGATAAGCAAAGCGCCGTTTAAAAAGTCAATAACAAAAATAAACAATAATTATATTAATGAGTTTGCCCCAATTTGTTTGCTTGCGATCCCTGTACACAGTTCACTTCATTCGGTCTGACTAACTGTCTGTCTGTCCGTACGAATGCTTTTGTCTAAAGTGTCGAAATATTTGCATTCGATTATGCGTCAATGCATTTAAAATGTGACTCACCACATCGGTGCCTGCAAGCGATGTTATAATGCGTATCTCCCAATGGTGTACCATGCCTGCTTTGAGTGGTTCTTCGCCTCGTACTATTGCCGTGCCCTGACTGTATGTGGGATGAAAGACAATGTCTCTGCCAAGGAATTGTACATCGGATTCGGAGTTG
Organism: Phortica okadai; assembly: GCA_034638295.1. Lineage (NCBI taxonomy): Eukaryota > Metazoa > Arthropoda > Insecta > Diptera > Drosophilidae > Phortica > Phortica okadai. Next base: position 6,358,994 of record CM067852.1, read on the forward strand.
TGATGCCAACCCCAAGTCAGACCGGGCGTTTCTTTTTCGCCGCAATTGCAATTCACTAGATCAGGTATATTGCCCTGGTGATTGGCCACATCTGTACAACTGGGAAACTCACAATCGCAGTACTGCGGACATCGTTGATTATTTTGATTTGGCATAATGATTCCGTCGGTTAGAGACATTCTTGTCGGCACTTAAGTATCAAACTCTTTTTTATTTTTAACCAATCAATGGTTATTTTTATCAAATGTGCTCGAAATCAGTTCTTATCACAAAATATGTAGTTTGTGTGCCCTTTGTTTTTCCGGTAATTTTCCACGCAGTGTTTTTGTTATATTGTCTGCTTCTTCTTTGACGACTTTGTTGTAATTGTTAGCTAGTTGTGTTGTGGCCGCCCAAAAATAAGCACAATTATAAACCGTATATAATAACAAGGCTAAGACACGTACGTCAAGTTTCTCGTGCGCGTTACAATGCCGGACTTGCTCAGTTGTTGCGGCAACAAAAAAATAAATAATAATGAGACGCTTTGCTTTTTCTTACTCTCGAGGAGAGCTGTTTGTATAAAAGCAGTGGCTACACTAAGAGCTCTTCTAGACGTTTCGAATTTTACATATGGTTTTGTAAGATACGTAGATGTATAGCAAAACACTCAAGATTTCAAAGTAAATTTATAAATTAATTAGAATACAGATATTAAATGCTGCTTCCCAAAGTCAATAGTAAGTTTAGATAAGTTTGTTCAGATTGTGATCTAATGTGAGAAAAACAGACAGTGTACTGTTTGTTGAATTCACTTTTCAACGAGTTGGCAGCGACGTGCATGCTTAGTCAAGTTTCGAACCAATCGTTGATGGTCTAAAAAATGTCAGTCTTCAGGGCTGAATTTCAAATAAAATTACAAAGTGTATTGTGAAGAGTTTGCTGGTTGAACTAAATCTAAATTAAACTCTCTTTTTCAAAAAAATGTATAGCATGCAAACTTTTGGTTGTTTTTTACAATAGCTTACAGTCCTTTACTGGAAACTAATGTATACCCAGCGAATAAAACTGAGTACGTTGTGGCACATTTTGTGCTTATTTTTGTCATCCGATTTTTATCCGTTTTAGGTTCGTTTCCAAGTCAGGTTGCCAGCATTTTGGGGACGTTTTTCTGATATGTCCGATTTTGTCCCGAAAATATTCGTTTTAAAAATGATTGGCGAGCATTTGCTTTACAAAGAAGAAGATATAAAATAATCAAGTCGGCTTTCAATTTTGTTTGTTTGGATAATCAGAAACATAAACAAATAGGCGGCGCTGTGTGTGATAATTGTCAATCCGTAAAATAGATTTTTATAATGCCGAACGCAATCATAATTTTTATTTATTTGCTTTTGCCGACGTTATATACCGCCTACCAACGCACCACATACCTTCAGCCAGATCAAACGGTCACGTATGCAACAAATGAAGAAGTAACTGGCCACGCTCTGCACACTTATTGCTATAACGGCAAACCGCCGTCAATCCTACGGTTCTTTGAGACAGTTGAATTACAGCTAACAATAGCCAACGATGACTACACGCAGTACGAAGGACATACGCCCGCGGAGGTTCTACAACATTTTAAGGATGATCGCTCACTTTTTAGTATTTCGCTTTTTGCACAAAAGCGATCACGCTTGCAATTGTCGCCTTTTGAGCATCAGTGCATTGGCATAGCAACAAATCAGCCGTACAGTATTCATTTGGCGGATGTGCAAATCGATATACGGCGTTTCATTCAACTCTTGTTGGGCATAACACTTTTTTCCTCGGCCAAAAAATTATCCAACAATAGCCTCTTTTACTACATTGCCGGCGTACTTGTTGGCATCTGCGCATCTTTTATGCTGTTGTTGTACGTAATGGCTAAACTCTTTCCCAGACGTCCCATGATGTATGGCATGTTGATTGGTGGTTGGACTATTGGCGTTTACGTGCTCAAGCTGCTGTTAGATAATTTGCAATTGATTTTGGTCAATTATCGGGAATATGTTTGTTGGTACATTGTTATAACCGGCATGGGATCCTTCTTGATATGTTATCGTATTGGTCCACCAACAAATCAACGCTCAAAGAACATTATAATGTGGCTGCTGCAATTGTTTGGCTGTGTGTTGATCTACTTTTCGAGTCGCTACGAGGCTGCTGCCGTGTCTGCTATACTCATTGTGCTCAGTATATACTATTTTCCAAGCGGTATATGGTATAAAGCATATGGCTGGTATCGTCGACGTTTTCCCAAGCGCCGACGCTTGTTAACACAAGAAGAATATGCAATACAGGGCGTCGAGGAAACGAACAAATCACTTGGCGAATTACGTAAATTTGTATATAGCCCCGATTGCAAGGCTTGGCGGGTTATGTCCTCATTAAATAATCCTAAGCGTTTTGCACATTTTGCTAATGGTGAAGATCATTTGGAAGATGTAGAAATTGAAGACTACGAAAATGAACGTAATCGTGCGGAGGAATCGACTGATTTTAACGGATATGATGATAGCGACGACGACGATTTTCAAATTTCGCGTCCACTGTCCGCAGTATTACCACCAGCACTACGAAACCGCCTTGAAGGCAATTATAAAAATAACGAATATTATCAGAACGAGGATGAGATGTACTTGACTGATGATGATGACGAAGAAGATGATGATGACGAAACAGATGATTATGAATCACATATGTCGCGACGTAAGTCATTGTCCAATGCACGTGGACAGACATTCAGTCATAACTAGCAAAAAGCAACTAATACAAATGCATGTCATTTCAGAATAGATTACGCATTGAATTTCATTATATATAGGTTTTATTTTTATACCCTGTACTCATACAGTGTATCAGGGTATATTGTGTTTGTTTGAATGAAATGTATGTAAGACGGAGGGGAGGAGGAGTGTATATATTCTTGATCAGGACGACAAGAGAAGTTGATTGAACCATGTCCATTCGTCTGTCCGTAATCACCAATGCTTCTTGGAAACCACAAAACCTAGAGACTTGAAGTTTGGAGAATAGACTCGTGATATCGTTTTTAGCTGAGACACATTGTACTTTCGTATAAAATACTTTAGTTATTTGCCATCAATTAACTTTTTGCTCAAGGTATAATTAATTCTCGGGTTCTCTTTGGCTGAGTTCAGTAACAGGAACAGAAGATGCTACCACAAAGTTAACTTGTTTCTGGAAAAATGATTATCATTCAATTCAAATACCAGATTTAGAATATTATTTATTTTATTTATAAATATTCTTTTTATACATGGTTAGTTAATGCCTTTCTTGAATAATTTTTAAATCATGTAACATGATTAAAATAGAACTCAAGTTTTTTATCTTTCTTTACTATCCTTCTTGGATACTTTTCCGGCTTTTTGGGTTTTTTCGCAGCTGCTGCACCTCCAACTTTATCTTTACCTTTGCCAGTGTCTATGTTTATTTTATTATTGGCATTGTAGTTTAGCTCAAGCTCGAACATGCGCTCGTTAAGATCTTCATTTATATCCATCTGAATCTCATCGCAATTCATAGGGTAGTCTGTATTATTATTATTCGGACTGCTAATATTCATAAGATTCTGCTCCAGCCCATCTACGCGTTCTATTGTGCGGGTCAATTGCTCTTGCAGCTTTGCATTCTCAGCCTCACATTTGTTGCATGCACTAGACTCTACTTGATCCAGACGCGCCTTCAGTCCGCCTAAGTCATCGCTGATACTTGTCTTCGCCTGTGCGTCTGCTACTTCTTTAAGTTGCTTTTCCAAGTCATCAATTCTTTTGACTGTTAATTCATTTGCTGCCTTCAACACTGAAATTTCTTTTTCATATTGAGCTTTGAGTGCTGCAATTTGATCATTACATTTCTCTAGCGTGTCATTTAGTTTGCTTTCATTCACAAGATTTTTCGCAAGTTCATTCAACTGATCTGTAAAGTTATCTGCTTGGCGATCACATTGATTTTTCATGTCATTCAAATCGTTTGTCATATTTTGGAAACGTTCCGCCAACGCTTCTTTGTCTGCCTGTCTTTTTGCTGCCAATTCATCGCTGGCGTTTTTAGTCTGGCTTAGTGTTCCTTCAATCCGTTGAATTGCCTCCTGTTGCTTCATACTTGCGTTGGCAAGGCCATTAAGTCGCTCGTCCATTGTGGCACAACATTGCATTTGCTGCTGGCTGACATTACGAATTTGCTCCTCTACATTTGCCACTTTATCTGCATAGATTTTCAATGTGTTGTTCTGGAGATCTTCGATCGTTTGCTGCAGTTGTGCCTGTTGCTTGCTTTGCTCCTCATTCACTGCTAGGCACTGTTCTATTTGTTGCATGCTAGCATTAATTTTATCACCGGCATTTGTCAAATTTATTACCAAATCGTTAAGTTTATTTTGCAATTGTTTTTCATTTGCAGCACCTTGTTCCTTTGATTGATTCAAAGCATCTGTAAGCGCTTTGAGTTTATCATCGAATTCGCTTTTATATTTCGGATTTTCTACAACTTCTCTTAGCGTATTATTTAACACCTCTAATTGCTTTGTTAGCGCTTCAATGTGTTCGTTGCCAGTTTGATGTCCACGTTTGAGTGCCTCTTCAAGTTCCTTTAAATTGTCTGTTAAGTTTGCCAATTTTCGCTGTTCCACGGCAGCATCTTTCGTTTGATTCTCATTTGTATTCTTCAGTTCGATAACTTGTGAGTTGACTGCCTCAATTTCTTGAATGAACTGCTTAATGACATTTTGCTGGTTGTCACTTTGCTGTGCAAGTTTACCATTGATGTCCAACAATGCTGCATCCAGTTTCTGACAACATGACTCCGTTTCGTTCTTAATTGCCAATTGTTTCTCATCCAACCCATTCACATGTTTGTTGACGCCCTTAACTACTTCTTCGATTTTGTCGATTTCTTGTTGCTGATTATTAATGTTAGCAATATTGTCCTTCACCGTGTCATTAGTTTCCTTATACCAAGAGTACAATTGCTTGAAAGAATCAGTTGTCCATTCGTGTAATTGATGTATGGTATTGTTAGCCGAATGTTGCAAAGTAAGCAGTCCCTGCATGCACGTGCCACAGCAAACAATATCACAAACTGTTGATCTGCTTGACTGATTTTTGTTTTCCAAAACTAAATTTTGCACTGATTCGACGAGTGTTGTTAAAGTTGCTGTACCGCCGGCATCATTTGCAGTACCGTTCAGACCATAGAGTGGCTTCAGTTCTTCGGCATGTATAGTCAGCTTTCTAATACGTTCTTCCAAGACATCCGTACTTTGCTCACAATTGAGATTTTGATCGAATATATGCATTAAATCTAATTTTTCTTTTAGTTCTGAATCAACTGTTGCCATTGTATTGTTTGCTGCAATTGGCTTGTCGCCTGTTGGGCTATTTGCATTTTGTGGTGGTGTTTTCAAATTAATATTGCCGAACACTTCAGTGGTATCGCACTTCATATTACGATGCCGTTCTTTCGTCTCTTCGTCAAGTAATTTACCTTCGCTAAGTGTCTCTAAAAAATAGTCAATTATTTCCATTTTGGTTAATTGCTTCAAAATATTTGAAAATTTAAAGCGATCCCGGCCTGAAATATTCGTTGTGTTCTTGATGCGAAAACATTCTTTGAAAGAGGCATTGTCGAGCAGCAAAGTCATTGATTCGTTCCAGTTGACAATGAAGCAAAGAACGTTGGTGATTGAACATTGCAGATTGTAGATGAATTCCAGTTTTTTACTTTCACGTGCCTCCATGACATATGCTTGTGTATCATCCTCAGTGCGACGGAAATTATTTAAATTATTGAAATCATTATTTTTAAAACCAGATCTTTTTCGTTTTATCGGGATAATTGGTTTCAGACGAGACACTTTGTTGGTAGCCTTTTTATTGACCGCGTTAGTAATAGTTTTGTTGTTGGTCGTGTTTTTATTTTGTTGCACAGTGGTTTCCGACTTTTCTTTCGCATCTCTTACAAATTTGACAATTTTCCTAACAACATTGGCATTTATTTTGGTTGGATCAGGTATTATAATTCCTTTTGCTTCTTCTGGTGAGACTGGTTTGTCAATACTATCGTAATCACTATAATCGTAATACGATCTGTCAATTGGTTCCAAATCAATGTCGCCATTTCTGGCATTCGGTGCTATGTCTTCATAGTCGTCTTTATTTTTATTGACCTTTTCACTTTTCGTTCTTGCATCCAGCAATTGCCAACGGTTGTCGTCAACTTTTGCGGCATACAATGACAGCAAAAGAACTTGTATCGCGAATAGCGTGTATAATTTCTATAATTATTCCATAAAAATTATGTAAAATCACAAAGTAGAGAAAAAAAGACTCTTTTTAAATAAGTTATCCTTACCATTGCTGTGCTGTGTACTTCATGATTCGCTAACAATTGATCGTCGACTACTGGCGAGTTCAATGTAGTTTGATATTTTAAAGAAATAAGTTGATTTTATTGTGCTCAATGCAAACGTTAATTAATCGATTCGTTCTGTACTGTTGGTGAGTTGAAGGCGTATCTTTGGCATACTACCAGTTGGCTAATGAAACTTTATATTGTAAGACTTTGTAAGATGTATAAGAATATTTTATTGAATATAATGAGCCCGAATTTGAAAGAGGGAGTAGGCTTAGTTCGTGTAAAAATAGGCCCATTTTGTGATTTTTTATTTTGATAAATCAGTTAAAACTAATTTTTCAAAACCAAAAAGTCAAAATTATAACGTTAGATAATCGCTTTGCATAGGTAACGCTGGGGGGTTTTTCGAAATTTTAATTCGTACTTTTTGGAAAGGAAAAATCTCGATTTTGAGCGAAAAAATCGGTTAACTTGTTATTGTAAAATGAAAAATATTAGCAACTATGATAAAACTCTCCAGCGTTATCTCGTAAATTATGCACAGAAATCGTGTTTCAAAACGATCGCTGCAGTAGTTTTGAAGTTATGAGGGGCACCGACTTTGAAAACGTAAGTTCTGGGAAAAACGCTTTAAAGTTTTGAACACTAACAAATTTGGTATTAAAAGTTCATAAGCGAGTTCTATAAAAATAGCCATAGCTTCGTCAATTTCCGATCGACTTGAAATTTAGACACAACATTCTTGAGATATTATGCATAATAATATACATCATTTGGAAGGTTTGGCTCACTTATTAAGTTCAAGTATAGTGAATAAAAAGTAAAAAATTTTCTGCATTTCAGAGCTTCTACCAAGTTTTCTTTATTTTTCATATAAATCAAACAAAAACTAAATAATTTTATAATAAAAAAAATCAAAACACTAAAAAATGTATACTTCATAGTTGTTCTGTCTTCAAGGATTATGTGAATCACTCACAAATACAACTTTACTAACTGTCGTTGAGGTGACTTTATGATGTTTTAACAATTTATCTGATTGATAATTTAAACTCGTGGCATTTTTAGTGATTGCTTGGAGAATATCAGAGGCTTCGGCCAGGAAATAGAATGTTCTGCCTTCTTGTTATCGTTGTTGTATTAGAGAATTAGGCACAGTTTTTGTGATATTTTCAATTGATTTCGTGGCATTTGTGTTTTGCTTTTTTGTCACATATTTTTGAGTTGATTAAAGTAGAACTCAAGATTTCGATCTTTCTTTTATATTCTTCTCGGATACTTTTCCGTCTTTTTGGGCTTTGCCGCAGTTACACCACCTCTAACTTTACCTTTACCTGTGTTTTTATTATTTGTTTTGTAGTTTCGCTCAAGTTCGAACAAGCGCTGCTTAAGATCTTTGTTGATATCCATCTGAACCTCATTGCAATTCATAGGGTAGTCTGTATTATTATTATTATCATTATTATTATTACGACTGACAATATTCATAAGCTTCTGTTCCAGCTCATCCACGCGATCTCTTGTGCGATTCAGTGGCACTTGCAGCTTTCCACTCTCAGCCTCGCATTTGTTGCATGCGTTAGACTCCAATTGATCCAGACGCGCCTCTAGTGCGCCTAATTCATCGTTGATATTTGTATTCGTCTGTGCGTCTGCTATTTCTTGAAGTTGTTTTTCCGAATTGTCAATCCTTTTGACTGCTGATTCATTTGCTGCCTTCAACTCTGCAATATCTTTTTCATATTCACTATTTAGTGCCGCAATTTTCTCATTAGATTTTTCTAGCTCGTCATTTAGTTTGCTTTCATTCACAAGATTTTTCGCAAGTTCATTCAACTGTTCTGTAAAGTTATCTGCTTGACGATCGCATTGATTTTTCATGTCATTCAAATCGTTTGTCATATTTTGGAAACGTTCCGCCAACGCTTCATCGTCTGCCTGTCTTTTTGCTGCCAATTCATCGCTGTCGTTTTTAGTCTGGCTTAGTGTTCCTTCAATCCGTTGAATTGCCTCCTGTTGCTTCATACTTGCGTTGGCAAGGCCATTAAGTCGCTCGTCCATTGTGGCACAACATTGCATTTGCTGCTGGCTGACATTACGAATTTGTTCCTCTACATTTGCCACTTTATCTGCATAGATTTTCAATGTGTTGTTCTGCAGATCTTCGATCGTTTGCTGCAGTTGTGCCTGATGCTTGCTTTGCTCCTCATTCTCTGCTTGGCACTGTTCTATTTGTTGCATGCTAGCATTAATTTTATCACCGGCATTTGTCAAATTTATTACCAAATCGTTAAGTTTATTTTGCAATTGTTTTTCATTCGCAGCACCTTGTTCCTTTGATTGATTCAAAGCATCTGTAAGCGCTTTGAGTTTATCATCGAATTCGCTTTTATATTTCGGATTTTCTACAACTTCTCTTAGCGTGTTATTTAACACCTCTAATTGCTTTGTTAGCGCTTCAATGTGTTCGTTGCCAGTTTGATTGCCACGTTTGAGTGCCTCTTCAAGTTCCTTCAAATTGTCTGTTAAATTTGCCAATTTTCGCTGTTCCACGGCAGCATCTTTCGTTTGATTCTCATTTGTATTCTTCAGTTCGATAACTTGTGAGTTGACTGCCTCAATTTCTTGAATGAATTGCTTAATGACATTTTGCTGGTTGTCACTTTGCTGTGCAAGTTTACCATTGATGTCCAACAATGCTGCATCCAGTTTCTGACAACATGACTCCGTTTCGTTCTTAATTGCCAATTGTTTCTCATCCAACCCATTCACATGTTTGTTGACGCCCTTAACTACTTCTTCGATTTTGTCGATTTCTTGTTGCTGATTATTAATGTTAGCAATATTGTCCTTCACCGTGTCATTAGTTTCCTTATACCAAGAGTACAATTGCTTAAAGGAGTCAGTTGTCCATTCGTGTAATTGATGAATGGTATTATTAGCCGAATGTTGCAAAGTAAGCAGTCCCTGCATGCACGTGCCACAGCAAACAATATCACAAACAGTTGATCTGCTTGACTGATTTTTGTTTTCCAAAACTAAATTTTGCACTGATTCGACGAGAGTTGTAAAAGTTGCTGTACCGCTGGCATAATTTGCAGTACGGTTCAGACCATAGAGTGGCTTCAGTTCTTCGGCATGTACAGTCAGCTTTCTAATACGTTCTTCCAAGACATCCGTACTTTGCTCACAATTGAGATTTTGATCGAATATATGCATTAAATCTAATTTTTCTTTTAGGTCTGAATCAACTGTTGGCATTGTATTGTTTGCTGCAATTGGCTTGTCGCCTGTTGGGCTATTTGCGTTTTGTGGTGGTGTTTTCAAATTAATATTGCCGAACACTTCAGTGGTATCGCACTTCATATTACGATGCCGTTCTTTCGTCTCTTCGTCAAGTAATTTACCTTCGCTAAGTGTCTCTAAAAAATAGTCAATTATTTCCATTTTAGTTAATTGCTTCAAAATATTTGAAAATTTAAAGCGATCACGGCCTGAGATATTCGTTGTGTTCTTGATACGAAAACATTCTTTGAAAGAGGCGTTGTCGAGCAGCAAAGTCATTGATTCGTTCCAGTTGACAATGAAGCAAAGAACGTTGGTGATTGAACATTGCAGATTGTAGATGAACTCGAGCTTTTTACTTTCACGTGCCTCCATGACATATGCTTGTGTATCATCCTCAGTGCGACGGAAATTATTTAAATTATTGAAATCATTATTTTTAAAACCAGTTCTTTTTCGTTTGATCGGGATAATTGGTTTCAGACGAGACACTTTGTTGGTAACCTTTTTATTGACCGCGTTAGTAATAGTTTTGTTGTTGGTCGTGTTTTTATTTTGTTGCACAGTGGCTTCCGACTTTTCTTTCGCATCTCTTACAAATTTGACAATTTTCCTAACAACATTGGCATTTATTTTGGTTGGATCAGGTATTATAATTCCTTTTGCTTCTTCTGGTGAGACTGGTTTGTCAATACTATCGTAATCACTATAATCGTAATACGATTTGTCAATTGGTTCCAAATCAATGTCGCCATTTCTGGCATTCGGTGCTATGTCTTCATAGTCGTCTTTATTTTTATTCACCTTTTCACTTTTCGTTCTTGCATCCAGCAATTGCCAACGGTTGTCGTCAACTTTTGCGGCATACAATGATAGCAAAAGAACTTGTATCGCGAATAGCGTGTATAATTTCTATAATTATTCCATAAAAATTATGTAAAATGTCAAAGTAGAGAAAAAAAGACTCTTTTTAAATAAGTTTTCCTTACCATTGCTGTGCTGTGTACTTCATGATTCGCTAACAATTGATCGTCGACTACTGGCGAGTTCAATGTAGTTTGATATTTTAAACAAATAAGTTGATTTTATTGTGCTCAATGCAAACGTTAATTAATCGATTCGTTTTGTACTGTTGGTGAGTTGAAAGCGTATCTTTGGAATACTACTAATTAATTAGTGAAACTTTATATTTTTTTTATATTTTATTGAATATATTGAACCCAAAACTGAATCGTAAAAATATATTACGTTGAAATCGATTGGGACAATTGGTTTTGAGAAATTTTGTTCGCACTTCGAAAACAAAACTATCCAGATTTCCACGTTAAAGAAGCAAACTCATAAGTATGATAATCTAATTCGGCGACCATCTTTCCGTTGGAAGCTTTGGCTCACTTTTTAAGTTCAAGAATAGTGAATAAAAGTCAAAACTTTTTTGTGTATTTCAAAGTTTCTACAAAGTTTTCTATATTTTTCATATTACATATCAATCAATGTTGACAAACAAAAAGTAAATAATTTAAAATTATTAATTTTATAATAATAAAAAGAAATCAAAAAACAAAAAAATGTATAGTTCATAGGGTAAGTTGTTACATATGTCTTCAAGGATTATGTGAATCACTCACGGATATAACTTTTATAACTGTCGTTGAGGTGACTTTATGATGTTTTAATAATTTATCTGAATGACAATTTAGACTTGTGGCATTTTTAGTGCTTCCAAAGTGAATGCCATGCTTTTGACCTAGCATGTTCACCTGTTCTTCAAGAACATCGACTAAACGCTCTTTCTCTCCTATCGTCATATAGTCTAAATTGTATGGAATTTGCAATATATCCAAATTGTCATTCATATGACGTAATTTGTCCTCCATTATTTGTATTAAAGTAGCATTCAATTTGTCGATTTGCTGTTGTATTACATCAAGACAAAATTTTGTCTCCTTTGGGTCTGGGTCAGTTTTGTTTAACAGCTCTACACATGTGTCGATTTCATTCTTTGGCGCTTTAGTTCGTGCTGTCGTGTTCACAGAGGCAAACATGGTAACCTTTCCTCCTTGCTTAAAATACGGAAACTTTTTTGGCGTTGTCTTTACTGGAGGCACAGGTTTAAAAGATGGAAAATTATTGGTTCGCTTCATTATAAGAATTGGTTGGCTTGCGTTGGAGAATATCAGAGGCTTCGGCCAGGAAACAGATTTTAAATGTTCTGCCTTCTTGTTACTTCGTTTGGTTGTATTAGAGAATATTAATGGCAAAGGCCATGAAACGTTCGCTTTCGTATTTCCCCTCAACATGGGCTTAGTTTTTTTTACGCTAGAGAACACCAGCGGCGGAGGCCATGGCGCGTCTTTTGTCTTTTTTTGCTTAGATATTATTTGTGGCTTTTTTGTATTAACAAACAATTTTGCTTTGGAAGTTGTCATGATTTTGGTTTTCAATTCTGTCACATTAGTTCTGATCTGTCGCATAATTTTTTTATTAACGATAGTCGCTTTCTTTGTACGCTGCATGATTTTGGGGATTGTTGCATTAGCGATGCCGAGTGATAGAGGCCAAGGCACTGCATTTGTCTTGGCTTCAATTATTTGAGATTCAGATATTTCTGTGCCAAGAACTTTATTCTCTGGCGTTTTGAATTCTGCTAGGCTAGCTTCAGTGGCTGCCTTCATGTTGGGCTGTTCTTTTGTATCAGAGATGCCGAGCGTTATAGGCCAAGGCACAGCTTTTGATACATTTTCAATTGATTCGGTCAATGTTTTTTTTGTAGGGTCAACCTTAGTCGTTTTGGGAGCTAAGAAACTTCTTGGTTCAGGTTCAGTTTTTGTTAAATTAATGTTGGTTGTTGGGACCATAAAACGTTTAGTCATAATCACGGTTTCTGCTGAGCTTGAAGTTGATTTGGATTGTTGCTCTTTCTTGGTATCAATTTCATTCTCTTTGGTAGCTCTCAGCTTTGGAGGTTCTCCCACGTGGACTTTGTTGGTTTGGGTCATCATGAAGGGCTCTGTTGTGTTAGGCACGTCAAGTAGCATAAGGAATGGCACGGCTTTTGTGACATTTTCAATTGATTTCGTGGCATTTGTGTTTTCTTTTTCTTTTCCCACTTTTATTTGTGCTGTGTCTGCAACTGACAATCTATTCAATGGTGCTAAAGGAGACATCGTCGTTGTTAGGACATTCTTTTGTGATGGTAACCCTTCAAGTAAGCTAAATGTGTTACAGGCATGGTTGATGACACATAGTACAATAATTAATAACCGCTGAAAAGTTAAAAAAATTAATTTTTTTGGAAAATTTCCTGTTTTCATTTAATGCTTACCATTTTTGCATTGCGAGTCTTCAAGCTCAACTGTTGAATGCACCTACGCTACAATTGCTTTTTAATGCATAGAAGTTCAACGAATGCATTTCGTTTCGCAGCAAATCGATTGCGTTTTGATTGTTTTTGTCATAATTTAAGTCAAAGCGAAATCTGAAGCACCCAACATGGTCAACTTTGTTTGTAAAAACAAATGCCATAAGTGTGCGACAACACGCGTTTCTATACGCATGCGCAGCACAAACTATATCCAACCAAATCGAAGCATTCCCACGCTTTCTTAGCGTTTGCAGCAGATTCAGGTGCCAATTTCGTTGCGAAACACCTGTGCACGGCCTTTAGTCTAGTCCACGCCACCCTTAAATGTATTGCGACTTTACGCATGCGCAGCGCGTTTTTCAACAACATCAACAAATGAAATGAAAAAAATCATTAAAAAACCTTTTTGAAACCCGATCATATTTCTGTCTGTCTTTGTCTGTTGCTGCAACCAACCCCAACTCTAGTCAAACTCAAACAAATGTGCACTCGTACGACTCTTCCGTGCCGTGCCGTGCCGTGCCGATATTTATTATCCTTTGCAAGTGTTTATTTTCGCTGCTATCTTATCTGCATGCATATTCACAATCACATTCACGAATCATGGTGTTTCTTACGTCCAGAGTTTTGAGCGTTGAGCGTGCGTTCCCACGGTTCTGCCCGACTATTTTAACCACATGCCCATGTGATGCATAACCTTATTTTTCTTATTTCTCGTCGCCTTTATCATAATTTTTCCTCTTGTTTGCCTTGCCTTGTTGCCTTGGCAAAGGTTCTGCATCTTTTGTTGTCGCGTTCTTTCGTTCATTCGTGTGTCTGTCTTGTGTCTGTCTCGCACTCTGTCCAATGCACTGTCTGTCTGTCCGTCCGGTCTATCGTCCGTATGTGTCTTTCAGTCTATCATTCGTTCTTCATATCCGCAGGACTCGACGTCATTCGGACTCGTGATGTGCACACGCAGAAAGTGTGTTCGGTTTGATGTCCTCTTTGTTGCAGTTTAAAGTCTTTTACACGGCAAAAAAATTGTATTTTCTAAGTTTGAGGACTCCAAAATTTGATGTTCTGTAATGCTCTAGGATATAGTAAAGGATATAGTAGTTTGTAAATGATCTGATAAAGTTTATGATGATAATGAAACACATATCAATAGAGAAAAGTTTTTTAGTTTGAATTTCTAAGGGGCCACACATTTCTTACGTAAGAATTTTGTTTTTTGCCAGATTTTTACCGCCTCCCATCTATGTATTTAAGACAAATTGTATTAGACTGTATAGGAAAAATCGACCCTTATTAAAAATAAAATCGTAAAAAAAGAGTCTATCGCTCCCTTACTCTATTTAAGAACAAAATCACTTTACAGCTGCATTTCTCTCAGTGCACACATTAAGACTAACAACTGCCAAGTGTAGTAAAGACTGCAAACTGATTTCTTCAGACTTAAGTTTGACTTAGAAAAACATTTTCCCAGGATCTCTCGCTCGCTCCCTATGCCATGATGATTAAGCGGGATTCAAATTTATTTTCCACTTGGCATTCTGTCTTATTATCGTTTGTTGTTGTTGTCGTTGTTGTTCTTTCTACACTGATAGTCAGTCTGCATGGAAGGAGTAACACCTGCTCCCGATTTGCCAAGGGTTTCACATTATTTCGATTGGCTCTCTTGCTCACAGCTTAGGAACTAGTGCTGTGGATGTTGATGTTCTTGATGATGATGATGGTGGTGGTGGTGAGTGTGTGGGAAATATTTCCGTTACGACGTTCAACTGGCGAATGAGATCTTTTAATATATATACACATATATTTTTTTTCTCCCATTTTTATTGTCTTGTGTTTATTGCTTATTGCACGATTTTCTAATGAGGGTCGGTTGATCGTTTGTCTTCGGTAGAGATTTTTATTTTTTGTTCTGTTTGTAACCGTCAAGATTCTATAAAAGACAACAAAAGCTATTTTTGTAATTGTTTCGCATGAGTTGAGTTGTTCTGCTTGTACTATGTTGTATTATGATTACACTAGAAACCTCACTGTGCCCTCGGCTCCCCTGCTTGGCAAGTGATATGCATGCATTGAGGTGCGCATGCGCAAAGTGCGCGCTCAACTTGTTCATTCTGTTCGCATTGATTCGTTGTTCGATTTAAGGGTGGCTTCGACTTGCAAAACAGGTGCGGTTGCTTTTGCCGTTTTCCCTTCTGTTTGCATTTTGATAAATATGCATGATTTTATTGACAGTTGAACGAGTATTCTGGAATTTTTGTTGCTTAAGACGTTTTTCGGTTTTTGCAGTTTTCGAAAGCGTGGGAATGTCATTTTCATTTTTGTACTTTTCGATTTTTTTTTTTTTTTGCAACCTGTTTATTTTTTGAGTTGGGTTCTTTATTGAGTTGGTTTGGCAGTTTTGTGGCGCATGCATTTTTTTTTTGTTTCTGCTTTTGCTGACAGTTTTTGTTCGCTTTTTGCGGCTACTTTCTTATCTGCTTGTTGGCATGTAATCTGAGCTGCGTGCTTGGTGCATGCTCGTCATCGACAAAGTCTTTTTTTTGTTTTGTCTTTTACCATGCACGCGTCTTGTTTGGCATGAGTTGAAAGTGTGGACATGATCAAAGACTAAAGACGCAAGTTTTTGGCGTTGGCAAGTTTTATTTGTTCACAGTTGAAAAAAAAAGGCTTTAAACAACACTTTGTGAGCTACTAAGGTGCGGTTAACAATTAGAAAGGTGATAAGCAAGGCATATCATAAAGATGTATGCCAGAAAATTGATCAAAGTGTTGCTTTATTTGTTGGAACAATATGAGTTCATAAATTTTGATTACAAATTAGTGTCTTTCAGTTTTTGTTGATGAGAACAAAAAGGAATACAACAACCCTTCTGTTATAATTATTTTAAATTCAGTGGATAAGAGAAAAATTCCCACAGAATTGTGTGAAAAACGCTCTTCTAAATCCAAGCAATACTCTCCTACGATCACCTTAATTCTTCAGCTTCTAATTTGTTTTTTTTTTAAATTGCCTTCACATCGTATCGAATTGGCTCCCCCACATGTAACCCTTTAAATTCAATTAAAATTAATTCACACTAAGCCATTTCGCTCCCCAAGTTGTGTACCTTGTGAATTTGACGCACAGTGTTTCTGTCATTCCCACGCCGACTCCCCTGCACGTAGTAAGATCAAAGGGTATTAAAACTGATTTTACGTTTCCTCAAGTAATTCTTTCAACTTGCATTAAAAACTCCTTTAAAAGCCGAAATCCTATTATACTCGTTTGTCGTTTTGTGTGCTCGCACCCTTTTTCTTCAACGTTTTCATCATCCTGTGCGCAATTACGCGGAACTAGCGCCTCTGTTCAAAGATGCAACAATGCACAAAGAAAGGAAGTTTTATGAGATTTCATACGGTGTTGATGAACGAACATGTGAAAATCGGATTTTTATTGAGACTACTATAATAAAAATTTGTGTTTATTTTTGTTAGTTCAGCAGGAAGAACATAGTAAATTTATTACATTTTTCCGCACGGAAACTTTTTATAACCTTGAGCCGAAAATCAAGAAGGTCAGCGGAAGGACAACGGAAGAAGAGCTTAGTAGGTCGAATTTGGTATAATTTTCGTTGCATAATCATTTACTTAATGTCAACAATGAAAAGAAAGGCGGAAATAGAACTTTGAAAGTAAACTATTTACTTACAAATGACCTTCGGGAACTGTTTATGAACCTTCCGTGAATATTTTTGTATAATATAATGATAGACCCAAAATACACGTATGATTTTAATTCTATGTCAATTTTGGAATAATTTTTTGTCAATGAAAAAGAAAGTCTTCAGGGTTCTATAGAATCTCATTACAAAACAGTATATTCTTATTCAGTTGGCATATAAATTTCGAATGCTAGTTTGCCGTATGTAATGTGTGACTCTGTGTAACATACTGCCTTCAAGGGTTCTTTTCCTTTCAAATGAATAATGGTGGTTGTGTATTTTGAGAATCTCTTTAGATAAAATAAAGCTAAAACATCGAAATCGATGCGGCAAATGTCATATATCATACAAATAAGTTGAAAATATAAGAAAATCTTTATGACTTTTCAAGTTTCTGATATTTCATATCAATTTTTTCTTTTTTTGTCTTTTATTTTTAAATATCGTCATTTAACATACTCGTAGGCGAGACATCTCAAATCGCATTGCTCGTTTTATCTCTGCTATAGCAAATTCAGTCAATCACTTACACTTAACGTCACTTGCTGCGACTATTTTGTTGCATTTCGTGCTGTCCGATAGCGTTTTATCGCTGTCGCATGCTGATAAGCGTAGATAGTTGAATATACAGATATACATTGGCTGGCGGACAAGCAGCCAGTCTGCCTATCTGAAGTGTTCCGTAATGAATGCACCCGGATTACGCTCGCTCTGTAAATATGCAGCATAACGAATGCGCTCTGAAACCGAAAGCAAAGCGATAAAAATTGTTTGTTTCTTCTTTTTTGAATTTTATTTTTTTTTTTTTTTGTGAACTGGCAAAGCATTTTGGGCACTGAAAACTTGTAGTAAATAAATGTGACATATAAAATTGTGAAAAAAAAAAAATAATAATCTGAAAAAAATAAGTTTGCCGCTTGCACTCATTTCAAGTCGATTGAGCACAGCCGATTGACCGATCTCGACCCCTGATAATTTTACGCTTTTTAATTCATTTTTATGTTCCTTGATACATGTATGTTGTTGTTGTTTTTTGTCTTCTCGCTTTTTAATAATTACCAACAAGCTTGGCAGATCTCTTTGAAGACGACAGGCCCAATAACTGGTTTCTTGCCTTGGGCAATGAAATATTTTCACTTTGTTCCGCTTTGACCGTTGGACAAGTCCTGATTTACAATCTTGCTTGCCGGCTGATTGCTGATTTTTTTTTTTTGTTTTTTTGTTTTATACTTTGATTATGTGTTATTGTTGCATTGTTGTTTTTGTTGTTCTCGATCGCTACTGATAGCATTTTGTGCCCATTAAGTGCTGCATTGATTAGACGATTGGTAGCGTGTATCACTGCCCGCATGCGTCGCCTTGTGGCATTCTAATGAGTTTACAATGTTCCAACATTTCTACTTTGATTTTGTGTTTCTGTTCTAATTTGTATATTTATATGCAATTCAAATGATTTGCTTAATGAAAATGAGGGTCTTTGTAGGATTAATTTATTTTATTGTTTATATGTAAATTTTGAATCATAACTTTAAGATATCGTAATGCTGCCGATGTAAGCATCGTAGCAAGCAAGTAAAATGGTAACGCAACGTTACTAATTTAAAGCTGAAAATATCTCAGTGTGCTGTTTGATTACTTCAGTGGGACTTGTTAATTTTGATATTTGTTTGAAAATGTATAAGAAAAACAGGTCAAAAGTAAATGAAACGTAAGTTTGTGTAAGATATCGTGAAAAAAAGAAAAATAAACGAGATGTGTAAGAGAAATAAAAAAAAAAAAACATAAATAAATAAATGGAACATGATAAAGGCTAAAAAGTATAAAAAAAAGGGTACACAGCGATATGACAACGACAGCGGCAACAACAACAACAGCATTGATGATAAACCGTAACAACAACAACAGCAGCAGTAAGTACAACAACATTGACTTTCATATGTCAAATCGTCGTCATACATAAAACGCTTTTGCTCTGAGACCCTTTTCTTCTTGTTGTTGTTGCATTTTATTTTCACCTCATTTTTTATGTGTTGGTTTTTCTTATATGCACATGCATGTATGTATATGTATATGCAAGTAACTTCGCGTGTGTGCGTGTGCTGCGCATGAGGTCGTCGTACGCGCTGTGATGATATCAAGCAAGAATAAAGAAACAACGACAACAACAACAGCAAGAAACGCGTAAAAAACCTATTTCAAAAGACGATGCGATGGCGGCGAAGCTGCAGGGATCAAATATAAAAAAAAAACAAAACAACATTTGTGCGAGTGAGAAGGGAGCCAAACGAATGAAGCTGCTGGGGTTACACCCGCTTTTGACTTGGCGTACGCGTGCGCATACATGTGTGTTTGTGTTTGTGTATGTGAATGCGTCTGCATGTGAGCAATGCTGATGCTGTGGGAGAGCGCACACAGTGCTGTGTGAGAGCAAAATTGAGTGACGTTGCTGATATCCCCCCTTTTTAGGGTTTTCGTTTTTGATGACGTTAAAATGGCTATGGAGCGACAAAACGTGTGTGAGTAAACTGAATATATGTATATAAAAGCAACAAAACAACAACAACAACAAACTAAACAGAAAACGAAACGTAACGATAAAAAGTAGTTTGTATTGTAGTTGCTGCTGTTGTTGTTGTTGCTGTTGCTAAAGTAATTGCAATTAAACGAAGAACGAGCCGTGTTCGTGAGCTCGGCTAGCGCATCGTATTGCATCGTGTCTGCGGGCGCACGCGGAGTAAATGCGTTAATAATGCGTCGACAGCGCAGTCGTCGCTGTCGTCAACGACGACGCCGTCATTTAACGCGAGTGCACGAGCGCAAGTGTTGTTGTTTTTATTTTATATCTTTTTGGTTTCGTTTGTTGTTTTTTTTTTTTTTTTTTTTGTTTTCGTGTATGTGTGCGTTGTGTTGTGATAAGAGCATAAACCGCGCACGCTGAGCAGAGCTAATACATATGCGCTTTATCGCTTTACAAATTTGTATCGCGACGGCGACGGCGGTAGCAGCGTATAAAATCGTGTGTCGCGCATGCCTAGAAGTCAGTTCTCAGTGAGCAACGTTACCGACAACATACACCAAAAAGCAGTACAAATAGTCGCCGTGTAGTGTAAGAGAATAGTGTGAGAGCAACTTGCGTTACACGCGATGCATTTAAGCTTATTAAGAACGTTGAAGCTATTGCGGCATTACACAATGGCGGTCACATAAAACAACAACGCTGAATGGAGAACTGGAATGTGTCACGCAAATAATGTGCAACACTTGTGCACAGAGCAGGCGCGCCAAGCGTGCCTCAGCAGTACAGTAATGGCAAATGGAGGGAGAGAGACAGAGAGTGAGCAAGCTTTAAAGCGCTCTAAGCGCAAATGAATCGTTGGTTGGCGTAAAGCTTTAATAAAAAAAAGGTCAACTTTGTAAAAGATGACCAAAAGAACATCGATAACAACAACATCATCATCATCATCATCATAAACAACATCATTATGAAGAACGTGCAACGTGAACAACATCAGTGTTGCTTATTATACGTTGGCAGCGGCGGTAGAAAGTGGCGAAGTTTCAAACAAATCCAAGCCACCCACATAATCACCAGGCCAGCAAGCAGGACCGGGCGTGTTGAAAAGTGCAATCAACTTCAGCAGATGCGGCAGCAGCGGTCAAACGCTGTACGCCTTTTAAGCAAACTGCGAAGTCTTTTCGGTATGTGCAATACAATGGAGAGCTCACTCAATCGTTCTTGGAACGTGTGTGCTTTCCAGCATAAGTGCAATATGACGGAGAAGCTGTGATACCATCTTGAAGATGGCAGTCGCAAGTGGCGAACGAACGAAACGTGGAAGGAAGGAAGGGAGCAAATGAGTGGAGTTCAAAGTGTGATGAGCCGGCAATGTGCTGAGAAGCAAATGTGCAATATAGTTGTAAATGTTAACTATTTGTTTTTTTTTTCGTTATCGCCAGACTTAAAACTTTTGTTAAACAAATGCGCTGCAATTGATGTCCCACCCCCCCCTAACACCTACAGACGCCAATTGCAGCGCTGCGTACAGAGCTTTATACATTTTGTTATTGTTGTTTATTTGTTTGTTAGGTTTTTGTTTGTTGAGATTTTATTTGTTAAATATTGCTATATAGTTTATAAAATTGTTATAATTTTTTCAACATTTTATTCGCTTGTTAATTTTGTTTTTATTTTTTTTGTTTTTATTTTTTTTGACCAGCATCAAAAACATATCAACATTACTTTTTTTATTTTGTTTGCAAAATTTTTAACATTTTTTTTTTACTTTTTATGCAAAAATGTGCTTTAAAAAACAACAAAATTTACAATGTCTTCCAATTTTTTATAAATTTATTTTAAATCTTGTAATTTTAAAACATTTTTTTATGCAATTATTTGCTAACGAAATTATTTTATATTTCATTTACATATAAGTTTTTTAAAAATTGTATTAGATTTAAGTTTTGCTTGCTTATAATTAATTTTTATGTTACCTTTAAGTTTTTAAAAATCCACATATTTTGTAATAGTTTTAAAGCGTTTGAATTTTCAATAAAGTTAAAGTTTACAAAAACAAACCCTAATTATGAATTTCTAATGAAGAGAAAGTGAATTATCATTTTGTCAGACAAGTTTTGGTTTTGAAACTGAAGTTTTAAGTTTCTTGAACAGTTATAATACATTTTTTTGTTGGAAGAGGTACTTTTATATTTTGGGATTATTTTCTTTTAATCCATAAATATATTTTTCTCAAAACAAAAAAAAAAAAAAAAATGGATTCGGAGAAGTCAAGATGATCTCAGATTCATTTCAAATACTTAATTGAATTTGCATACACAATTTTATTCAAACATTTCATTTATAATAATAATTTTCATCCATCCATCATTTACAATATATTGCAATATTTTAGTATATTAAACTGTTTATATTTATAAATGTTTATACATTTTATATAACAGCAACATTATTTTTAATTCTTATTTTCAGAATTCAAACAAATAAACAAAATAACTTCAAGACGTATACTTAAAAGAATAACCCATACATTCAGGAAAAGCATTTTTGGTTAAATGTGAAGAAAATATATGGAAGATAATGTATGAAGGGTGCTAATATTTAAAGAAAATTGTGGTAAGTTTGCATTTTTCATCTTATTTTAAATTTAAAGCCATCAATTAAATAAAACTCAAGCAAACACTTAAGTAATCGAACCGAAACCCAAAGTATCACACAAACAAACAATTACCTCTTAGACAAATTGCATTCGTCAATTAGCACAGCAGCAACATTTCAAAATAAATTAGTGATTGAACCAATGATAAACCACCGAAATCTGTCATTAAGTAAGAGTCAGCTCAATGTCTCTGGCCGTCGTGATGGTAATTGACGCTGACTCAGCAGACTGCAATTAGGCTGTGATAAATTTGCGACGTCTCCTTATCGTTTTCATCTTGTGCAATTTAGACGCGACGCGACAGGACAGGTCAGGCGAAACTATAATCAAAGTCCTTGAAATGTCCTAGCGTTCTTAGCTGAGGTGCCAGCAGAGTCATTTCGAGTGTCTCAATATTTTCCTTTTCCTTTTTTTTATCGCATGTCTGCTCGCCGTATGGCGAGACGATTTACGATAAGTCTTTGCCATTACATATGCATAAGGATAATGTACTTCCGTTTCGAGTGTCCTTTTTTTTTTGGTTTGAGTGTACATTATCCCGCTGTGCTTTTCAAATGCAAAAATGCACTTTTATGCGGGTGTGCCGTCTTGCCTTGACTTTGACTTTTACCTTTTGTGCTAACAATGTTTTCCCATTGTATGTTTGTATCTTGAGGTTGTGTCGCCGTGTTAGTTTCAATCAGTGATGGTCATAAAATTTAAAATTTTTTCTTATTACCAAAATGTGTACGAAATATGTTTGAGTAAACGGAAGCCTATTTGGAGGTCATTCTTAGAATAATTCTTTGCTAAAGTACTTGCATTTTAAAAAGATTTGTTTTGTGTTAGACATGTTTTTTAAGAATATGATAATTTGTCTACTCTTTAACCATAAATGTGACTCACTCTTTGTAATTATTTTGGTAGGAGGAGCTCTACACGCACTCCGTTCGCTGTTGATCATGCCAAGTTGCTCAGTTTGATATTCCACCCTTAAAAAATAATGCAACCCCATTATTCTCGACACACCTGAGTATGCTTTCAGGTGATTTTGGTGGTTGTTTTTCTTTACTCCTCCACTGTGACACCTTCGTTTGCGTTGTTGTTGTTCTTTATGCTCATACTGACTTAGGGGTTGTGCTCACCTTTGTCTGTGTAATATTCGCTACGTCACTTTTTCGTATAAATAGTCGTGCTTGTGTTCTAAGAAATCAGTTTAAGTCAAACTCACAGACAGTAAAGTACGAAATCAAGAGCACTTGAAAACGTGCAGTCTTCTGTTATTCTACACGCAAAACTAGCAAGAATATTACAAACTTGTAGCTGAGACCGTTGAGCAACAATGATGTGATAAATCATCAAGACGCAACTGTGATGGCAACTGTGATCAACTCACTCGCTGATATTGAGGTTTGAACCATAAGTGATCATTATTCATAAAGGCAAAATGTGATCGTATTCGAGTACAACTCTCTGTTTACCTCTTGTGGCAACGTGATAAAAGCGCCTCTGTGATGTCTTCGTCTGCCTCAAAGACAATGATGTGTGGACTCCATGGCTGAACTGCAGTTGGAGTGTTATGTGATCTTCATCTTCATCGCTGTGATATTTACTCTATATTAGCTATAAAGCATGCAATATTAATAGCTGTGATATTTTTTGCATCGATTATGTGGCGATTTCTTCAGCTTTACTTTTTGCTAAGCAATTTTTTTGTTATTTGTGATATTTTATATTTCATTTAGTTTTATAAGCAAAAGCTTTAATTGATGCTCAGCATCGCAACTTCTTTGTGGTATTTTTCATCAACTTTTGTGCTCTGTGATTTTAGTTTTAGTTGCTCATAGTTATAATCATTGTCTTCCAGGTTTGTTTGTTTTGCGTTTAGATTTTAAGCGATTGTCTTTCATTTATTCTTAAGTTGATAAGCAATAATAAATATAACTGTAAATAAGAAACAATTTTATAACTTATTCTTTGGGTTTGAAGCGAATTCGCTTGAAATATGAAATATTTATACAAGAACAGTGTACGGATTGTTTATCTAGCAAACTCTTCAGTTTGTTTATTTATCTAGCAGTCTCCAGATTCTCCTCTGGAGTTGCTTTATAAATTGCTCATAGTGTTGATTGATTTGGTTAAGAGCTTCTCCTCCTTTAAGTAAATCTTCAATAAACTCTTGTGACAGTCCAAGACCCAATTCTCTCATCATTCGTGTTTAATCTTGTTTTTTTATATATTTTAACCAAAGATTTTCATATATTCAAAAGATTGTTTCTCTCTATCAGACAATTTAGTTTGAAACCGACTCTTCTAAACTATAAGGCAGAATATAACTGATCGTATATAAACTCTGCTATGTAAAAATATTATAATTATCATTTCTGTGCCTTGTCTGTTTATCTAAGGACCTTAATCATTTTTTGTACACCTGAAATCATGACTTATCATTCGTAACATAGTCTCACACGTATTCTTCGGAAACGTTCTGAATTTTTATTGTTATTATAGCCTCTTTTATTACTCGTTTAATATTTTTATTGTTACTCAAGTGTGTGCATTTGTTTCCAACAAATGTAAACAAATTTTGAATGCAAACACATACTTAGAAAATCCTAGAATTTCAAGCTATAACAAATCAATTTTAATTAAAATTGTTGCCAAGACTTCAAAATCAGAATTTATATATGTGTATGCACACAAGTGTGTATATATACAAACGAGCAACTCAAGCGAGACGCAATCAAAACTTGCATCGACGCAAGGCAAGGCGAGTCAAGTCATTGCATGCCAAACCAAGACAAGGCAACGCATAATTACATGCGTATACGATTTTGAAGGATGGACGGGGTAATCATGCATGCAGCTAATGTCATAATTTATGATTTTTCCAACAATAATAACAACAACAACAACCACCACAATGATGATGATGATGACGATAAAATATAAAAATTGTTTCTGCTCACGAGAACGTGTTGCGCATGAGCAACGACGAATGGGGAACGCGCTCAGTCTGTCCACAGTGGCAGCAAAAGTAGCAACAAGAACAACAAGCACGCAATAGGCAAGCGTATTTCTTACTAGAAGCATGACTAGATCGAATTAGGGGTTGTTTTCTGTTGATTGCGTGGCTTAAGACTGGCACAAGCGCGTCTCACTTGTGGCTATAAGGACTCAAATGATAGAAAGAGAAAAAAATCACAATTGTGCAAGGAGATAAGTTAGAAAATCGACACAATCTTGTGCCGACGCACAAACAACAATAAAATAGCATTGGTGCAAAGAAGACAAAAGACAACGAACTCTTCACGCATTCAACAATTGAATCTATCATTGCATTGCTGCTTTGACTGATCTTGCAGTATAAATAGCAGCGCCAGGACACAGAAAAGTCAGTCTAACTCAAACTCACCAACCGTACAGAGCAAATGCTCTCAACTTCGTCTCTAAGCTGAAGTACAATTATAGCAAGAAAGCGTAAAAATGTCTTCATTCTTAAGGCAAACGCGATTGCATCTTCAGTAGTAGAAAAGCGACGACGAAGCAATGACAACCAAAAGACGTCCTCAGCGACTCAGCTCGAGCGGCAATGTCCGACGGAAGAAGTGTGAAAAATCCGTTGAATGTGCCAGCATCATTGAGCGATCGCAAGCAGCCAGCAGCCCAAAAGTATGCAACATAACATGACAAATGGCATTGCGCAATGGCCAACGCGCTGCGACGACGATTCTGACTCTGATCATGGTTGGCGAGTGCAAATCACTCCCGATGGAAAGTGGCAACAAGTGTTCCAAACACGAACTCACCCGGCGTAAACTCAACTCGACTCAAGTGGTAACAACTACGCTTCGCTTTGATAGCTTTAATAGACTTAAGGAACTGCAACGAAATGTGATAACAACAACTGCAATTTAGCTTAGTAACGCTTCTTAGTTTTAAGACCATCAAGTGCAATCAATCATTGTCTTCCAATTTAGTTTTAAGTTAATGTTTAAGGTTAAGGTTTAGCTTAAGAATCATTGTCTTCCGGTTTGTTTGTTTGTTTTGCTTAAATTAACAAATTTTAGTTTTAATTCTCTTAATAAATATTACAAAATTTTCTTACTGAAATATTTTGTAAGAAACCCAAAAACTTATTACTTTTTTTATTCAATACAAATTACAGCATAAAGCAACTAAATCGTTGCGAGCAGGAAAAAAAAATTTGAAATCATTGAAAATATGTCTTAAATCTTTAAAAACAAATTACAGAAAAAAGTGGAAAATACTTTTGTTTAATAGGAAGTAATGACAGTGCATTAATAATAGACTACATAGAAAGTTTTAAAAAAATGTTCGATTTTTGTTAAGGAAGAGTTTAAAAAACTTTAAAGAAAAATGTTTCATATTATGTATACAGTTTGTGCCTTAAACATTCTTAAAAGCAAAGTGCTCCACTTTTTTTCGTTTCTCTATAAAACAAGAAATAAAAATTAAACATAAATAATATGAATTGAAGAAAGTAATAGATGTATTGTGCGCCTATGATTCTTCCTAATTTGCAAGTTAATGCCTATAAACATGGCTACAACATGGATTCTCAAACAAACACATATCCATGAAACAAACTCAGTCTTTTTTTAACAAGGATCTTAAAGTCAGAAAACATATGTAACTACATACATATCTTTATCCAAATAAAAATAAGATTAAGATGATGTTTTTCTTGTTTGATGAAGTCATTTATAAAGGATAAGGAATAAAATAACTGAATGCTGAGGGAGTTTATAAAGTAATAGTGAAAATAGTCTTAGTTCAAGGAATATATTCAAATTCCAATTAAGTCAAAAAAATCATTTCATGGAACCTATAAGTTGTTCATTAGACTTAATAGAAAATAAGTCATTAAGAAAGGAATATTTTGCTTTAAAAATAAAGTCGGAAAGTATATTTGTTGTAACTTGTTAAACAGCTAGCATTTTTGAGCAAAGTCATTTATGTACTTATGTTCAACTATTTCATATTTTGGAAACATTCTCAAAGGAAATTTTTTAATGCATCATTTGCTAAGTCTTTTTTATTCGGGATGATTTTCTTGATTCATTGCTGTAAATTGATTTGAATAAAAAGAGTAATAAGTTTTTGGGGTTTCTTACAAAATATTTCAGTAAGAAAATTTTGTAATATTTATTAAGAGAAGAGAATTAAATCTAGAAGTCCTTAATTTAAGCAAAACAAACAAACAAACCGGAAGACAATGATTCTTAAGCTAAACCTTAACCTTAAACATTAACTTAAAACTAAATTGGAAGACAATGATTGATTGCACTTGATGGTCTTAAAACTAAGAAGCGTTACTAAGCTAAATTGCAGTTGTTGTTATCACATTTCGTTGCAGTTCCTTAAGTCTATTAAAGCTATCAAAGCGAAGCGTAGTTGTCACCACTTGAGTCGAGTTGAGTTTACGCCGGGTGAGTTCGTGTTTGGAACACTTGTTGCCACTTTCCATCGGGAGTGATTTGCACTCGCCAACCATGATCAGAGTCAGAATCGTCGTCGCAGCGCGTTGGCCATTGCGCAATACCATTTGTCAAGTTATGTTGCATACTTTTGGGCTGCTGGCTGCTTGCGATCGCTCAATGATGCTGGCACATTCAACGGATTTTTCACACTTCTTCCGTCGGACATTGCCGCTCGAGCTGAGTCGCTGAGGACGTCTTTTGGTTGTCATTGCTTCGTCGTCGCTTTTCTACTGCTGAAGATGCAATCGCGTTTGCCTTAAGAATGAAGACATTTTTACGCTTTCTTGCTATAATTGTACTTCAGCTTAGAGACGAAGTTGAGAGCATTTGCTCTGTACGGTTGGTGAGTTTGAGTTAGACTGACATTTCTGTGTCCTGCCGCAGGTATTTATACTGCCCGACATGAAGTGCAACTGCAACTGTAACGGTTTGATGTCCTTTTCCAACACATGCGCAACATGCGTGTTGCAATTGTTTCCTTTCTTTTTTTGCTTTTCCTTGGTGTTGCGGGTAGTTTTCAATACTGAAGCATGTCCTTTTTGTGTTGCTGAGTGTTGATTGGTCTATTTGGTTATTTGTCTTTAGTTGGTTAGGCGACAATAAATGTATTTTTAAATAGTTTCTTGTTAGGTTTGCTAAGCTTGGTTTGTTGTGCGGATAAAGGCGACTAAATTGTCAGCAACGTTTTGTTGTGTTTTGTGTTGGATTAAGTTTCTTAAGGCATGAAAAGTAAATATTTTTGGTTCAAGATAATTGTAGGAACTTGACTAAATCTAAATCTTATCAACTTTTGATCTTCATCAATCTATTGAAGTGTTATAATTCTATTAAAATTATTTTATTTACCCAAAAGCAAAAAATATTTATAGGTTGGGACATTGACGCCATAAATGAAAGTCTCGCATATAATTTTCTTCAAAAAAAAATCAAATCTTCCTAGAAATTTATCCTACTCATTTTCAAGACATGTTCAAAAATAATTTTCGCTTTGAATTACTTTGAAATATCATACAATTTTATGCTTAAATGATTCTTTAATACTCGCATTGCTCTATAAAACACGAGCTGTTTACAGTTTAACACATTAGACCATGAAGTTGCTACCGGTATTGCTAAATAAACTTCGCTCTGCCCAAAATCACAACTCAACAGCGACATGAGTTCGCTTGGTAATCAATCTTCCTTTTATTTTTATTTTTTACTTCATATCCAAAGCCGTAAATACAATATCAAGACAGTCACACTCCATGGGGCCATCAAAGACAGCGACGAGCTCAAATTGCGACCAATTTTGGGCACGCGTCGTCTTTAGAACGTGGCTTATGACTTGGAGGCCGAACAGAGTATATAGTTTAGAGCCTTCATGGCTCTAAACATTAACACGTGTACGAAATGATTACATAAAACTCGAAGATTGTCTTCTCTCCAGTTGAGATTTTTCCAGGAATTTCTTAAAAAGCGTATTTGTTGTTGAGATTTTTGTATCTTCAACAATATAAATAAATTTTGATTGCAACAACCCATAATTAGTTGAGAATTAATTTGAATTGAAATTGTACCGAAGTCAAAACGACGACCAATAGGAGAGAAGTTCTAATAGTTAAATTTTTGTTGGTTTTTTGGTGGTTGTTTTTCGACGTCAGGTCTTTGTTGAGTTACCTGCGCACGCTGACATGCTATTTCACTCGCACGCATATATTCTAATTTGAACTCACCCCGCGTTGCGCTGCGCTGCTTTGCTGGTGGTGGTTGAAAAACCAACCCTTGTTGCATGCAACAGCGTAGAACATGCTCCCACACAGCGTTGCGCCTGCGCCGACGTTGTGTTTCGTCATTTCTTTAGTATAAATATACGACTTGTTGCCTTTCGAAATCAGTTCAACTCACTCAGCCAACATTGAAGGTTCTATAAAGTCCGCCTTGTGCGGCGCTATTGCCCTCAAACATTGGCAGTCGTCATGGGTCAAGTCGCATTGCCATCAACTACACTATTTTCATAGTGTTGGCAAGCTCAGCCTGTGTCAACAAAACATTTCTCGGGGAGAAATAGAAAAATATCATCCTCAAAACAACAACAACTAACAGCAGCAACACCGATGTGCCTTATTGGAACGCTTGCCAGCTAAAAATACTGCCCGAGGTTCGCACTCGTCATCAATACTTGTTTGTGCCACGTTGCGCCTCAACTTGTTGCAGCCGCTGCCGCTTGTGTTCAACATTAACTTCATGTTGTTCAATCTTCAAAAAAAAGCTTTAATAGTTCTAAGCGTAATCCGCCTGTGATAGCAACAATTATTTTATAAGAACACTTCTTAGTTTTAATCAATCATTGTCTTCCGCAGTAGTTTTTAAGGCCTCAAATTGTAAGAAACATTGTCTTCCGGTTTGTTTGTTTGTTTTGCTTAAGAAATTTGGTTTAAGTCGATAATAATACAAAATACAAATGATAATAAACTGTATATAGCTAACAAAAAAAAAAAAAAATTTCAATCTCTTATTTTTTAAATATGTATTTTCGAATTAATTGGTATACGATACATCGATTCGTTAGTTGATGGTTTTCAAAAATGTTTTTAGCGCATATTTATATTTTTGTCATCTTGGTTCTTCGTATTTAACTTTTGAACAATTTTATATTTGTTTGTTAAAAATATTCGAAGTGATTTGATATTGGTACTTTGTGAGTCTGTATTACTTTTTTCTCAAATCATAGATGGCCATAACTTGTCCTTAGTTGATGTGATTTGTTTTTCGGTTTTTGGATTCACATATCAAATTCGTCTTTGTTATAGTGTGTTTTTTCAGGTCCTTTTCTTTTGAAAATATCGTCTTATTTTCAGCAATTATGAATCTCTAATCAGATTGCTTTAAAAATATTATTTCGGAGGTACCCCAAGATTGGAGGGAAACTTATGATTTGTCTGAAGAGCCTTTTCTTTTAAAAAACTTTTTAATTTTCAGCAAATATGAATCTCTAATCAGATGACTTTTCATATATTATTTAAAAGGTAGCTCAAGATTGAAGCAAAACTTATGTTTTGTTTGAAGAACCTTTTCTTTTAAAGCTACTTTTTTATTTTCAGCACATACATACAATGAATCTCTAATCAGTATGCTTAAAAAATATTATGTAGAAGATGTCGCAAAATTAAAGCAAAACATATGTTTAGTTTGAAAAACCTTTTCTTTTAAAAAGACATTTTTATTTTCCGCACATATGTATCTCTAATCAAATTCTTTTAAAAATATTATTTAGAGGGTATCCCAAAGGGTATTGAACCAAAACTGAAATTGTGGCGTCAAGATTTGACAACCAAATGAAAATATATGTAGCTGGGTATTGTTTTTGAAAACATAGCTTGGTACTTATGTAGTCTGTTAAATGAAACCTATCATAACTGACATTATAAATGGAAATTGAAATTCGAGTGCTAGATTGACGAATGTCCAATTTGACCCTAAGTAACATGGGATAATGATTGTTATTTTTTTTATTTAATAAAATTCGGCATGAAGTGCTCCTTTCTACCCATTTTTAAGCCAGTGTCTTTATGACAATTTTTTTATTTTAATGGTTTTTATATTTCTTAAACTTTTTTTTTTATTGAAATATCTTAATGATATGCTCTTTTAATATTTATAGAATTACCTTAACTAAAGAAATCATATTATTAATCTTAATGAATGAGCCCTTCTCACTTAACTCCAACGATCGGTTCATTCACCGCTTAATCATTGCCGCCCATACATGCCCGTGCAGTGATTTCGTGTGCCATCAACACATTTGTCTCACTTCATTACGCCTTTTTTACATATCTATAAAAAACTCTAATCTGTACACATAATATTTCGAACTTATGGCACGCATTTCGTCTGTTGGTCTGTAATTAACTTTGCTTGCGGGGGAGATTTCAAAGTGCTCACACTTCGACGCTGTCATTCATTCATGCAAAGGCATGAAGAAACGTAAACTGAGCTGTGTTGAACGCCTGCTGCTGCCTGCTCCTGGGAACGTGAGAAACATGAGAAAATCTTAAAGAAATTCTGTTACAATTTTCTAACATTTCAATGGCTTGTTGCTCCAGCAAACATCGACAAACGTCAGCTGAACGAACGCCTGCGTACGCACAATGAAAGGATCGACAAAAGGTTGAATTTTGTTCCCAGGCTTTCTACACTGAGTTGAGCATAGAATTTAACAATTAACAATCCTGATGCTTGTCTGCTTGTTGAGTCCTCAGCCTGTGCCGTTGGCTGTGCGTGGGCATGTGTCGCTGTTTTTGTTGCCATGAACCGAACACGAGTATATTTCTTTCTCACAGTCGTTTTGGCCAAGACATTTGAATTGGTTTGTCTTACAGCATCAGCTGAAAATGTGCTGAACGTGTGTCTCAGTTGTTTGGCGCATTTATATGTTATTATCCTTGCACGTTCCTGTTTCCTTTGCCTTTTCTTATTGCTGTGGCGCAACCATGGGAATTTTTCTGGTTTGCTGTTCACGTTGCTTTGTTATCGTTGACTTGGCTCACTGTAATTGAGCGTAAAACACATGCCACGCATGCCTGGCGCACTCGTCAGGCATCAACTGTGTTGAGCGCCTTTTCTTTTTTTGGCCATGATTGTCCTTTGCATCAATTGCTACGTGACAATTACGGTTTGTGTCAAATATTGTGGGAAAATCATGTTGAGTTGTCTGGCGATAGAAACAGAACCAGATTTCCTTATACTAATGCTCCAAACCCTAATTGGCATTCAAGTCGAATCGATTGATGTTTTCACTTATCAATTTACGCCACACTTGTAAAAACATTTCAACTTGTTGCGCTTGAATTGTTTAAAACTTCTAATTAATATCTTCAATTCCCATAAATCTCACGTTGTGCTCCCCTTTCACCTAATGAGGCACAAAGGGACATTGCTGCAAAGTCCTTAATGCATCTCCGTGCCACCCCTGTTCAGGCTTTCCCCTCTTTGCATGCGTGCGTGGCCCTCTTGTGTGATTTTTCAACGTTGACATGTGAAATACTTTGTAAAAATATGCCACAACTTGTCAATTACTTGCGCCTGTGTTGCGGCTGCAACTTCATTTTGACATACTCCCCCTTGTTTTAGGCGTTTTCCGTGGGGGTTGCTGCATAAATGCACTTCAAGTGCTGTTGCAACATGTTGCAACTTGTTTGATTTACTTCAAGGGGGTAAGCATTTGATTTGTTGCATTCTATTTTCATAGTTGACGTCGATTTTTCAGTTTCTCATGAAAAATCGTGTTTTGATTTCCGCAGTGCGTGATTTTCTTCGTGTTTTCTTTCGGTTGTTACTTGAATTTCTTCTTCCATTTCATTTCACTTCGGTTGCATGCCTAATTGGCTTAAGATATCTTTATTTTGGTTGATTTGATGTAGAGAGCATTGCTAAAACGCAACATAAATCATTATGTTTGATTTATCATGTGAAGTTGAGGAGGTTTTTGATATTCTGGATTTAGTTGAGCTAACTAAGATAAGGAAAAGTTTGTGTAATAATGTCTCTTTAATATATTCAAGAAATCATCTCCGATTTTGTCATTTTGGTAAATTTGATGGTATATGTTGAGCGATCTATCTAATTTGATCTGATCCGGTCTGTGTGTTAAAATATCAAACATACCCAATGGACAAAGTCATCTTACAGTCAGTTTATCCCATTGAGGATTGAATCATTATGTCATACCCCATGATATCAACAAAGGATCTTTCAGAGCATGGCATCAAATTTCTGTTGGTCAATGAGATAAGTAGCACAATCGTCACATATTTATTATCCATAACTATCTTTGATAATCTAGATTGGCGTTTGTGCATAGGAAGTGTCTTGTAACTTAAGAAATATTATACATAGAGTAATTTATACATATTATTTTTGATTAACTTCGAATTGTTATAATTTTAATGAATCATACGATAGCCTTAGCTGGTTAAGATTTATAATTATTTCTAACCCTCTTTTATGTTTTTAAATCTTTTTTTTTTTAATTTGCGGTGCTTAGTTTTACTTAAGTGGTGATCTATTAAATACATTAGGTGATTTTCTTTTTTTTTTAAATCATATGTTTTTTACAGTCTGATGTTATTTTTCCCTATTGAATTTTCCGCTTCGACTTGTGAACATTTTCACTTTGTTGCGTGGTCTGAAAAACTTGTCGCTGTTTGAATTTACAACTTTGACAATGTTTATTTATTTTCTCGTTTTCGTGTCCAAGCCGAAAAACAAACAAATGAAAAACATTTAACCAACAACGGCAACAAAAACAACAACGAAAACTATTAGAAATAACGAAAATGCCACACGAGAAACTCACAGAGAAAATCACCGCACAACTTGTCAGAAAAAACATTTTACAAGTGTGACCTTTTTTCCACATACGCACACACACACACACACACACACACGAGTTTAATGGCGGGAAAACAAGAAACTCAGTGCGAGAACCTTTGCACGTGTTCAATTCATGAACGAAAGACAACGAAGAAAGCCAAGGCAGTGGAAGAGATAAAGGCAAAACGAGACAAGTGCATGAGAAAAGTCGCCGGTCCGAGATTTTCGAGTAGAGGCATTAAAATAGACAAAAGAAAAGAACTCAGCGGTCGTTGTGATAGATTAGCTACGCGTTGAAGAGATTTTCCAAGAAGAGAAGAAGTTTTGAAAACAAAAAGATTCTTTGCTGAGCTTCGTTTAGCATTTAAAATGTTGGTTTACTTGCATGAGTTGGCTAAGAGTTGAAAGTTTTTAAGGTACAAACTGTACCATTGAAGAAGCTGAAGGAGTTTTTGAAAGTTGTTGAAATAAAAAAAAGGATGAGATATATTTTGGTTTACTTTGATTTTGATTTTTATTTTCTTTTAATTTTTTAGTTTTTGTTTTAAAGCTTAAAATAATTTTTTGTACAATTTTTTATTATTAAAAATTTGTCAAAATGTTTACTTTTTTTTATGTTTATATTTTAAACAATTTTGTTGCTTTTTTGCTGTTAGCAAAATTGCCAAAATTGTTGCGCCCGCCATATAAAAGACAAAAAAAAAGCATTCAAACATTTTTTCATTATTATTGAAAAAAGTTGTGCTTTTTTTTTAGACTTCAATGTCAGTTGACATTTTCACAAAGTCGAAGTGACCAAACTTTGTGACCCTTTGCCCGCTGCTGACACCTGTAGCTGTAGCCCATGTTGCGTTAGTTGCTGTACCCCTAATGTTGTGCTGTTGCCCACTGTATTAGTTGCCCTAAGGTAGCGATGCTGCTTCGGTTGCTTTGTGTCCAAAGAACTTTTGTAACCCCGTTTTTCATAATTCAAAAAACACGTACAAGTTCATTTACGCTTGAGCCCAACGATCAAGAAAGTTCCATTCGATGGCATAGGGCTCCATGGTCTCACGTTGCATTGAGGTCCAGAAGAAGGTGCCGGCATTTGTGCGTGCAAAATGCACAGGCACATAGAAGTCAGATCTATCGATGGTCTGTAGTTGGCCTTCGCCGGCTTCATCGTAGACAATGATGGCCTCATTGGAACTGCAATGTTGTAGCTCATCGATGAGACGATTCTCGAGATGCTCATTGGCCATGTTGTCCATGTCATTGTTGAGCCATTCGAATTCGGCTTCCTTCTCCTCGGATGCAATGTATGAGCTGCGTTTCGGTTGTTTTGCCTTTGATTTGAAGACGCGACCCAAAAGTGGTTTCAGCATATTCTTGAGACGACGTGAGGCGGACACTTTCGACTTGTAGATGTTGTAGCTGGGGTTGTTGTTGTTGTTGTTGAAGCTGTAGATGTTTGTGTTGTTGGCCAGTTGGCTCATGTTGCACTTGATGCTGGTGGACATGTTGAAATTGTTTACTTTTTCAATGCACGAAAAATACGAAATTTTAGAAATTTTTTTGTTTGATGCTCTTGATTCTGTGTTGTGTGTTGACTCTGCGAGTGCTGTGTGTGTTGTGTTTGGTTATGTCTGGCAAGCGGCGCTATTTATACACTCTCATTGCGAGAGCAATGCTGCTCAGACGCTGACAGTTGAGCTGAGAGTTGCGCAGCATCTTAGCCAATCACAGACGTCGTAAGGTGGCAGGTGTTTGTCTTGAAAAATTCTCACGTTCTTGGGCAGCAGTGCCAACAGCATCTAGACAAGACAAACGAAACAAGAGAAGAGCAAAAGATGTGTGAGAGAAGCTGTGGTGTGTGTGAGGGTTCAGCAGCAGGTATTCGTCCTGCCACCTTAAGGCACTGCTGAGCAACGAGCACGTCTCGACGCGACTCAACTCGACTGCAGTTGTGTGGAGCGTGAGAAACTTACTTCACGCTTTGTTAAAAATAAATATGCTGCATGTCCTTTCTGTTGCTCAAGGGATTTGCTGTTTGCTGTGTGGAGATAGCAATTATTATTGCAATCGAAGATGAAAAAAAAATAAAGAAAAAGAAACAACAACAACCTGCACGATAAGAATACAGGCGAAAGGATCGGTCCAAGGAGCTGAGTTGCACACTGAAAACTGTAAACAAATCGTTGATCCTGTTTTGTGTCCTGACTGTGCTGAGCGTGGGAACGCACGAAAAACCTTACAAGCAATTTTAATGAACATCGTTTTTCTTATAGCAGTCCTGAATGATCGTGTCTGATAGTCATCGTTGTTGTTGTTGCTGTTGCTGTTGTTGTTTGTTTAATTTTGCGAGTCCTTGGCATGTAAACTGAAACCAGCGCCATATGTTGTCTTCTCGTTGCTTGTTTTTGTTTATCTTTAGCGTATTGGAATTTTTATGGCTTTGTTTTTGTTCATACATACTATATTCTTTCCCTGGTTTGATAAGCAAATTTATAGCGCATAAAACTTGTTTTTGTTTATGTGTTGGTGTTTTTTCTTTCTCTCATTTCTTTTTTGATACTTGGAAGCAAGGATAATCTATAGTAAATTATGCACCGATAACATTTTTCTTCGTGCTAGAGTGAGAGAGCGTAACGTGGCTTTTTTTGAAGCGTGTTTTGCAAGCGTGTCTGTTTGAATTTGAATATGAAACAATTGAAAGTGTGGGCAGCGTTCGCTGTGGCATGCACCATGCGCGAATGCACGCGTTTTAATATTCCATGCACAATTCATTGTTTGCTTTTGTTCGTGTAATGCAATTGAGAGTGAAGTGCATGTGTGTTTTTTTTCACTCTCAATTAAATTGAAGTAAGAAAGTGTTGGCAAATAATGCGCAGAATAGCAATAATAATATATAGAGAGTAGATGAGAGTAGAGGAGAGTAGACAAGTGTATGACTAAAAAGAGTGAAAACAGAGTTTTGAACTTTGATTTCTGAGTTTAACCCTAAACAATCCACAATTAAAATTTCGAGTTTATGTTTTCATGAAAATATATGAAAACATAATCTTAAAATTGTGTCCGCAAGACTCTTGTGGGTTGTTTAGGGTTAATTGAATTCCATTTTTCTTTATTTTTAATACTTTTGCAATTTGAACTCCATTTTTTTCCACCATTTTTAATTCAAAATCATTTATCCTCATCATGTTCCTACAGTCATCTTTGTTTATTTTCATCAACAACAAGTCAGCACAAACTTCTCGCCATCATCGACAACTTGTCGTCATCGCTGTGGCATCATTATTGTCATCATTATTATGCTCAGAGCGTTGTCTCGACAAATTCGGCGGCAGACACAAATCCTGCGCACAAGTGGTCGACGCTGACATTCACTTTTGCGCCCCTAACTAAATGTTTATCTGTATGCGCCTTAAAAATAGTTTCAACTTGTTTGTTTGCTACTTGTTTTCTGCTTTCCCCCAATAAAAGCGAGCATGAGCAATAATGATGCGCCTTAGTTGCTCCTTGCAGGCTGTACTGGCTTCAGTGTTGAGGTCCCCTTGCTTTGTTGATCTTTGCCTCTGGGAGTTTGACTTAATTTGTTGCTGTTGTTCTGCCCATAAGAACGATAAATTATTGTGGCATGAAATTATCCTTAATAATGTGTTTTGTTCCTTGATGAATCATTTTGTGTTTATGCTGAGAACGTTAAAAACGATTTTCAGATTCAGGACACCGTTCAGGTTGTTGCTGATTGCTGTGCTTGTTTTGTCTCGACTTGGTTGACAGGTTCTCTTTATGTATTGGTGTCTGTGTGTGCCCATTAAAAAAGGATACTAACCTGGCTTTTGTATTGTGTTAATTGTCAACGTAAGATTGCGTCAACAACACAAAGACGCTGGTGTGAAGGCATTGACTTTTGTTTGCTGGTGTGTTTTTGATAGTGATTTTCAAAAGATTATTAAATGGTGGGAAATTTGTTGGGCCAAAATAAATGCTGAGAAAATTTTGAGTGTGAAATATATTGTGGTCAAAGAAAAGGTATTATTCTTCACTGGTTTTTGTTCGATTTTTTTTTGTAGTTCGAAAATTATAGGGTTGGAGGACTTAAACAAAAGACTTGAGTAATGTACTTCTCATAAAGGTTGTTCATAATTGAACGTAAGATTCAAACTATGACACACAATTTTGTAAAATTAAAAAAAAAAAAAATGAAGTACAGTCTTATATGCTCCTATGTTACATATAGCAATTCAGCTCATATGACAGTCTAGCTTTGTGTTTAAGTGCTAAACTGACGTATGTGCTGTATAACTATATGTAACATAAGAGCATATAATATTGTGTTGTATATTAATTTATTTTTTTAAAACAATTTTTTTTTTGTTAAATTTGCTAAAAATTTATTGCTAAAAAAAATATATAGATTTCCAATGTTTTAAAAATTTTGGAGCGCCTCAATTAAAAAATGAAACAAAAGACTTAAGAAACGAACTAAAAAAAAATCATTCAGTGATTCTAAAAAAATCGGAAGTTCTCATTGACCAAAAACATTTTTTGTATAATTTACGGCGCCAATCGTTGTGCCACTTGAAAATGTCGTCCCTGCGTCGCCGATTTCTAATGACTTGTCGTTGTCAACGCAGATCAGTCGCATGCTGTGACTTAAAGTAACATGCAGCCACCGAAAAACTCAATTGCTTAATGCGGGTGGCAAGTTGGCGACTTCAATTGCACAAAAACATTATCATGAATGAAGATTTCGTCTGTGTCTGGCGAACTGAGGTCCTGCGGTTACACTGAGATAATTAACAAACACAACAGATAAGTCACAGGATGAAATAGTTTATCAAAGCACTTGAGTTATCAGCACGAAGCAACAGACAGGCGACATTGAGTACTTGCAGGCGAGATTTCGAAATGAAATCATAACGACAAATTGCACATCAGGATATGACGCCACATTGAGTTTTACTTAGTTTGCACAAAATAATCACTGTCTGGCGATAAATCATAGCAAGAGCGATAGCAGAGAATAACTAAAACAAGCGACGCCAAGACGCGTCACCAGCACCGACGGCTTAGTAAGGCGTCGATGATGTTGACGACACTAAGCTGGATTTGTCGCCAGGACATGACTGTAAAGTCGAGAATTGTGTGTAAACAATGAGATTTTCAGAATTTTTTTTTGGTTACTTTTCGAACAAAAGTTTTTAATTTTTTTGGTCATTTATTATTTCTTTCAAATCTGAAATCTCCGTGCATAACTCCGCAATTAATCCCTTAGAAATAAAGCAGCCAGACCAAACAAATAAACAAACAAAGATTGTCTATTGTCAGCACTTAGATTCTAACAGGTAACCTCGAATTTTCTTCTTCTTTGTTGCTTTACAATACGAAACTTACCTTTAACGCTTAATGTGAGTGCACTTTCTTGCTTACTTGTTGCGCTGCTTTTGTTTGGTTTTTGGTTCGTGAACAATACATGAACCTGTTTTCATCTTGAAATGAAGAAAAAAAAAGGTCCATTTCGTAAAGCACAAAATTAATGCAAACCAATGCAGACCAAAAGAGAAAACACAACAAAGCGTGTTGATCATAAAGAAAAAGGGAGTCGCTTGTACGGTCAGATAAGAGAAGCCAAACTTAGGGGACGAGCTCAGTCAACACAACACAGCTCAACATAATACAAAACAGCACAATCACTTGTTTCGTTAAGGAATCTTTTTCATTTATTTATTTTTTTCCGATTTGGTTTTTTGTTTCTTGTGGCACAAAAGAAGGAGCATAAAAATCAAGCCAAAGTAAAAAAAGAAAAAAATGTACAAGTAATTGCCTGACCATAAAAAGAGTGCCATAAGATAGGGTTTCATATAAGATTTCTCCCCTTTTGCTTGTTTGTTGGTAACACGAAAGCGCTTAAGAAAAAAAAAAAAGATGAAAATAATAAAATTGAAAAAAAAAAACATGTATGCCTTCCAAGCTTGATTGATCGAGTTTGTATTTCACTAAAGGCTATAACAGCTTTAAAGGCTTTTGTTGTTCTTTCTCTCTTCTCAGATTGTTCTTTTTATCTTTAGGTGTGTTTTTTTTCTCGTTTCGTTTTCTTTATTATTATGCAAGCCCTTCAATAAAATTCTTTATTGACAGTAAATCTTAATTCTTTAGACTTTTCTTTTGTTTATTCACGATTTGAAGCCAGTAACTCCTTTTGTTGGTTTTTAATAACGTAACGTATCCTAACGAACTTTTATGTTCAGCCCAGCCCGCATATAATTATTGAATCGTTATTGTTCTTTTTCATTGCCCTTTTTTCATGTCTATAAAGTATTGTTCTTATTGGATATTCGAAATGCATTTTAAGTTGAGCTGGCGTGTTTAATTAATGCTTTAAGAGCTTGTGACATGAGTGCATGCTGAATGAAGAGGATTTGAATGTCATTAAAACGCTGTTTGAGGCATTTAACTATCAAATGTAAGACAATAACACACAATTGTATTAACATTATTTAAATCAGTAATGCAATTAAAATGCTTACAAAGGTGACTTTGATTGGTGACTGAAATTTAAATTTGAATTCTTTTGATTCGAATATGGGTATGGTATTGTAGCATAAAATGCTTTAAGAAATGAATGTGATAGCTTTTTTCAATGTTTTATTGAAATTCAGAAACCTTCTCAAATCGAAAAGGATATTACTTTTTTTGATTAACCTTTTGTCTTACAAATACACCGATGCAGTTTAGACCATTTTATATTGCCTGGCTATGACCCTAAGTACGAGTGATGTGATGTGTGGCCCTTTGTAATATGGAGCTTCTCATATGTTAAAGGCTCCATGTTACATAAGGCCGCATATCACATAAGGCATGCCATCACTCGTACTTAGGGCCATAGCCAGGCAATATGTCTTGGTCCAAAGAGATATTAGCGCAACTCCTTGTGATTAAATTTGCTTTTTAATATATACGAAATCTTAGATGATCGGTATTTTTAAATCTTCGAGGTACAGTTTTACAGTACTTTTTACCATCTACAGATTCAAATCTGGTAAATATTATTTTTTAACTTATGCTCCTTCTACATTAAAATCATTGCTTATTCAGGCTCTATGAAGCTTTATAAGCGTTGCTACAGAATAACTTCTTTTCATCAAATTAGAAAAATGTATACCATTGAATTCCTTTCAAGTAGAACGTACGCCACCTAGCGTCAAGTAGTTGCATAACAAAATCTAACTGGAATCGTATCAAATGTCAAATTCATATTGACAGTAAAATACTGTCAGATTTTTGTTCTACAATTAAAACAAACGAGGATGGAAATATCTTTTCTCATTTCAGATAAGATTCTTCTCAGCCATCTTATTAGTACTTTTCGTTAATATACAAGTAGAAAAAATAAAAGATATAATTTTTGTTT
The DNA here is from genome assembly GCA_034638295.1 of Phortica okadai. Classification (NCBI taxonomy): domain Eukaryota; kingdom Metazoa; phylum Arthropoda; class Insecta; order Diptera; family Drosophilidae; genus Phortica; species Phortica okadai. The sequence continues at coordinate 6,400,132 of CM067852.1, forward strand.
TTTTGTTTTAGTTATATTTAAAAAGAAATCTTCATAGTTTGATTTTATAATCATTAAAGCTAATTGGAAGACGTTGATTAAAGCTGTTGCTACTCAAGGCGAGTATTTCTTCTCCTTCTCCTTCTGCTGCTGCTGTCAGTTATACTGACACTTAAAGCTTTTATAGTTTTCTGCTGCACAGAGCTGATGGGTTCACTTTAGAGACTGCACCCAAAGCGGTCGACATTTAAAGCCAATCAGTACCACAGTCAGTTGATTGATCGAGTACCTTGCGAATGCACACGCTCGAATTCAGTTCAGTTCAGTTTTCAGCTTGGATGATGATGAGATCGGCAGCGGAGGCGGCGGCGGCTTCAGCTTCACGTCGCTCATTTTCAAGATTGTCGAATTCTTCATCGCTGGCATCAATAGCATCGATGGTTTCATTGAGGAATTTCTGATGCTTGGACTTGGTTTGCTTGAAGAATTTGCGCACCAACTTGTAGGCCTTCTTGATGGTCTTAGCGGGTGTATAGTTTGGCTTCTTGACGCTTGAGGCATTGGTGGCGACGGCGACTGGTGCGTTGAAGGTGCTGTTCATCAGTGTTTCGTATGCCATTTTATTTTCTTTTTGTTTCTTGGTTACTTGTGGAAAACGAAGTAGAGAAATTTTTTTTCAAAATAAGACTTTGACTTGTTGCTTGCACGAATGTTGCTTGTCGAATGATGTTTGTAGCACAGCAACGCCGGCCTTATATAGTCGTGCAGCGACTGCAACCCCTAAAAGTACGACCAATCAGAATGCGTTTTGAAGGCAGGTGCTGGTGCTCAGCTCATTGCGTATGCGTAGCGTGTGAGTCACGCACGCTCACAGGCACGCAGGTAGTCCTTTTTTTTTTTTTTGATAGTTGTTGTTGGCTCTTTTTCCACTCTTGCTGCACGTGTACATTCAACTCTGGTGGAATTTTTACTACCTGCAGGCATTAGATATGATTTCGGCCTAAGTAAATCCCTGTTTCGAAATAAGGTTCTCGTTTGCTTTGCGCGATCGTGGGAAAGTAAAATAATTTTTCTAACATTTATTGTTTTCTTCTTCTTCCACACCAACCCTCAGCTCAACGCATTGTTATGCATTGAGCATACAAAAACTTCTATTTAGATTTGATCCTTTTTTTTATTCGTTCGTTCGTTTTGGTTCATTTCTTGGGTAATTTGAGTAGTATTTATTTTTGTATGCGTACATTTCTTTGGCACCGTTAATTTTTGGCATATTCATTCCGTGATTAATCTTTTATACATTAAGAATTTTAATTTCACTGACAGCGAAAAGTGTTGTGTGTTGAACCCTCGTTAAACACATGTTGCTGTTTTTTGAGATTGCGTTGCGTTTCATTTCGTTTTTTGGTAAGAGTTTTCTAGATTGTTTTGAGATTTTTGGTGGGCGGCTTTTATTGGTTTGCCTTGTCTTGTCTTGTGTTGTCTTGTCTTAGTGGTGGTTGGTTTTCTCGTAGTTGTTATTTTATTTGATTAAATTTGGACAAGTGTTCGAGCCAAGTTTATGAGGATATTTCATTGAGTCCTTGAAAGACACTCAAAGCCATAAAGAGTCGTCAGTGTCTCGATAATTGTTCCTGAAATTGAGGGAGATTTAGATCGTTTTGATAATTAGATGCACGTCGCGTTGTTGTTCCGTGAAACTGTTTGAGTTTTATTAAGCAAATTAATTTGAAGGTTGAAATCATAGACGCTGTATCAAATCTTTCTACTCGGACAGGGAACTTTATTATTGGGAAGGAAAATGTCAAGCATTTTTATCTCTCATTTGTTAATACTTATTAACGTACTCATAAGCCTTACATATACAAAATTTGGCTTATTTCTTTTCGGTGCAAATTCTTTAAGACTTATTCATATAATTGTCAAGCAAATTATAAGCACAAAAATTACTTAAAGATCTTTGCTTATTGTTTGACATTTATGAATATGCTTATGAATATGGAAATCCTTCTTTGGTGACATTTTTGCATGTCTTACATTTGTAACACACAATAAATTTTCTTTGTTTGACAATTGTAAGACACGCTGTAGACAGAGGATTTTCGTTGTGTACAGATTAAAATATTAAATTTACATATTATTGAAATATGAATCGAATTGACATACATGTACATTTGTGTCGCTCCTTAATGCTTCTTATGGATTGTAGGATCGTAGGTTATGTTAATAATCGTTTAAGGCGAAACGACAAGTCAGAACGTAAAGACAAGACGATTATGGTAATTTGTTTGTGATTGGGCTTATGTAGAAGACTGAGTCTTGTTTATGATTAAATTTTTATGAATTTTATATTTTATATCCAAGACATAGAAAAAAAAAATAAAGAGAATATGACTGAGATTGAGAACAAATCCTTCAACGAAATAATTTTGATAAAAATTTTAATATTATAATTTTTGTAGCATTCCTCTAATGCATAATGTCTAGAACGTCTCTGGAACCCTTTTTTTCAACTTTTATCATTTCTTTGAGTGTTATTAAGTTAGCTTGAATGAATTTTTCTGGCCTCTACTCAAACAAGATCACTTTGGCACTTGGTACGTGCTCAAACCATTTTCACACTTGGTTAGTTGTCATTACATGCCTTAAAGCGTACCTCAATATTCTGTTTTAAATGTTTCTCTTAGAAAATTTCTTAACAAAACAGCAAAAAAGTAACGTACTTTTTCTTTTGATTCACTCGCACACGTGCGAACAAAGCCGCACTATTTCTCCGAAGTTGTTGACAAAGATGAATTCATCTTCTGGGTGTTGAACTTCAAAGACGACGACGCCTCTGGGATTGTCTTCTCTTTCATTTTTTTGTATTTTTTGTATTTTTTGTATTTTTTTTGCTGTTGCAATTACTTGTTTAGCAGAAATTTTTATTTTTGTTTTGTTTCTTATAAAAAGTGCTTAGAATTTGTTGTATGTTTTGTGTTTTCGGCTCAAACAACTCACACAATCAGTCAAAGAGGTTTGTTTAGAGGTTTTCGGCGGGCGATTTGAAAGACATCAGAGGGCGAAAATTGTATGTGTAAATAATAACAAAAATTCTTATGAAAATATATTAAATAATTGTTTGTGTTTTTTTACTCTTTCATAAAATTTGATTACTAACATTTCCTTCGCCAAATAGCAAATTTAATCTGTGCCTCATATGTTTGCCAACTTTTATAATTATCCCAGCGTGATTTCGTATTATTTTATGTTTGTTTAACTATTAGGAAATGTTCTTGAATGTTGCACATATGTGCGTGTTTGGCCCGTTTTTTTTTTTTTGCCATATAAAGTTGAAAATGTGCTACGCGCATGTTGCGCATGCGCCTTTGCAATGAAAGTCGCTCGAACCGTGTTGTATTGCGTTGCGTTGTTGTCTCGTGTGTTGGTACTTGAGCACGTAGCGCCATGCCATAAAATTTCTACGAAGCTGCGGTGGGTAATGTTAATACGTGCGCTCATATATGTAAAGCCCAATCTGAAGTGTTGCGCTGCTGTAGACCATGTGACTTTTTTCTCTGTGTGTGATTCTTGGTTATTCCAACGTGTCTGGCATGTTTTGAATGTGTTTCAAAGAGGCTGGACATTATTTTGCCTTGCTTTGGATAGGAAAACAAACTCAAAAATTCATTCATAGTTTATTAAAGGCTTGCATATAGTAAGTATTTGGCTCAAGATGCATATACAGGGTGTGTCATATTTTTCATATTCAAGTTAAATGTCAACTAAATTGATTCAAGAAAGTTGTTGTTAAAATCAAGTATTTAATATTTTTGTTCGAAGTTTAAAAAAATTCTTTATTACAAAGGATTAGTTAATCGAATTGAGTGCTAAATTGCCGTATGTGGTGTGTAGCTTTATGTAACATAGGAGTTTCTCTAAAATTTAGAACATTTACACATTAATTGAATCTATTGAGTATTGATTTTAATAGAAAAAAAAAATTTGACAGTATAGATCAGAAGTGCCCAAATAAAACAATCTTGAATTTAAAGACAATATAAATGAAAGAATTGAAAAAAATTCTTTCTTCCTCTCTCATCTCAAAAAACTCATTGTCCGCGGCTTCAATTCAAAATCATTGCCGCTTCGTTGCTTTTGAAGTTGGTTCGCCTTTGATTCATTCATTCACTGTCGCATATTCTTTTTAGCGTTACAATGTCCAGTTGAATTTATTGTGTTGGCCAACGCCTTTGTAAACATGTTCTTTGAAAAATCGCCATTCTCAACTACAGCGCACGTGTGCGAATTTTCTTTGGAGCTAAAAACATTCTTTGTCTGTTGCAAGTCGTTTATTAACGTTTGGTAGAATGATTTCTTTCGGCACAATTTTGCACGCAATTCTGTGGTAAGTTCTTGGAAGTTGAAAGTAAATTTAGTTGATGAAGCGCAAATTTCAGTTAGCACGTTCCAAATTTGTCTTGAGTGCTGTTGTTTGAAGACTATGTTCGACGTCTTCAAAGAGTGTTTTATAGAGAGTGGTAAAAACATATTCATAAACAAATTTATTGTTTCCAAATGTTCTGAAGTTGAAAGGAGAAAATGATAAAATCAAGGCTTGCAACATAAAACACCTTCAAGTTACAAATCATATGATGCCTGGACTGGGTGATTATCATTGTGGAAATAAGCAGTATGCAAGTTTACTTTTATTGGCTCCGAACATAGAGACATATCATATTCCATTTGGTTAATGAACTGTAAGAACATTTGGGAAGTAATTAAAATGTTTGAAGTAAGCGTGGTCTTACATCTGTCTGGGTAATGTACGCGACGACCTGTAAAGACGCCGTGTAAGCCCCTGAAGACGAACTCCGGTGGAGTCCGAAATATGTCGGGATTAAAATTATTTCAAAGAGTTTGTTCTCAAATTTGAAGGTTTTTTCTTTTTTGAAAAACGATCTCGAGCCTGCTAAAAATTAAAATTAATGTATTTTTGCAACAAAAGTTGATTTCCCAAAATATTAACTCAATAAGTTTTATTAGTGAGAATAATCTGTGTAGGATTCTCTCTAGCTTCTGTTTATCGACAGTATTTGTTAAGCCTGCCCATACCAATGTAGCCAATGATCGCTATCTCCTTTATATCATTAGCTAAACTCTTTTTTTCTTTTCCACTCACTATCTTGTTTATGAGCTGATATTTCGAATCCAGCCTGATATCTACAATTCAATATTTTTTACGATTGACATTTTTTTTTTTTTAAATAAATAAGTACTTAATAAGAAAAAGAGAAAGTTTTCATTTTAAGCAATATATATTTTTTTTATTATACATGGAAGACAATGATTTAATTTTCTATAAGTAAATTGATGCTTATAAGAATACGGCAAAAAAATTAAAGCTGTTTTTGCTATCACATGCGCTTTGATCTGCTCTCATCAAGATGCTCAAATTCATTGCATTGCAGCATCAGTTGCGATCATTTTAAGGACTTGCGCTGAAGTCCTGCGCCGCTGCGACGTTTGCTGCCAAGCAGTTTGCCAAAAGAGCGCATCACAGTTGAATGAATCACATTACCAATTAAAGTGTCTTGGTGATTGTTCTGGCATCTTCTACTCGAGTTGCTCGTTCAGCCAGTTTTGATGCTCCTCCTCGGTCATGCAGTAGTGAAGCGCCAAGACGATAGTTGGCTTCGATGCTACTTGTGCGTTCTTCTTGAAAATTTTGCGTACGCTTTTCAATAGCTTCTTGATGCTGGCAGCGGGTGTGAATTGCTGCTGGGGCTTCTTATTGTTGAAGACGACGGTTTGTTGCTCTACGTTGCAGGCCATTTTTTCGTTGTTGATTTTTATTTTAAACGAAATAAAATTTTAAAATTTTTATGTAGTTGAGTAAAAAGCAGAGAAGTTGCTTTGAGTGTTCGAGAACGTTGAATGATGGTTACAGCTCGTTGTGCAGATCCTTTTATACTTGTCGATGGTGTCCTTTGGCACACTTGTTGTTGCATTCGCACATGTTGGAAACGCATAAGTGCCTCTCAGTTGCTCTTAGCCAATTGTATCTTATTGTTATTGGCATTTTTCTCTCATTCTCTCACTTGATCCCTTGCTCCTTTTTATTTTATTTTTTTCTTTTCCTATCCCGAATTGCATTCATGTTTTGCGTACCTTTTTTTGGGCTCTGATGCTGCTACCTGCTTTAGGCCAAAATTGGCAGCTCAGTTATCTGTTGTTGTTGTTATTGTTGTTTTTGATTTCGTTATGTTATGAAATACATTTCAATGACATTTTTATCCTTTTTGGGTTGTAGCGTTGTTATTTTTTTTGCACAATTTAAATTTTTGTTCTTGTTTTATTATTTTTTTTTTGGCAACGTAACGATTTCTTTTTGATTTATGTGCGTGACTTGTCTTTTACTGCAATTTTGGTACAGTTTGGTTTTTGATTTGTGGCTTTGATTTATTCAACATATGCTAAGAAGATTTTTTAAAGAAGATTTCAAAGCCTTAATCGTTTTTCGTTGAAAATATTTACTTTTGAACTTTTAAACTTGATAAACATTTACATAAAATAATACTTTGACCACTTGCCATAGTGCACGCTATACCAAAATCTCCATAAATATTACAAACAAAGCATAAATTAATAATTTTAACAAAGCTTAATTTATGCGACATCAAGTGTCGTGCACACACACACACACAACAAGTGAGAAGAACCCTTTTCAAGCGTTTTAAGTGTATTTCTTTTATGTTTCACTTTGATTAATATTAATATTAATATTTTTTTTTTTTTTTCAATAATGAGGCTCCTCTTGTGATATTGAATTACAAAGAAGAAGACAAATAAATTATATAAATAAAAAAAAAAACAAAATACGAAACTGACGATCAAAATAAACGAGCCAACAAGAAACCAGAGACGACAAACAAAAGTAATTTGAAGCTCAGACTTAAGCAGCTTAAAATGTCGTCAGCTTCGATGTCGTCGTCGTTGGTCATTAGTCGTCGCCAGTGACCAACGCCGCAGTTAATTTCTTAGCTCGTCAGCGCTTGCAAGCCAGCCAAGACCTTTGACTGCGTATCAGGTTGCTCATAAAAGCGGTGGAATGAGTGAAAAGCGTTGCTTAAATTACATTTAATGACAATTGCTTTTTGTACGAAATGAGCGTCTCTCAGTTAAGAAACGAAAAATAAAAAAAAAACAGTTACTTGAAAGATGCAGTGATGAGTTGCTTTTTGAAGACAGCTCGTCGTTTATAGTTAAGACTTAGCCAACTGACACACAAATTGACTGAGACTGAGACTGAAAAACATACAAGATAAGCATCAATTATTGTTTGTTGTTGTTGAAAAAAAAAAAAAAAAACGTTGTTGAAGTCCGTCCACAAGCCACAACTTTGCTTACGCACTATGCACATTATTTGCTCACCTTTGACTCAGCATTGCGTTGAGTTGTCTTGAGACTTTAGAGATTTATACAAAGGCGTTGCCAAATACTCCAAGCCCCCCAAAACTAATAAGTAATTTTTATGTTTTTTTGTAAGTAAAATTTATATATCGTTTGAAGAAACACTCAAAGAAAAATAGCAGCATCGTTTAATTACACCAACAGTATTAATTGTTAGTTAATTTCTTATAAACAATTTTCACAAAAGCGCCATCTATCATACTTTAGAGACTCCAAGTCCCTTTAAAATAATGAGTAATTTTTATGTTTTTTTTTTTTATGAAATTTATTTAAAGTTTGAAGAAAGACTTAAAGAAAAATAGCATCATCGTTTGATTACACCAACAGTAAGGATTGTTAGTTGATTTCTTATAAAAAATTTTCACAAAAGCGCCATCTATCATATAGCTGCCCCTTTTATGTAGTATACTCATTGCCTTACGTAGCTCATTAATGTGTTTTTATGCAGATAACTGTTAATATATACATTCCTGTTGTATTCTTTTTGTGTAATAATAACAAAAATAGCTGCTCAGATACTTTGTCAAACGCATGTGGTGACACTTTAGTTGCTGCTTTGCTTTGCTGGAGGGGGTTTAGTGTGCCAGCGTTTTACAGTTTTCATGAGTCGCGCACATGTGTGTGACAGCCATGTGGGTCAAATGGGCATGAGCGCGCTGCTAATGAATAATACTTGAGCTCAAGCGTTTGTTGAGTGTTTGTTGCACATACAAAGCGAAGCCGTGCCCCTATGCTTAATGCAATCTCGGCACGCCACTATCAGACGTCAGACAAACAAAAGTGCTTTAAAAGTGAGTTCAGTTGATTTAAATTTTAAATCAAGTCAGGCCCATTAAGTGTTTGAAATTATGTTTCCATTTTGGTTTGTGCGATAAGCGAAGTTCATTAATTTTGTCAGCATTGATCAATTATGCATGCAACGAACTGAGGCAAGATACTGAACTATTGTTTTGATTGCAATAGTTGAACTGAAAAGTTTTTTGGGAAATAAAAAATTGATATGAATTATTTTTTCAATATTTATTTATTATTATTATTTGTTGTTGTTGTTATTATTATTATCTTATATTACTAAAAATCCTAACATTTTACATGGAAGACAAAACGATCGTTTAAACTAAATTTATGCCCTAAATGCTAAACAAACAAACTTGGAAGACAATGATTTTTTTTTTTTTTTTGATTATTACTAAATTCACATTGCCAAAAGTTACTAAGCAAATCACAATTAGGATACAATTTGACACAAATGAGTACATTTATATATATATAAAATGTTACTAAATTGAATATCAATTAAAGTTCAGTTTTTTCTTGATCTATATAACTTATGAAAAAACACTGCCCTAAACTAATATCACCTGAAGATTATTCATAGTCGCTGCAAGATTTTAGCACTTCACATAATTTTTTTTTGTGTTTTTTGTTGTTGAAGATGAAGTGAAATTTGCATTTGTTAAAGCTGCCACCAATTTGGCCAATGTTGGCTCTTCCTGCTACTCTGCTCTATGTTGTTTTGTGGAAGTAACTTAGGCCTGTACCCAACGATCGTATTGTGCACGCATTTGTAGTTCTTGTTGACGCACTGTATCGACCGATGTCCAGAAGAATGTGCCATTGGTGGTGCGTGCAAAGTGCACGGGTATGAAAGTCTGCTCGGGATGCACGGCCACGACGTGTTGTTGTTGACCCTGTTGTACAATCATTGCAGCATTGTTGGGGCACTGACGTATATCATTGTAGAGTCGCTCTTCCAATTGCTCATTGGCCATGTTGTCACAACTGGCGGCTGGATCTTTACGCATGTCCTCCAGCGAAGCATTGTTGGCGTTTTGTTCTTGTATCTCGGCGAGTGTCTTCTTGAGCAATTGCTTCTTCTTGATGAGCCGCAAGACGGGCTTGACAAGCTTCTTGAGGCTGCGCAGTGCCATGGTGCGTTGATCTTTTTGTTGCATATTGAAGGTAGTCTCGAATTTGTATTCACGTGTAATAAATGACATGCTATTTGATGATAAAATGAATTTAATTTTTTTCTAACTTTTGCTACACGTCTTTGCGCTTTGCTGTTGCGTTCGATTCTGTTGCTTTGCTCAGCGTCTGCGTGCCTTTTATAGCCGCTTTGCTCTGAGTATCTAGATGCGTTGCTATGCTCAGTGCGCTCGGAGCGTTCGACCAATCAGCGTGCGCGCTAAGGGCAGGTGGTTTCATATTACACTCAGCGTGAGTGTCCGCAGCGATAGAGAGAGAGAGAGTGGTGAGAGGTTTGTGTGCGCTCAGTTTGCTTAAGTGGATTTCTTGTATTGGAATTTTGTTGGTTTGGTTTGAATTTTTGTTGTTGCTATGCTGTGTGTGAAGGATTTTTAGTAGTTTTCTTTGAAGAAATCACCTACTTGCGATCTTATAGATTTTGAAGTATTATATGATATAGGGAATTATAAAGAAGGACTCACGAGGCTATGATCAAGTGAAAAATATATATTTTTACATTGTTTTTATAACGAATTCTGTTTTTATGCTTAGTTTAATAGTAATTCAATATAATTTCAAGACTTAATTTAAGTGGGGAACCTCTAAAATCAAACTTCATATAAGATCTTATAGATTTTGAAGTAATATATGATGCAAGGAATTATAAAGAAGGGCTCTCGAGGCTCTAATCAAATAAGAAAATACATATTTTTACATTGTTTAATAGTGAATTCTGTTTTTACACTTAGTTTAATAGTAATTTAATATAATTCCAAGGCTCTAAAATCAATGTTTTATATTAGATCAGCTAGAATGTCTAACAGAAAAATTATTAATGATAAGCAGCGTCATTATATTCTATGTAGAAAAGTGTCTGCAAGCAGTAGCGTATTTGTTAGTTCATGTAGATCGCTCTATTTTCAAGAAAAAATACTGACAATCCTCAAAGCAACAACACTGCTCAACTGTACACAAAACAGAGCACCGAGCTATGCGGCTTACACACTCTCTCTCTCAGCATTAAATTATACTCTCCTCTTCTTAGTACCAGCAGAAACTCACCCTCAAAATCAAGGATGCCTAAGAGCAAAAATATAAAAAAAAATTCCAGCACTTTGCAAACGAACAAGTTTGTACATGTTCCGAAATTCCAACAACACACCAAAAAGGACTCTTCGACTCTTTATGCACTTTGCAATGCAATTTAAAATTCGACACACTAGCCGAAAAAAGGATCAAGGATCACTATACAAAAACAATGCGTAGGAAAATCCCAACTTGTATTGTTTTCGACTGCGAAAGGTTGATAAAAATACCCTCTTGCGCCTTTGTCCAGCAACAAACAATGCTCTGGAATCTGTGCGAGAGTGGACCGATGAATATTTTCGTAACGTCTTTTCGACGCAATGGGGTGCCAAAGCAGCAAAATTTCAACTCATGTTTCAAGCGAAGGTTACTTAATTTGTATTAATTTTGCATTTTGAGTTGCGCTGAGATTTTGTCAGGTACATTTTTTCTGATGCGTAGAAAATTGTATGCACAATGGACGGAAGAAGAGGAAAAGGACCTGTTTGGTATTCATATTTCTCTTGGTTTTTCGCTGGAATTTTTGCGGTGCACTTTGTTGAGATTTTTAGCATAGAATTTTCTCATATTACAACGTCGAATATATGTACCATATGAATGTTTTGGGTTTGCTTTGAGGCGTGCGTGTGAAAAAAGCATCTTAGATTTCTTTCAGTGTTGAGCCAAAAAATGCCGCTAAAATTTTTAGAATTTGTCCTGTGGCGTTGTTTTTTCATTGGTTCATTGGATGCTTCATATTTTCGCTTTTCTATATTTTTTATTGAAATCTACAAAATCAAGTTCGTTGCTTAAGTCTTTTATATGACTCAAGACTTTTTTGATATCTCAAGCTTTCGCATTATGTCTTCATGCCAGCTGTTGTTTTTTTGCCTCATGCTCTTGCCCCAACTCACAACTTCATGATCACATCGCCACATATTGCAGCATCCAAGCAAAGCAGCGTGAAAATCACGTTTGAATCTCATTTTGCACCTGTTCACGATAAATTCCGCAAATAAAGTGATAAACTTTGCTTCAATCGCATGTACTAAGTAGAAGGAGAAGAAGGGCACAGAAAATGATTGCAACTCAAAGTCATGTCTGTTGGCAATCGCAACTGTGCGCGGTGGCTGCTTTGCTGGCTCTGTTGGCTACTGTTGCGCTGAAGTTCAAGGTGAACTTTGTTCAATAGCCTCTTCGTTCGTCACATTCTTTAAAGTCACTTCAAACCGTGTGAGGCATGTTCTCTTTAACTTTTTTTTGTATTATTATTTTTTTTTTTGTATTTCTTTGCTTGATTTTTTTTCTTTGTATTGTTTTGTTGTTTTTGCAATTTGCACTTACTTTTATCATTGCATGTGTTTTGCATAAATTGCAGTTCATTTGCGTTTTGGGCTTGGCTTTTGCCTTGCTTTGCTTAGTCTGGTTGCAAAACGAGTTTTTTTTTTTTTTTTGGCTTGCTTATATGTTGCATGCAGCAGCATATTGCTGTTGATGCTGTACTGTACTGCTGCGCTTGCTGCTGTTGTTGTGGTCAGCTTAAAGCGAGCACGAATGGTGGCCACGCCAAGATTTTGTTTCGCTGATTGTGCGAAATGAATGCGGAGCAAGTTTGACTTTACTTTGAGTTGAGTTCAGTGAGGGCGCTTTCGAAAAAAATACAACAAAAAACCGAAACAAGTTTTGTTTTGCGCATTTTAAGGCGATATTTGGCTTCTTTTTTGTGAACAAGTGCTGCCGGCAATAAGCTTCTTGCTTATCATTTCCAAATGCATTATTTATGCAGTCACATAACTCATGTCAATGTCCCTTTTCTTCTAACTATTTATATTTTTTTTTCTGTTTGGTTTATCAAAATGCATGCAAGTGTGCTTAGCTGCGTGCATGTTTATTTGTCTAACCAAAAATGAACTTGACGCAGACACGTACGGTAAACAGTTAAACGGATAGCGTAGAAAAAGAAGAAGTTGAAAAATGAGAAAAAAAAAACACTAAGAAGAGAAATAAACGTCTTAGCATAGACACGCAGTTATGAATAATGTTTTGTCATTATGTGCTGTACCTGTTTGTATAACTTTTTTTTATATATACAGGATATGTCAGACGGCAGACAAGAACGCGAGATGGACAGCAGTTTGCTTAGCTTGAATTTTGATGTTCCAACAAAATGTGTTGGCAATATTTTTTGACAGACGCAAGAACGCTTCAAATGCTCAAAAAGAATAAAAAATAACAAGAAAAAAATCAAAGAACAACTTGCAACGGCACACATGTGCAAGTTCGTTGCTTAAGTCTTTCGTTCTTGACCCAACATAAACTTTAATTATAGTTGCCGCTGCACATCATTCTTTATGCTTTTTTTTGTTGCTTTTCAAATCAAAAATAAATGCAATGCAATGAAATGAAAGAAGAAGAAGAAGTAGAGAAAAAAATGAGATAATAATAATAATAATAAAGACTTGAAAACCGCTCTAGAAAACCGGCACGGAAATTTCATGAAAAGTGGATAAAATGTAACACAAAACTGGTTCACAAAAACGACAATCGGCATTTGTGAGTAAATGTGCCTCGCGCGTCTTAAACGAGCAATCGGTGGAGCCACAATGGTGACGACGACGACGACGACTAGTTTGGCTTGCTGCGCGTTGTTACTCAATGTGATTGTTGTTGCTGCTTTGGTTCATTCGTTCATTTTGTTGGCTGTTCATTGGGGAAGGCGCATGTGCCAGTCATTTTCTGCTGTCTTAAGAAACTTCTTTGATTTTTTTTTCTTTTCTTTGTTCATATTTCTTTTTCTTAAAAAAAAAAAAAGAATGATTTTTTTTCCTTTGCCACTTTGCGGTTCTGCAATGAAGCGTGCTTTGTCTCCAACTTGTTGCGCGACGCAGCGCCAAATCGGGCGACAGACATGCTTCAAGTTGTTGTCTGGCCTGGACTGGTTGGCGTCGTTGGCTTCAACATCATTGTCGACGTTCTTGTTGTTGTTGAATTTTCTGTTTTGGCGTTCGTTGCGTTGCTTTGCCTCGCTTTAAAGACGCAATGACCAGGGAGACTTTTGCCGCCTTTTATGCATTAAAAAAAGTCTTTTTACTGCCTTTGCCTTATACGTTTTATTCTGATTTCTGATTTTTTTGTATTTTTTTTATTTTCTTACAGCCACAACATGTTTATGCTGAAAAATCTCGCCTTGCTGGTTGACGTTATTGCTGTGGTAAGTGTTTTTTTTCTTATGCTTTGCTTTTAGCTTGTTCTTTGTCGTTGCATTGCTGTTGGCGACTAAAAGCCGGTAACCGGTTTGCCGATTAGAAAATTACATATTGTTATATTGAAAGTAAGCTTGGGGTTTATAAATGGCTTTTTTGATGGGCTTTTTTTTTTTTGTATTATAATTAAGTAAAGGAAGTTTGACTTAACAGGTTGTTAAGCTAAGCAAGCTTTAAGTTATAAATTCTTGGCCTCAAATCTGCTGTGATTGCATGTCATAATATTAAATATTAAATCACTTTTCACACACACTTCAACAACGCTCAAACAAATCCATAAGCGTGCGCAAGACAAACGATAATCATCAAGCATAAATTTTTAGCTCTCCCCGTGTCATATTTTCGGCTTGCGATGAGTATCCCTAAAGTGGAAGTGAATGTTCGGAAACGCGCGCATGCGCAACACACTTCCTTATATCCGCTGCACCCTCCAACAGATACTTTTGACCTCATCACGACTCAACACACTTCGCTGTGTGTCTGTCTGAGCGTAACAAGTGTGTGAGCGTGTCGAAAAGGATATGCGGAAGGAAGCCAATAAACACGGAAATAAAAATGTTAACCATCAATGAACAAACAAGAACCTGTGCCAATGTCTTCTTGTTGTTGTTGGTGGTGTTTTGACTCCCGAAATCGGAAACAGAACCTGTGCCTGGCAAAAGGTCATACACACGGCAACACGTATCCCAAAAAGGGAAGTGAATTGAATCCGTCGTTGAGTTGAGGGTGAGATGTTGATATGAAAATATTGTTCTCGTGCTCGGCATATTTCTTTTAGTCCTTCGAGTTGAGTTGAATTGTCTTGTGTGTAGAGTCCTTTGAGGGTTCTTGTTTCTCACGTTTCGTACAATTTATGCAATAATTGAAAATGAAAGGCATTCTTGCGGCAATTTGGTGTTTGATATTGGCTCAAATAACTTCCTTTTTTGTGTCTCCTTGCCTTTGTTGTGCAATAGAAAGCGAATTGTATGCGAATTGGTGCACAATCATTGTTTGCACTTCCTTGAGAACGAAATTTTTCGAATCAATAGAAAAATAGTTGTTTTTGTATTGTCTGAAAAACGTACGAAATGCGTAAATATTTTGCTTTGCTAATTCACAATTGCCTAACAGGCTCATAAGGTGTCCTCTTACCTTTGCTGTCTGCTGCATGAACGTGCGTGCACGTTCCTTGCCTCAGCTCGAGTCTGTTCGACACATGTTTCTCTAAACGCAGTGTGGGAAAATTGAAAGCTGTGATTTGGTTTTTTTTTGGCATTGAGTAGAAATCAGGTTGCAGCACATGTTGCTCATCGCATTAGCTATGCACGTGTACTTTGACACCTCTGTATGCACAAAAGGATTTGCCACATGTACGTGATATTTTTATAAAATTTTGGGTTTTCCGCTTGCATCCAACTGTTGCACACACAGAGCTCAATGCCAACGCTCAATGTAATCAATGACTGACAGAAAAGTGACCAAAAGCATTTTTCGGTTTTCTGTTTTTCCAACTTGTCTCTTTAGTCATTGGGAAATTAAATATTCTAAAGGATTTCCATTGTTAAAAGTCAACTTGTGTGTTCAACGGAAATCAGTTTATTTTTTCTTTCTTGTACGTGCTTCTTTTGCAAAAGTTGTGCTTAAGCTACTAGCGTATTGAAACGATTCAATGATGAAATTGTTTGTTGAATTTAATGAAATTGTTAATTGCTTTGTGAGTGGCGCATATGCGCCTACATGTCTGGCATAAATGACCAACTTGTGATTGTTAATGTGTTATGGAGTTGAAGCTTAAAGGATGATAGAAGTGTTTGGCTAGCCAGTAGTTCAATAAACTAGTACAGAACTAAGGAATATACTAGTTCAGATGGAAAATTTTACTAGGAAATGTCATAGGCAGCGGTCACTATTCGACCACCTTTCACTAGTTCTTGCACCAGTTCGTAATTCGTCAGTTGAGAACTAGTTCTGAGCTATGGAAAATAGGATAACACTCAAAGTGATTTGCTGGGAAAGAAATTTTTATTTGAAGTATCTAAGTTTTCAACGTTCTTTTCGCAACCTTAAAAAAAATTTGCACCTGCAGACCACCAGAAACGCCAATTTCAGTTGAAATAACTATTTTACAACTTTGTTTAAGTAGTCAAAAAATGAAGATTACGTCCAGCCCTTGTAGAACAACCCACAGTCAACGCCTCACGACTACCGCCTACGATTACACGTCCAGTCCGACGCACACAGCTCACACAGTCTTTGCTACAAGTTAATTACGACAAAGATTCGTTCAGGTTTCAATTCAATACTCACAGCCAAGAAGTCGAGTCGAGTCGAACCTGAAACTTATACGTTATAAATTTTGCACTTGCATGACTTGGTCATCAGCCAACTGACGCTCTGCGTATTAAACTATACGGTTTAATGTGATTATTATCAACGTTCAGAGAAAATAAAGCAAAACAAAGCAAAGCATTACATTTTTATGGTTCAGACCAAAAGTTGATTATAAACGGAAACGCCTTACAATATAAACGCCAATAAGGATTCGGTGCGCGCAAGAAAAGGAGCAAAACTCATATTTATTTCTATTTCATTTTTTTTTCCTTTCTGTTTGGTCATATTTGAAAATTCAAGCGGAAAGTCTGGTTCAATCGTCGCGTCGCTGTGGTCATGTTGTACAAGATTCTAACCTACCGCTAAGCATAAACGCCCATTTTTTCATCTTTTTCCAACTATTTTCCTTACAAGTCATGCTTGTATCTGCCTTACTATGCACGTGTGCGTATTTCTTCATACCTGTTTTGATCGCGTATATTTCCTTTTTTGGTCTATTGTCCATTGTAAGTTAATAAAAATTATATCCGCTCATGGCATCAAACATTTTTCATATGTCGCGACGTGGCTTTGGCTTTGTTTGCGACACAGACAGGGGTAAAAAAAAACAACAAAAATTGTCTCAATTTATAGCGCAACGCCTCAAAAAAGAGCAAAAAATATCCAAAGCGGCTTTTGTTCCCATGCAGGAAATGTTGCAACGTAGACAATTTTCAATTCAATTGCTGACCAATGC
Organism: Phortica okadai; assembly: GCA_034638295.1. Classification (NCBI taxonomy): domain Eukaryota; kingdom Metazoa; phylum Arthropoda; class Insecta; order Diptera; family Drosophilidae; genus Phortica; species Phortica okadai. Next base: position 6,416,905 of record CM067852.1, read on the forward strand.
TGTCTTCGGATATTTTTTTCAAGATATTCATCTGCAACAAATCTAATTAGTTATATTTGAGAAAGATCACTAGCAGCAGCATCAGCATCAGCACAGCAGGATTTTTTGATTATTCAGATAAGCCTGGTACATTAGAGCGATAGTCTGATACTGACTTCGGCTTCTTGTGTTGATCTGGCCCGTTTGGTTGGTTGGTGGCCTTACATAAGTCAATCAACGCTCGCCTTGTTCTAATTAGTTGCAATGAATCCTGTCTTATCTATGCTGCAGATAACTTATCGCAATTAGTTGGCCAGATACCACTCGGCGGCCAAGACCGCACAATGCGTGCGTGCGTTGTGTGCGTTCTAATTAGTGACTGCCGATTATGCCAAAAGACGAAATCTTATCAATATTATGCGCCAGACAGATAATAATTAGTGCAGTGCTGAAAAATATATTAATTAATGTTTGTGCAGAGACTGAAGAAGATTAGAGCATAGCAATATAAGAAAATCAAAAGACTTAGAACACGAACTTGACACCGACTTCAACTTTTTCAAACATTCAACTTGTTATACACAAAATTTTGTCTATTTTATTACAAATTCTATAAAACCTTAAATATTTCCTGCTTTATGAAAATACTTTTTCTCAATAATTTTTATTTTATTGTATTTGGTTTTCTGGGCTAACTTCCGTTTGCCCAGTAAAAATATGAAAGCCTTTACACAATCTGTCAACATCCTTTCTCTAACTCTTGACCGTTTTGTTGTCAAAAAAGGTGTAACATTATTGCCGCTCTACAAACACATGCGTTGCATGAATGTGTCAAAAAAAAAGAGGTTTTCTATGAAAAAGATGCCATCGGAAATGACATTGTTTGGGAAATATGAAGAAGGCTTAGGGTATATAAGACGCTTTAATGTTTGTGGTGACAAAAATTGTTTACAGAAATATTTTTATACTCTTGCAAGAGTATATTAACTTTGTCATGAAGTTTGCAACGCAGAGAAGGAGACATTTCCGACTATATAAAGTATATATATTCTTGATCAGCTCGACGAGACGAGTTCATATAGCCATGTCCGTCTGTCCGTCTGTCCGTCTGTCTGTCTGTCTGTCTGTCTGTCTGTCTGTTGCGATGCGAACTCCTCCTAGAGTTTTAAAGATATCGAAAAAATTTAAACGCAGAAAATTTTCTTTTCCTTGCACGCAGTTTGTGTGTAAAATCCAGCATGATCGAATAACTATAGCATATAGCTGCCATAGGAACGATCGGTCAAAAACGAGGTTTTTGCTCAATAAACTCTTTGGTTTTCAAGATATCGCCTCAATTTTTTGCACAAGAACATCCTGGACGTCAGTTAAGACACACAGTAAATTTGGTGGAGATCGGATAAATATAGGATAAAGCTCCCATAGGAACAATCGGTCAAAAATTCGGTTTTTGTAAGAAAAACTTTTTTGTTCTTAAATATAAACAGATAAAACTTTGAAGTTACGCGTTTTTATGAATCCTTGACCATATTCCAAAGTTTCGTTAAAATCGGACATAAGGGCGTGGCACCGCCCATATAGAAAAAAACTTAAAAATGTGATTTCTCTGTAAGCCGATGAGATATAAGATCGCAAAATAAAATGTACATTGATTGCAATGTATTTGTTAAAAAAATTAGAAAATGGGCGGGGCTACGCCCTTTTATCTTTATAAAAGTCTATGATTCTTATTGGAAGAACTATAAGACATATTTTCCAATAAGAACAATTGAGAAAATGCTTGCAAGAGTATATAAGTTTCAGCAAAGCTGAAAATAGCTCCCTTACTGGTTTTTTTTTTTTATTTAACAAAATCGGTGTAATGTTGCCGACAACATATGAAAAGACAGTCGGCTTAGTGCATCGGCACTATAAATTTACAGCTTAGTGTGATAAGGAAGTCGGAAATTGAACTGAATTTGAGAAGATTTCATTGATCATCAAATAAATTTAAGCATTATTAAAAGACATGTGGTTTGCTTAAAACTTCCTTCTTCGGCCGACTTCACTTTGATGACTCAGAAAGTACGTTACTTTCTCAAGCAAATACATGTGCCGAAAAAATACGTTACAAAATTGCTTTGTTGCTTTGCTCTGGCGCAAATCAAATACCGCAAGTGCATTTTTCCGTTAAAAAGGATATGAAAAATTAACACACCCACGTGCAGATACAAAAACTCACGCACTCACTTAGTCATTCAAGGCACATCAGCAAAAGTAACGTATTTTTTCGACCTTTACTAAACAAAGGACAAGATTCAATAAAAAAAAAAATAAAAAAAAATCAAATGTAATTTGTTACGCTCACAATTTGAGAAGCAAAGAGAAAAAGTAACGAACATTTTTGTAACGTATTTTTTCGTTTGCTTCATACAACAATTGCTCAGCTCACTTGTCTACAAACAATAACAACAACTAATATCAGCGTGGGTCTTTTGAGAAGTTTGTGAGTAATATGAGAACTTTCTTGACTTATTGCTTTCTCTTAGTATTTTTCTACCATATTTATACCCTGTACATTATTTTGAGCCATATCCGTCCATCCGTCGTATAAAGTCGTACTTTTTCGTTGTCATTTCTCTATTCTACATCAAGGAAAAATCGAGCGATTTTAAAACGCTTAATCTCTGGAACCATACAACTAACAATAATGAAAGTATGTGTTCTATTGGGATGGAATGCAATATGATTATATCATAGTATGGATATGACGCAGCCTACATATGGTCAAAATCAAAAAAAATTTTACATATTTCTGGAACCAATTGATCTAGAAGAGTTAAAATTCAAATATATGAAATTCAATGGAAATTATATCGTTTTCGATTAAAAACTGGATGGAGAAACGCCCCTAACAGTCCATACATATTGAAAGTACTGGGTATGTTGAAGTAGAAACTCTTGACTGCAATTTCTTACTGGTTTTATAGTTGTCATAAGCACTGACTTTTCATACAACCCTCGCTCAGTTCCTAATGGTCCAGTCCGACAGTCTCACTTAGACAACGGAGCCAGCGCTGGCACTTTTCTTATCTACACAAATGAAGTACGATCTCGTCGCTTCGTAACGATTTGGCTTGACTTGAGTCGAGTTGAGTTGAGTCGACGCGACTCAATGTCGAATCGTTCGCTCATTTCGGTTGCTTGCCACTTCTAACATCATCAACTCATCGTCGTCCGAAGATGTGTGCTTAAGTGTCTGTCTGCCGCTTTGGTCCATTAGTTTTATTTTTTTTTTTTTTGTTCAATGTTTGCTTATCTCTTGGTGCTGTTTTTGTTGTTGTTTTTATTTTTATTTTAATGGTGCTCTTTGCATTGCGTTAACGGCTCTTCTCCTCATTGCTACCTGCTGAAGTTGACCCTTGCACGTGTTCAAAAAAGAAATGTTCGTTGCTGCAATGAAATGCAACAACAAACAAGAAGACATAAAAAAAAAAAAAATAACAAAGAAAATATCATGAAATGCATTCGGATTGGAATTGGTCGGTTGGCATAATGAAGCTGGAAGGGTCCAAGCTAAAAGGGTCGCTGCTCGAACTCTCATTCGACGGTCTCCAAAATGCAATGAAATATTTGTGATTGTGATTGTCGTCATCATCATTGTCCGTCCGTTTGTCGTTACGGAAAAAGGGATTAAAATGCTTTTGTCCAGTTTGGTTTTTAGCATTTTATCTTTTTGTCTCCTTTTCTTCGCTTCGCTTCAATTTTTTTTTGTTTTGTTGTTTTTGTTATAGTTGCTGTTGTTGTTAAATGCATTCGTTAGCATTTTGGAGAAAGGTATTGCATTGTTTTGTGCATGATTGTTGCTTTTGTGTAATTGAATGCAATGCATTGGTGAAAGGAGCAAAAAGTGCTCAACGTGATTGAACATGAATTTTTTGCGTGGTTGAGTGTGTCGAGATTTTGGTGTGCGTGTGTAATGAAAGTACAGTCGAGACAATTTGAATAACACGTTATTTAATAATAAAATGTTTTTTGTATTACCAAAGTGTGTTAGAGTGATGAGAGAAAAGGCGAGAGGAAAGTTTAGTCTGAGGCGATTTTAATGATTTCATACAGTCTTGAGCTCAAAGTAAACGAAATATCGATATGCAAAGCATTTAGTATGATTGCGCTGTACGTCATAGAGTAATGTGACCAAACATACAACAATTGCACACAAAGTTGTATGTTTGCTTACAATATGGCTATCACATACAGTACTTTCATCTTGAATGCTTTCTATTCACTTTAGATCTTGTGTTTATGGCTTCGTAGCTTTGAACTTTAAAGGTATTGTTTGGAGAAAGGGCCAGGATGGGACCATTCTACTACAATTTTATACTCTTTAAAGTTTTTTAATATTCGATTTTCAAATCTCATTCCATTTTTTTAAATCCAATTAAGGGAAGTCGATTACTTACAAGCTTCGGTTTTATAAACTTACTGTCCCCAACATATAAAATGGTTCTCCACAGAAAATATAGATTCTGAATTTTTTTTTCGTTTTTTACTGCCTTAATTTGTATTTTTCTTCAAGTTTGATACTTGATCCTTTAATAGAAATAAAACCCAAATCAAATTTCAAGCCGAATCATGTCACTGATGGATTTGTCAGCATCAAACATCAAACAAATAAACAAAAACGTAAACACGGCCAAAAATCTCTGTAAAAGATAACCCAACACGTCAAGGCGACGCGAGTCGTCGTCGTTAATCTTTAAAGGCTACAAAAAAAAAAATACAAATAAAAACGGCAGACAAAATAATTGTAACAAGACGCGACATTATGCCGACAACGACCATGATGATGTTGGTGATGATGACGACAGGATGATAAGGATTAACTATAAAAATGGAAAGGAAAAAAAAGTAGTAAATCGGTAGGTGAAAAGGTAGCATGAAGGCTACCTGAGTGAGTAACCCGACAATAAGTGAAAAGTGCGGGTGAATCGCAAATTCGAAGGATACGAACGTGCGTGATCCTTTAAAAAGGATTTCATTGTAATTGTAATAATGCTTGGTCGAACCTTTTTTTTTCTGAATTTATCAGCGATTTTTGATCTTGAAATAGTTTCTAAAAGGGCGTAACATAAAATGAAATGAATTGAATGACACGCATGCGCATAGAATATGTATTTTTGTTGCTTTTTTTTTGTAAATAAAAAAGGAAAAAATTCAATGCAAAAAGAAAGCATTGTGTAAAGGGATTGATAATTATTGAGCGGTCGAGCAATGACTGTGTACAGTTTCGAGTTGATTTTCTTTACATTCTTTTTTTAACTTTATATAAGAAGAAATTTTGATCAAAAGAAAACTCTTCTTGAGCATCCTTTTTAATAGGCTTGAAAATCTTTGAAAAAGTTGCCAAATCATGGTTCATTAAGTACTGATTGTGTACGCCATGGCTGTCAGTGAGCGTGCTCCATAATTTTCCTTTCAAACTGATTGATGATTTTGATTGTAATTTGTTGTCATTTGATTTAGAGATGGGCTGAGTATCCTTCAAACTAAAACATTTATGTCTTTACAACTTGTCATTATTTATTTACGCTTGCATTTATTTAGGACTCGTTTAGCATTTGTTTAGGCTCGCAGACCACCTTCAAGTCGTGCTGAGACTTTAAATAAATATTTGCATACTTCGACACAAGTTGAGTGCACGATTCTTTATGTATTCGTGTGTGTCCTTCGTTTTATTTGTTAAGGACTTCAAACATTTGCCTTTGCACGTTCATGTGAATGCATTAATTATTTATTTTTACGTACAACTCAGAATAAATAATAACAGGTTCTTGTATAAACTTTGGCAATTCGACAGGACATTGTGAATAATTAGTGTTGATATGCTAAAAGCAATGCACGCGAAAGCAAATAAAGTGAAATCTTTAAAAATATCAGTTTGGATCATACAAATCTAAGCTGCTTTGTGTTGAAAAACACTTCATTTGAAAATATTTTGAAATATTTTTTTCAACTCTTGCCTCACAAATATATGTACTTTTCTGCTTAAAGATTTGTGGGCTAACTTCCGCTAACCCTAAAAATATGAAATCTGCTTTGCACAATGCATACTCAACACTCAATGCATGGGCAACACTTGGGCCCTTCTGTAAGCCACATATTCATGTTTTTGTCTTCTCAAAAAATAATATAATGTGAACAGTAATGGGTGTAACATTACGATCCTTGAATAAACAATTCCCTAAAGAAAGTGTCAAAAAAGGTTGTATTTTTAGCATAAAGGATAATTCTGAGAACTTGACAAAAAGCAAGGATTAACTGAGGTTGCCGTATGTGCTCAGTTGTTATGAATATGAAATATGACAAATGCAGAAATATTCTTTAAGACTTATACTTTATTTATTTATTTCCGATAAATTGCTGTCGACTGGTGTCTCAATGGGGGAATTTAATATTGCTTGGTCAGAGACAAGCAATTGCTTGAAAAGAATGAAAATAAGCGAATCAAGATATGAGTTCCGACCGTGGACATTAGTTTCGCCTGCCTTGGAACATGTAACGACTCATAGAGTTGTAAGTGACGTTGATTTTATGAGTTGATTGAAAAGTCGATCATTAGGGGATGTCCATAAATTATATGAGGTGTTTTCCTGAAATTTAGACCCCTCCCCCTCTTGGGGAGATTTAGTGAGATTTTGACGAACCTCTCCCTCTGTAGCTCACATGAGATTTTGCTTAAGATTTTGAAAAAATTGTAAATTAATGAACAGAAAAGTTCACATGAGATGTCCGATGAACCTCCCTCCTCCTAGGTGAGATTTGGTGAGTTTTTGCTGAATCCTACTCCCCAAATTTTATATCACGTAATTTTTGAACGTCCCCTAACAAACAAACTAGAAAGGAATGGATCAGGTATGGCAAATTTATATGGAAAACTATTAATGAAACTATTTCTAGTAGAACCACTAGGGATACAAAAAGTTACTCATGTAGTTTGTCAATATTTTATTTAAAATTTTCTTATCAAAGACAAGTAAAGTCAACTGACCTAATGATTTTGGAGAAAATATAGTTAACCCTTAGATAGGAGTATGCTATCAAAAATGGTGCGAGACTTCGCTTACCTTTGCCCTTCCTAAAGATAATTAATTTCGTTCAAGTCGTGATAGTCACGGCGCTTCATTGCTAACTAAGTGGCTTTTAATTATGTAGAGTCAACTAGTGTTGCATCTTTTAGATTGCCTCTTGTCTAAAGCGTTCTCTACTTAAGATAGTTCAACTTGAGATGACTTCCGGCACACCTAATAACAGACAAACTAATTCAGGACTCGATTACAGGCTAAAAGGATGCTGTTTTGCTTCTCGACTCATTATCTTAATTGGTAACTCATTAGCGTGTCTCGCTCAAATTCTACTTTTGCTTCAAAAAAAATAAAAATTAATACAAAATTTATAAATTTCCTTAAACGAATTTTTCTCTAATTCTAACCTTGATGTTGTTGTTTCCTTTTCGGCGGCTTTAAATCAAAGCGGTTATCCTTCTAAATGCAATTAAGTTGCCACTTAAGCCACAAGTGTGCACATTAGGTAACTCCTTCGATATCCTTGTGACCGTGACTTTTATCATTTCGGCGTGTTCAAGGATAACATTTACGTTTGGGCTCATTCTTTGATACTTTATCGGCGGCGCCGCTTTTTATGTCCGCACATCCTTTTTTATTTCTTATTTCTTCGCCTTTCACTGTTGCGCGTGCGTCTGTGACACGAATAACCCATTAGATGGTTATGTAGGACGATCCTTTAATCTTGTTATTTGGGCGCTGAAGAAGTGCACCTTCGTTAACGAGTCGGCGTTCGTTTGGTGTCTGGACTTGTTTGTTAGAGAGTAGCCGACAAGTGTCTTTGACTTGTTTGATTTGGTATGAGATATTGGATGCATTTGGTTTGTTTTATGAGGTTTTGATGGGGCAGTTTGATGGACATAATTTGGTTGGACAGTCTTGATGAGTTTTATGTTTCGTTCTTGAGCTCTGGAGACGGAAATTTTTGCTTGCTTGATGTTAGTTTGATGATGGACCTTTGCATTGTACTTGGACCAACATACGCAGAATTCTTGCGGCACTTTGTCTATTGTATTCTTGCCTTGGCAGGTGAATTATATGATCGCCCGCCTGCTATTTCAAGTGTCACTTGTCACACCAGTTGAGTTTTCTGCTCATGTATGTATGTACTTCAAGTCAAGTGTGAAAAATCACGCTAACATTGCAAGGTGCAATCGTCTGCTCTCTAGAACAAAAGATCATTTCGATCTTGACATTGTTCTGTTCGATTAAGTGTAACGAAGTAACGCCGGCGTTACACAGCAAACGAACAAGTGACATTTCTTAGAATGTCAGCGTCGGCCAGACATAGCGAATATTTTGCCGGCGCCAGTGTCCTGCGGCGTTACGTTTGTCGTTTGCTTTGTCCACATTTATGGGCTGCGCCTCGATGCTTTGTACCTGAGGCGCCGTTGCATGCTGCATCAAAGGATAGTTTTCACAAAAAAGAATTCTTGCCATTGTTTTATATTTCAAGACGGCGCTGAGTTAATTTCGAATTTTAGCTTAAAGCAATTTCCATCCAGCGGCGCTAAGCGACTTCAAGAACGATTTCTTTTGTCTCAATATTTAAGAAAATCAAATTTTATTTTTTCTTTCTATTGTTTGTGTCAGCATTTGACTAAAATTATAAGTACCAAAACATTTTTAATGCTTCAATGTCAGTCTTTTGTCTGTTGAAATTTTAATGCTGCAAGGTGTAAAAAGAGACAAAGCCTTTGTCTCAGCGCCACACGTGTTAAGCACGAGTTCTGCGAAATTTTTATACCTTGCACTTGCTAAGAGGCATTATGTATCGAAGAAGTACAGTAGACACCATTTCTTATGCATACACAAGATGAGAGACAAACATGGGCAGATCTGTTTCTTCAAACAATCATATATGTATGTGTGTACATAAATCATTTATACATATCATTTATACGATCAAATGCTAAATCTTAACTAACTAAGATGAATTAACAAATGTAGCATGCAACAATCAATCTTGATGCTCTTTTTCTTAATAGTAGGAGAGCCCAAGCTCATATCAAATTCCTATCAGACTGATTCATGAAAAATTTCGCAACTACAAATAGGTGAGATCATAACTACGAGACCAAAAGCATATTCGCTCCGTTCTGAGACGACCACTTAGTTGTAATGAGATGTGGCAAATGGATAGTTAGGCAGACGAGATGAGAGACGGTTCGGTTTCTCCTACCAATTATAGACATCATGCCTGTACACATACATTCATTATATAAGAACAGGAATGATCTCTATGATTGGCCAAACCGATCTGGTCATATTTGTCTCATTTGTCTGCCTATCTATCTTTTTTGCCACATCTCATTACAACTTAGTGGTCATCAGAAGCTGATAGAATGGAGTGGATATGCCTTTGGGCTGGATGAAGTAAGGAGATCTACAGCCAGGCAAATAGAAGAGACAGGCATGGTCAAAGTTGCCATGGATTAGTCTGATAAGAATCTGAATCAGGTAAAGTTTCGTTCATATTCAAAAACTTCACTGAGTTGATTTCTTCAAAAACCATTCTATTGACTCTTGAACGATGTATAACTTATTGAATTAATTGTATTTTTTGTCAAAAATCATTATTCTTATCAAAAACTTTTGCTGTTTGAGTTACAAAAACATCAAGATTGATTGTTGGATGCTACTTTTGCTAATTCCTCTCATTAAAGTTTAGATTTAGCAATTCACCGTCTGTTGTTTACTTGACACACACTGGCAAAGCTTCATTAAAAACATCTAAAAACTGCTTTGTTATTGTAATTTAATCTCAGTTTAGAAGGTCATGTTGACGAACAGCTTTCAAAATCTGGCACAACATATGCGCTTCAAGCAAAGACCACACACCTATTAACCCAGTTAATTCTAGTTAAGACCAACATGAACTGAAGTTTTGCCTACCGAAAGGCTTCGAAACACAAGAAAAAGTTGCGTCCTTGAAATCAAGCTAAGGAACAGCTGCGCTCTTGGTTAGATAATCAACATGTTTTGATTCGCATTTCTTGGAACATAATTGGTCCTCTGCTTGCGTGATTTGTATAAAAAAAAAACATAAATATTCTTTTCTTTGAAATCTTCCTTCTTTGGCTGAAGATAACGAACACTTTTCGTGTTCTTTAGCAATTAATTAAGCATTTGTGTCTTTATAGCCTGCAATGCCATCAAATAATCGTTTTAAAACAATTTCAAAGGTTACTTTTATGTCATGTTTAACAATCATTATCTAACTGATAATGCGTTCACCTTTCCTAAGCACATTCAAATGCAGGTGCACGCAATTTAATGTCTTTGCTGCATACAAAATCACTTAAATTGATTTCTTTAATTAGTTGCGCCATTTAGGTATGTTTATCATATTGTTAAATGTAATAAGTTTCAAATTAAGATACGTTTTAGTGCTCAACTTGATAAGACAGTTTCATGCTTAATTAGAACTAATCGTAAAAAGAGTTGAACGAATAGATTAGCAACAGACATAGAATTTTTGAAGTATTCTATTGCTTTCTAATGAATTTTTCACATACATAAATGTGTACTGAAACATGCGTGGGCTTTGTTAAATGAGTGTAAAAATTTGCTCCAATTTCGTTTAATGATGTCTTCCAATGAAATTAATACAAAACCGATATATGAAAATATGAAATAGAAGAAAATTTTGTACTAATATGATTTTCAAATTACAAAGCGATACAAAGAAAATTGATTATCGCTCGTTGAGTGGATAAGACACATATGCTGTGGTGCGACCGTGAAAAAGGATGCGCAGGACACCAATTGATTAACAACGTTACGGTAAAACGCATTTCACTGGTTAGTAAATTCGGTTTTTGTTGAAGCGTTAAATGAAAATCGAGTGCAGCTCAATTTACATGTGTCCAAGGGCAAAGACTGTGACAATCAAAGAACCTTTCACTGTTGATTAGTAAAGATTATCGTGGCAGGTCAAACACAACGACCCAAATCAGAAAAAAAAATGTTTAGAGGCGTTTACTTTGAGCACTTGAAAACTTAGTTTGCATGCTGTTAAAAAAGAAAAAAAAAACTGAAAACGTGATGCTTGAATGCCGACAATCGATTTACTCGAACCTATTTTGAAAATGAGTGCGAGCGCTATGAAGTCGTATCGAATTTCATGACAGCATTTCAACTGAGTTCAAATCAGATAATTCCACAGTCGTTGTGTCAGAAACTGCACTTGACAATTAAAACACAAATTGACAGCGACAACAATCGTCAAGGCTAAAGGATCTGTACGCACTTTTAACAAACTTCGATCCTTGCCTCAGCACTGACATTGAAATTGGATACTTTCTATGCTGCGTTGTTTGGCTCAGCTGCGTTGTTATTCTTTTCTTCTCTTCTCTTTTTTTCACTCTTATAAACAAAATCTTTTGGTGTTCATATTTACGACTGTTAATTAAATGGTTCGTTCATACTTCAACGAGCGCCTTGCCTGTCCTGCCTACGAGCTATTTACTTATTGCGCTGCTGTTTAGCATATGGCGCTGATTAGTTTCAAATTATTTTAAAATTTCAATGTTTGGATTGGTTTGTCTTCAAGAGTCAAAAGTAAAAACATTTATTGTGTAAATTTGAAAATCATGTTTGTGTTGAGTATTTTTTGAAAAAAAATTATTGGGAATTGTCATGTAATTTCTGTGGAATTTTTTGTGGGTGGCTTTTGTTCTTAATGCACGACGCTCAAGTGGCTTAAAAGTTCTTTGCTTAAGTGGCTTTTAAACACATGTAATTGTGGCTAGCAATTTTTGTTTTTTTGTTAGTAAATTTTGGTTAATTGTTCATATTATTAAGCAATGAATATTGAATAGAAAGGCAGAGAAATTAGTTGAGTCGAAGTGGCTGTTTGTTGACAGACCCTTTTGCTAAGAAAGATTGATTTCGGTAATGAAGGCTCATAGAGACAAACAAAGCCACACGTTTAATTACTTCATAGCTTCGGGCTGATGATCACTGAAGCCTTTTTATGATCTTTCGCCCTTGATCATTCTAAGCCTAAACTTTGATTTATCTTTAAAACTTAGCCAAGATTTATGAACACATAAAAATCTCACATTTAAGATCGTATTCAAATAATGCTGCTCCAAAATAACAAAAACAACAACAAACTACTTTACGACTTGCCCCTGGCGACACTTAAAACTGAAAATTCGATACTCTTCATAAAATGCATTTATTTTAATGCGCTCCTCTCTGATTTTTTTTGTATGGTTGACCACTTTTAAATGGAAAATACATAAAATATAGGAAAATATTAAAAATACAGGTCCGTAATCGAAGGCAAACAGAAAAACAACCCTTAGGGACACTTTGATCGACCACATTGAAACCTCAGCGCGGTATTGAGGTTTAACCAAGTCGAGGTTGATCATTATCGCATATAAAACGGCGAATGTCAAGAACAGTAAAGGCAACATTTTTCTTTCGTTTCGTTTGTATACGTTTGACCCTTCAGGGGGTTTCAAATTTACAACGAAAAGGAGAAACAAGAAGTAGGAACTCTGTTTGGACCTTCGAATGAAGTTGGCCTTTCAATCGATCGGTCGGTTTGCTTTGTGCACACGTGTGCAACAGTTTTTCAAGAACATTTTTTTTTCCTCTTCCTTACACTTTTATGTCTTTTCTCATCTTTTTCATGGCCCAAAAAAAAAAACCCCGTGGCGTTGCAACATTTTATTGATGCACTTTTCTTTGATAGTTCCCTTTTTGTTTTTCTTATTTTTTATGCATTTTCAATATAAACTTTGTATCAGAACATGTTCCGCTACTTATTTCAACTAAAAAAAAAAAAAAATTACAGACTCTGGCCTAATTTATTTTTTTGCGGGGCGTTTTTTTGCTGCGCCGCCCTCTGTACAACAAGCGATATGAGCGTCGGCTTGAGTGCAATTAATGTTGGTCATGGTGTAAATTGTTAACACGACTTTGTTGTTGCTCATTGCTTGAGGCTGTCTTACTGCGCGTTTTTCTATCAAGTGGGCGTGCCATACGCCCTGGGCTTGATTCGTTTGTAATGACGACTTTGCTGATTTGCCTGCTTTTTTTTTGGGCTACAAAATTTATTGATTTTCGTCGTTGCTCTAATAAAATTTCTGTTAAATCATCATTGGATTGTTTGTGTTTTTGTGTATATTCTACGCTGATCATAATTAATTTAGTCTAATTATAATGGCGTGGGCGTTAAACTCAATTGACTCGTTGTCTGATTTTGGCATTTGGTTTGAGACTTGTTATTGTTGATTATTGATTGTGTTGTGTGATTTGGCATTAAATTTGTGTTGCTTTTAACAGATTGGCTGTCTTTTTTTTTTTTTTTGGTTCGAAAGCCTCTAATTAAATTTTGTATGTTATTTTAGGCTGCAGTCTTTAGACTTTGTTTTAAGTCACGCTATGACATATGTTGGCTAGACACATATTGATTTTTATTTATTTAAACGCCCATTTTAGTGTGCGTTGTCGACTTTTATCTATTTGGTTTGTCAACGTCAGCATCATCATCAGTCGATATGTACAAAAACAAGTGTTTCAGCTGCTCATGCAACACGCTTGTTTGGGGGGGAAAGTATCATTCACACACACACACACACACATCGAGTGTTTGTACTTTCTACGCCTTCATCAGTGTCAAGTCGCATGGCGTGTACATATGTGTTATATATCGTGATACCCCAAGGGATTACCCACCAAGACGCTTAATATATTATTGAAAATTAAAAAAAAAAAATAATTTGAGTTCGCATATCTTCCAAACTATAATTCCGATTTCTTTAAAATTGACATATTCTTAATCTCTGATAGCGTACAAGTGAAATATTGAAATTCGTAATCCTAATCATAATCAAATTAACTTGAGCGAGGCCACAACACTTTTTTTTATACTCTTGACGTATGTTTATACCCTGTACCTTATGGTACAAGGGTATATTAGTTTTGTGCACGTCGACAATGTATGTAACACCTTAAAGGAGACATCGCCGACTAAACAAAATATATATATTCTTGATCAGTATCGAAAGAGAAGTCGATTTAGCCATGTCCGACTGTCCGTCTATCTGTATGAACGCGTCGATTTCGGAAACTATAATAGATAGGACCAAAAGCTCTTCACAGTTCGATTCTGTGATTCATTACGCAGATCAAGTTTATTTTGTTTTCCCCCTTTTTGAGTTTGTTTAGGGGTGAGGGGCAAATAACTGAAGCTACCTCGGGTAAAATAGTACAAAAGTCGTATTTTCTGCGTTGACTTTTTTGATAGGAACACCAAATTTGATTTGTATATAGCTGACACAAACCTCAAGAAGAAAAAACAAAAAAATTAGCGTGACCACGCCCCTATATAGTAAAAATTTCAAACGCTGATATCTCAAGAACCATACAACCTACAAGAATGAAACTTTGCATGTACGCTATTGGAATGGAGTATAGTAAGATTCAAATATAAAATGGGTGTAACCATGCCCACATATATAAAACCGTTATATCTCTGTAACGAATTGGTCTAGAAGAGCAAAATTTGGTATGTCTGATATTGAATGGAAAGGAAATCTGTTTCGATTAAAAAGTGGGCGGGGCAACGCCCTACAACAGACGTTACTAATTGAAGGTACAGGGTATGTCGAAGTCGAGTACTGTCGACTCCAATCCTTACTGGTTTTATTTTAACTTTTAGTAAATGTGTTGGCTTAAACAAATAAACCCAATAGTTGAACATTAAAATACTACTTTATATTCAAGAATTTAAATTTTTCAATTTTTAGATTTTTTTATATTAATTTAAATCGCAGCGTTGGTAACAGAATCGAAAAGATACAAAGAAGGGCAAGGACTTGCAAGGTAGCAAAAAAACAAACAGCAGTAATAAACGTCAACTTTCAAAGCTGGTTTCGACTGACGGTTTTGCATAACATAACGCATGTGATAACAATCGAAGCGGCGATTGGCTCAAAGTGGCTTGCACTACTTTTACCAAACACTTCTTTTGAATTTGAATTTTCTTCACTTGAATTACCAAACTTTTCTGAATTACCGTTGCATCTATTCTCGCGGCATACCTTACAATCATAAAGCGTAATATTTTCATTAACTGATTGATTTCGATAACGTTCGCACACTTCTTCACTCCTGAGGCAACTGCGGAAGTACTCGACCTTACCATTATCTGATGTTGAAGCTATAAAATTAAATAAAGTGTTTTATTATAAATTAAGATGTTGAAGTTTAAAGATTTACCTCGAGCCATAAAATAGCAACCATGCAATTCTTCCGTGCAATCTATAAGATGCGATTCAGCAACATTATGGTCACAATGATCTTTAAAAACATTAGAACATCTGTAACATTCTATGCCCAAAACTGTTTTACATACAATAATGGCGAAGATCACGATGGTGAAAAAATTCCTTTTCCAAAATTTCAGCATTACAATTTATTTTTATTGATTTTTTGACTTTTATGACAAGTGTGTAAAAGCGTTCTAGATTATATTTGATTTTGATATTTGATTATTATTGAAAGTTAAAAAAAAAAGTGAAACTTTTTCTGAACTATAATTCCGATTTCGTTAAAATTAATATATTCTTAATCTGTGGTAAATTCTCTATCACACACGTCTATTTGCAGTATCGAAAGCCTTTATTACATTTTCCCCATGCGAGTACTTTCTTTGTTTGTCTGTTAGTTCGTTTCCTTTCCTACAAAGAAAGAGATATCTCCTTTTTTTGTTTGGTAAAAGTGTTGTCTATACTAATAATTATTTAATTTAGCTTAGTACAGTAATACTCTGGACTTACGCGATAGATAGGTCCGAGCAATTGCCGTGTAAGTCGAATTCGCGTAAGTTGGGGTTCAACTTTGCATATAAATACATATAAAGTATGCTTAATCGGAACCAGAGTTAAAAAAAAAACAATAATTTAGAAGAAAAATGTTTAATAAAGCGTAAGATAATTAAAAAATTTATATTGTTATGAATAAAGTAGCCTAAACCGAAGTTAGTTTGATGACAAAGCCATCATTTATTCTAACAAAGTTGTCTGACGGGTTAAGTTTTTCTTCTTCTCACGCAAAATTTACTCGTAGCATACCAGTAATTTTTTTATTCCCCGTTTTTGTAGTAGAATCTATTTTTTCTAAAATTTGTAACCCCTTTTCGATTGAATTGGGTTTGCAATTGTCATTTGATTTACCGATCGAATTCGGTCTAGCGATTCACTTTAGTCAATGTCTGGCTCACGCTTACGCATTTCTATAAACTCTTCAATTGTTAGGTCTTGATTGTGTGAATCTTGCAATTCTTGAACGTCATCATGATTGATCTCTAAATTTAATTGTTACTGCTACCGATTTTTTTAGGAAACTGAAAATGAAAAATCGTGTATCACTTTTTTTTTTGATATTTTTTTTTTATTTTAATTTTTAATAAATGTTTTTAAACTCAATAGTTGATCATTAAAACATTGCATTGCATTCAAGAATATAATGAACTTTTAAATTTTAATTTAAATCGGATTCGAAATGATACGAAGGTGGGCAAGGACTTGCAAGGTAGCAAAAAAACAAACAGAAGTAATAAACGTCAACTTTTAAAGCTGGTTTCGAAGGACGGTTTTGCACAACATAACGCATGTGATAGCAATCGAAGCGGCGATTGGCTCAAAGTGGCTTGCACTACTTTTTGTTTTTTGTTGTTCTGGATTTACAAACTTTTCTGAATTACCGTTGCATCCATCTTCGGCGCATACCTTACAATCATAAACCTTTTTAGTTCCACGAGGTTTGCACAGATCTTCAGTATCTCTATTGGTGCACAGGCGCTCGTAGGTGACATCATCGTCTAAAAGTGAAGCTATAAAATCAAACATAGTTTTTTTTATTATAAATTAGGACGTTGAAGTTTGAATATTTACTTGCAGTAAAAGAGCAACTAGGATATTTTGGATCACAAGTATCAAGATGCTTTTCATCAACGTTGTGGTCGCAGCCAGTTTCAGCGAAACTAAAACAGTTGTAACATTTTATGCCCAAAGCTGTTTTACATACAATAATGGCGAAGATCACGGTGACGAAAAAATTCCTTTTCCAAAATTTCAGCATTACAATTTATTTTTATTGATTTTTTGATTCTTGTGACAAGTGTGTAAAAGCGTTCTAGATTATATTTGATTTTGATATTTGATTATTATTGAACTTTAAAAAAAATGTGAAACTTAGAGTGCGTATATCTTTCAAACTATAATTCTGATTTCTTTTAAAGTTGACATTTTCTTAATCTCTGGAAAATTCTGTATCAAATTTGTATTATCGAAAGCGTTTATTAAATTTTTAATTTTTGTAAGCTGATTCTTCATAAGGCCCCTCTTTCACCGCCTCACAGTCACAGTCACGGTCACGGTTACAGTTGACATGACGTTCATCGAAACTAATGAGTTTAATTCTTGCATTTTCATCTACATTTAGTCAAATGTCAAGTGTTATTCTTGGTGGGTAATTTACATGTGAGTAATGTGCGCACTTTTCTTGTTTCTTGTTTGGGATTTCATTTCATGTTGTTGTCAGTCAGACTCCTTTCTGTGCGCACATGTGTTGCATGTCATTCACGCTTGACTTTCGATAAAGTCTAACATACACTCGAAAGACACTCGTTGTCTGCGAGTGCTTGATCTTGTATTTATTTAACATGCTCATAAAAAATTATATGAGGTTTGTGTAAACATTTGAGAAATTTCAATAATTTTTGAAAATTATTCAATTTGCTTTTTTTTTTTTTTTAAAAGAGGCACTTGAAGCTGTTGTCGTTGATTTTAATCTAAGAAACATGTTAATGCTTTTAATTGAAGATTTAGTGAAGTCAATACAGTCTTACTGCGTAGGAATACTCATGTAGGAATATAATTGAGATGTATTTTTAAAGAAGCCGTTGTCTTATCAAGTTAAACTAACACTTTTTTATTGCATTTTGTTCATTTCAGATAATTGCATGTTTTACAAGTTTTTGCTTTTGGAATGCAGCATGACAAAATTTATATAAGAAAACATGGTCTCATGTTACTTAGAGACTAATAGCTCACATACAACAATCTAGTATTAAGCCCAAGATTGGTAGTGAGCCTAACGTACGTGACATGACAGCCCATGAAACATGCTATAACATATTGTAGTCTCAACTTTGGAGCACCCTTTATATATAAACATACATAAGTTAAGCAAGAAAGACATATTTATTTACTCATGAAGTACTCTCAAGGTATCTTCTTATTGAGACTTCAATTATTTTTTTTTTAAGAATATATTTTTTTTCCCATCTATTATTATGATTTCTTTACCTTTTAAAATACAATATACAAAACTATAGAATTCATAGCTCAATTCCATTGAATAGCAAACAAACTCAATCCCTGTAATAAACTTCTACATGCTGATTGACTAATTTTACGAAATCTAGCCCAAAAAAACACATTGCAACAAAAAACTGTCAAACATGCAATTGAATGTGTAATTCAAAGGAATTCAATGTTTCACTTCTGTTGCTTACTTGTATCATAAAGTTATAAAGTATTGTGTAAATTGAACAAACGCCGATAGACAAACTGGCAGGAATTGTCTCCATTGATTCTTCAGTTTGCTGGGCAAACAAATTACTAACAAAAAAGCCAACCAAGCAAACACGTCGCATCCCTCGGTAACAACCCACGCATAAAACATACAAAGACCGTCAAAAGAGAAAAAAAAAAAAAAAAATCGCATGTGGCAAGCCAAAAGCGGCGACCACGCATTTTTGGCCAGGATCGGCAGCACACAAAAACCGAAAACGGCTTTAAAAAAAAGAATATGTTTGCTTGTATGGCATGTATGACAATGGCTTAGTTATTTTTTTTTTACTTTCCTTTATACAAAATAACATAATAACATAAGCGACAGGATCTCATTTTCCAATTTCGTACAATGCTATCGAAGGACTTCGATCGTGCCCGAGGACGTGGCATACAATTTGAACAATTTAAAAGATTATTATATTAAAATTGAGTTCAAAAATTGTCTATAGAAATTTATGTGCCATTGTTGTGTATCGTCTCGATTTAGCCTTGGCATTGAATGCAGTGCAACTTCAGTAGAAAGTACTAACGAGTGAATAGGTTGGAAGTTGTTGAGGTAGAAGTGATGAGAAATCGTGTTTTGTAGTTGAGCCTTTTCGTTGCCTTTGGGCATTTCTTGGGCAATTGTTTGTCGTTTTGCCTTTGGCAGAATATTGCGAGTATCTCCTTTTGAAATTAGTTGCTAAAATGAAAAAGAATCTTGTTTTTGTTTTGCTTTGTGTGGAAGCGACTTGTAGCAAGCGATTTGTGGATTGAGCACAGTGGGTTGCGTTGGGTTTTGAGGCAACGGAAATATTTAGATCTAACAAGCAGTTTAATAACAAAGTTTGTTTAAAGAAACATAAGAGGAAATTCAAGTTAGAAACTTAATTCACAAATCCATGATTTCTCAAAATTGTAAAAAAAATTATAAAATCTCGTTTTTTTTTTAATTTTTATTAAAAAATATTTTTTTAAGTTTATTATATTTTAAAAAAATTGTCATCTTACTGGAATATTTCTTCTTTCACTTCTACGAAATAATGTAATGAATGATAGTCCTAAAATGACTATTATTTCTTTCTTCAAATTTTAAACATTTCGTCCCACTGTATGACACGTTTTTATCGTCAAAAGGCAACAGTGTCGTCTCTTCCTCTTTTTCGTTGCAAACCAATCCATTCAAATCCATTGTTCGTCAACTATCTCTTTTGCCTTTTGCTCGACACTAATAATCCTCTGTACGCATAAGGATTCATGATGTTTCAACAGCGCTTACCGATTTCCTACCAGCATCATTGTCGGTTGGCATTTGTCGCTGCTAATAGGCCTGGTGGTTGGTGGCTAGTGACAACGCGTCAGACACCATGACGTCTTCCTATTCGAAACGATGCGATACGACACGAAACAACATGACGTGACACGGCAACCATTATCATTGGCATTCCAGCAAACAACCCAAAATTTACTATTGTCTTGCGCTGGGGCAGAGTAAAGGCAAAAATTGACAACACAAAAAAAGAACCAAAGACAATGCAAATATTTTAAACCTTGTTTACAAATGTTTTTGGCAAAATATTTCCAAAGCGAGCGAAACAATGCGACAACGTAGACAATCAGGCTCGGTTAGGACCTTGATTGACCGAACAGACGTGAAAAAAAACAATATGACAGTGAAACTAAACTGTACTCACCAATAATGTCCTTTTTAATGACATTTCTGTCTGTCCGTATGCTCTCTGAACCAGAAAAAATGCGACAAAATATTGTCACCGACCGGTATTCAATTGAATTGAATCGTGTCTGTGTCAAAAATCTTTCGTACTTGCATTCAATGCACAATTATCCTTCGGGGAGCGTATCAAAAAAATTGACATTGTCACCTCGATGTCTGCATTATTTGCTGGCTGTAACGAGCCTGATTACTTGCTGTTGAAGATTTCATTAGAAATGCTCTGGGGAAGTTAATTTCCATGGAAGAATTTCAACTTGGGTGTTTCTTTCATGCGAATGTCTTTGGATAATTGGCTTGTTTGTTGCGATAAGTCAATTTCGTATGTGTAAATTGAGTATGACTAAATTTTGTTCAAGGTGGGAGAAATTTTTTGCTTCAACTAATCAATTTGTTTGAGAGTGTTCGATGTTTTTTTTTAATTGGGTGGTCTAAATTGCTTAAAAGTGTTACTTAGTTTCTCTCACCTTGAGGAAAATTTAGTCATAGTCAATTAACACATAAGAAATTGATTTATTCTACCAAAGAAGACCAATTTCCAAAAATATTCACATGATGAAAATACTAAAATTGTATTGGAAAAATCATTCCTTGGAAAGTTCATACATAGTATGTATTTATATATGTACATATATGAAACTGAAATTGAAGATGGTCGTTTCAATGTTTGAACTCTTAGGTGATAAGATTATTACTTGAGTTAAAATTACATAGTTTAGCAATAAATTTAGGCGAACAGGTGATGGCTAGGACCTGAAAAACTTACTTTCAAGACCCTTTACTTGATGAAGGTGATAATTCTTACTTAATAGACATCATGTCAGACCTTTGAGATATGCTCAAAAGACTGAAAAGAGATTTGAAAAATGAAAGTCTTTGAATGATTTTTATTTCTGATTTTATTAAATAGAAATTTCTAAACGACTTTTATTTGATAAATCTTCAATAACAGTTATTCAAGAAATAAAAACATGAAAATCAATTATAAAAATTATTTTTGAGGTAAAAAGTAAAAATTATTTATAAAAGTTATTTTCGACTGATACAAATAAAAAACCAAAAATAATAGTTAATTATGATTTTTATGAATAATGCTCATAACAGTTACGGTTCCTGAATTTTCCATATCATAACAATCATATGTATACATCATATTATGTTATTATATATCATATGATGATTCTTAGTATTATTATTTGACTTCGTTCAAACTTGGTATTATCTTCATGTTTGTGATTGGCTTAAGAATGTTAATGTGATTAAAAAAAGATGTTCAAAGTTGGCTTGTTACAAAAAGTTCTTCAAATCTGATCCGGTCTAGTACTCCTTCGCTAAACTTATACGGTTCAGATACTCCAAAGAATTCTTCTGATACAAAAAATTAACTGAAAATTGGTATTAATTTTCCAATTGTGGCAAATCAGCAGGGTATTAGAGCAGCAACAATGGACAAAGAACGCGTTACATTTCGCGCCAAAAAATAAAATGCCCGCCCTAAAAGACATACAATGCCTTCGCTCCCCCATTGCTCCTCACGTACAGTGTTTCGTGCTAATTTGTGCCATTTATTGTTTGATCCTTTTTTTGTTCTGCTGCTCGCTAGCTAGCATTTTTGATCATGCGGTGCAAGCGCTCGCCGCAGGATTTGTTGTCAACATTGGTAGATTTCTAACACCAATCACCAACTATCATCGCGTCTTTTGAGTTGCCTTAGAAACGAACGTGTTCTCGCCTCCTTCGGTTGCTGGTGTTAACGCAACCGAGGGAGGCAAGCAACGTAACGTCAAAGTGGCAAAGGAAGCGTTCATCTTTGCTCAGCCTTTGTGTGGCATATCCTTGACAGGCTGCTCTGCTTCCCCGCTGTCATCGACTGATTGCACGCTGATCGTCATCGTCGCTGTTGTGTAATTATTTTGTGCATTTGCTTACAAATATTTAAGCCGATCTTTTGATTTGGTCTTGTCTGTCTGTCTTTCGTGCGCTTTATGTGCTCTTATTGTTCAGTTCAGTTCGGTTCAGTTCAGTTTAGCCTTCAGACTTTCTTTTACGAGCTGATTAGTTTAGTCTATGTCAAGGTTTGGCATTGTTTGCAATTTCGTTCTAGACTGTTGTGTAATTATGTATGTGCGCCGTTTTAGGTTTCTCACTCTTCTTCAAAACATTATTAGTGTTGTTGTGCTTGCGAAATTCTATACTAACCTAAGCCACTTTGCCGTCTCATCAACAGTTTAATTCCTTCAACTGTAACTCGATGCTTTGTTTCCTGCCTACTCTTGCCACTGATGATTTCGTTTGCCTACGCAAACCTTCAAATGATTTTTTGGCGTGGTTTAGCTATGATGCCGCAAATTCATGACATTTCGGTAGTTATCAGACCATAATTTTTTATGCTTGTTTGTTCTTTGCTCATAACAAAACCAATTGTTATCCTTTTTGTCAATACAATTCTAGGGATTAGTATGGCTGCTTGTCTTACATAAAAAAAAATAGAATTAAGGTATAAGAAAAAAAGAGCGCCTGACATACAATTTCACAATTCCAATTAATATTTTTTTTTTTTCGTAGAGGCAAACAATAAATCTTTCATTACACGTCGCCAACGACTTCGATGTCTGAGCCAATTTCAATTATGCTTTTGCCATTGCTGAAATTGAGCGATGATGAGCATTCATGCCATATGTCGTAAATATTGTGTAAACTGTAACTGACATTACCTTCCCTATTTTTTCTTCCTTTTTTTGTACACTCTCTATTGACAGGATCAGTTTCTTGTGTATCATTTGTTCGATTTGCTGACTCGTCTTTGGCATGTAAACGCAGCATTAGATTGGGTACATGCCTTGTTTCCCCTCCCGCTGTGTTGCGCCGTATTGAGTTCTTATTTTGTAAATATTTTCGTTTTTTCGATTTCCATTGAATTGCACGATTTTAACAATGATTTGATACTCAGTCAGTCTCCGGTATCTGTTTTCTGTTGTGTACTGATAAAGATCTTTGTCGTGTTCGCATCCTTTTGCTGTGTTTGTTCGTTTATCCTTTGCACAAACATTGATCGATTGCGTTTGCGTGACTCAATTGAGGTCCTCGCACTTTGGCCTGAGTTTTGTTCGCCGAAATTGTATTAAATTGCCTCAATTATTTGCTTTTTGGTACAGTTGCGTTGATTTCGGGTTATAAAGTGATTTTATGTGCGGTAATTGGAGTAAGAAAAGGGGATAATTGACGCAATTTGTTCAAGTGCCTTGGTTAGAATTGCTTGTGTGTGTGTGTGTGCGTGTCGCTGTGCAGATGAAAAGGATCATTGGAAAATGGATAAAAGACCGTAATTTTGGTAAATGTTGAAATTAGAACATCGCTAATTGAATTTGATTTTGATTTCAAGCTGACACCGTTGCCCTTGACTAATTATGTATATGATTGTGTAGAAATTAAGGCCCAAATTTGAACTTGAGAATGATGTTCTCAAAGGTCTTTCAAATGTGATGAGATTATCAGGTTTTTTTTTTACATTGAAACAACGTAGAACATCCTTATATTACATTATATGTATATCAATATTATATTATCATTACTTCTCGTCCAGGGGTTCAATCAATCAGAGTTTTCTAATAAAATTTATTTGAATTTTGGCATAAAATATTATAAAATATATATTCTATGCAGCAAGACTATCCTAATGATAAATTTGTTAATTGTTGAATTGTTCTTATCCATTAATAGTTTTTGTTGTTGGTTGCCTTTTGTTAGCTTATATCACTAGGCAACATAAGCGATCTCAATATGAATAAACAATAAGGATACAGATTTTATGTTGCGCTCAAAAGTAGGCACTGCATTTTGCAATTATCAGTCACACAAATCAACCGCGGAAATATCGTGCCCAATATTGAAAATAATCACTGCATACTTTCAGGTTCATGTTTGGCAAATTGAACAGTTCATCGCTTAGCAATTCTTTTGCATTTCATGCATTTTTTTGTTTGATGATTGCAACTGCTCATAAGCTGCATACGATAAGCATCTCTGTAATAAGCATTTTACAGTTTTTGGCAATACACTGAAGCTGAGGCTGCGACGAGCATGCATGCTCGACCAATTGATCTTATCTCTTAAGACATGCTCGACTTACTTTGAAAAATGCATGCATAAAATACTCGAATAATGCTTTGCTTGCTTACTTTTTGTTGTCATATTTGTATGCATTCATCATCTACAAAAGCGTAAGAATTTTGCGCAGACTTTGTTATTTTAACGTTTGCCTAAAAAAACAACAGCACCAACAATGACACACTATCACACGCACTCACTGATGCGCTCAAAGGCGAACGCAACGAAACGATCCTGCAACGATAACAAAATTCAGACGTAAAAGTTACTTAAAAGGAGCTCAGCGCATAAAAATTGTTATTTTAAGGACCTTTTTTTCCTTCGGCTTCATTCATAGAAATACAAATGAGTGTCATTGAAGCATAAATCCGAGAATGAATTGGTAGAGAATCTTAGGATCTACGAATCAGCGCTTGGTTGGTCAACCACCATGGTTTGCCACTGTTTCCTTTAGTTTGGTTTGGTCTTATGTATGCATGTGTGTATGTGTATTGGTGTGTTGTACACAGATTTGCCTCTGGGCGTTCTGTAGGCGACGTGTGTGTAAACAAGCCACATATACACACATGAGCACTGCCTACGTTGCCTCTGTTGCCTACAAATTTCGACTTTATTCTATTCTACTCTATTATATTGTTGCTCTGGCGTTGGTGGCAGCAAATAGTGTCCATTGTTCAAGCAACTTCGTTTTGTTAAAGCCAAAAAAATATGCCTTTCTACTACAAAATGTATTCATTAGCAAGAATTTCTGCTTAACTGACTCCCAAAGGATGCATTTGCCTTTGTTAGTATTTTTTCCTCATTTTTTGATTATTTACACAAAAAATATTACAATTGTTGCAATGTGCGTTGAATAAATATAGAAATCACATTTCAATGCTTTAAAATAACAATTTCTGTTTGCTGAAATAACAAAATTTATTAATTGAAATTTATGAGATTTTGTTACAAGTCTATTTAACTTTATGCTTAAGCGAAATTTACGGTCCTTTAATTATTGTATGCGTGTCGATTTATGTGGCTTAGAAACGGTTTGGCATTTGTGGGTGGGCTTTGGCTTAGAACTTTGTAATGAGCAGCTGATTGAGCAGAATTATTATGAGAAATTTCCATGTTAAAATAACAACAAAAAATCGTTTATAATAAAAAAAAAGAAAGATTTTTGTAGAACCATTCAAGGAATTCTTGAAGGATATTGTTTATTTTAACTATGCTTGATTACTGTTAAATTTTAAAGAAGAATTTGTTAAGAATTTGTCTATTCTATAACAGAGCAATCGCAGTCTATTCAATTTAACAACACTAAATGATTTCTTTAGATTAGATGTCTCTTATAATGAGCAATTATGTTGGATTCCTGATTACTCTCTTTACCAACTAGAAATCTCATCATTATTACTCTTGATGAGCAATTCTATAAGATCTATAATGGATGATTGTTATTCCACTGATATTTTCTTTTTTGTTTTTGGATAAATCCTTGGGGTAACCTATTATAATGTTCTTTTTCTGTTTTCCTAAAATTTTGTTCAGCAAAAAAAATCTAATAAGCATTTTTTTCTTGGCTTTGCTCAATGTTGGCTTAATTTATCTCAGATCTTAATTATTAACCGACTGAACTCATTAAAACTTACTATGAAATGAACGCAGCACACTTATTTTTTCTACTGATCCTTTATTTTCACACATGATGTTCACAATTTTCTAATCTACACACATTCTTCTTAACATATGAAAGCCAATTTTACTAATATTGGACCTTCATTACAGCAACAATTACAAAATAATTACTAATCGCCCTCAAACTTCACTGCCAAATAGTGAAATCAGATATTTTTTCACAACACACGTCGTTAATTTTGATAGCTATCGTTCTAGCAATTACACACATGCTCTACGTTGCTATCATTTAATTATCTAAAGACTAAACCAATTCAAGTGCTTGGTTTGCCAAATTTGGTTAGAAAAGCCTAACGTTGATAAGCAATTAGCAAGAAAATAAAGTCTGCAAGATGCAAGATACAAGCACTAGTAGTTGCTACTAGAGATACTAATCACTGCAGATGCAAATCTCAAACACAGAAGTTGAACGTATGTCAAAAGTGCAAAGCAAAAAGAAAGTGAACAAAAAGTAGTTAAGTTCCTTACAGCTGTCTCCGCTGATCCTCTAGTCTAACATATTCATATACTTGATCGCAATCTAAAGCTAGTCTAATGCACTTTATCAGTGATGTGCAATCTAGAAGTAAAACGTATGTGTTGTACGTATGTGCATGAGTTAAATATATTCTCCTTTGTTCCAACAGCCATGCAGAGAGATATGCGATTTCATGCATTGCCAATGCATAGAGAGATTATGTGCGGATTTAGATTGAGCCGCAAGCGATAAAAATGCATTCAAGTGTGCGTTCCTTTTTCTCGTATAGACATTTTCAATTGTCTATTTTGGCATTGAGACGTAAATGTTTTGAGCAAATATTGCAATTATTGTGTCAAGTCTAGATTAAGCCGTACTGATAAGTTGAGCTGAGCGTTGCTGAAATACAGACGCTGCTCCCCTGCCGTGGACGTTATCATATTTCAAAGTACTGTACTTCTTTTTTTTTCGGGTTTTCATTAGTTTGACGCGCCAAAAATAGTTTTATTTCATGCTGGGTTCTCATTTGGGTTTTCCTTAATAACTCATATCAACACACATGCACAAACACAGAAATGCGGGCACTTGTCAACCGCGCCACAGGTTCAGGCATAATATTTTTTCTAACATTCAAGTACAACAAACAATAAAATAAGAAAAAATAAATAAATAATCACAGTCAACAGTTAAACAAGTGTCACCTAAGCATCGAGCGTACCTAAGAAAATATCTCAAAGATAACACAAAACTAACTGTGCAGGATACATTCGGCTGCATCTTATCCGATCTCGTGGAGCGTTCGACACGCACGAATGCAATAAAAATAGTCATTTTCTTTCTTCATTTTCAAAATCTTAGCTATTCATGTGTAAATATTTGATTTGGCTGAGCACGAAAGAAAACTCACACTTGTTATCATTTGTGTACGTGCGACATCATCGCACCGTATCGTACCAAACCAAAAGCCGAGATCCAAGCCAAGGATAAGCCAGGCTACTTTACCTGCTGTGTCGCGTTGTCCTTTCTAAATATTTACTCTTAGAATTCTATACGAAAATGAATGTTTACTTATTTATTTATTTTTGTTTGTAATCAAAATGCACGATCGGTAAAGAATACTCTCGCTACATTTTTCTTTTGGTGTGCCATCGCGATAAGCTATAGAAACCGAAATTTTCGCTATGACAACGCTCGGGGGTGCTGACTACTTGGCTAGCCGCTTGAACAAGTGGTAAGAAGTTGTTGGGTGCGGCAGCCAATTTCGTATTTGTCATGTGTGATTCTCACTAGAGATTGTCACAGTAGTCGAGTGTGTTTATTAGCTGGAAAAGAAGGTGGCTTCAATAATTGCAATTCAAATGAAATCGTGTTAATAATGAACACAGACATTATTGATGGATAACTTCACAGAACTCGTTTAAGGTGTGTTCGTTAGGCAGGATTTGTTTCAATTGTTTCCTTGAATATTGATATTAGTGTAGGATATTTTAATGGCTAGTTGTGTACAATAATATTTTTGATAATATCGAATGTAAAAAAGGATAAAGAGTTGTTTGACTGAGCAGAGAAATTCTTGAAGAAACCACGTTCAACTTTTCAAAACGTTTCTTACAATAAGGCTAAGAGCTCGGAAAGACAAATGTTGTCTGAATTTATTCTACAAAGACATGCCTTCAAAGGTTACTTAAACCTTATAAGCAATACACTGAACTGTTCCGCCATAAGCCCACGTATTACAAATTGGAATTAATTGCATACAATTACAAGCAACGACTTAAAGATGTCCCATATATTTTGCTTGAACACTCAGCCTTAATGAGTTGCTTTGTCTGCGGTCTTGAACTCATTTGGAATGCAGAGCAAGTCTTTTGTTTTTGAAAATTAGGACACGTGAGAAAGGATATGTGTAGAACGATAGAAAACTAGAGCAGCTGCGCTCCTGTCTTAAAACCTTTGCTTCTAAATGGCAAACTAAGCCGAGTAGACATAAAAGGACCTCAATTTGTAGTTTAAGGAACTTTTTATTGTTTATTGCTTTTCAATTAGAGCTTAAGGGGTTAGGCCTAGTTGGAGCATGAAAAGAAAACGTTATTTTTTTCATTTTTCATTTTTTTTTGCTCAATGGGTGCCGGAGATATGCAAATTATTGATTTTGGTTATAAGTAGGCGTAGCCATGCCTAGTTTTTGGTGAAAATAGTTTTCATGCCTCCCCAAGAACATAAGTGTGAAGTTTCAAGGCAATTGATTGAGAAACAAGAAAGTTTTCCATACAACGTCGTGAATCTTGGCTCTCTTCATCTTCTTCATTTTGTATGGCAGGTACCAGTTACAGTTGTCCTCTCTCAATGCGACTTTCAGAAATTTAGTCGGGCTACATAAAACTACTATGTTTGAAATTTCAGCCCTCTATCTTCCGAAAACAAAAAAGTTTTCCATACAACGATTCAAATTTTTATACTCTTGCAAGAGTATATTAACTTTGTCATGAAGTTGGCTACGCAGAGAAGGAGACATCTCCGACTATATAAAGTATATATATTCTTGATCAGCTCGACGAGACGAGTTCATATAGCCATGTCCGTCTGTCCGTCTGTCTGTCTGTCTGTCTGTTGCGATGCGAACTCCTCCTAGAGTTTTAAAGATATCGAAAAAATTTAAACGCAGAAAATTTTCTTTTCCTTGCACGCAGTTTGTATGTAAAATCCAGCATGATCAAATAACTATAGGATATAGCTGCCATAGGAACGATCGGTCAAAAATGAGGTTTTTGCTCAATAAACGCTTTGATTTTAAAGTTATCGCCTCAATTTTTTGCACACAAACATCTTGGACGTCAGTTAAGACACACAGTAAATTTGGTGGAGATCGGATAAATATAGGATATAGCTCCCATAGGAACAATCGGTCAAAAATTCGGTTTTTGTTAGGAAAACTTCTTTTTTTCTTAAATATAAACGGATAAAACTTTGCAGTTACGCGTTTTTATGAATCCTTGACCACATTCCAAAGTTTCGTAGAAATCGGACATAAGGGAGTGGCACCGCCCATATAGAGAAAAATTTAAAAATGTGATTTCTCTGTAAGTCGATGAGATATAAGATCGCAAAATAAAGTGTACAATGATTGCAATGTATTTGTTAAAAAAAATTAGAAAATGGGCGGGGCCACGCCCCTTTATCTTTATAAACTTATATGATTCTTATTGGAAAAACTATAAGACATATTTTCCAATAAGAACACTTGAGAAAATGCTTGCAAGAGTATATAAGTTTCAGCAAAGCTGAAAATAGCTCCCTTACTGGTTTCTTCTTCTTTCGTACCGTTCCAATGATCCGATCATACCGGTTCCGACCAATGATTTGACCACACATTAGAGAATACTACCTGCAGAGTTTTAGCACGATATCTTCAAAATTATGGGAGGAGATCGCATATGCACAGACGGACGGACAGACGGATATGGCTATATGAACTCGTCTTGTCCCCTTGCTGTTACAAACTTCAGGACACTCCATTCACTTACGTGAGAATCGATTTCTTTTTTTCGAAATTCTAACTAGGTTAACCTTTTTATTATTATTTGATGATATTTTTTCACACTTCAAATTGTTTTGCGCTTAGTGAGAAAAATGTCTTTTATTCATCATTTATAGCGAATTGTTCACGATCGAGTCGAGAGTTATATCCTGTTCTTTGTGCGCTTGTGATAAATCAAAACGGCACATCCTGTTTGCTTGTTGCGCTTTTATTGTCGCTAATAAAAAACTATGTTATCCTTGCTTACAAGTACTATGTACTCGAACTGAAAAAGGCACTTCCTGTTGCTGCAACAACAATTGAATTTCAATTGTGTAATAGTTTGAAGGAATTTCGAAATCGATGTAGTCCTTGCATTGCTAATCAAAGCCATAGGCATAACGAAAGGACTCACACACACACACACAAGTATCTTCAATAACAATTTCAAAGCAATTTCTCAGCAATTGTAATTCATAGTTTCATTGGTCGCTTCATTGATAGCCAACAAAGCATAATTGGTAAATGGAAAATGTTTCTCTTCGGTCAAGTTCGGCCATATTCGATGTCTCTTGTCTTATCTTTACACTCGCTCAACATGCCGCAACAAAAGCGCTTCGTAGGCGTTCATTCATACAATTTTCCAATATCGAAATGGCATTTCCTGTTGCTTGTTGCCAACAATTGTATTTGGATTTGAGTTGTAATGAATATCCTGCGTGGCTATTCATACACTTGATCATAATTGTCTGAATGGCTGTGTTCGTGATCCTGCGGAGCTATGCTTGAACGCTTCTCAATGCATTCGCAAATGTAATTCTTGGCCTTCTTTCTCTTAACGTAAGACCTCCGCTGGGATTTGCTCTCCAGTCTAGAGAGCAAATGCATTGATCCTTGAAGTATGCACACTCACGTTGAAGTCTTTGCTGTCAACGCAAACAATGCGAATTTTTACGACACACTCTACAAAAGCGTAGCAAATTTGACTGACAATGTTCGAAAGCGTTTGAATGTACAACGATTTGTCAGTTTGCATTGTCCTGCGCGCTGGACGACACTTGGCCCTCTCTTTGTCACCCTTTTGAGTGCGCAGCTGCTCAGCCGTAAAATTGTATACTGTTTTTTTTTAC
This sequence comes from Phortica okadai, assembly GCA_034638295.1. NCBI lineage: Eukaryota > Metazoa > Arthropoda > Insecta > Diptera > Drosophilidae > Phortica > Phortica okadai. The sequence goes on from CM067852.1 coordinate 6,448,192, forward strand.
TTGTTCAGCTTATTTGTATTTGGCTTAGTCACGGCACTAGTTCATTTGCTAATCCTGAACTCATTTGCCAGGCCTCGAGCCTTTGTTTTAGCTGCTGCGCTGCTGTGAAATTTCTCGAGCACAGCACTTCATTGATGCGAAGAGTATTGAATGAGCACTTGTTGTTTAGCAATTTTCTGTGAAGAAGTGTTTGCAGTTTTTAATGCTCAATGAATGCGTGTTTTCATTGACAAGTGGGCAAGAAACGTGTCCAGGTGGTCAGCGAATGAATTTGAAAGTTGAACATCTGTGCGTGAAAAATTGAATGCTTGTAATGCAAGAATGGTAATTAAATCTCAAAAATGTTACCTCGAAGAAGAAGCATACATAAATTTCCTTTAACTGTGTATAAGTAGGCGAGACCACGCCTTACATAAAGTTTTGCTAACAAAAATTTTAGTATCGAAATATGATATATATATTACCCCCTTCACACGAGGGCTTTTCACGCACTGCATTTGTTGCTAAATTAACGTACTTTGTCAAGTGTTGTATCTAGACATAAGAATTCCCTCTAAAAGAGGGATTTTTCAGGAAATTCTTAAGTCTACATACAACACCTAACAACATACCTTACTTAGCTCGAGTCCCCGCACGTGAAAAGCCATCGTGTAAATGGAGTATATGTTACTGATCAGGAGGACTAGACAAATCGAGTGAGTCGCTACCGTCCGTTTGCCCATCCGTCCATCCTCATCAATGGTTCTCGGTAACTATAACTCCTAGAGACTTGAAATTTAGATTATAGACTCGTGAAGTTCGGCAGCGGATCGAATTTAAATGATTTTATGCTACGCCTACTTCTTCTCGCCAAACAATCTTCAAGGCCTATAACTCGATCATAAGAAGCTATAGAAACATGAAGATAATAGACTCAGTAAGTGAATAGTGGTTTTCTGTAAAATGATATGTATCCTAAACTGTAAGAAGTATGGATCTTTGTATGCGAGCTCAGTAAAGCTACCTCTTTGAAACAACATATCCCTCCCCCTCATTGTTGCTCCTCAAAGCAATCAAACTAAAATTTTTGATAATTTACATATTTTTTTCGACATTATATAAATGATCGATGCCAAATAATGTCAAATACGTTTTATTTTCAAATTTCGCCGTGTTTATAGGGTATTATATTTGCCCTTACATTGGTCTATATCACTCTAACTAGTTATACTCTTGCAAGAGTATATTAACTTTGTCGTGAAGTTTGCAACGCAGGGAAGGCGACATCTCCGACTATATAATGTATATATATTCTTGATCAGCACGACGAGACGAGTTCATATAGCCATATCCGTCTGTCTGTCTGTCTGTCTGTCTGTTGCGATGCAAACAAAACAAATTATTTTTTAATGTTCATTTTAATTTGTTTATTTTTAGTTTAAAGGTTGTGGAAAATTAATGATACGCAGAAAAAGTTAAGTGATTAAGAAATTCAACAAAATTGCACTAAGAAGACAAAAAATCATTACAAGTATAGATACATACATATTTCTTTTACAAAAGCAAAATTTATTTGTTAATTTTACTTTCCAAATTCGAACAAAAAACAAACTTAATATAGCTTGATACACAGTGTGTTCTGCGTATAAAAAGTAAATTTTTATCGATAATTTTGCATTATGATGCACTGAAAATTAAACTAAAGTTGGCTGACAACCTACGGCCGTTTTGATCGAATTTGTTGAAAATTTTGATTGTTACGCTCTCGTTGTATTGATTGTTGTTGTTGTAGTTATTTGTGCCCCATATTTTGTTGTATCATTCTTTTGATTTTGTTATTTATTGTTTCGTTGAAAAAATCAGATTATCAAATGCATTCCAAATATACAAATCGTTTTTCAATTGACTTCACGCCTATAGATCGACTCACCTCACTGAATTCATGGCGAAACGCAACCTCAAACTGCCGAATGTGTTCGTTTATTTTAAGCTAAACTTGAGATAAGCTAGCCCAAATAAGCAATAAATAGCATATGCAGCATACTTTGTAGCTGTTAGTTTTTTAAAGAAAAATGTAAACAAATTATTTTTTAATGTTCATTTTAATTTGTTTATGTTTAGTTTAAAACTTTGTGGAAAATTAATGATACGCAGAAAAAGTTTAGTGATCAAGAAATTCAACAAAATTGTACTAGAAAAACAAAAAATCATTACAAATATAGATACATATTTCTCTTACAAATACAAAATTTTTTTGTTAATTTTACTTTCTAAATTCGAACAAAAAACAAACTTAATATACTTGGATACACAGTGTGTTTTGGCTATAATAAGTCAATTTTTATCCATAATTTTGCATTATGATGCACTGAAAATTAAACTGCATTACTTTGCCATCAATGTAACTTAATGTACATCGAGACTTCTTTCAGTTCTTGTCCATTTATATTCCAACGGAGCACGTAATTGGGATTTTCGTCATCATTTGTACGAACTTTTCGGTTCAACACTCTAAAAATTATGCATTAATAAACATTTCATTAAAAAAGTTAATGTTCATTTTTATACTTACACCGCAGCACAATATTTAGGAACATTATCAAAATACCACCAACCAGATTTATACCAAAGTGCACAGTTGAATTTTTTTTCGGCTCTATCACTATACTTATCAACAGTTGAGAATGGCATATTGATGTGCTTTTGTAGATTATTGAAGGTCTCATTCCCGGTAAATGTTCCAAGATTATTGATTCTGTACAAATCACGTTCGTCACCTATTTGAAAATCATCATACACGACATGAGTAGTGACATTGTCGAAATAAACCATCAAAATGTGCAATTCATATCGATGCAAGGAGGTCAGTAAATGAATATATTCCAAGCCCATCCAAAACTGAACATGCGGTTTCCCAAAACCGTTCTTAAACTCAATCCAGGTGCGGTTGAAAAAGTCAGCGGGACCTTCCATCTGATGTTGTATCATCATTTTTCCGAATGCATCGCAGTAAACGGAGGTCACTTTATTAAAAATAAGGACTTGCGTTTCAAATTGTGTTTTTAATTCATTACTCAACCGCGTTGCTAATTCGTCAATTGAATTGTTTTGTGATAATGTGAGTGTTTCAAGATTATTATCAAGCTTATTCCTTATTTGCTTCGAGGCATCTTGAGACTTACTCAAGCTATCAAGCATAATTTGATGGGTGTTGTTTAATTTTATGTTTGCTTCCTCATACGATTTCTTTTGTGTCTCGAATTGTGACTTCAATTCATTAATCAATCGGTTTGTTTGTACGTCGGTGCGATTGACCATTTCCTGTCGAATAATCTCACAAGCTTTCTCACATTCACATCCCTGTTTCTCCGCGGTTTCCACTGTTGGTTCACTCAGTTTCCCACTATCACTCAATAAAGAGGCCAACTCAAGTTCAATTCTCAAAATGTTAAAATTTCCAAAAGGATCCTAATGGACAGTAAAATATGTACTTGTTATCAATACCATTGTATTAATGAATAATTTCGCGTCTTTCAACTTACATTATCATTTTTACGTATGAACGTTTCTGTTTTAAATTAATAAATTAAAATTATTATTTTCACTAGTATGTCTGGGATTCTCAAAAATATTTACCGATTGTGGCATTGTAACACGCCTCTTCTTGGAATTCTCTTAGAGTCAAACTGTAATTGAATGTTGATTAAGATTTTATTTATCACTTCTTTAAACTCAAAACACTTCACCTTACAAAATCTCGAATTCTTTGCTGCTCATTTTCGTACTTGCGTTTAAATTCTACTAATTGTTTCTCAATTCGTTTAAGCACTTCGATCTAAATACGGAGTAGGGAACTTACTAAAAACAATTACAATTTTTAATACACTACTCTCACCGTGTTGGTGTCCGCTTGGCTTGTATGAACCAAAGAGAACAACACAAATATGCACAAAATTCGAACTTTCACAGAGTTAAACATTTTTAAAGTACGCAATCAATCGCTCTTAAAAATATGACTGACTGAAATAGGAACTTTGCTGCTTATTTATAATACAAAAAACCAACAACAAATGTTGTGCAAAAAAAAAAAAAAAAAAATTATTTTTTAAATATTGTATAAGCGGCACTTGCTGATATGAAAAGAAGATTAAGATTTCCAAAAATTTGGTTGCTGTTTATAAGGAAGTGAACTCTGACATATGATTATTGTTCTTATCAGACATTGTTTGGACAAGTGTTTATGCTGCTTTCGATTTGTTATTTGTTTATTAAAAATTTACTGACAAACAAAAATATTTGTAGAATAAAAAAGTTCAAGTTTACCTTGTTGGTCATTAAACTTGGCACGATGCTTTTTGTCCATTGTTTTTCTAATTCGAGTTTGGCAATATACAGTTGCTTTTAGATGAATATATTTCATATACATATTTTTCTTTCACTGCAAGTTTGCGCAAGCTTTGTATGTAAGCCTAGAGGCCAACGGCATTCTTTGAAGCATTCAAATATATAACATATTTTTACTGTTGTTTTTATACTCTTGCAAGAGTATATTAACTTTGTCATGAGAAGGAGTCATCTCTGACTATATAAAGTATACATATTCTTGATCAGATTTATACCACTGGATTTGAAGGGAGAGAAGTCGGAGAGCGAAATGAGATCGTTGCTATTTTTATTTCCGTACCACATACATGATGTTCATACGTTGTTATAACTTTAAGTCAATAGTTAAGGATAAAGAAGACATGTTGTTAATTTTTAGGTCTTTTAATTAATAATTATTTATATGAATTCTGTCAGTTTCAGTGGTCCGATTGAGTATATATGTACATCTGAGCAATTTGCGTTCCATATACAGTGATGATAGAAAAGTCTATTTGTTGGCATTTGTCTTAAAACTTTAGACTGCATTTGAAGCATTGTCACTTTGACACGTATCATGTAACTAACCCAGAATATATTTGGAGTGTTTTACAAACTACATAACAAAGTGACTGCTCGTATTAGAAAGAAGTGTTCAAAGATTGAATTTGACAATGTAACTGAAACCATTCTTTTATTTAGACACACTTTTATATTGTCCTATATATGATCACCAATAAAAACATGCTTTTGAAACAATTTTAAAGCAATTTTCAAGCATTTAACCATAATGATTGTTACTGTTGTGATACAAAGAATGAAGAACTTCGCACAGCTGCCACTCTCGCAGCAAAGTTATTCAAGCGAACAGAAATTTTTTATTGTCAAGTGGCAGACAAATGCGCTGCTTTTAACAACAATTTAGCAGTTAAATGACAAACAAAGCGCACAATTACGAAAAATGAATTGCAATAATAGAAAAAAATGAACAAAATTTAAAAAAAGAATACTATTTGAACAAAGATTTCTACCGTGAAAGGCAAATGGCTGCTAATCAATGCCAAATGGCCAATAATGAAAACTCATAAATTTCCATTCGACTTGTAAAGAACAAAGAGCAAAGTGTAAAATAGAAAAAAAAAAAGCAAGTCCACCTACGCGAAGCGAGAAGCCAAAATTAAAGAACAACATTACAACAATCAAAAATCAATTTTCAAGCACTGAAAGGACTTGAATGAGCGGCATTCATTTGGCTTATTAACTGCATATGCTTGTCCTTTGTGCGCTTATTATCCTTTTCAATTGCATATTGCATGTCCTTTGTATGCTTTGACTCTTTGACTCGACAACTCTCGACCGGTCGAGCATTCGTTTGTACGTCACTCATTGTTCAACATACTTTCGGTCGTTTCGACTCGGCCAAGTGTGTTGTTTTTTTTTTTGTTATTGAATGTCCTTTTAGTTGTCGTTTCAAAGTGATTTGCTATTAAATTATTTTCCAGTTTGTTGTATTCATTCTGCGTTTATAATTGTATAAAAATCTTTTGTAAATCTCAGTTCGACACAATTGCGCAGCATGAGAAATTCTTCCACTTCTCACTCGATGGCTTTGACATTCGCCACGCACTTTTCTCGAGTTCTGTTCATTGTCACGCTTTTTGATTTTCAATTTTTAAGTATAATTAATGCTACGATCCTTGTCTAAGCGTGGCTCATTGTTCTAATTGGCCAGCAACTGTGAAATTTTCACGCTGCATAACAAAAATCTTACATTGTTGAAATTTTATACTCAAAATTTTCCAATTCACAAACCACATTGAATAAAAATCGCTCTTCATTCATTCGTCACAATTGAGTTTTAATTTTGAACAAAAATACGTTTTTTTTGTTGCATGAAAATTGGTTTTCGTTAAGGACATTTCGATAAAAGAAGAAAGTACAGTCATCCTTTAGCCAATAGCAATGCAACTTGAATCATGACCAAAATGTTGCTAACTGTACCAAATCCATAGCTCATCACTTTTTTCGTCCCTCCTCGCACTCGAAATCGTTTCGTTTGTGCATCCTTAGGCACTTCAACAGCAATACGTGGACCTTTAAATTACTACTAATTGGAACTATTAAAACATGTTTGATTTCTTGTTTGTCGGCATTGTTTTTGAGGTTTTAAGTCAATTCTGTTTTGCCGGTTCGATCAAAGTACTTGTTTGCAAATCATTGTTTGGTTTGTAGGCGTTTTGGTGTTCAAAAGCGGAAGGAACTTTGTTTGGTGGTTTCCGCCGTCGATTTAATGCTATAATTATGTAGTTTCAAGTGTTTTTTCTCACAATGATTAATCGTATTTCGAAAGTTGGGATCATAAGTTGACCTTGCGAAAGACCTTCTTCTTAAGTAGTGTATCGACTGGCTACAATGACCGATAATCTGATACAATCTTATATCGCTTTGGTAATATAAATTCTCTTTATAGTTTATGTAATAAAATAGTAAAATTATTGTAAATCTAAAACAACTTTTTGTTTTTATTTATTTTCAGTGTTTGTTGTATTGAATCACCAATGACGATCGTTTCACGAAAAATTTCCAACTTGGTACAACTAGCGCCATCTTTTGGTCATTTTGAAAATTAATTTGTCTTGTAGAGGTCGCCCTGACAATTTAACGGCAAAGGTAAGTGAGAACATTTTTGAATTTCCTTCAAACCGTTACAATTTTTTGAGTCAACAAATATGATATTACTTAAAAGTGCATGCCAGCATCTTATCAGTTTAGTTGAACATAAAATAAAAGTTATTATCTTTTACTTTAATTTGAAGACACTGGTGTGTAAAATAATAATTCAAGTTTTTGGTCGTACTTCACGGCCCTTTATAGAAAATACATCTTTCTGGTCTTTGGATCATGAATCAACCCATTTAACTGTATCATCATATGAAAATATGCGCTAATTAGCTAGGCCATGATTCATTGCTCAGAATAAGTTGTAGTCTGCAGTCCAAAATTTGGTGAATACGGCGGGTGGTATAAATCTAAAAATTCAAAAATTCCATTTGATTTTTACGATCATTGAAACATGAGGGTCATGTCTTTTTTCGTATATCTGTCGTTTTGTCCGTTAGATCTGCAATTAATCGGATCAATTGTTATTTGTAAAGCTACTCTGTAACTAATTCATTGGGTTGGTGTAGTTCTTAATGGATACCCATAAGCTGATCCCACAAGGTGTAAATCCTTAATTTTGAATCATCATTTGGCTTTCGTCTGTCGTAAAGGATCCATTTTTCATCGTCCGTAACGATTCGATTGCAAAAAAATATTTATTTTTTGCAAAAAAGCAACGCATCCCGCAAAAGTTGTTAAAAAATAATTTTCTTGTCGAAATAAATAAGCAATTTATAGGAAAAATCAAAATTATCATAATGAAATTTGAATTAAAAAAAAATTAATATATTATCCAAAATAATTAATAATTATTAATTATAACATTAAATATCATTAGCTGGGAAATTAGATCTAGATCTTAGAAATGGTTTTTGATCGAAAATCATAGCTTCATTCTAATCTCCGTCAATGGCTCCCTCATCAATCCTCCAATAAACTAATTTCAAAACTAATTATATTTAACAAACAAACTGAAGGCACAAATGAAAGGATAATAGACTGTCGAATACGATCGGCTCATGCATAGTTCTCTTAATTGGCAAGTAAATTAGTTTGCGCCACACGTGTTAGCGACCACACTGATTCAGTCAGCCAGGATAACTGGTTAGGGATTAGTGCTAATCATAATTAACGTATGTGGTACGCCATACAGGCAGACAGACAGACAGACAGTTGGGCCGGCACACACATGTTGCTGCTGTCTGCTGCCATACAAAATTGTAGAGAAGACTTAGCGAGCGGTCGGCTTCAAAGGACAATCGCCAACGTGCAACAGATTCACGCAGTAAGAGTGAAATAAAACACCAGCGAACAAGGATACTAACAGGACCTCATTACGTGTCGAATGATGCTGATTATCTATCATACACACACACACACACAGACACATATTCACACACATCGCGTTAGATTTGGAACTGTTCTTTGTAGTTGTTGTATGCTCGCCTCTTTAGAGATCAAACGAAGCGTAACGAAGACCACCAAGCCAAATGAATTTTCCGCTTTGATCGTGCCGTAGCGAGCGCCCGTATTGTCCTGCCTAATCGCACCAGGTGACGGATACATCGCTTTGTCAGCGATGAGCCATGAGTGAGAGAGTGCAAGGCTGGCACAAAGTGACAAGAGAATAGTTCGTAGGTGTTTTATTTCATACTCTTCGCTATTGTGTGTGTGTGTGTGTGTGCAAAAAAAGTAACAGTTTTTACTCTCTTGCCAACTTTGACGCTTTGTCCTTACGAACGACTTTGTGCAATTGCCGCACAGGATGTGTCGGCCTGAACTGAGAATCGCTCGGCTTGAGCTCTTTGATTGTGATGATTTATAAATTTCATTGGGTTTTGTTAACAATATTGTTAACAATTAAAAACTGCTGCCGACAAATGGAGGCCAGCATTGACCACCGACATCGTTACGCTTGGCCTTTGTTTCAATGTTAATAGAAGACCACCCAATCGATTTGTTACGCATCCATAATGGTTGCAATATGAACGTATTTTGTCAAAATTATTTTATGTTAAGTTGCACAACAATTGCTCCCAGATACTTTAGAGTCTCTTTGATTTAGAGTAACTTGAAGCATTCATTGAAAATACTTTAAAATCCCCAAGTTTCCTCACTCTGTTGTCGCTTACATCAAAGCACAAACAACAAACATTCTTTTTTATCATTGCTCCTTACAGTTGATCTCGCTTACCAGCTCTTTTGCCTTCAGCCAACCGTCACTTCCTTTACTACAACCAAAACAACCAAAAGTAAACCTCAAAACTGTCAAATGCAACAAGACATGTGCGAATTATTCACGCTCTTTAAACTGCCCATAAAATGTCATTAAGGTTGACATGAGTACATTCGATCGCTCATCTCTCCACACCTCCACACGCTCACACTCCTACTCATCGCTCGCATCGCATCTTTTTGTCTACACATGTGTTCACAGTCCTTACACGTAAGCGTTTTTCAGAGCAAACGTTTGGCAATTTTTTACGCTTCTCAAATTCATGAGCACAATACGTACGAAAGGACATGTTCCTTCCTCTATGGTATAGCCACAGCTCAGCTCATTTGTTACGCTCGGTGATTTTCTTTATGAGATTTGCTTTAGGCTTCCTTTTGCCCAAAAAATTGATTCGTTTCACTTGGTTGCAATTCAATTATATTTCCTTTAGTCCTTCGATTCTTATTTGGTTATCGATGTTTTCCAGGTGTTTAAGCAAGAAATTCTAATTTCTACGCTGGCATTTTATGCGCTTTTTGGTTTCTATTATTTGATTCAACAGTTTTATTGACAGCGACTTAAAGCGTTTAATGCCCGTGTAATACGCCAAATCAGTTCTACGCGTGTTTGTAGCGTAAATATTTGGTTTTGCAGAGTTAGTCACACCATTCGAAAGTCTTAATTAGTTTTGATAAAGATTTTCAATTAAATTCAATGAAAAATTTTTTGATTGAGTGATTGAATTGGAGTTTTAAGGAATAGTTTTCTTATGCCCTGCAAACATTGTGTGTCAGGGTATGCTAAGTTTGTTTCAGAACCATGTACTGTACATAGAAAGAGGCGAGTAAAACCCCATGAAGTATACATGAGAGTTATCTGGACTGCAAAAAATATCGATTCTGACTTTTCCGTCCATCTATATGTACTCACCAAGGGTTCTAGAAGTTTATAAGAGTTAGAGACTCAAAAATTGGAGAGTAGACTTATAAGATTCGAAAGAAGAACCGGCTCGACAGACCGTAGAGAGTACAATTCTTGATTTTTTAAAAAAATCCGCATCAAAAAATATTAAGAACTGTACAAGTTATCGTGTCGACCGTGGAGCTATCTTTTTGTTTTTAGTGTTAGTGATAACTTGGATTTTTCTGCAGTAGGTCCGGTAAATATGAGGTAGAATAATTTTTGTTTTAAACCTTAAATACCAATAAGCAACGTGTAATATTCGCTTTTATAAGTTTTCATTTGAAACCACCCAAAAAATTTATTTCTTATATCGAAATTTTTCGACTTGCTAGACGTATGTACCCCCTTAACTTTCAAGTCAATTGATTAAGATACAAAAAGTTTTTCATACAACTACGTGAATCTTGCTTCTCTTCCTCTTCTTGACCTTCTTGTCAATGACCTTACTAGTTCTTTTTAATTTCGTAAGGCGGATACCAGTTCCAGTGGTCCAATCATGCCGGTTCCGATAAATGATTCATGGTAGTAAAATAGAAGACTGTGCAAAATTTCAGGTCGATAGCTTTAAAAGTTATGGAGCAGTTCGCACTCATACAGACAGACGGACATGGCTGTATCAACTCGTCTTGTCGTCCTGATCAAGAATGCATACATATATACTTTGTATAGTCGGAGATGTCTCCTTCTGGCTGTTGCAAACTCCGTGACAAAGTTATAATACTATTCACATACTTGAAGAGTATAAACATATATTTGTATATAGTGGGTAAATCATTATACGATGGTACCTATTTATATTTCTAGTCTATGTCATGTTTAGCCTTTTATATTTTCTTGAGAAGAAAAAAATCAATAGTAATTAAGTATAAACAATTCTTGGAATATTTCGGTCTGCTTTGTGCCAACTAATATACTTTATAATCCTTTTCATATTTGTTGACTCAAGGCTTACTGACTTCAGCCACTTTGAAAACCAAAAGCGCCGCTAAAAAAATATGCCCAAATAAACAACATTTCAATTTGAAGTCATTTAGTCGCTTAAACGAAGTGTTTTCTTGATGAATATTAAAATAAATATTTTTTCTGACCGCACTGAAAAAAAATAAACACATTTTCGTATAGTAAACTCTGTTTAGAGAAGCAACAAAAACTGCAAAGTAAATAAAGTAGTCGAAAGATGAAAGCGTTCGACAAATTAAAAGATGTTAAAGTGACGACGGACAACAGTAGTCATGTACACTGAAGGAATACTAATCAAGCGGTCAGCAAAGACACTTTTGTGGGCTAATGATGTACGAAATTTGTTGAGAGCAGCTGCCAAAGTGGCCAATGAGCAAATAAGTCGCTTCACTTTGTGTAAATATTTAGAAGAGTTTGTTTATGGAAAATGCTATGCTTCATGAAATGCCAAAGCGAAAATCTCATAAACCCTGAAATTATTAAACCGAAATATTTGCTTTGCCCTGCAAGAAAGTTGGTCGAAAGGCAGCTGTTTCATGTAAGCCACACACAGGAGTCAATGATGGCCAACACACGCTCAGCAAATGAAGCAATAATCGAACATCAAATTGCAGTGACTTTGCTCACTTCGCTAATTGATATTTCAAGACGCTTCAATTACCATAAAATCAAAATTACTTCACTTGGCCAACTCAAATTTGGGCTGAAATGCGCATGCAACCAAGGTCAGCGTAAATATTGTATGAGATTCTTGTTAAATTGAGCAATTGCATTGTGAGGACATTTTGGCATTAAGGGGGAAAATTGCGATTTGCACAGTGAGGCAGGCAATGAAAAGGACTTTGGTTGATGGCATTGTTAGGCGATGTGCCAACAAATTCCTTTCAGCGATTTTCGTTGAATTACTTGGCTTTTTGCCTTTAAAGACTGAAGTCCTTTCTCAATCTTAACTTTATTGAATGCATTTAGTAACGGTTTGAACACGGCGTACAAATTCTAAATTGTCCATAGCAAACAGCTGCGACGAAATGCTAGAAAGGACATGTATTTTTGTCCTGCAGTTTCAATTCAAATGTTGCGACTTGGAACCAATCGATTTCTTTTGGCGAAGTCAATGTTAGTTTATTCACTTGAATAAAAAGCGTGACGTATTCGAACAGGACACAAAGCGACAAACACGTGAAAGGACAAACGGTAACAATTATTAATGTAAAATATTTAAGCGTAGCAAATCGCAAAATCGCAAAAAAAATAAAAGAAAATCGGAGGAGACAAAAGACAAACAGCATAAGCAACTACTGAGTTCAACTACTGTCAGGGCATGGGTGCATCGCTCAAGGACATGCTGTGCGCACACGCACGATCGAACAATAACGAGCTGCACACTTTGCCTACGCAGGATGCCCGAATAGACTCGATTCGAAACGCTCGACTTTGTCGTCGTCCTGTTTGCTCTTTGCTCCGCTTTTGTCCTTTTGCCAGCAGAAAATATCTTCGATTGCATGTTCGAACATGTTCCGCTGCATTAAAGTACATACAAGCAAGCCAGTAAGTGAAAAGGACAAACATCATTTCTTTTACATTTTATTTCGAAGAAAAAACCAACTTTTCTTGGCTAAGCTAAAATCGATTGGTTCCAAGTCAACGCAATTCAATTGACAATTTCTGACTTGTCTCTTCGTTCTTTCTTCTGGAGTTCAGATCTTTTTAGCATTTCGTCGCAGCTGTTTGCTATGGACAATTTAGAATTTGTACGCCGTGTTCAAACCGTTACTAAATGCTTTCAATAAAGTTAAGATTGAGAAAGGACTATAGTCTTTAAAGGAAAAAAGCCAAGTAATTCAACGAAAATCGCTGAAAGGAATTTGTTGGCACATCGCCTAACAATGCCATCAACCAAAGTCCTTTTCATTGCCTGCCTCACTGTGCAAATCGCAATTTTCCCCCTTAATGCCAAAATGTCCTCACAATGCAATTGCTCAATTTAACAAGAATCTCATACAATATTTACGCTGACCTTGGTTGCATGCGCATTTCAGCCCAAATTTGAGTTGGCCAAGTGAAGTAATTTTGATTTTATGGTAATTGAAGCGTCTTGAAATATCAATTAGCGAAGCGGGCAAAGTCACTGCAACTTGATGTTCGATTATTGCTTCATTTGCTGAGCGTGTGTTGGCCATCATTGACTCCTGTGTGTGGCTTACATGAAACAGCTGCTTTTCGACCAACTTTCTTGCAGGGCAAAGCAAATATTTCGGTTTAATAATTTCAGGGTTTATGAGATTTTCGCTTTGGTATTTCATGAAGCATAGCATTTTCCATAAACAAACTCTTCTAAATATTTACACAAAGTGAAGCGACTTATTTGCTCATTGGCCACTTTGGCAGCTGTTCCCAACATATTTCGTACATCATTAGCCCTCAAAACTGTTTATTCGTGTGCTCTTGAGCGCTTCCCCTTCGATGTTAACATGACTACCGTGGGAGGCTTGCAGGACTCTTCAATTTGTTGGCCACTTCTGTGTTGACTGAATTATCTTTAAACCGCTTATTTGATTTACGGCGCCTGGCGGCTCTTTGAGACCTCTTGGTTGGCCATTGTCGAACAATATTTGTTTAAGCATTTTGGTTATTTTTAACTGTTATCTTAAGCAAAAGTTGTTTGTTTAACAATTTGCCGTCGTCGCTGTCTTGTACGCTACAAGTCCTTCATATCTTAAATGAGTTATCTATCTTAAAATTCTTCGAAAACTTTTCCGCTCATAAATTTTCGTCGCTAATGCGTTTTTAATGCTACGAATTATGCGGAATTTTAAAATCCTCGTCCTTTTTCGCGAAGTCACCCGCGGTTTACCTGGAAAATCGCACATCTGCCGGCCAGCTTGGTGCCTTATGTATGTGCTTGTGTAATAAAAATTCGCGTTTACACCTTTCGCGCGTATGTGTGTGTGTGCTTTACCTGACTTAACGCCGAGTTTTTCGCGATATTTCACGCTATATAAACTTGTGCGAAATTCAAATGCAGCAACACAGTCAACTCAACCATCGTTGAAGTAACAACAACTAGTTCGGCGCCGTGGTCGATTCGACTTCGGTGGACAGTGTGTGTGCGTCAGAACAGCGACAAGGACTCGTACACTGTCGGCCAACGTTTGGTGCAATATTGGCGTCAAAAGCTTTACTACAGCTCTCCATCCATCCGACAAAGTGTTTGATTGCCGGCGAATAGAACAACTCTCAAGGACGACTCATACAGGCATACTTTGGCGTGTAGTTAACCCAACAACAACAACAACAATCTGCTGCCCTAAGACGGTTATTTGCGCTGCCAGAAGGATGTCTGCGCTCAGCTCAAGCCTTGAGCATTCGTCAAAAGTTCGACTGTGCGCCGTTTTGAGTGTTCGAAACGTATAAAAAATAGTGCAATATTCAAAAACCTATTTTTTGAACATATTTATTTGTAAATATGTAAAAATTGTCATTTCTGTAAATAATTTTTAGACTTAACTTAGTTTAAATATGACTTATTTTAGTTATTAATTAACATTGACAGAAAATTGCTGATTGACTTGACGCTTAAATCATCATATATATTCATCATCGACATAGATATAAGTACAAATTTTTGCTGTTGTTGCATTCGTTCGTTCGTTCGTTTGGAGCTATAAATCTATAGCAAAATATAGTTTGTAAGTGATGCAGAAAGAGCAAGAGAAGCTCTACAATAACAACACAACATTACAAATTTTACATACATACATAATTCTATTGTAGCTTTTAAGTATCGACGGTTGGCTTAGTTTTTAAGAAATTGTAAATAAAAAGTGGGCAACGCCCGCAGCTCAAAACAAGAAATAATTGCTCATTTTATTTTCTCTCAAATTTTCGAAATTTTTTAAAAAATATTTTTGATATTTTCGAGCTTGAAAACAATTTTGAATTTTTTAAAATTCATAGATAATAAGTAAATGCAATCGCTTATTTTATTTAAAATTTTTTAATTTTTTAGTTTAAAAATTTAAAATTTTCGAAAATATTTTTGAGATTTTCAAGCTTGAAAACTATTTTGAATTTGTTAAAATTCATTTATAAGAAGTGCGCTTGCTTGTTTTATTTGCTTTCAAATTTTTGAATTTTTTATCTAAAAAATTTTAAATTTTCAAAAATATTTTTTAAAATATTCGTGCATGAAAAAAAATTGAATTCCTAAAATTCAAGCGTAAGAATTGCAAGTGTTTATAGTGCGTCATGCTGATTACTCATGTCTCGTCATGAACAAAATTCAATACAAGCAAAATTCAGAAATTCCAAATCCCTTAGCCTGCAGGTAAATGCAACGTTTACCTGCTATTTTGGTTCGCCTGCGGAAAAACCAATGGAAAGTGTGCGAAACTCAACTCGTATACACAAACAGAGCACAACAATGCACAACAACAAAATTTCTCGTGAAAAAGTGAAATAGAAACACTTGGAAAATGGTATAAAAAGGCGACGTAACTTAGAGAGGACATCATTCGAGCAAGTGTCTTCAAGTCGAGCACATCTACTCAGCACAGTTAAAGTAAATAACTGAAATTCTTGTTAAATTTCTCATATATATTATGGCCGCTTCCGCAACTCGCTTCACTTTCAACACCCTCGCTGCCAACAACAACATCAACAATCAGTCGAAGGAGTCGAATGTCGGCGCTGTCACCAATATGAAAAAATTACTCAAGTGCATCAAGCGTATCTTCAATGCAGGCAAGAAATCGTCGCAAAAGGACGTCGCAGCTACTGGCCTCATCTACACTTGCCGCACTGAGGAGGAGCATCAGAACTGGCTGAACGAACAACTCGAGATTCAGCAAGCGCTGCTCTATTAATGATGTTGAGATACCACCACCGAAGTGATTCATTCATCTAATTAAGTACTTGAAAATTGTGATCTGACGTGCCGAGAAGCTGCAAGTCGTTAAATCTGCATTAACGTTGAGCTTTAATTGTCTACACTGTGATGGCGAGAGCATGAGTCTGGCTGCATTTTGTGCTTGGAAAGCACTCTACATGATGACAGCGTTTTCTGCATTCTTAGTAATAGAATTTTAGTATAAGTCTTAGTTTTAATTAATCATTGTCTTCCATGTCTTCCTTTAGTTTGTAATTGTCTTCCGCAAGTTTGTTTGTTAGTTTAAGATATAAAAATCCCTCGGGAACCAAAAACAAAAAAATATTTTGCATTTTATTTTATTTTTTCATTGTTTGAATTCCTTTAGGCAATTTTAGCCTAAATTGAATTTAAGTATCCTGTTCCGCTTGTTTCTTTCACTTGTTGATTTGTCTAATGGTCTCATTATGATTTTCATAGTACATATTTAACTTTGGATCTCAACTAAACCCTTATATAAATGATAGTCCTGATTTGAAATCGTGCTTACAGAATTTTTCTTTATCAAGAAAAAATAAGTATAATTATTTTTATTATTGAATTTAATTTGTTGTGACCATACATATGTACATCAGTGTACTGGTCGAACATATGACAAATTTATAAGAAGACACCGACTACGAATTTTTATTTAATGTCCTGTATATAGAAAAGATTGTATCGTCAGATGTTCATAAGGTAACTAGTGTCATTATTTTGAACATTTTATTCTGCGGATCAGTTCTGGTCTCATTATTTAAAGCTGAAGAAATCCGTAGATCGATGATTGATTCTAAAAAAAATTATATGTTTTCAAATCTATTTTATGAGAGATCAGAATGCTTCTTCAATGACTCTCAAACAGTTATTCTTCAAACTCAATTTCAAACCTCATTATCGACTGTCTTTCAATATTCAATATCATTATCAACAATGACTCTCAAGCTCTTATCCTCAAAAGTCATTTATGAACATCATTATCGACTGTAGTGCAGTGCATTTCATTTTCAAAGCAGTGCACGATCATGAACATTGACGGTGTTGCCAGATCAATTCATCCCCCTAGCGAAGAAAAACAGCAAAGGTTCGTGTCTTGGTTCAATATTAAAGCGCCACCAATCGTTGCGTTTGCGAAACTCTGGTGTTTGAGGTCTTTGGCCAATAGATGGCGCATTCCAATGATCAGCTTAACCCCTTAGTGTACACTAGTAAAGGAAAGACATTTGTTTCTGCTGTTTTTTGTAGTTTAACAAGTAAAATATTAAAGGTTGCATGATTTTTGTATCACATACCTGTTATCTCGATTTTTCGCTCAAAAGCACATTATATTAAGATTTATTTTGCTTTAAAAATAGAAACAAAAGTTGATCGTAATTAACCAAATAACTTGCGATTCGTTACACATTTGTTAAATTAAAATTTTTACGCATTTTTTGTTTTACACTTTCCCACGCCCTCAACGTTAAAATATTTGTTAATGAATTACTTTATTATTACCAATTTTATAAAATTCTTCATTCAAGCTTCTCTTTTCGTCAAACCTCACCTTGACAACTTATCGTATGAATTATGAGTGAAAAAAACTAAAGACACACACACACTTATTTACACCAAAATCGATTATTATTTTCTTAATTAACTGGCGCATATAATTTTAGTATTTCACAAATTGCCGTCTTGTAAAAGGCACAAACAACACCCAAAAGTCATGATGTCAAAGAAAGTATTTTGCGTCGATTTTATTTATTGCCTTTTGAAATGAGTTTTCAGTTTTTCGTTCATAAAAAAAAAAACAAATTCAAAGCAATAACAACAATAACAACACTTACTGAACGGAAGTAAAATGATGAGAGGGCGGTGAAAAGCTTATAAAATTATTTCGAGTTCAACTGAATTTGTGTTTCGATTTATTTCTTTGACTTAAATTTTTTATAACAAAAAAAAGAATTGTTAAAAAAAAATTAAGAAACTGTAATAAAAAATGAAGTTGAAACGCGCTAAAGGCGCGGCAGCAAATGCTGAGCGCTCGATGGCCCCACTGCCCATGTTATTGGAGGCTGTTGGTTTGCTGCGTTTTGGGACGCACGTGTTGCGCATTTCAGCGTGTTTATGGCAGCAGTGAGGAGCAAAAAAAAAACCAACAACAACAAAGCACAGAGCAAGCTTCATGGAAAGTGAATTAATTTTGCTTTGTCTCAGTCGGCATTGTTGCTGTTGTTGTTGTTGCCGCTTGAGCGCTTTAAATTGGGTCAATCTTTATGTTAGTCTTCTGCTCCTTCTCATTGTTGTTGTTGTGCTTCTTCTTCTTATTTTTTTTTAGCTGGAGTGTGTGATGATGTTGACGATGACGACGATGTCAAAGTCGTCTTTGCTGCAGGCGCCTCAAGCGTCATGCACGCATTGCTGCTGCTTCTGCTGCTGCTGCTGCTGCTGCGACGATTGTTGCTGCCGCGGCGTGAAGCATTGAACGTTTCATTCGTTCGTATGATTGTGTGTCTTCAGGTGTTTTGTATGCATGAGCGTAACTGCATTGCAATAAAATTGCAATTAATTTTTATTGACAAATTTTTCGCTCGCGTCACTTGACGACTTGACTGCCGTTTTCTACTGCTGCTGCTGCTGCTGCTTCTTTTACTTTGCCTTCTTCATCGCCTTATAGTTATGACGGCTTTTGTTGCTTCTTTTATAGCCTGTACCTTATGGCGCAAGAGTATGTAACACCTGAAAGAAGGCATGGCAGAGCCTATAAATTATACATATTCTTGTTTAGTATCGAAAGACATGTCGTTTTAGCCATGTCCGTCCGTCTGGGTAGACGCAGCTCGATTCTGCTATTCATTTATTTTGAGGTGCCACTTAATTTACGGGTTAAGGGCAAACAACTGAAGCTAAATATAAGCAAAATATTGATAAACAAAATCTCAAAAGTATTTTTTCGGTTTTATTTTGAGTTAGGAACAATAAACTGGCTGTTCTATGCGTCACTGTTAAAAATAAAATTCTATTAAATGGCTGTAAATAGGATTTTAATAGCGTGTCATATTCAGAGCAGCTGTTGATGCCACTGTCAATAGATAGCTTTTTAACAGTTGCTCTTTTGGACATGTAAATTTGCTGCTAATTTGGATTCCAATTTCCATCATCTTCCTTATGATAGGTTGAAGTTCAATATAACATAAGAAATTCGAATTACCACGATAGATGGAATTGTATTAGAAAGAGCCAGAAATAAGGTATCTTATATATTCTATTATTTTTCTGTTAAGATTCCTATTAAATGCACTATATCAACATTTTTTGATAGAGTTGCCAGACTAAAAGGTTGAATTTGTTTTCTATATAGTTGAAGTGAGGCCCAAAAAGATAAAATAAAATGGGCATGGGCACGCCCACATATAGGAACAACTTTAAAAGCATTTATCTCCGGAATCAATTGGTCCAGAAGAATGAAAATTTTTACATCTATTTATATTGAAAAGCGGGCGTGAAAAAGCCTTATAAAGATCGTTCCAAATGAAAGGCACAGCGTATATTGAAGTCGCTCACTCTCAACTCCAATTCCTGACTGCTTTTGTTTTTGTTTTTGTTTACTGTTTATTTTTATTGTTGTTATTTTTATTTTATGTTAAAAGTTTTAACAGTTTTCTTTTGTAAACCTTTAAGGCCTACTTTCAATATACTGTCTAACGTTTGTTGCATTTAACAGAAGAAAAGACGGCAAACAAATAAAAACTTAACTTTTGTCTGCCAAAGAAGCAATGCATAAATTTGCAGCAAATACAAAAATTATAAAAAACAAATGCAAAAGTAAACAAAATGTGCAACAACATTTGCATAACTACCTGCAGTTAAAGCAAAAAGTCATATGCCACCACCGTCGTCGTCGTCGTCGTCGTCGTCGTCGCTGCTGCGCTGCTCATGGTTCATGGTTCAATAGCGCATCTTGCAGGTGCTGCTCGAACAGTGAGCGACGCAATGCGAGTCGACTCTCGTTTGCTTTGCCACTCGCTGCGTGCCTTTTGCTCTTTTCATCACACACACATACATTTAGTAGTCGCCATGTGTGTGTGTGTATGTGTGTGTGTTTATGCAAATTCATTTGTTTTATATAGAAATATTTTTGTTTTTTTCTGTCTTTAATGTAATTGTTGAGCTTTTGGCAAATTTGTTGTTGTTATTTTTTGTTGTCTAACATAAAATAAGTTTTAAAAATATTTGAAATTGTCATAAAAATCATTTTATCGACACACACACACACACATACACAAGTATAAGCTTGGCAGACGCCCGACCACACAAGTTGCTTCAACTTAAATGTAATACAATATTTCTTTCCACTAGCAAAAGCTACATACAATCCAAATAAATCCAAGGCCCAAAAAGAAATCAGTCTACGTCGCCAAAGCAGCAACAACAACAACAACAACAACGACAATTTACAAACAATGAAATTCAATGCAATAATTTAACATTCAATTGAATTTTAAGTAAGCAAGTAACGCAAGCATCTCAAACAAGCTGACCAACATAGGCAGGCAACTCACACACACACACATTGCTATAGTCTGACTGTCAGTCAGTCAGTTTGTCGTTTGTTCAAATGAAACAACTTCCGCGATTTTCAAAAGTAAAGCTCAGATTTATCAAGAGATTTATAAAGCACACACACACACACACATAAACAAAAACTGTCAGAATTGAGGCAGCAAAATATAACAACAACAACAACAACAACTTTGGTCAACATTTTGTGTTACATTTTGTTTTGATTGTTTGACGTGTTGATGATGGCATTAAGACAGTCAAGAAACTCATACTTATTTTGAGCTTAAAATATACAACAACACAGTAGAAAGTACACACACATACGCACACATGCACAGTGGGTGGCAGTTGACAATTTCACTGACCATTGACTTGTCACTAAGACAAGGCATAGAAACACGAATCGTTTTGAGCAAGATTGAGTAGCATATTTGATAGGCAGACAGTTGGAGAGACAGACAGACAAACAGTCAGACAGCAAAACAATTCCCATAACGAAATGTGTCTGTTACCGCTGGTCAGTTGCGTCTAATTTGAGCGGCTGTCTGTAACTAAAAGAAAAACACCGAAATAAAAATAATATGAAAAAAGAAAAATGGGAAAGAAAAATCAAATGGCAACAATGGCTTTGATTATTATCAGCGACACCAATAAAATGATTGCTAAACTATCGGCAACAAGCATCTAAACAAACGAACGAACATGTTGCGGCAACCTTAGTAACAACAACAACAACAATAGCAACAACACATGTGCGATCTTTCGGTTTAGACGCTCATTCAATTGCTCGTCGCTCGTTTGCCGCCTCGGTCGCAGTTGCAGCCTCAGTCGCAGTCTCAGTTGCGGTCTCAGTTTCGCATAAATGCATTTTTTATTTAACACACTCTCTTTTGTTGTTGTTGTAGTTTGTATTGTTATGCATTTGTATTTGCACAAAGTAAAAGCTAACCATTTTGACTGACTTTATCTATTAGTAACCATTGCTAATTGTATGTATGTGTGTGTGTGTGTGTGTGTTGCTTTAAGTGTTGTTTGTAGTTGTTAGTTAGCAACTTTGGCACACACATGCATATTTAACTCTCTGGGGGCGTGTACATAGAAATTGTTTATGCGAGCGTTTATAAATAGTAAATGAGCAATGATGACGATAGCACAAGGTGTTAGAGAAAGACAGAGAGGGTGAGAAATAAAAAGTCGGAAAAAAATATATAAATTATAATGTTAATAATTGTAAAAATTATAAGTTGTTAGAAAGAGATGAAACGCTGTTGTGGGTAGTTTGAAAATATAATTGAAATAATATCAAAAATTTGCAGCAAGTTCGTTGCTTAAGTCTTTAGGTTAACATAGAAGTTACGAAGTTTTTAAAATAGATTAATTCAAGAAGTTCGTTGCTTAAGTCTTTCGTTTTAGCACATAATTTTAAGTTCGATGATTAAAAGAGCAAGAATAGTTTATTTTGTAAAATTTCACACACAAGTTCGTTGCTTAAGTCT
Source organism: Phortica okadai (assembly GCA_034638295.1). Lineage (NCBI taxonomy): Eukaryota > Metazoa > Arthropoda > Insecta > Diptera > Drosophilidae > Phortica > Phortica okadai. Next base: position 6,470,279 of record CM067852.1, read on the forward strand.
TTGCTATTTTCATGTCATATTAAAAAAAAATATTTAGCATTAATAATTTAAGTGCAAACTGCTTGCATGACCCTTTAAATGCTCCAAAAATCACACAAATGCTGTAATAAAAGGCAGAGCGAAAAAATATATTGCAACGAATTGCAAGTTCGTTGCTTAAGTCTTTTGTATTGGAAGTTCAAAGTCTTTTGTACTTTGCTTTATTTTTTTATTCTGTGCACACATAAATCTATTAAACATAACAATCGACCAACTTAGTTGAACATTGCGAGCTGTTCGTGCTCCCATTTCTGTCGTTTTGTTTTTGTTGTTGTTATTGTTATTTTGAACTAGCAAAGCGCAGTATATGATTTATGTCAGTCAAAGGCACTCACCAACGTTGTTGAAGGCAAAAGCAGCACACCAACAACAGCAGCACAACAACAACAACAACAACAATGCCATGTCATATTTTGCGCATGTAGACAATGAAAGCAAAGAAAAGTAGAAAGCGAACGAACGAATGGACGAACGAATGAAAGGAACCCTTTCTGAAAATGGCAATTTTGAGACATTGCCTCATTGCATTTTGGCATGTGTCCAAGTAGCTCAATACTCAGCCACATTGACATTGAGCCGCGCTGATGTCGGCTACTTGCACAATATTTAGAGCTGCCGTCGTGCTGCCAACTTAGCTCAGCATCAGCATCGGTTAAGCACAAACTTCGGTTTAGTGCCGCGCAATTGTAACTGTTCAATTTCGTACAATAAAATGACTTATGGACAGTTTGGCCTGCGCTTAGGCCAAGTCATTGCAAAAAACAAAAAAACAAAATCAGAAAGGAAACTATTTTCGGCCTTGCTGAAATTTATATACTCTGGCAAGCATTTTTTCAAGTATTTTTATTGAAAAATCCTTCTTATTGAAAAATCCTTCTTATTGTTTTTTAATAAGAAATTCAAAAGTTTATATAGAGCAAGGTGCGGAGCCACGCCCATTTTCAAATTTGTTTAAAATAATGTGGTGCTTAAAAATGGGATATCTTTGGCAGATGAAATAATATTTTATTTAATTTTTAGTAAGTATGATTTTACAATCTTCTATCTTCTTTATAGAGATATCCCATTTTTAAGTTTTTCTCTGTGCCCAGCTCTTATGTCCGATTCTTATAAAACTGTGAAACATAGTCCTTCATTAATAAAAACTCCTGATTACAAATTTTCGTCCGATTATATTTAAGAACAATAAAAAATTTCTAACAAAGCCATTATTTTTCAACGATCTTTCCTATGAGACGTATATTTTATAGTGATATTATCAAAATAAATCTGAAATATACAATGCCTTGATCTTGAGTTTGGAATGAAACAGACAGACAAATAAACAGAAGGACATGGATAGATCATCTTTTCTTTATTGACATCTCCAACTTTATATAGTTGGCGATATATCTCTGCGTTCCAAACTTAATGTCACAGTTAATAAGCTCTTTTTGCAAGCTGAAAAAAATTATAAGTAGTTTGCAACAAACTAAACTCATTGCTTGCAGCAAATATTTTTTTTCTTCCTTTTTATTTATTTATGTCTTATTTTTTTCTGATTTTTTTTTTTTTTTTTTTTGCTTTGTCCACTCAATTCACATTGATGGATTATATGAAATGTTTTTGACATCTGAATTGACTTGGAAAATACAAAAAAAAAAAAAAAAATATTGAACAATTGCAGCGCATTTTGACATAAAGTTTGGTCATCTGTCACTTCTATGAAGTTGTTTGTGTCAAGTGCTGCAAATAAGTTACAACAACAACAACGACTCACTAAAAAAGGCGTTCATTTCAATTTCAATTTTGATTTATTTATTTATTTTTATTTATTTTCCATTTTTCATTTATCATTTTTGTGTTTGTCAGTTGCGATTTGCATTTGCATTTGCCGCTGACTTCTTTTGCGCACTACTACACTTGCATGCTGGCATAAATAACTAAAAACTAACAAATAAATTAATTAAAACATAAAAAACAAATTATAAAAAAATTTCAATTAAATTAAAATTAAACAAAAAAAAAGAAAAAATAAATCAAATTATATTACATATAGAAAAATAATAAACGCGAATTTTTGCTAAAATAATTTACTTAAATTTATTTAAATTTCATATATTATTTTTTTTGCATTTCAGTTTGCTGCTTCTGCTTCTTCTGCTTATATTTTTTGTTTAAAATAATTGCGCTAAAAATCACACTCAGACACATGTATAAATTTGTACATACATTGGCACCAAAAAAAATGTTTCCAACGCCTCAAATTGCGCAAACATTCAGACACACAGATACACACATTCACACACACAGAGAGACATTTGCTACGTTGCATTGGCAAGTTGTGGAATTTGACCGCTTATGGCACAAAAGCGAATTCCCAGGTGAACAATATTTACTTTTTCTTGCTGAAATATTCAAAATACAAAAACAAAATAAGAACTAAAAACAAAAAAATTCAATACTAAATTAAACTAAACTTCTTCTACTTCTCAGCCTGTCAGCGTTTGTGTTGAACGCACGAGCGTTAAATCCAACGGCGTTGATTTGCGTACAAAGGCAGCAGCGGCCGCAGCAGCAGCAGCGACGGCCGCAGCAGTGGCAGCCGCATTGGGCGATGTATCAGCGGAGCAGCATCTATTTGTTGGCGTTGTACGTTCATCCACGGCACCAACATGACCATCAACGGAAGCAGGACTCGTGCAGGGCGTCGGTGTGCGTGATGTGCGACTGATTGACTTCAGCGACAGATCGATCGGCTCGTCTTGCGTTGACGCTTTATACTCATCAAGTGCAGTGGCGGGCTGTGGTTGTTGTTGTTGTTGCTGCTGCATGTGTGTCGTGGGCGTGGGCGGCGTGCAGGCGAGCAATGAGGGCGGCAATGCAAATGGCGCAAAAGCGCTGCGCAAAGGTTCCGAATGTGAACGAAAAATCTCAAGTAATTCTTTGCGTCGACGCTCGTTGGAGTCATGCAACGATTCCAGCGGCGGTTGCACGGAGTTGCAGTTGCGTTGACGCGCAGAGGAAGCCGACGTCGTCGTGGATGACGTTGTTGTTGTTGTTGTGCACTTTGCATTTGTCAACGAAGTGCAATCATCGGTTGGATCGCCGGCAGAAGAAGCGCCTGAATCGCTCGGCGTATTGCTCAAGCGGCTGTCATTCTTGTAGAGCGGGTTGTGCGACTGCTGATGGTGTGGCTGATGGTGGTGATGATGATGGTGATTGTGTTGGCCATTGAGAAATTTGGCAGCCTGCAGAAAGTGCGGCAAATTCAACGCTGCATTGCTCGAAGCACTCGACAGGCCATGCGTTGTTGACGTTGTGCTGCCGCTTCCTGCCGCTGCCGCTGCTGCTGCCGATGCTGCTGCGGCCGCTGCTGCTGCTTGGAGTGCCAGTGTAGGTGAGAGTGCTGACGCGGCCGATTTAATGCAGGGATTCGTTTTGTCTTGATACGTTTGGCGCGCTTGACTGCTCGCCTGTTGCAGACGCGCCAATTGCTCCAGACTACATGTATTATTATTACCACCGCTCGATGTCGTGCCCGTGCCACCGCTACCACCACTGCCGCCACTGCCAATGCCCGTGAGATTATTAGCGCTGCTCTGTTGCTCTTGCAGCAGACAATGTATCTTGAACCAATTCGAGCGTCGGCCATAACGTGAACCGCTCTTGGACATGCCCACCAGCAGACACTTACGCAGACGACACGCCTTGCAAGCGGTGCGATTCTTCTTGTTGATGACACAATCGCCGTTATTCTTGCAGCCGGCAATTGCAGAGATGTTGTTGTATGTGCGGCCGAAAAAGGACTGCGGGAGAGAAAGCGAGCGGTGAGTGAATAAGCATTCAAATATTTTTATGTTTAAGTAGTTGATGGCGAGGCGGAAAGATATCAATAAACATATCTCAAATGCCTAAAGACTTTCACAACTTGTTGTTGGCTATAAAAGACAAGTGGAGACCGCCAAGCGCGATTTTTTTTATGCTCTTCCAAAAAGATTATATTAACTTTGTCATGAAGTTTGTAATGCGTATCCGACTTTATAAAGTTTGAGAGTTGATATATCCAGGTTCGTCTTCAGTGCAAATTTCTACCAGAATTTTAAAGATATCGAAAAAATTCATAAGCAGGAATTCTTCTTTATATCCAATTATTATAGATCTCAGAATTATTTTATTCGGATCACTATATCATATACCTCTTATAGGCACGATCAGACAAAAATAGTGTTTTTTTTTAGGAATAGTTTTGTAAACAGACTCAACTTATTAATAATTGACTAAATTTTTAAGATTTATGATGAAGGAGTGTGACCGTCCATATAGAGAAAAACTTAAAAAATGGAATTTTTCTATAAACAGACGATATAGAAGATTATGACGTGAAGTCTTGTAATGACTTTCTTTAAGACAACTTAGAAAATGGGCGTGGCTTCGTCCCTTTATCTTCACAAACTTCTATGTTTCGTATTCGAAAAATTGTAATAAAGATTTTAAAATAAGAATAGTAGGGTAAATACTTGCAAGAGTATAAAAGTTTCGGCAAAGCCGAAAATACTTTACTTTCTGTTTTTTTTTTTTTTTGCGCGTGTCCTCTCTCGCTTGTCATCGTTAAATTCTTATCTACGCGCCAATTACAAAATATGCGTAACTAATGTGAGCGTTGCCTACCAAACTAAAGCGTTCATAGTTGGTTTTTTATTATTATTAACTTTTTTTTGTATGTTTTTTTTGTGCCAACTCATGTGCCGCACTACATTGTTTCAATTGCTCATCTCATCGCGGCTTTTCATGCCATCGTTAGACAACATTATGTTGAGCTCTCTGCGCTTTGAGTTTGATTTTACTTTGTGTGCGAAATTTGCTTTTGTTTTTGTTTTTGTATGTTGTTTTGTTTTTTTGCTTGCTCATCTAATATGCATGTAATTTTTATTTGATTGACTGCGTTTTACAATTGTTTGCCATTGCCACGCCTCCCAACACACACACACACTCGCCTCATATGAGCAACTCAACTCCGCATTTTGTGCTCTATTTTGTCTGCAGATATTTTCCCATGGCATTTGCAATTCATCGGCTACATTGACTTGCCTTTTTATGCGCTTCTGCTTCACTTTGCTTTGCTTAAACGCGACTTTAATTAAAAATCGATTTATATTCGCGAATTGAAATTTAATTACAGCAATTTTGCGATGTTGAAGCGTTAAACACAAGCATTGAAATACTCGTAGTAAAAAAAAAAAACGTTATTTCAGATGGAATTTGAAAAGTAAAAGTTATTTTTAAAGTGATTTTTTGCTGCTGAAACCGCAATTCATCTGAAGATGTGATTTTGAAAATTTTTTTTTGCTTTAATTTTCTATCTTGGAAACCCCAAAATAAATTTGAGTGAACTTCAAAGTGTTTTGTTGGCCGAAATTAGCAGTTTGCCAACAATAATTGAGTCAATGAGCTCAAATATTATGTTACTTTGGCTCGTTGTCTGTCTGTCTGTCTGTCTGTCTAAGTGTCTGGTTGAGTGTCTAGCGGGGATTTTAGTCTGAACTCAATGTCATGTCATAACTAATATTTTAGCTTCTAATTTTCGGTTGTTACTTTTATGACTTTTCATTAAAATTGATTCATTACTGTTTTTTATTAATGTTTTTTTACACAAACTAATTATTAGGATTCTACATGTAAAGCAACATGTAGAATTAGAACAAATTATACTAAGGTAATTTCCCAAGTGAGTCTACAAATACATTTCGGGATATTATATACTACCATATGTTCGGATAGAGAACTTTATTCAGTCATAGAGATAATAAAGTCTATTTAATATATTTCACAGAGAATTTGCTACATGTAGAGCACAAGGTAGTGGTAGAATAAAGTGAGTTTTCTTTTTTTTTAAATTAATTTCTACGAATAAATTTTCTGTAGTACATTTTCGGATAGAAAACTTTATTTAGTCAAGGAGAGACCAAAATATATTTACAATTTTTCGATAGAGAAATCTCTCTACCTCTACCTTTGATTCACATATACCCTAAATTAGTGTAAAATGACAGAAAATCTCTTCAAATTTACAATAATCTATACAAAACCTAACTTTATAGATCATTTTCCCCTACATCTATCATAATAATTTATTCCAAACCACACAAATAACTTATTAGATGACCCTCGTTCATGCTGACACAATATAATTAACTAAATGAAGAAAAAGTCATTATAAAAGTCAAGGTCGCTTATGTCAAGCATAACCTGTCGTGTTTGCTGCTGCTTAGATTAGATGCTCATACGTTTATAAAGATACGATATGTTCATTTTGTATATTTTTCTGTATTCTCAAATATTTATGATCGCATGTAGAAGTCATGCTGTTGTTCGATGATGCTGATGATGATGATATTGTTGCTATTGCTATTGTTGTTGCTGTCATTGTTATGTTAATAGTTGGCAATGTTAAAAGTCGCAGGTGCGAAAGCTGTCGATTAAATGAAATCCATGAAAGATTAGTTAACTGCTTTGCGTTTTATTGATTCAAAGCGTTTTCAAAACACAAAGCATGCAACTTGGTCGAGTTGAAGGCACGCCCGTTTGACATTTCTAATACAGCTCGTTGTTTGTATCTCTGTATCTCTTCCTCTGTGTATGTTTGTGTGTATATGTGTGTAATTAGCGTGAAAAGCGTTTACAAAAAGCTTTTAAATTGTAATTACATACTAAATCTGTTGATTGCGCTCTTTGCTGGCCCCTTCACTTCACACGTCACTCCCTTCTTCCAGTCTAATGTTGTTTTTTTTGCTTTGTGTATCTTAACTTTTAACAAATTTTCACTCATTGAACTACTTTAAGCGCAAAACAAAACAACTGAGCGAAAATTAATGGTCCAGAAATGTGTGTGTGTGTGTTTGTCTGTGTATCTGATGTATCTGATGTATAACAAATCGTTCGTTGGCAGTGTCTTGCGCACTCACTCTGTTTGGCAATTAATTTGCAATTAATTTTAAAGCTACTAAAAGTTTCACTTTGTCTTTCCCTTCCCTTTGCTTTGCTTTGCTTTGTGCTTTCATTTTGTGTTCATTTCAATTGTTCTAAAACTTTACTTTGATCTTTTTTCAATTGCTTCGCACTTGTAATTGATGGTCGTTCGGTCAGTCGGTCGATTGGTTGGTCGGTTAGTTTTCAAACTTGATGGCTTGACACTCATAAAATACAGAAGCACACAAAAAACTAGAGACGCCTACTCACTGACCGACTGCCGGTTAGTCGGTCATTGAGGTGAATTCATAAAATCGTCCGAAAATTTCTGCACTTTCTCATGCCCTTTCCTATGCAAACTTGTATCTCCAACTGCATTTAGCTATTTGGTTTTTCTTTTTTAGTTTAAAAGCAACATAAAACTGTTAAATGATTTACAATTGAATGCTCATGTCGACCAACTTTTGGCTTCCGTGTGTGTGTGTGTGTGCGTGTGTGTTTGTGTGTGTTTGTGTGTGGCCAAGACATTCTTTTGCACTTTTCCTTAATGACAAGAGTTTCTTCACCTCTTGAACTGTTACTAAAATAAAAGATGAATGAAAATTTTCAAAAATTCCCATGTTCATCTTGTGCAGTGATTTGTTGTTCTGTCATTTGCTTACCTTGCAGCCCTCGCAGGTGAATGCGCCGAAATGAAAACCAGCCGCCGGCTCGCCGCACACTTTGCAGAGCTGGTTCATCTGTAGGTGAGAAATGGGGCAAAACAAGACAATTAGTCAAAGGTCATGAGCAGAAAAAAAAATATATTATTGGCCAATTTGAATTGTCAGAGAAAAATCAATAATTTTTAAAATTGTTCAAAAAATAGACTTATTACTGAAACTGAAGTGTTTCAATATTTTAGCAAGCACTGTATTATTTTAGCTTACAGAGTAGAGGTCTACATGAATGCATTCAAAACGGCTCATGAATTACTCACTCTGAAAATCAATGCTTGTTTTGTTATACATTATATAAATATTGAGTTTGTGGCAGTATTATCAGAAATTATATAGAAAATTTCGAGTATATTGTTTTGGTGTACAGTAAATGTAAAATGTGTGAAAAAATTAAGTGAATGAAAGATTTAGAACAACTTCTGAGAGCCTGAGAGTACTTAAACAAAAATAATTGATTGGTAAGGAGACGTTCATAAATTATGAGGTTTTTTTTTTTTGATATTTGGACCCCTCTCCCCTTCTTGGTGAGATTTCGATGAACACCTCTATATCAGAAATGAGATTTTGCATAAAATAAAGCTCATATGAGATTTTCGATGAACCCCCATCCGCCCTGGGTGATTTGGTAGACCCCTTCTTCCATTATTTTATCTCACAAAATTAATGGATGTCGCCTAATGCTGTAAATCTATTATTCAGCCACACCAGCTGTCTGAATACTACTGAACCCATTTCACTGTACTCATAAGTTTAATTGGTGTACTCAGTTTAGAATGACATTTAGAAATGACCGTTGACTGACAGTAGATTTGTACTTTCTCTTTTTACGGATTTATTCATACAATCCATACAACAATAGAAGAGTACACTAAATTTGATGACTGCATAATACTTTAAGTAAAAATAATTCTCAGACAGTTGACTTAAGCGTTTCCCGAAAGTTTTCAACAAAAAAACTAAATAAATAAAATGAAAAGCAATTCATTCATGCTTCATGTTATAGTCGCCTGCTTATTAACATAGAACTAAGTGTGTAGTGCTGTATGCACGGTAGCGTTACATTATTATATACGGTAATATAATGCTTAATGCTTTGCTAATTACTTAAATTCTCTTCAGTTCTACGCTTACTTTGGCCTTGGCTTGGCATCAATAAAGCCAATAGTCTGAAAGTACCTCTCACAGCTCCTTGTATAATTGCCTAACTGTTTGCTCATAATTTGAGGTTTATTTTCTCTTTTATTTTATTTTATCTTTTCTTTTCTTTAAATGTACAATAACAAATTTAGGCAGACGGCAATATATCTTGGCAATTGTTAATATAACTTTAATGTGTTTGCTATCTCGCATTGCATACTCGATGACTTTTATTGGTTGTGTCACAAATCTTGTTGTTGGCCGTACAAGAGTTCAATTTGTAAGCGCCAAATTGGCTGTCAAATAAACTTGACGCATTTGACTTTTATAGTGTATTTTGGCTTGTTGTTGTTTTTTTTTTCTTTACAAGTATTATTATTGTTTTCGAGCAATGACATTCTTATTGCTCATTGCAAAGTTAGTTGACTTTGAGCCTACTTACCTACATTCACACGATAGATTATAATAACAACAACAACAACAACAACACAGCATTGCCGCAGTAGGTCAGTTGTTGTGCCTACAAGAACAACAACAACAACAATAATAATGAATTTTAAAGTCTTTTAACGCACTTAACTCTTTTTACGTTTTGCCTACGCGGAGGACACGACACGATACAACAACAAGCCAACAACAAGCAAGCACAAGAGGCCAATAACTACTTGCAACAACAACGACAACAATTGTTGGTGTAATGACCCGCTGTCTTTGACGCTGTTGCAGCATCTTCCTTTACTGTTCGTTTAAGTGTTTTGCAAACGAACGAAAAAAAAAAATGCAAAAAAAAAATGCAAAAATTTCGTATTTGCGCCCAAACCGGTTTACAGGTCGTCGCCGTTTGTTGCCACCTACTCCGCCCTCTTCATAATATGTTTAACCTCTGCGTTGCTACGTTGTTTGCGTATACACACACACACACACACACATATGCCATACAGTTGAGCTGATCATGCTCAGTTTAGGTCAACAAGTCCGTCGGTGGTCAGTATTTTTTTTTATTTATTTATTTTTTTTTGGTGAAATTTTCACAGAGTCATTTCGCATTCCTTTTGGCATATTTGATTATAGCGGCAATAAAGAAGAAGAAGAAGCAGAAGAAGTCAAGTAAAGGCAAGGCAAGTGGGCAGGTGCAGTTCATGTTGTTGGCAATGCTTGGGAAATGTTTGCCACAGTACAACAAGTGTTTGAAGCGATGAAGTGAGAAGGCAAACATTGAATGAAAAATCTTACATTGACAGTTCAAAGTGTGTTCGCCATAATTAAATATTGTTGCATGCCACATTGCAGACAATAGTCGTTGTGCCAAGTTGTGGTTGACTCTCGACCATTCATCAGCAACACCATGACCTGCCACTCAAGCCCAGCTCAGCTCAGCTCAGTCTCAGTCTCTGGCAAAAGGCAATGCAGACAATGAGGCAATGTTAACATAGAATTCACACCTTCATTGCATGTTGCAACGTCACTGATGACGTCGACGTCGTTGTTGTTGGCCTGTTGCCGTCGTCTGGGTTTTCTTTCAGCTGACTGGGCTGACTTGGTTGACTGACATGCTCAGCTCTCGAATCGATCAACTGTCAAATTGCTGCTGCGAACGTACGTCAAAGTGTCACTAAAGTGTTGCACTGACTTGCCTAGTGTTGTTATTGTTGTTGCTGCTGCTGCTCCTGCCTATTTATGCAAACCAGCCGTGAATTGTTTAAGGGTACCCCTGTTACCCAATTGAAGTCGTCTACGATTTTTATTCGAGCACACAATGAGCCAACTTGTGGCGATATCATGAAATTGCAATCTTGATTTATGACTTCATGACCAAACAATCCTCTGGAATGCTCTCTATACTATTTCGTTAGTCGATTTTCTGCTAAAATTATAGCAAAAAAAAAAAAGAAGTAAAAAAAATATCAAAAAACAGAAAGAAGCATTTTTCGTTTGTTACGATTTTCCAATGAAACGTCACTCATTCGCTTTGCAGCGTAGTTGCTGTTGACGAACGAGCGTTGTTGTTGTTGTTTTTGTATTTGTTGTATTTTCTTTTCGAATCTAGATTATTGCATGAGACACGCCGTGCTGTGGCTCAGTGTTTTTATTGCTTTTTGGTGCCCATTTGGCTAACTAAACAAGTCAAACGTCGCCGAAGGTGTTGTTTAGGCGTAAGAGAGAAAGAGTGAGAGGTAGAGATGAGGCAGCAGCAATGACGTCGGTAGCTTCATCGTCATATTGACAATCATTTGAATTATTATTGTTAAACAGCATTGGCACTAGAGTGAAAATGAAGAAAATGTTCTCACATTATTATTATTATTTACTATTTTTTTTTCTTTTTTTTTTTTTGGCATTTGGTAAAGTGAAATAAATGGGCAACGATTGTGATTTTTATTGCAGCCTCTTTTACCTTCGCCCACGGCATTACTCCCAACTGCATTGCCTTCTGTTATTTTTGTTGATTGAGGTACTACACTTTGTACACTTACAAAGGTAATATTCCATGCCATTGCTAGTCAGCGAAAAATCGTGAGTTGCCGTAATGGAATTTGAAGTTCATGGTGCTGCAAAATGTATGTGTTGATGAGCGTTGACGTCGTCGCTATCATGATCACATTTATGCTTTTTGCTTTTTACTCGTAATTATCAGATTATCAACATAAACATAATTCTCCTATATTAGAAAGTTCATTTGCAAAAATAATTGTAACGGCTAATTCCAAAAATTACGTTTGTTGAGCTGCTTTTCATTAGAGATGTGTAATCCTGCGCTTTGCTGCGATTACCAAGAGAAAACCAGACCAACCAAATGATAACAAAAACAATTACAAACTGTCATCGCTAGCAATCAGTGCCTTTCATAAATGTTGTCTTAATTAGAGCTAATTAATATTACATAATTTGATTTGCAATGAAAAATAAAATATAACATTTAAAACTTCGGTTTAATACAGCGCGAGTTCAAATTATGTTACGTGAATTAAATTACATATAGCATTGTTTGTTTAATTTTCGTGTAAACAATGACATTTCATTAACATCTGCTTAAAGTGAACAGATTTTCTGTTAAATTTTAACAGAAACATATGGCAAAAACATTTTTGGCAAAATTTGCATACTTGCATTTTACAGTGAATGTTAGCAACAGGTGCTTTACTCGTGCAGGTGTTTTGCAGTTTCTTTTACATTTTCTGTTGGACCACGAACATTGAAAACACGTGTAAAGTGAATTTTCGTTTAATTAAAAAGTGCTAATAAAATTCGATTTGGTGTAAAATAGCTTCAATTAAATGATGTAGTAAAATATTTAGTGTGCATTAATTAATAAACATTAAAAGAATAACATATTAACAAATGTAAAATCGCCGGCGAATATTCTCGAAGCAACTGAACACTGCGTAATACAAGTGCCGTTATTTTTTTCTGCATGTGGCCTTCTTTTGCGATTGCTTTGATTTCTTTTGAATGCACTTATTGAATTGGTGAGTTTTAGAGTATTCAATTTAAAAAGTGCAATTAATTAAGTAATTAACAATTAATGTTGTATCATTTTTATGTACTAAATGTTAGTACATTCGTCTAACACATGCTCTCATAAAGCAACAGCAGCTGCAGCGACAGTCAATTGTACAAGTGCCGTTACTTTTTATCATCTCTTTTGCCATTTGTTTCGATTTGTTTGTGTGCGCATATTAAATTGGTGAATGTTTGTTGTTTTACTCGCTCCCTTTTGCCATCAAAAGTTCACTAAGCAAGGCAGAGCAGAGCTATGCCGTTATTTGTTGTTTTCTTTGTATGCTATTGTTTTTGAATGCTTTGTTGTTTTTATTAAGTGAAAAAATAATTCTAATTAATAATTTGCACATAAAAAAATCTTTGCTATCTCTTTTTCTGCTATGCATTCGTCAGTGTGCTTTGGCAAACAATGACAAAAGGTAATAATGAATGAGCAAATGAGCAGTTTTAATGCTTGACTGTCAATCTAAGCAACAACAAGTAGTAAATAAAAAACTGAAAAGACAACAACAGCAATAAGTAAAACGAAAGACAACAAAAAGTACAAGTGTAAATTAATAAATTGTTTAAAACACTTTGCAATTAACATGCTGTCTGACTTGTGGCGCATCATGTTGGCTCTTGGCCAATTAAAACAATTAAGGCTTTGCATAATTGACTAGCAAGTTGTTGTTATTGTTAATAATTCTATTTTTTTCTATAATTACTGCCAACGTAAAAAGTATTGCAGTTAAAAATTTCTCATCGGCACCCACAAGCATGATTCTTTGACTTTGTATTCATTCATTTAACATTTATGCGCAATTGTTTGTTGTCTGTTTGTTTGCTTGTTTGGTCAGAAGCATATCAAGATTATCATTGCAACAGGCACAGCAGTTGCCACAGTTGCAATTTCAATTGGCTGTCATGCCAGCGTGTGTGTGTGTGTGTGTATGAGTGTGTGCTACTTTGTACAGCCAGAGCAGCAAGCATCATCATACGCCTCCTTCGCCAGCCGTCAGTCTAGTTGTCTGCCATTTGATATTGCTTCTTTTCTTCCTCTTTTTTTTGATTTTTTTTTGCCGCTGCTTTTCTGAAAATGCACGGCGCTGCGCTGAAAATTGTCACGGTTTTCTGCTGTGAGTATTTTGTGCGCTCGCGCAGTGAAAATTTAATGTTTGTCAATTTAGCAACACTTGCTGTCACCTTTGGTGTCCATTAGCGCGCGTTTGTATGCAAAGTGGCTGACGTTGCGCTATACTGGCATCATTATCACTTGCACAGCATCACGCCAGAATGCTCGGTTTGCCACCTGCTGAGTCTCAGCTCAGTTCAGCTCAACTCGAAAGCCATGCTTAATGCAGTTAACAGACAAACTTGCGATATAGAGTAGTCTATGCAAGTTGTTGTTGTTGTTGCCTGAGGTCAGCAGTGGTAGTAAGAGCAGGAGTAGGATCAGCAGCAGTTGAGTTGACATTTGAGGCCGCTTTTCTTATTAGGCTGGAAAAAAGTTAGCAAAGAAAAGTTGATGCACAAAGCTGATTGTTTGATTTGATTTGACTGGCTTGAGTTTCTTTTATTTTCTTTGCCTTTATTTGTTTTTTTTTTTTTTCTTGTTCTTAATTCAGTAGCGACATTTGAACTTGTTGTTTGACTGACTGACACACTCACAGTTGCGTTTTTATTTGCTTTTTGTGCTAAATTAAATTGTCGTCAATACAATTGTAGCAAAAAATAAAACAAATGCTCAAACTTGACTTTGTATTTGATGAGATTCGTTTTAAAAATCACAAAAAAAAAAAAATAAAACTAAAAATAAGTTATTCGTTGCTCAAAAAAAAATCAAATAAAATATGCAAAAATCAACAAAAAAAAAAAAAAGGAGGAAAAAAAAATGATTTTAAAATTCATAGCTGTGCAATTTTTACGCGATCAATGCAAAAAAGGCGAATTGAGTTGCACGACTGACTTGTGCAGCAGCCAAACAAACATCAACATGCAAGTTCACAAGCGAGAGACAGAGAGAGAGAGAGAAGCTCAAGTTTAAAAGTCACGAAGCCAAGGTAAAATACTGCCAAGAGCAGAAGCTCAACAACAACAATGCCAATGCTAATAAAACAACAACAACAGCAGCAGAATAAGAAGAATAAAAAGCTGAAGAAGAAGAAGAAGATGAAGCGCAGTAGCAAAACAACAACACCCGCGCACTTTTGAGGGTTTGCCCGATCCAACTGCCTGCCTTGCTCTGCCTTGTCTGCTCTGCTCTGCCTGCTCTGCTGCCTACCTTGACTTGACTTGCACCTTAATGTTTATTTAATTCGAGGCATTAACTGTTCATTTAAGCCAAGTTATATGTTTGTGTGTGTGTGAGTTTGCTGCACGAATGGAGACTGCTGCTTGCCGCTGCCGCTGCTGCTGTTGTTGGACGGACGTTGAAAGCTGTTATTGCTGTCGTTGTTGTTACTTCATTTTGTATGCGCACTTTGTCCCTTTATTGTTGTTTTTTTGTTGTTGTTTTTGTTGCTGCTCTTGTTGCAGTTTAGCTTTGCTGTCTGATCTTGGCTTTATTGTCTATTGAACTTCTGGTCTTGATTTTTGGCGTGCTACAAAATGTTTCTTTTTTGTTTTTGTTTTTTTTTTTTTTTTTTGTACTTTGGTGCTGTTGTTATTGTTGTTGTAAGACAAACAAACGGTAATTTAGCATTAAATTTAGTTCACTCATTGTTCAAGTTCTTTTTTTTTTATTGTTGTTGTTGTCGCATTTGTTGTCTGCTCCTGTTTCGCACGTTTTGGTGGGAACCAAAATTGGATCAATTTCAAACAAAACTCAAACTCAGACAAAATAAAGTCATAAAATGAAAAAAAAAAACGAATGTTAATGTTGCAAAATCATTAAACTATAAACAAGTTTTGTGATTTTATTTATTTTTTTTTTTTTTTGTATTTTCCTACATAAAGCAATTACTTCTTTTGGCTGCTCATTTTGTTTTTTTTTTTTTTTTTTTGCATTTTATTGACATACAGATTAATAACATATCAAAATTGTCAATAAAATGAGCTCATAAATAAGCCAAACAAATTTCTATGATGTTCAAAAGAGAAAAGAAAAAAAAAAAACAAAAAAATAATCAAATTTATAACCAAAATTCCGACAAAAATATTTTTGATTTTAGACAAGTTTATTTCTTTTTTTTTTTGTTTTCATTTT
Source organism: Phortica okadai (assembly GCA_034638295.1). NCBI lineage: Eukaryota > Metazoa > Arthropoda > Insecta > Diptera > Drosophilidae > Phortica > Phortica okadai. The sequence goes on from CM067852.1 coordinate 6,485,810, forward strand.
ATACAAATGCAAATCAGTCAACTCATTTGAGTCCATCAAAAGGGGCAAAGTCAGTCTCAGTCTCAGTCGTCGTCGTCGTCAGACTAATAATAATAATCCATAAGCATAATAAGCGCGCGATTTAAGCCAAAGCAAGAGATAAGAGTCAAAATTTTTAAATAAGTATATACAAATTAATAACAATTATTAATAACTGTCATGTAGGCTGTACAACAAATCATGACAACTGCGGCAGCAACAGTGACGTTGAAGTCGACTGCCAAAGGCAAAAATAGCAACACAATAACAATAACAATAGCAATGAGCTTGGCAGTAGCTGAAGCTGAAGCTGAAAGCAGCATGAATGAAAGGCAAAGTTGAAGCCAAAGTCGAAGTCGAAGTTGGCGCACAAAAGACGAACTGACATTTGACAACCTTGCTACCGATTTATATGTATATATATATGAATATACATATACATAGCTACAGTAAAGACTACAATAGTTGTATAAGGTGTTGTTGTTGTTTGGTTTTGTCTTGAGCGCAAGAATAGTGGCAGATGAAGATAAAAAGGGTAAAAAAAAAAAACAAGCTTTGTAACAAAAACGCAACAAAAGACGTAACGTAAAGTGGGCAGCGTAAAGCAGGCGCGGCATTTGTTAAAAAAAAATTTCAAAAAAAAATTACTGATTTTTGCTCAATAGATATATTTTTTTTTCTGCCAGATTTTTTTGTTCTTTATTTTGTTTTTTTTTTTTTTTTTGGTCAACACTTGGCACTTGAAAAGTTTCAAGTTCGAGTACTTTGAGCTCATTGAAATTTTATCAAAATGAAAACAAAGCGCATCTTCATTAAATCATTGTAAAACTTGAGATGCTAATGAGTCGTCTTCTTCTTCTTCAGCTCCTTTTTGTTGCCTCCATCACGATATTCGCATGAATTGCAATTGTCAGCGACGATTGAATTGAGCTTTAAATCAACGCGACAGACAAGTGGCAACAACAACAAGCGATGGATGAGTAATATGAGCCTCAAGAGAAGCGTGTTTCAAGTAGACAAAGCAGACATGTTGACTACGTCAGGAACTCAGATCGATTCGGTACGGTTTGAAGTTGCTCTGCTTGAGACATTGCCTTATATTAAAATTTCTGCGCATAGACGCATCAATAAACAAAACGACACTTGTGGTTTGGTTTTTTTCACTGACGTCTTATTGTATTTGTTCTTTACAGCAAGCTGATTAGTTTATGATTTGTGTGCGGTTGATTTCACTTGACTTTTGCTGGCGAACAACAACAAATTGGCTTGGGAAGTCACTGGTGAGTCATTTGCTTTCGTTTTAAATTCATAATGCGCAATACATTAATAATAGACTATTATTTTTATTATTAATATTATTTTTTGCTATTAAATTATCATGTTAGCATTCGTTCGTTCGTTCGAAAATTAACTAAACAAATGACATGTGGTTGAGGCAAATGCGCTTGAGTGATGACTTGTTTGCATGCTTGCTATGATTGATCAGCATTTTTGGTAAGTACATATTATTTTGTTTATAACAAATTCGCCAAAAATAATATAAAATTAATGTTTTTTGTTCCTTTTTAGCAAACAAAGCAGTCGAACTTGGTTTGAAATCTCAGCGCGCTTTCAACAGGCTCATCAAGTTTGAATTGCAAGCAACGAAACAACGAAATAATAAGAAGAATGAATAATAATAATAACAGGAGCAATTGTGAAAAGGATTTGAGACAAACAGCAACAAAATGAAGTACATAAAACAACAAACAAATCGTCATGCACAATGTCGTCGTCGTCGTCGTTGAACAATAGACACAAATCAGATAAAATTATTTGAGTTATTTAACGAAGCACAAAAAAAAAAAAGGTTGAAGTTTAGCACAAAAGCACAAATGTACATGTGTGTGTGTGTGCGTGTGTGTGCGTATACAAAACGGCAGCAAAAAGGTGTTCAAACAAGCAAACCACGATTGTTGAAAATATTTTGAAGCAAAATGTAGCGCAAAAAAAAAACAAAATATATGCAGGCAAGTGTGCCTGCAGCGTTGAAATGTTAAAGCAGACAATTGCCTATAATATGCTTTATTAGCACACTCGTCTGTCTGTCGGTCGGTCAGTCAGGCAGTCCACTAGTCTGCAAAAGCCACTCAGAGCGCAGAGAGTCACACGCTCTAGTTTGAATTGTTTGCTTTGTGCTTTGTTGCTTAATTCAACTCGACTTTACTTCACCACTTCAGTTTTCTTCACTTTCCTACACCACACTGAGGCTGTGTCCTTGTTGTGTGCATAATGAAGAAGCAACCTAACGAAAAGGCAAATAACGAGAAGGTATGAGAAGAGCAAAGGGTGTCCTTTTGTATTAATTTCTTGACACTTAATGCACAAAAGGCAAATAACATTATTAATGAGCATGTCAATGAGTGTCGTCGTAGTCGTCGTCGTCGTTGTCATCGGCAGAAGAAGCTAGCAACGATGAGTTAAGAATAAAAATGCTAAGCAACCACGAAAAGTTAACTGAGCAAAAAAAAAAAAATGAAAAAACATTCTATGCGATACTTTGTGCTGTTGAGCTGAGCTGAGCTTCCGCTTGTTGATTGCATTTGAAACAAATTGTAAGTTGTAATATTTTTATTGTTTTTGATTTTGATTATATTTTTCTTCATTTTTGTTACATTCATGCTAATTTGTATGCTTGTTTGTTTGCTTGCAGGCACGCTACTTGAAGAAACTTTGACTCAGTGCATGAAATTATATATAAATGTTTGTGTGTGCATTTCCGCTAATAATGAAGCTGTTTAATATGCAGCTTACAACACATACAACGTCAACGTCATCAACGAGAATAACAGAAATACAAATACAAATAGAAAAGCAACGAGTGGCGATACATTAAAACTACAAAAGTGTAAAAACCAAAGCTACAAACAACTACAAAAAAACAACAACTAGATAAAGAAGAATCAGCAGAAGCAGAAAAAATATAATTATTATCGGTAAGTCTTGTTTTAAAATATTTATATATATAAACGTTTTACACTCATAATGCGCTTATGCAAATTATTTTTATAACATTGCAATATCAACACAATTTGCAAGCTTGTTAGTTGTTTGTTGTTGTTGTAAGACGCTATTAGATGCTTCTTTCAAACACTTTGAACACTTGAGTCAAGTCAATTTAAATAAGTCGTTTTATTTGCTCATTGATTTTCAGTATAATAATTGTCGATTTAACAAAAACAAATTGTTTTGCACATTATTTTTGCTCAATAATCCCAATTTTCATAATGTGCTTATGTCAAGTGGCGGCACATTATACGCTCACTGAAAGTTCACTTTGTAGTTGTTGTAGTTGTTAGTTGAAATAAAAAAAATATATTTTTTCACTCCTCAATTTTCTCTACTCAAAATCAATGTCAAAGTGGAACCTTTCGAATTTTAATAAATTTTAAGCACTAATAAATTTCAAAATCAAAATAATTTTGAAATTTATGCAAGTTTTAACACGTTTTCCTTTTATTTATTTATTTATTATATTTTTCTATCTACCAAACTCTTAAATTAAGGCCTAAAATCAAAGACGCGCGTGACTTGAAACAGTTTTGATTATTAGTATCAACATAGAGTGTGTGTGCTTCAGGCCGTCGGTTGGACGAACGACCCAACTAACTCATTTAAAAAAAAAAAAAAACCAAACAAAGATCTTTAATTAATTTGATTTATTGCTTTCAAAATGCAAAAATTTGTACAATCTTGTTGGTTCGTGTTAATTTCCAAAATGAGCAACATTTATTCATATTCAATATGTACATAATATTAATTTGTGCGCCACCTCCAATACGCCAATGAGTGGGGCTTTCCCATTCCCGCCCCACACACGTGTATCTTTTATAAGCTGTACTGAAATGTGTAACAATTTCTTTGTGTATAATTCGTCTGACTGTCAGTCTGTCTTGAGATGTTTTAATCCATTGAAAAATGAACTGGTTTCGAATTCAGTTCATAATTTTAATTCTTTATGCATATATGATTTTAAGCTGAACGCCGCGCAGCATCATCATTATCATCCTCAGCCGTAAGGGAAGCTGAAGTTCAACTTTAGTCGAGACACTTTAGAAGCAACACAGTGAGGAAATTTGCTTATTGTTTAAACTTTGATTTATCATCTCTGATTTTTTTGTGTGCTGTTATATTTTAAGACAAAAGACTTAAGCAAAGAACTTGTGCACATTTGTTGTTTATTGTTTCGTTATTTTTTTTGTGGCATTTTAAAATTGGTTTACTTAGATTTAATTGTGAAGGCGCGTGTGCTTTTCAACGTATTCATTAAATCATTAACACATTTGCATTAGACATACATACATACATATATGATCTTTATGTTTTGTGGGCGTGGTCTGGCGCAAAGTAACAAGTATACTTATTTTAATATCTCTGCTGTGAAACTCACCGTAATTTCTGTTGCTTTTTGGTTTCAGGCATATAGCAAAATGTTTATTGCGAAGCGACGCCGGTTTTTTTGTCGTTGTGGTAACTATTTTTAGTGACAAAAATACACTTTTTTGTTTTATTTTTCTAATTTTATACACAAATGTTTTGTTTTGTTTTTTTTTTTCAAACTTTTCTTAACTTACAAGCTTTTATTAACTTTTTGCACAACACTGGCTTTCATACACAATTTATGTAAATTTTTTTGCTTATCTAATTTCTTATTGGCCAAAATCTCACACTGATTGACACACTTAAAACGCGCTGAATAGGCTCGTGTGTAAAACACGCACACGCGTATTGATTTTTTGTTTTGTTTTATTTTATTTTGTTTTGTTCTCTACGCTTTTGTTTTTATTTTTTTATTATTATTTTTTTTTTTTTGTTGTTTGATTGATAAGCGTGATAAGAACAGCGTCGGTATAAGCGCTATACACAAAAAATGTGATAACTAAACAAGAGCAAGACTAAATAAAAATGTACACAAGCCAAACAAAATTCACTTTTCGTTTTCATACGATCGATCATTGATCGTTTTCACGTCTTTTTTGTTGATTTTTTTATTTTTTGTATTTTTTGTTTTTACGTCGGCGTCGTCACCGTCGTCGTTGTCTTTGTTGATGTTTTGCAGCGTAGCGTCAATTCACGACTGAAGCATCAGCAGCGCGCAATGGTAAAAAATGCTGGTGCTGCTGTTGCTGCTGCTGCTGCGACGGATGCTCAACTGCTGCTGCTGATGTTGATGTTGCCTTGCCGGTGATGATGATCAAAGCGTGCGCACGCGCGCTCGTGTGCTTTTGTCGTTGTTGTAAATGATGATGATCATGATGATGTGCTACTACCACTGCTGTTTGTCATAAAGTAGTTGTTGCAACAACAAAAACAACGACAACAACAGCAAACAGCTGTGCGCACTCATGTCACCTCGATTGAAGAGCTAACTGTTTAAAAATCTCAAACGACTGTAAGAAAATCCTGTTTTTTTCTGCTAACATTTGCTGTTAAGTTAACAGAGTCCGCTCACTGTTGTTTGCCACCACAATAACAGTTCGAACATGTTCGTTTGCCGCTGCTGCTTTGAATTTGTTTGTATGTTAGTGGTGGTGATTGTTGTTGTTAGTGTTGTTGTTGTTGTCATAGCGCTACTTATAGCAACTTCGTATTCGTGGTGCGTTGCTTTTGCTTAACGTATGTATTTGTTGTTGTTATTTTTGTTGTTATACTTGATTTTGGTTGGTCCGTTGGTTTTGTGGCGCTGATCTCACTTCACTTCATGCTCCGCTGACTTGACTGCTGCTCATTGAAAATGTCTCGTCGTCGTTGTCGTCGTCGACGCTGTTGTCGTCATTTGTAGTTGTAGTTGTTGTTTTTGTTGTTGTTATTGGTGTTGTTTTCCCCCATTTATTGTATTCGTTGTTATTGCTTTTGCTTTATATGATTTTGTTTTTCTTTTTTTCCCCTTTTTTGCTGTTTTCTCTTTATTCACGTTTTTCGTACGTTTTACTTACACACATTACAGTTATTTTTGTATTTGCGCTCTTAAATGTGCTTTTGATTCGTCGCAGTTTTGGGTTTTTCTAGCTCGAACGCGCACCCTCTCGCTCTCTCACTCACTCACTCACTCACTCACTCACTCGACTGCAAGAGGAGGTACTTAAATACAATTTTCACAAAAACAGTAAATAAAGTGGAAAAAAAAAACGAACAAAAATAATGAACAGATAACAACAAAAATTGAACCAATACTGTAATTGCATTTATTTGCCGCACAAAATGGTGAAAAACAAGTTTGTTGCCTGAGTCTTTTGATTGCAAATGCACATTAAGCCATTTGTGTATGATGAAAAAAAAACTTGAGCAACAAACTTGATTGTTTTTTTTTTGTTTTTATGATTTCATTAATTCACAAAAAAAAAAAAAAAAGACTTTTGTGTGTAATCTGATTTGACCAAAATATCAATAAAATATGTTTAATCATCAATCATCGCCAAAAGAAATAATCGTTTATGTTCCCACTTGATTAAAAAGTAAAAAAAAAAACACAAAAAAAAAGAAACAAAAATGCCATAAACAACAAATTTACTGTGAATCAAATTTTGTATGTTTTGAGCTAATTTTTTTTAATATTTTTTATTTATTTTTTCATTTTTGCAAACTCTTCGAAATTGTCTGTTCATCATTGCCAGACTGACTGACTGACCAACTCAGCTTCACTCAACTCAACTCAACTTAAATGTGAACGCGAATTTGGCTACAACACGAAAGTGAGCCTCATTAGTTTTATAGCGCAATTAACACCGACTCATGCTGTTCAAGTCCAAGCTACTTTGGCTGCTCGTGTTTAACTCATCTTTCAATATTATTATTCAACATGTTTCTGCCTCATTTTGTCGGATTTTGCGTTTGCTTTTGCGCTTGGGGCGTGTCTGACGAATGATTACATTATTTTTTTTTTTTTGGCATTTCTGCTTTATTTTTATCTTTTCTTACTTTTCTTTCTCTACTCATTTATGTAATAAATTATGCGTGCCATAATTAAAATTCCTTTCGGACACAAATGATTTCAACGCATTTGCAAGTGTGCAAAAATTGTCTAAAATTAATAAAATAATGCATAGCATTTTTTTTTCTCTCTTATTTTTGTATTATATTTGTTTGTTGTTGTCATTTGCTCGCTAGTCTCTTCTTCATAGACACTATCACAGTTGTTTGCCGCTTCAGTTTTATGATGATTTCATTTTAATAACAGCTTACATTGCTTTTGCTTAGAGGCGACGACGACGACGACGGTGACGATCTCGCATTCACGCTTGCCAAGCTTAAAGTAAAGTAAAGTTGAGTTGAGTTCAGTTCAGTCAAGTCAACTCAAGTCCGATTCATTCCAGTCTTCAGTCTTAGTGTTAGTCTCTGTCTCAGTCTCAGTCGTGGTCAACGGATTGTCTGTGTTGTCAACACCAACAACAACAACAGGCCAGGCGTGCTGATGGAGTAACAAGGAAGCGCAAAACTTTAAAATGGTTTGTAATATATCAGCATGTAGTCGTCTCCATCGGTGTCGCCGTCGCCGTCGACGTCACTGTTGCTGCCATCACATGTGTTTGGATTGTCTGTCCTGTCCGGATTGCTATTGCTCATAAACTTCAGCTAAGTCGTTACATACCTCTTTGCCTGAATGTTCGTCAGCGTTGTCTGTCATAATCATCAGCGTTGTTGTTGTTGTTGTTGTCGTTGTGGTCGTCAACAGCGCTGTCGTGATCATTGTAGGCAAATCTCTTGTGCGTCTGTGTTATGATTTTAATTAAGTTGATACGTTATGAAAGCGCCTTCTTCTAGCCTTCATGTCACTCACCGAGCCAGTCAGTTAGCCAACCAACCGATCGTCCAACCAACCATTCGTCAGGCAGTCTGCTCAAGGAGAATTGTGAACCAGTTTGCCATCGAAACGCATCAGATTCACCTGTTCTCCTTACTTTAAGCCGACTGAATGTCTGTCCAACCGTCTGTCTGTCTGTCTGTCTGTCTGTCTGCTTGTCTTTAAGTGTTATTTTTAGGCTGCGATATCTCGTTCGCTGTACTCGCGTATGCTCGCTCGCGTGCTGACGGTGATGAGTTGCGACATTAACGTTGATGTCTGATCATATTTATTAGAGCGCAATTTGGCTGAAAATTATAATTGTGACTACATGCGATTAAGCGTATTTCTTTGATTAAATTTGCTTGCTGCGTGCGCGTGCATGTAATGAAAATTGCATTAGGCTTCACTTCAGACAGACAAAGAGATAAACAAACAAAGAGTTGGCACAGTTTTTGAAACTGTCTTACCGAAGCTATAAAGAAAGATCAACTCAATTTAATAGTTGAAACAAATGAAGTTGTTTATTGATTTACAAGCGCAACTTACGCGTTGAGTTTTAAGCTCTTGGTGACAGAAAACACAACGGATAGAAATTTAAGACCTACATAATTGAAGTGTAGTTGTCACGGGAGGGTTCTTCTTTCCAGGTTGTTCTTTGGTTAGGAACGTCGCTTAACTAACACGTCTGTTGATCTATTGGATTCAACTCATGACGAATCCAGCCACCACAGACCTCCCCAAAAGGTCTCAGTAGGAATGGGCATACCAAAGGCGCCGAACAAGCAAAGGTCTGAACTCTCCAATGACTGCTGCTCCGAAAAACTCTCGGTCAGACTTGTGCTATTAAAGTTCTCCTAACAATTTCGGTCTCCTTAGCAGCTCCAAGCTTTGTATACTTGCTGTGGTTCATTGGTTAGCTAGAGGTAACATGCTTCTCCAATGGTAGACGACATACCCCAAGACATTACTCAAGACCCGAAATGCACTTGGATCGTTTCCTTGGCTTAATTTCGCTAGAGTAATTTGAAGCAAATGTTGATTATTCTCACAGTTTTACTCAGGAAACACTACTGAACAATTTTGATGAGTTCTTTTAATAGTTCTTTTAATAGAGAGGACAATAGGGTTTTTTTTCCAGCGAATTTGCATTCCATGAAGCATTAAGATTAATAGCAACGATCGAATTGTGACCAATAAAACAGCTATTAAAAAACTATTACCCAATAAAGGTAAAAAATTGCATACAAGACGCTGTTAAAATTCTATTATATGCCATTTAATAACATGTCTCTATTAACAGTGCCTAATAGAGTAGCCTGAATAGGGGGGTTAGTCTCTTCTCCCCCTCTCTCTCTCTTCCTCTCTCACTCTTTTGATTCTATTTCCATTGCCAATTGACTTTCCCTTTGTACTTGAGCACATGTCATTCAAATTCCAGTATACCAACGCCGCATGTACTTCAAATATAGTCAAATGTCAGTGCAGTGCGACATCATCTATTGTTATTGTTGCCCCCAAAAATGCAAACCAAAAAGCAACTTTTAGTCAACACAAAAATGTCAACAAGCATTGATGTGCATTGACATTGACCAAAAATGTCTTTGGCGATGATGTTGGCGCCAAAGCACACAACGACGCCGATGCCGATGCCAACGCCGACGCCACAAAGGAATTGCGCTGCGCGGGTGTCATCTTCATCTTTTTGACTTGACTTGCTTTGAAGTAGAAAAAAAAGAAAAATAGAAACAAAAACAAAACTTGTCTTCAAGCAATTTTCGCTTTCTTCAGAGCCAAAGTTGGCTTTTTAAAACTGTCTTATTTGACTGCACTTGGTATTGATTTATTGACTTGGCGGTGTTTATTTTTTTAACTACTTTTTTTTTGTTGTTTTTTTTTTTTTTTTTGTGATTTATAAATTGCTTGAAAGATGTTTTCCTCGTGCAAAAGTTCAACGAGAATTGCATTAAAAGGTGAAAGTTGTTAGAGGCGACGACGCACACATGACTACAGTTGAATAGACAACACAAACAACAACAACAACATACAAACAAATATATAAATAAATAAACAAAATCTTATTAGCTAAAATCTAAAAGCGTGTAACAAATCTTTGTGCGTCTGTGTGTGTGTGTGTGTGTGTGTGTGTCAATTGAGGCTTTTTAGAAATATGTGCGCACAAGTGCAATGCTTTGTTGTTGTTATTATTGTTGTTGTTGTTGTCTAACGTGGCGCATGTATCGATAGCGTTAAACGCTTGCGTAATAATGTTGAACGACGGACGGCTACAACAACAACAACAACAATACTAACATATTAACAGACAAACGGCAACATGTCGCCGTGTATAGACAAAAGTCAGGAACAACAACACAACAGCAACAACAACAACAACACAGCAACAACAAACGGCAACGCAGTTCAAAATTGAATTATTCATGGCGATTGTACGACAATCAATTGAAATTGAAATAAAATGCTGCTGCTGTTGTTGCTGTTGTTGTTGTTGTTGCTGCCTGCCTGCCAACAATTGTAGATGCTGCCTATTCTTTTTTTTTTTCTTCTCTTATTTCTACATTTCTGTTCCTGTTGTTTTTGTTGTTGTTGTTGTTGTTATGGCTATGACCATAGCTTCTTCTACGTTTTGTTGTTGACTACTAAATGTTGCTGTCGTTGACATGTGCTGCGTCTGTTGCTGTTGTTGCTGCCGTTGCTTGCTACTCTAGGCAATGCGTAGCTGTTGTTGTTGTTGCTGCTGTTGTTGTTGATCTTTTTTTGGCTTTTAAATAAAATTGTGATTTAAAGTATCTAGATCGATTTGGCAGACAACAAGATTTGGTTGGGCAGCGCTGAAATACATTTTAAAATACATTTTATGCGCAAACGATTTGTTTTGAACATTTAGCAAACTCCTTTTTTTCTTCACAATACTCTCCTCTTGCTCTAACACATGCTTTATGCTTACTCTTTCACGCATTTTAGTTGCTTTTGCTTTGACTTTTGGTTTAATGTTGTTTTATCTTTGTTTATTTTTTTTTTGGTGTTGTTGCACAATTTTGGCTTGCCATGCCTTGTGTTTTTTTGGCATCTGCTTGTCTGTCTTTTAGCTATGCATGATGTGTTGTTGTTGTTGTTGGTTGGTGTTGTTGTTGTTCCAGCAGCAGACAACACATAATGACAGTCAGTCAATTGCTTGCAATGACGGAAGATACTCGCATAACATAGAAATATATAAAAGAAAAAAAAAAAATCTCATCTTGTTGAAGTTTATTTTCAATTGAATTGAACTTTTTGTTTATTATTTTCATAAGCGAAATTTTTTTTTTATTTTTTTAAATTATTTTTTTAATACAATAGTTGCTTGTCAACGCAAATAAATGAGTTTATTATGCAAAGCAACAAACAATTACAATAAAAATACATACATACATAACACGAAAGAAATCGAGTGTCCTGTCTGTCAGTCAGTCATGCAGAGAGAGATAGAGAGGGTTGCACACCCCTTACATGTCAAATTAATGAACTACGTCGCTGACACTTCATAAAAGTGTCGTCGTCATTTCAATGCTGAGGCACGTCGTTGTCTCCAGATCAGATTAGATCAAGAGTTGAGTTGAGAACAGTTTCACTTTTTTTCTCTGTCCGTCTGTCTGTCTGTCTCTATGTACTTTCAATGCATATACGTGCGTGTTTAGTAGAGTGTTGTTAATTTAATTCGCTTGACTTTTATGCTCGTGCATAATATGCTGAAATTATTCGGCCTTTGTTGTCTGAGTTGTCTGTGTCCTGCATGGCATTTAACATAGTCCTTGATAATCATTAATCAAGTACATGTGTATGTAGATTTGCATAACGTTTTTCTCGCCAGATTTTTTTGTTTTTTTTTTGCCTTTTTTGCTACTTGAACAAATTTGTTCTGCTGTTGAAACTTGTTTATCCATTTTGATGTTGACTTTCAACAATTGCTCGTGGGACACTTTTCTTCTTAAAGAGTTCTGCCTTCTTTTTTTTCTTGCTTGCTTGCTTCTTGCCACAAATTTGATAAATGCGTTCATGTCTATTTAAAGTATGACGAATGCATGTCAAGGACATGTAGCTGTGTGTGTGTGAATGTATCTTTTTTTCTACTTAAACATTTATCTAAGTATTTGAGCATGTTTGAGGCTTTCGCTCGCATTTTGGCATTTGCATGCCAAAGCATTTTTGTGTGAAGTGCCTGCGTGCCTTTGTGCCTTCGTGCCTTCGTGCGTGCGTGCTTGAGTGACGCCGCGCCCAACAGACGAAGCTATGCCGGCATCTCTTTAACTTCATCTGGGGCACATACGCGGCCTGTGATGTCATCGGCAATGGACGACATTCCTTGCTTACTTGCACTGTATGTGTGTGTGTGTGTGTGATGTGTGCTCTACCCTAATTTGTTTAAAGCATTTGCGCGTGCGCGCATTTGAAGTTGAGCTGAGCTGAGCTGAGCTGAATTGAGCTCAACTGTCGACAAAGTGAATCTTGTTGAGCTCTCTGCTCTTTTTTTCCATTATTTTTTGCTGAAGTCGGCATTCATGAAAGCTCGAATGGATCTCTTTTTTTGCCGGCTGCTAAATTTTATTTTCATACCTTTTTATATCACCTTTTTTATAAGACATTTTTGCGACGCAACTGAGCTGAGCTTCAGTTGGTGCGGCGCAGTGACAAATTGGAGCGATTAAAAAGTTTGGGTGTAAATTTTTTGGCGCGCGCGCAAGTTTCAAACGACAACAACAACAACAACGATGATGATTATGAGGTGCGGCTCGCATTTTGGGCTTTAATAAAAATGCCTTTATTTTTTTTTTTTTATTTACTTTAAAAAGCGAGCAGCGTAAATTTTATATGTTGCTTACTTTATGTAAATACCCAAAAAAAAAAAAAATTGAGCGAGGAGAGCTTGAGCGGGTGTAGGAAAAGTAGATTAAATCATAAATCTTTGCAGTTGATTGTCGAGACATTAATTTGAATTTGGAGCGTGAGTGATTGTTGACTCTGGAAAGTTGAAACTTTAATGTTTCCCCCCCTCCCTTGGACCACCTTGCCACCCGCGCTGAGTTGACTGAGGGACGCACGTGCTTCATTACATTTGATGAAAGCACTTTTCGAAAATTGTTTTAACCACAAAATTTCATGATTTTGATTTACATAGTTGGTCAGACTTGTTGTTGTTGTTTGTTGTTGTTAAACCAGTAGCAACAAAAAAAAATGGTATGATTTTGGTTTAATTTAATTTTTATTTTTTTTTTTATTGTTAAAAATTGTTTGAGTTTGAAGTTGAAAGAAGAAAATCAGCGAATAAAGCGCTTTGCCTACCGCACAGTCGACGGACGATGGCGACTGTGAGCCAGTGAGTGAGCAGTGGCACGTTGGCCGCATTGTGGCAAACAAAGGAACCGCCAAAGCAGAAGCAGAAGCGCATTTGGGAATTGGGAGCGTTTTTTTTTTCCTTCTTCTACTTCTGCTATGCTCTACGATCATCTGCTGGCTGCCGTTGATCAGCCATTCTAAGCTAAGCAAATGCCAAACCTAGCTTGCAACCTTGGGCGGCATTTGCACAAAGCAATAATGCCGCCGAGCAAAGTTTTACACCAAAATGCATGCCACACAATTGTATTTTGTTGCAACTTTCTTTTGGCATGCAGACCGATCGACCGACCGACCGACCCGACCAACAACGAGAAGACTCTGCTCAGTTGCATTTGCTATTTGCTACCATTATTATTTGTTGTGCTGCGCTTCGTTTTGCGCTGTGGCAAGATCAAAGCTTTGCGCTATAATTGCTCCTGTCTGTCTGTCTGTCTGTCTGTCTGCAACTTCAATGATGTTACTTCTGCTTTTGCCCTCGCTGCTTTTCGTAATAATTCGCTTAGGCATGCTTGCCAGCCAGCCAACCAGCCAGCCGACTGACTTAAAGCTAACAATGCAAATTCTTCATTAGCGTTGCTTCCTAATTTGATTTGGCGGCCGACCGAGCGACCCGAACGTTCGACCGCTTCAAATAATTGCGCTGGGGCACAGGTTGTGGCAACCAAAACGAGGCATGCACACAACGTTGCTCGTTGCATGTTTTTAATGTCAAATTAACAAATAATTTTGTTACACTTTTAAATGTTGTATGAAATTTCTCAACGACGATTTCTGCTCAGCTTCTTCTCATTGCCAATTGAATGATGCTTGTGTTTGTATTAGTGTGTCTGTGTGCACTTGCATCATTCATCAAAATCAATTTGTTATTCTTTGTGAATCAATCAATGTGCAAAATAGGCGAAAACAAAAATAAAACACATTGAAGACAGACAACAAGCCAAAGTGACAGAAGACGCAAAGCAAAGCAAACCAAAAAAAAAAAAAAAATCTCGATTTGTATTTGTTTTTGGCGAGACGACACAACTGAGACGAGCTCTGATTGTCTGAGTATGTGTTTGTGTGTGTGTGTGGCACGCTTGGCTTCAGCGGTGGCACATGTCGTTGTTGTTGTTGTTGTTGCACTTGCATACGAAATGAAAAATTACAATTTCAATTTGCACAAATAATTTGTATGCATTGAGATTTGCACTTGAGAGCGCTATCAAGAAGAAGAGCTCACTTTGATGCAAAGCATATGAGTTGGAAGAGGAATTTTTCTCCATATTCAGATTAGACTTTGGCCTAAACGCGCATGATTTCGTCTTAGACAAATGTTGATAATCTTCTTTTAATATAGTTGGCGTATTCGGTACTCTGGTAAAGTGATAACTGATGAAAATCCAACAACAAAATACATTGTCAAAGTTTACCGAGTTTACATCCAGCCCGATCCATGACATTCGATAAGGTGGTAAAGTACTAAATTTAAGAACAACTTGTTTCAAGAAACAAAAGATAATTTTTAGTTATTTGCCATGAACAAGTTACTGTATTTCCACATAAGTTTATTATTTAAATAATTTGTGTTATTCCTTTCTCAATATATGTAAATACAATGCAAATTTAGCTCTCATATTTTCTAGTTTGCAACGAATACTCATATGTTACAAGCAATAACACAAGACTTACAACTTTTGTATCTAAATACTGAGTTTGGATCTTTGACTTTGTTCCCTCGCCTTCTGATGTAAGTCATTCATAAAGTCATCCAATGCTTCCTCAATTTCTCCATTCTGACCAATATATGTGCATCCTTTCAACACAATTAGTAGATTATTTGTATATTCATTCATAAATAGACACATTTATCTCTAGCTAAACTCACTTTTTCGTTTGTTTGTAAAAGAAGACGAAAAATTAATTAAATTCGGGTGCTCACGGCCGACACTTGGTCAAATTACGACGTTACCGACATGGCCATCAAAATCCTTACTAAAAGTTTAAAAAAAAAATATGGTTTTGGTTGTGGTATTAAGCAGATTATTTTGTAGCCAAGGGTCTGTGTCTGAGTTTTTTCAGGTACACTTATTTTTATCATAAAGTGTTCAAGTGCCCAAGTGCTTTGTGATGTGAACACCGTAACTCTTTCTCTTCCTTCTTTCTTTTTTCATCTTCTTTCTAATTTTGCCTCGACCAAGTATTTGAGCGATGAGCGAACCACTTGGCGTATGATAAATTTATTGCATAGCATAGTAAAGCACAAAAATGTGTAATTATATTGTACATGTATGTATAATTGCGCCAATGGGACTCAAGCTACCCGCGAGTTGACTGACTGCCGGTCTGCCTGCCTGGCTGCCTGATTGAGTGATTGACATTGGCGCCGTTGTGACTATTTTCATGATGACTATTCTATTAATTAATTTAGAAAGAGAAATGCCAGAGAGCATGCCGCGCGCATGAGACAACGACGAATATGGCAAAAATATTTACAACAACAACAACCAGTAATTGTGTGTGTGTGTGACTCATTTAATACAATAACAAAAGACTTAGGCAACGAACTAGCACGCATTATATGCTTTGCGTGCAAGTTCGTTGTCTAAGTCTTTTGTTTGTGCAAGCGCAAATTTTATTGAATGAGTTACACACACACACACATACAACTTCATGTTACAATTGTAACACAAAGTATTGTTTTTGCATTACACAAATTGAGTGCAACCAACAACAACAACAACAACAACAACAAGAACGCGAGCAATTTGCCATTAACAACTACAAAGTATTTTTTGGTCTTTCGGTTTTGTTTATTTGGTTGCTTTGTTATAGTGACAACAACAACCACAACAACAACATAATATGTTGTTTGTTACATTTCCGCTCGCCTGCAATTATTGTTGCTGCCAGAGCAATTCGCATGGCAATAAGTTATGTCTGTCTGTCTGTCTGAGTTGGTGTTTTTTTTGGCCTTCTGCTGCTGCTGCAACACTTTCACGCATTATAAGAGGCGCGCTGCAAAACCATTCTTTACGAGTAGCAATAAATTTAGCAATTTGTTTAAACTGTACGCGAAACGCGAAACAAAGTCAAACGACACCGAAAAAGTGCTGGAGAGCCAGAGAGAAAGAAAGAAGGAAGGAAGGAGGGAGAAAAAGTCAAGCCAACTGAGAGCTCGCAAAGCGGCATGAGTTGATTTGAGGTTGGAGCGCCCGTTGGGCGGCCATATAAGGCACAACACTGAGGGTCCTTCCGTGCCATTCCATTCATTGAGCTTGATTGTAGTTGCAATTTGTTTTTAGTTTGGTTTGGTTTGTTGCTTGCGCACACAGCTGCCAAAAGCGTAGCAATTTGTCGATTACAACACAAAAGTCACAACATTTTTATTGCCTCTGCGGCGACGTCGAAAACGATGTTGTCGACGCGACCAAATTTCTTGTTAAATAAAATAATTTATTGCAATTGTTGTTACTGTTTTTGTTTGTTTGGTTAGTAAAATATAATATGGGGTGTTCACATCGGAGGGTACTTGGGCACTTGTTGACTTGATGAATTTTTGACATTGTACTGAAAGAAAGGCGCCCAAAAATCTACTGAACTTAACTGAATTATAACAAAGCCAAAACCTTAATTTTTATTGAATAAAAAGATAAGATAAAAAGTTCGTTTTTGATTTCCATTTTTAATTGCGTAAATTTATTGATTCTTTAGTTTTCCTTACTATATTTCCATTTTCAAATTATATCTCCAGCCCAATTTAGACCAATTTTTGTTTCTGAAGTACCAATAAAAACAAAGCAGGTCAGAGGTCGTTCATAAATAACGTGAGATACAATTAGTGAAAGGGGTTTAGCTAAAACTCACCAAATCACACTTAGGGGGAGGGGAGTTCATCGAACAACTCATGTGAACCTCCTTTTAGTTCTTTATTTACTATTTTTTTTTTTTTTAATTTTAAGCAATATATACAGAGGTTTCTTCAAAATTTCATCGAAAGGGGGGAGGGCTCTAAACTTCAAGAAGAAAAACCTCAAGTAATTTATGGACGTCCCCTAATGTATCAAAAGTTGTGATCAGCTAATTGTATACACTTCTCAGCCCTCCAGCACATACAAAATGGTCAGGTAGAACTCCCAAAGTGCCCAACTGCCTTACAATATGAATACCCCAATAGTTTTTGCTTGATTCATTTGCTCTCAA
The DNA here is from genome assembly GCA_034638295.1 of Phortica okadai. NCBI lineage: Eukaryota > Metazoa > Arthropoda > Insecta > Diptera > Drosophilidae > Phortica > Phortica okadai. The sequence continues at coordinate 6,503,217 of CM067852.1, forward strand.
CTTGTTGACACTTTGATTTGCATTCTATTTTTTTTTGTTAGTGTCTCTGCTACAATCAACACTTAATGCAATCACTCACGTGCCAAGTTGCTAACTAACTAGCTGAGTGAGTGAATGAGTGACTGGCTGACTGACTTGACGTTAATGCCATTTGATTTAGGCCAAAACTGGCAGCCGCAGCGAGCTATGTCATGCCAAAATGAGTGCAAATCGCTGCTTGAATGAATGTTGCTATGCGCGAAACTTTTCCGCAACTTTTCGCTTAAATTAAAACAAAATTTTAAATTATGACGCATTTTTCGCAACTCTGCGCCGCGCCTATTTTCTGCGAATATTAGCCACAGCAACAACAACAACTTTGTGTATGCACACACATTTTTCTTAAATTAAATTATCAAAAAGAATTTCGCCTGTCAGTGCTCCACACACGCCGCTCGCTCGCTCACTCACGCCGGCCTAGTGCAGGAGTGTCTGTCCATCTGACTGTCTGACTGTCTGTCTGTCTGACTAACGTAGCATAACCAGTCTTTTTTCTCGTTTGTTGAAAATGCTTTTTTATGAAAATTTTCCCACGACAAAGAAGATTCTGATTTTTCTGCTTATTATACCCTGTACACACACTGTGTATCAGGGTATATTAAGTTTGTTTGAGACGGTTTGTATGTAACGCATAGAAGGAGGGGAGGGGGACCCTATAAAGTATATATATTCTTGATCAGGATGACAAGACGAATTGATATAGCCCTGTCTGTCCGTCCGTCCGTCCGTCCGTCCGTCCGTCCGTCCGTCCGTCCGTCCTCACCAATGGTTCTCGAAAACTATAAGAGCTAGAGACTTGAAATTTGGTGGATAGACTCGTGAGGTCAAACGCTAGATCAAGTTTGAAGGATTTTTTGCCACGCCCACTCCTTCCCGCCCATCGAGCACCACCCATTTTTTCAAAAGGCTGTAGCTCGAAAACCTGATGAGTTAGAAACATGAAAATGAGTATGTAGACTCAGTATGTATAGCTCTACAAAACTGCATACCACATTTTTTCCCCCTCCCCTTCGTTTCCCCTCAAAAAGTTGTTTTCTTAAAATTGCTGTATCTCCTAAACTATAATAGATACAATGCTGAAATTTTGTATGCAAACTCAGTAAACATACCTTTTTAAAACTGCATACCACAAACTTTCATTTTTAACGCTGTGTGACAACGCAAAGACAAACAAGTTGAAATTTGGCATAAATTGCGCTTTGAACACTGCTTTATCCTATTTGTAACAAAAACCGTACTTAACACTGCGAAAACTATTAAAGCTAGAGACTTGAAATTTGGAAGATAGTCTCGTGTGGTCGAACACTAGATGAAGTTTGAAGGAATTTTTGCCACGCCCATTCCTTCCCGCCCATCGAGCACAACAAAAGGTCATTTTTTTCTAAAAATTGCTGTATCTCCTAAAGTATAAAGAATACAATGCTGAAATTTTGTATGCAAACTCAGATAACATACCTTTTTAAAACTGCATACAACAAACTACCATTTTCCCCGCAAAGACCAACACACTATAATTTTGCAGCAATGCTTTGTAACAAAACCCGTACTAAAGCGCCATCTAATGGCAACATTGCACTGTGAGCCCTGCCTCACTATTAGCAAATACACAAACCTTATCGTGGTACACTGCTTTTGCTGTCGGCGAATGTTTATCGTGTTATCAACATAGGTGTGTGTACAGGGTATTATATAGTTGAGAATACTCAACTATACCGCCCTTACTGGTTTTTTTTTGCTTTTTTTTTTTTGCTGACTGTTTCTTCCTCAACTCATATTTGTTTATGGCAAGTGGCTGAGTTGCACGGTTGCCATGCAGCATGTGTTTTGCTACATGTTGTTGTTATTGTTGTTGTTGATTTTGTGCATTATGTGCCTTGCATATACGAATAGCTTTGCACTTGTTGAAACTTTCTTGTTTCATTTTTCTTTTTTTTTTTATGCTTGCAGCGTCAGCAGGTTCTTGCAGCTTGGCCTACAGAAAGAGAAAGGGTGTTGTGCATTTTTTATACAAAATTTTGTTTTTTTTTTCGCTTAGTTTTTTCTTTATTCTACGCTTTGTGTGCTTGGAAAATTTTAATTTTATTTTGTTAATTTTTTTTTTTGATTTTATTTAAATTTTTATCTTTGATTTGTATTTAATTTAAATTTGCAAACAACGACAACAAATGCCATATTAGCTTTCAATTAGTAAATTGTTTAATGTTGCTTATAACAAGAGGCAGCAAACTTGTACATGCCACTAATTACACACACACAGACACATACACGAACATAGGCGTCAATTTATAACCGCCATTTAGGCTGACATTAGTTTAGTTTATTATGCCTATTAGTTGCACTATAAGCAACACCTTTTACTGCCAACAAATAACAACTTTATCATGCCACAAACGTTGCATAAGCCGTACAGGAAATTTTAAACACAAATAGCGACAACAACAACAACAACTTAAGTTGAAATTGCTTGCTTCTTGGCTGCTCTAGAACAGCAACAATAACAACAAGAGCAAAAACAACAACAAAGTGCAATACTCAAGCGATTGCTGCATAATTAATGAAGTGCAATGTTGGTATTTGTGGCAATTGCCGCATAGAAGAGGAGGAGAAGGAGGTGGAGAGTCTAAGAAATAAAGACATTGCGCCGCGCTCCATATTAACAAAGCAACAACAAAGCAACAACAACCAGAGGTGTGTTAAAAAGGGGGAGAGAACGTGCCACATTATTTGCCACATGCTTATCCATTTGCTAAAATTAACACAGCAACAACAACAACGCTCCACTCCGCTGACTCCGCACGCTCAATGAATGAGCGACTGAGTGAATGAGTGAGTGAGTGAGAAAGAGAGAGTGTCGAACGTTTTGCAAGTCTAATCAAATAAATTAAAACATTGCCTCGTGCGATGCGCGTCGACTGTAGCAATGAGGAGCAACAACACAGTCGTCCGCTATGCTATGCTTTCCTGCTTGTGGTCATTATGCCCCCTCCCCCTACACACGCGCTCGCACATATGAGACACATGAGTCATGTATGCTGTCGGCTCATTTGTTGTTTTCAGCGACGATTTGTGCCTTTGCCGCCATCGCTGCCGCTGCCGTTGCTGTTGCTGTTGCGACACTTCCTTCTCAATTAAATGCTAAATTATGCATTTGCGACATTTTTATCAGCAAAGTGCAAATTTGAACGAGCGTGCGATTGCTTCTTTGCTGCTCGCACATAGTACACATAATAAAAGCAAAGCATAGTAGAAAGAAAAATGAGCATAACTTGAATTTATAAGCCGCATAAATATTCACGCCTTGCCAATCTCCAACGCCCCTTACAAACGGCTGCCTCAGCTTAATGATATTGATGATGATGTTGGTGATGTTGATGAGGTTGATGAGCACGACGACGATGATGATATTTTATGCTCGTAAGCATTTTTCAAAAGTACATTGTGATTTTTGATAAGCAACATGATCCAAAATAACATATTGTTAACTCTGAGGACCAATTTCACAGTGAAAGTTAATCCAAGGTTGAATCCGACCAACAATTTTTCAGTTTTAGACGAAGTGGTTAACCCTAAGTCAATATCCTCGAACGTGCTAGAGTTAGCCCCGAGTAGAACTTTGTCAAAACCCCAGCGAATTTAAATTGAATTGAATTTCAATTGAATAAATAAATATCTTCCAACAAGTAGAAACAATATAATTCATTTAATAGAAGATACGCTTTATGTCTCCAGACTTGAGGTAGTTTGCCTTCCAATCTGAAGGAGATGGAACAGTTACAAAAAGAATTTGATGTAAAAATATATTCCCCTTGCGTGGTTATTGTATTGTTAATACTTATAACAAAGTGAAGATGACGTAGAACAGTTTAAAATTCCCACTAGTTTAAGAAAAGGTTACCAACAGTACTCATGCAATAATGGTCCTTCTCAAATTTTTAATACCTGAAGGAGTCAGAGAGTACACAAGTAAAGTTTCAAGACAATTGATTATGAAACAAAAAATGTTTTCATACAAGGACTAACAAATTTTTAAGATCCCTCTATGGATAGATACCTTTTCTATGAGTCGGACTTTGTTGGTGTTAATGTATATTAAGTCTAGGAATGCCAGAAGACTAACTTTCAATTTTCACTTCTCTATGTTAAAAGAGAAAAAAATGTTTCTTTTTCTTTTCTTTCGGCGTCCCCTATTAGTTCCAGTAGTCCGATCATATCGGCTTCAACCAATGATTTGATTGCATGCAAAAGAAGACTGTCAATCGCAATCAGCTCAAGTTAACTTGTCACTGTGAAAGTAAAAACTTGGATTAAGTCCGGTTAAGGGTTAAATTCGAATTAACTCCACTTAGGGTTAATCTCAGCCTTCAAAACTGTTCCCAACTGAATGTTATCTATTCTTGGTGTGCCAATTTTTTTTTAACATTATTCAAGTTGGTTATTCTGTCTGTCTGTCTGTTCATTGTTTAATCTTTCGATTTCATGTCTTAACCACTGACTTTTTTGATCGTACTCTTTCAATTTCCCGTTGTTTTTGCTTATACCCTCGTTGGACCTCCAACTTCCAACAACCGTCAGCGTGTTTGCTCGCCAACACTTAAAATCAGATTATACCATATTTGTTGTCGCCTTTATTTTCCATGCCATGCCCCAACGATCAAGCGACCGCGCACAGTTCATTTCCCGCTCGTACGCTTTTAAGTAATTCAATCGACACCCCGTGTTCGTGTTCGTGTTTGAGTTGTTGATTGAATTTATTTTTGGCCTATACACCACTTTGGAAAAAGTATGCGCAGCGTTCGAACATGAGCCAGTCGTCAGAGCTGAGCTGATCAGAGCAGAGTAGAGCAGAGCGGCGTTGAGTTGTAATTCAATCTGAGCGATTGCTTTGCGTTTGCTTAGTGGCTTGCATTCAGACATGTATCAGCAATTTTAAAACAATTTTCAACTTACTGACAGCTCGGCTTGGCTGGCTCAGCTCAGCTACCGGATTGATGTTGATGCTGATGTTGAGCTATAGTCGTTCGTACATATACCTCAATCCTCTCAACTTGATGTGTGTGTGTGTGTGTGTGTATGAGACTGCACTAGAATCCGACAGAGCATTGCTTTGCTTTTGACTGACTTTGGTACCAATCTGTCCATCATCATTATCATCAAATGAAACATTTCTGTGATGATGACGGCAGCAGCAGCGACGACTACGATGACGACAGGCTGGACAAACAGACAGACGGACAGACAGCCTGATAAATGGACTGATGGACAGCCTGTTGAATGAATGGCTGAGAGCTGTGATAGCTTTTTTTTATATTTTTTTTGGATTTTTTGTTCGGCTTTCTGGCTCAGACAGTAGCAGACAAATTACACGTTACTGCGCTCACCCAGTAGCCAAAAGCAATGAGTGAGTAACTGGTGCAAATGTTGTTGTTGTTGTTGCTGTTGCTGTTGCTGCTGTTGGTAACGTAGGAGGTGAAGGCAGGCAGACCATCAGGTCCATCAGATTGTCTGTCCGAATGGGGCGCTTGAAACAGCGATGATCGCGTCTACAGCATGCTGCGAATGCCTCTGCAATTACTTTGTAATTTAAGTTATTGATTGCCACGCTGCCGTCTCCATTGCCTGACTGCCGCCACATCAACTGTACTGTCCTGTTGTTGTTTCCCCTTGCAACTCCTTAGCTTTGTCTTGGCTGCTGTGAGCGCGCTAATCGCTCAACTGCTACTGGCTTTGCTTAGGCCATCGTTCGTTCGTTCGCTCACTCACTCAGTCATTCACTCACTTTTTATGCTATTTTTTCACATTTTTTCTTCTTGACTTTTTGTGAGATTTGCCCAGTTTCAGCATTCAGTCAGTCAGCCTGCCCGTCATACTGTGTTTGGCTTAGCCAAGCCAAGTCAACCTGTCGTCGCCTAATCTTAATCCAAAGCAGAGCAGAGCATCGCATTGCATTGCAGCAACGCTGAGCAGAGAAGCATAATTCGTACTTAATTTCAACGCTGCTTGCAACTCTCGGTCGGTTTCCATTTCAGTGCAGTGCACTTTCAATGCATTTATGGTTAAATTCGTTTAAGATTTTTATAAGCATTTAATTTTTCTCTCTCCCCCCTCTTGTGTTATTTCTGTTTGACGATTTAATGGATTTATTGTTGATGGGCAACTGTTATGCGTAGAATGTTGCTGACGCGTTGCTTACAGCTTCCAATTGCAGCTTTGATTTTATGGCGCGTTGCAATTTTCTTGAAATATGAAAGCAAAGCTGTGACATAGTTTTAAATTGATGATTTATAGCGACGAATATTATAAGTCCCTTGACAACTGTTGAACAAAAACAAAAAGAAAATGTGTGAAAAAAACTACAAAATTTCATTAAAATGTCTAACACATTTCATTGTGTCATAATTCTTTAACAAATTGTTAATTTCGCAATAAAAAGATGAAAAAAAAAAAGAGTTGAAAAAAATAATAGTTTATTAAAAACACTTTTTAACAACTTAACACAACAAATGATTGCAGCGTGTCTATCGTCGACGACGGCTGCAACATGCAACAACAGCAACAACAGCTCATCAGCTGCCGCAAGATGAAGCCACGTTCAAGTCTTGTCTTGTTGAAGGAAGGCAACATTTCTAACTCGACAAACTGTCATAATTGTCAGCTTTTTGTTGTTGTGATCATTGTTGTAGTTGTTAAATTGTTTATTAGTTTTGTGCTTCGTTTTTTTTTTTTTTTTTTTTTTGTTGCACATTTTGTTGTCTGAGCTAATGATGACAGTTATGTTTGTGATTTGTTTGCCGATTTGCTTTCCAGAGATTTATAGTTGTTTTTATTGGTTGATTTCTTGTTAATTTCATGATAATGACATGTTCGACAAAAAAAAAATCAATTGAAAGTCCGTTGCATGCTTAATTGAAACATCGCCATTCGTTTAAATTGTTTTTTATGGCAACAGGTAATAAAATTAGTTCAGTCCTTTAGATACTTTACTTTCTCTATCAAAATAAAAAGACAACTGCTAAAATTTTGCTATACTGAAATCGCCCCAGAGTCTGACCTCGGAAGCTGTCCACCTGGGGGAACTATCAAAGAAATACGTCATGTAAGATAAACGTCTCAGTCATGGATCAGATTTAGTCTTCTAAGTACAGGTTACACATCCAACTAAATACATTAATTAGTATCCGTTTAATAAAAAAAATTTCAATTATTAGCAATTCATGACTTTTTGTCCCAGTGATCGATCACTTGTTCCAGTAATGGGCCGCCTTGTCCTAGTAATGGATCAGGTTGACATATTAAATATTTTGACATTAGTGAGGTGGGAAAACGATTCTGATTGAAAACCTGTATGAAAAAAATTTATCGAAATGCCTTTTCATCTATTAATTTATATTAAATTCGACAGTGTTTCTCAAATATTTAGTGAGATTTTGACGAACCTTTTCCACTGTATCTAGCTAAAAATTTTGAAAACAAAATTTGTAATTAATGAACTAAAAAGTTTACATGAGATTTTCGATGAACCTCTCTCGCCAAAAGTGAGAGAGGTTCATCGAAATTATATCTCACGTCCGCCTGTGCGAGAAGTCTAGCATGAAATTTAAACAATGAGTCCACTCATGGAAATATATTTTATTCTAAAAAAATAACATGAAGTTTGGGACTAAGAAATTTGACCTGTAGAGATTTCACTACTCATGTCGTCAGTCAATATTCGTCTCAAGTAATTCGCGACCGCTGAGTTGAGTTGTACTCATTAACTTTCTGTCAACTATAATTACAAGCGTACAAAGGCAGTTCGTATCCTGTCCTATGCCTTATTAAATTTCTACATTGTATTTAATAAAAGCACAAAAAAGAAACCAACAGCAAAACATGAAAAGTAATAACATCACTTGATGCTATCAACTGACATATCTTTTAATCGGCACCTTCTTCTATGTCCATTTAAAGTCAGTTCAGTGAAACGTAACAAAACTGCAGTACTTGAGAGCACACAACAGCAACAGCAAAAACAACAACAGCAACATGAATAACTTGCAACTGCCACTAGTAATGTTGCAACTGTTGCAAGTTGCAACTGCTTTCGGTCTGTCAAGTAATCATGTTCAAATGACGGCACTAATTAGTTTCTTTCACAGATTGTGATTCAAGCAGCTTTTCATCTATCTCTCTTTCACTCTCATTCTCAGAAGAGTGTTTCCCCTCCCTCTCTCTCTCTCTCTCTCTCTCTCTGCCATTTGAACATTAGACATATTAACTTTATTTGGCATTTGGCGCTCAAGTTTATTATAAGTGATCGGCGCGCTTTCGATATCATTGATGATAGCCAAACGAGCGTGCGAGCAAACATTTTGTTATCCTTTCGAAATGAAAGGCTTCTTCTTTCTGTTTCTGTTTTTGTTTTTATTTTTATTTCTGTTTTTTTTTCACTTTATGAATATGGTCCGTTGAGCAGCAAGCGATCGTACCAACGATAGTTTTAATGCAACGAGCGAGTGGCGACAGTTTGTAGTTGAAGTATGACACGTGATCGGTTTACTTAATGACAGAAATGAACATATGTATGTCTGTCTGTCTGCCTGTCTGTTTGTTGTCGTGATATATGGAACGGTTGGCGGCGGCGGCATATATTTGTACTAAATTTGGTTAAAGCCAATTAGATGAGTTATTATTGTAAGTGAAAGGTTGACTTAGGTTTGTGTTGTGTACAAAGCGGCTTGTTTAGCTGACTTTCAATACGCACCGTTGGGCAGCAATTTAAAACGATTGTCTGCGGAGTCAAGAGACATTATCTTGAAAGATGAAGGAAAGTTGCAAATAAATCAAAATTGATAAATGCATACACAGTAGTAGGAAGGTTAAAGGGTTCTGACTAGGGATGTCAATTTTTCGAGATTTATCAATCCCGCGTTTTTCGGGATTGTTAACTGAAATCCCGGGACTATTTGAGACTTAGTAAATATGTATAAAGCAACAAACAAAAATAGAGTCTACCTCATTCAGTCTTATAAAATGAGTTGCAAAATATTAAGTTTTATTATATTATTTTAGTTATATCAGATCAGATTTATGCAAAAATACGACAAAATAATGAAATTTGTCATTCACGCTTTCCAACTTATTGATAAATAATTATTATTTAAATCACAATAAAAAAAAACTAAATATCGAATATCCCGGAATTGGCTAAGCTAAATCCCGGAATTTTCTGGACTTCGAAAATACTGAAATTCCAGGATTTCGGGATCCCGTGATTGATAACCCTATTTCTGACTGAACAATTTGCTTTTCTTTTGACTTTTTGACTTTCCTGAGCAATCTTCTAATCCTGTTCTTGCTTACCAAAGTTATAAGCTAACAAAGAAATCAATGTGCTCTTTTTTTTTTTTTGCAACTTACTTAAAGTGAAATAAATCACAAATCGTACCAAATCTGTAGAAATCCCGATCGACCAAAAGTGGTCAAGTGTCGTCTTTGTCGAAGAGGAGTCTTGACTAATTTGGGCATTAATTGCTTGCCATTATTGTGTGCGTATGTGTGTGTGTGCGTATATGTGTGTGTTTCGATGGCTTCTTTTGTGCTTCTACAACAAAATTCTCGAAATACCCAAAAGGCATAACTTGAGCTCATAAATAACAAAAATTGCAAACGACAAACGATATTTAATAATAAATGTGCCAAAACGAGACAAACTTGGCGTTGTGTTATTGTTGTTGTTGTACGATAGATCTGTGGCGCGCATTTATACTATAACTGACATACAAGCAGGCCAGAGCAACAAAAGGTGCTTGCAATCACAAGTCGAGCGTTTAGCGGCAAAATAAAAAAAGAAGAAGAAGCAGCGCAAGCAAAAGAAATATCAGAAAATGTGTTGTCAACTTATCGGCGTTTGATTTGGTCATGCGATGGTGTTTTCCTACGCAGCTTGAAGCCATTTTTAGTGCAGAATGATCGATGATGATACTTGAGTCATGAGCAGTCATCTGCAGGAGCAACATTGCTATGAATTTGTTGCTGTTGTTGTGGTTTGTTTTTGTTGGAAAAAACAAATCTGAAATTGGCGTGTTGCTGCTGCTAAAATGAAATGAACTTGCCAAAAGTGCATTCGGCCTAGAGGGAGTCCAAGTTGTTGTTTTTCTGTATTACTTTTTCTTCCTTTTTTTGTTGTGTTGACACTTGAAAGCCAGCCAGCCACAAAGTAAATGAGTGTTGGTGTAACTCTCACTCGCACTCACGCACGGCCGTGTTGAAACCATTTGTTATAATGTTGCCGACAGCAACAAGTTCATTCGCCCAGACCAGACTAGACCAGACCAATCCTGTCTAGATCAATCGAGTTGAACATTTTTGGTAAATTACCCAAGAACTGACTTGTTGGCTGGCTGACTGGCTGGCAGTCGGTCTGTCTCCTCTGTTGATGTCTGTATTCCCAAACTAGATCAATTTAGATCGATTGCGTTCGATAGATCGATCGATCGTTCGTTTGTTCATTCGTTCATTCGTTCGGCTTATGTGTTTATTGTACATCATATTGGCAATTTCCAAACTGTCATCATTACAACGTAAAAAGGTCTCGATCAAGATTTATGTTGGTGTTATTAGCAATAAATCATGTCTATCGTACATACATACATACATATATATATATAAATGCTTTGGTCAAACGCAATTGCAATAGCAACAATAATAATAAGCGGTCAACTTTAGTCTCTCGACGCCGATAAAGACATTTGAACATGTTGCTGCTGCTGCTGCTGTTGACGTCGACGCAGCTTATCTCAAACTTCGATTTAAATACAAATCACGTAGTTCACTCAGCGCTGCTGCGCACTTTATACGATATGCGATTCGATTGCTGTACGCTGATCACACTCGTTTGCTTCGATCGCTCGCTCGCTGCCACCACCTTTGAATCTTTCAACTCGATCGCACTGCGTGGTGCATTACGATCTCGCACTCACTCCGACGACGACGACTCAGTTGACTAACAAACGGCAAACGGCGTTGATCTTTAGCCTGATAACTTTTATTTGAAAAATTGTTATATGAAAATTATCAACACGCCACGCCATGACCGGCAAGAGCTGAAACGAACCCCGTTCCATGCACAGTGGGCTACACAGCATCATCACTGCCACTGCCACCACCAACGCCAAAGCGCTCATGTTACACACACGCTCTCTCTTTCTCTCTGCTTTCAGGCAGGCGGCATTTTTTGCTTTTTGTTAATGTTGGCCTATTAAAAAAGCCATTTGCGTTTGTAAAGTTTATGCGATATGGCTTGCTTGCTTGCTCTGCTCACTGCCTGCTTGTCTTCTGCTATCTCAGTTGATATCTTTTGGCTTTTTGGGATATTTTTTTGTTTCTGCTTCTTCAGCCAACGCTGAGATTTATGCGCTAGCAAAAGGTGCGAAAAGAGATTTCGATCTACACGCGTAGATTAGCTCAGGTGAATTGGCTTGCTGTGTGTGAAACTTTACTTTGTTGCAGGCAAAAAGTATGTGTGTTTGGCGTTTATGAAAGGATTACTTAAAAGTATGAAAATTTAATGCAAATTCTTAAGCAAAAGATAAGACGAGATTTGACGCATATTTCTTAATTGTTAACAGAAGTTAATAGTGGAAGAAGAAGAAGTTATTATGAGGCCGTTGTAACACTTTTTTTTCATTTTTTTTTTTTTCATACTCAAGGCGCAATCAAAGCGTTTGCAATTAGTCGCCCATCAATTGGCGAATTGTTATGTTTTGCTTAGTCGCGCTTTTTCTTTTTTTACTATTTTTTTTTTATACAACTGCTTTGGCTTAATCAAAAGAAGAAAAATCACTTGAGTCAAGCTCAGATGTCCCGCTGTAACAATTAACTTGGACAGAGTGGTCAAAGCACAACAACAAAAAAGAAACAAAATTAAATCTGAATCACTTTAACAGATCAGCAAACGAATCAGTGACATTTAATGACACAAACGAGTTGTACACAAGCCGGGGCAGCAGCAGCAGCAGCGACTTTGACGCCGCTGTGGGAAGCAAAGAGCGTATTGACAACATTAGGCGCAGGCAGAAGCTGTAGCAGAAGCTGAAAAAGATACAGATGATGATGATGACGACAACAACAACGAAGCTCAACTAAATTCAAGTCTGCTGAGTATGGCGAACAAAGCAGCAGCAACAACAGCAGCAGCATCAAAGCTATTGAGGATCAAAGCACATTTGCCGACACTTGAGTTTTGCTTCAGTTTTCTGTGCTTCGATCGCAGCTCAGCTTAGTTCAGTTCAGCTCAACTTCGACTTCAACTTCAGTTGGCTTTATTGCACCCAATTTGAAATACATACATACATATATATACAAGTTCGAAATGCGAGCATTAGAAGCAGCAATGAGTGGCGTGATCTTCGAGCAAGTGATCGTCTTTGCCTCCCCGGAGAACATTTTGTTTGTTTGCGCGTTAAAAGTGTGCAAAAGTTTATTGTTCGTCAGGCAATTTGCTGTCGCGTTTGTTTGTAATTAAATCAACTGCTATTCTCTTTCTACCTTTTTTATATCCGTTCCATCGATTGATCGTTGGTTTGTTCTGTACGATCTTTGATGCTTGCAATCGGTAGCAAAGTCTTTGCGGCGCGGCGTGAGGCGACAACCAGCAGCGAATGTCAAATGAGCTCAGCTGTAAGCTGTTGTTGTTGGTTGTTTGTTGTAGTCTTTGCTCTATGGGGACTGAACGAACGACCGATCGATCGATCGGACCAACGCTCAGTTGGCTCAGTTGGCCGTTGTTGTTGTTTGCTTAGAGCTTTGTACTCTTGTTACTCTTGCATACAAATGACACAAATGTATTGCTTACTTGCCTGTTGACTGTCAGTTGGGCTCATCGTGTTGTTGTTGTTGTTGTTGTTGCTATTTGCTTTTTTTGTATATTTCTAATGTCACAGCACCGACAAAACGTTTCGATCGATCGATTTGATCAGATTCTTTGCAAGTTTTTGAGCAAAGCTTCTCGAATCGCATCACAATCGGTAGATGTTATTGTTGTTGTTGTTCTTGTCTATTTGATTTGAACGCGACGCTAATGGCGACAAACTGCCGTAGAGCGAAAAATTGTTAGCGCTGCCAAGCAGAAGCAAAAGCAGAAGAAGAAGCTGAAGAAGCAGCAACAGCAACATTTACACAGACTGGACAAGCCAACGAGCAAGCGAGCGAGTTCAGTGTGGCGTGGCTGTGTTGTTGTTGTTGTTGTCGCCGCTTGTTGTTGGTGGTGGGTAAGCTGTGGTTGAGGGGCACTGATGGTTGAGGACGTTGGATTGCTGCTGCGTTACTTAAATAGCAAGTGTCTCTTTGACTTTTGATTTTGCTCTTTAGATATGCTGCTACTTGTTGTTGTTGGTCTTTTTGTCATCATATTATTATTGTTGTATATTTGTTGTCTTTGAGTATAACCTCACAATTGTCATTTGACAATACGCCAAACAATTGTTTGACATTTGGCGCTTTTGATAGACGTCGACAATTGTTGTTGTTGTTGCTTGAAGTAGAAAAATTTTCAACAGTGAATAAAATGAGCATGATTGTGAAAATTTCTACAGCTACATTAATTTTATTAGCGCTCTTTTAAATTAAAATTTCAATTTGCAATTATCCTAAGTTAAGTACTATTACAGCCAAGAAGAAGAAGAAGAAGAAGCACCAGATAATTAAGGTTTATGCTCAATTTGTGTTGATGAGTTTTTTTTTTTTTTTGTTTTTTTGGTCAGTGATTGCCTAAACTAAACTTTTCCAATAAGAATTTTGTTACTTTTAACTAAACGATTGACGATCACAAACAAATGATGAACGAATTGACGAAAGTAATTTCTCAGATAAACACCTAAGATGATTACAAGCAGCGACAGCAACAACAACAACAACTTGCTACTACTAACTTGATCAGTTAGTTAGTGAATGAGTGAGTGAGTGAGTGAGAATCAACAAACTAAAGACTGACCACACATAAGAGCATTGGACACTCAGTCATTGACTAGTCACAGCAGCAGCAGCAGCAACAACAACAGCAACAACAACAATAGCACGAATGTGGCACGAATGAAGTGTAGAAAATTAATGGTTTGCATGTTGGTCATTTGTCTTCATTTGTTGCTCAAGTGAAGCTGAAGCTGAAGCTGAAGCTGCTGAATCTGAAACTGAGCCGGAGACAGCGACAGAGAGCTGTGAGTGTGACTTGAGGTCTGTCTGTCTGTCTGTCTGTCTGTCAGTCAGGCAGATGCAGCCTGCAAGCGTTGTCAACGAATGAGAAGAAGAAGAAGAAGTTTTTGTTGCTGTCGACGTCATCGTTAACTTGACTGACTTTGAAGCGCAGCGTTGACTTTTGTTGGGTGTCCGGGTTCGTTCGTTGTGCTGCTTAACTAACTCTCAGTCTGTCTGTCTGTCTGTCTGTGTGCTGCTTAAATTTAAGTTTTCTTTTCTTTTTTTATTGTTTTTTTTTGCAAATTAATTACACTTTTAAAGGTCGTTTCGATTGGCGGGCGTACGAAACTTATTGGCATGACTTATTTAGAAATTACATGCAATTTCGCGCTCAGCTGTTATGCTGCTGCACGTCGCATTTGGCAGCAGCAAAACGCTGACATGTCACACACATGCTGTGTGGAGAGCAGTTTATGTGTGGAGTTGAGATGAAGCTGGCGGAGAAGGAGGAGGCGACGATTTGAACCCGCGATGTCAAGTGAGTGAGAATTGTGTCACTTATTTGCGCCAGCTGCCTGCCTGCCTGCCAATCTGTCTGTCTGTCTCCCTGTCTGAGTGCTTTCTTTCACTAGCTTTGCTGCCTGCTTGCCAACTATAGCGGTATTATTTTTGCGCCATTATTGTGTTATGTGTTCAGCTTCAGCTTCGGCTTCGGCTTCTTGGAAACAATCGCGCGTAGTGCATTTGCCTGCCTGCCACTTTACTACATAAATCTTGCCACACAATGACAAAATATTTGCAAATCGCGCGCGGTGCGCTTCACAGAGAGCAGCAGCAGCAACAGTTGCCACCGCCGCCGCCATCATCATCGTTATTTAAGTTGAAGTTGAAGTTGCAGTCACCGCCATTCGATACAAATCTATTTTGCTTTTCTTTTTTTTTTGGAGGACCAACTTTTGTTCATGCCAAGCCAAGCTAAGTCTGAGTTAAGTCCCAGCTAAGCTTTATTATATTGTTGCACGTACACACACACACATAGTCTCGAGACACACCGGCTACGCGTTCAAGCGCAACAAAATGCGACACGCCACCGCCCCCTCAGCGTCTCATTGCCGCTGCTCATTGCTGTGCACCTGAAGCCAACTTCTATTTGCTTTTTTGCAGCAATTGTTGTGCTGTTGATGTTGTTGTTGTTGTTGTCACTGCTGCTGGTGCGAAGACGACCAAACAATTGTCTATTCTTCTAGGCAAAGGCTCCTTGATGCCGCTGCCGCCGCTGCTGATGATGACGAAGACGACAGCGGCAACTGTTGCTGCTGGTAGCCAAACTCACACTTTGTTCACTGCCTGTCTACCCTCAGCCCCCCCATGCTGACTGCCTACTGCCTTCTGCCTACTGCGCTCATCCTAAACAAACAACTCCCCGGGGATTTTTTTGTCGGCAGCGTTTCACTTTGCTTCAGCCTTCTTCAGTCTCCTACCGCGCGTCTCTTTGCTCATTCACCTTTGCGCTTTTTACATACAAATTGTTATACTTACAAGCGAAATTTATTACTGCTAACTCTGTGGGATTCTTCCGTTGCTCGTTGCCAACATGAAGCGGCAAACTCGTAGCTCACAATTCGCTATTGACGACTTTGTCTGCGGTGGCGGAGGTGATGGCAGCTTCTTTGTGACTGCTGCCGCTGTTACTCATCGGGATTAGTATGTCGTTGTTGTTGTTCGTGTTGTTGTTGTTGCTTTGCATATTTCCTGCGGCATTGTCGGCGCAGATTTCACATATTTATCAAAATATTGTTACATTTATGTTATGAATCTCTGCTCATATTTTGTGTGCTCACTGTGATCCTTTTTTTTTCGCTCCATCGCTCGCTTTTTCTTGTTCACAGTTCGCTCTGATCGCTGCTGTGCACTTGTTAGCCGCATTTGTTTATTTATTTATTTAACTTCAAGTTGATTTTTTTTATTGCTCTCTCTCTCTACTTGGTATGCAAATCTATTGAGCATTTCGGCAATGTATCATCGTGTATCATAACGGAGCGAAAGTTTTGGAACTGAGCGTGTTGTCTTTAATCAAAGCGTTTGCTTTTATTATAAAGTGCTGTCTTCGTTGTGATATATATAATTTTTTTTCAATTTATAGTCTACTTGAAATTCGTTAAATCGTTAAAAAAAATGGACCAAAGAAAATTAAACTTAAAATAATTCCACTAAATCCTATGTTACAATGGACTTGTTGTGTACATGCGGCAATTTAGCATTTACATACTTAACACATGTCAATCAAAAAGTCGCTAAAAAGCAAAGCTTTGAAGAAAACAATGTTATGTACGCCTATGTTGCATAGCGCTACAGAGAACACATACGGTAGTCTACCATAAAACTGCAATGCTAGACCGCCGCATGTGTTCTGTATAGTGCTATGTAACATAGGTGTATACAATATTGTTTTCTTTTAATTTTCTTTTTTTATTTTGCTACACCAATTAATGTATATGAGAGTTTATGCTAAATTGACTTATGTCGCTTATAGTTCTTTATAACGTAGGCGTATTTAATATTTTGAAATTTTGGCCTAAATTGTTTTGA
This sequence comes from Phortica okadai, assembly GCA_034638295.1. Lineage (NCBI taxonomy): Eukaryota > Metazoa > Arthropoda > Insecta > Diptera > Drosophilidae > Phortica > Phortica okadai. The sequence goes on from CM067852.1 coordinate 6,520,014, forward strand.
ATGATCTCAGCAAAACTTTCCAAGTTCTTTACTATTTTTTTTTTTTTTGGCGATATTTTCACTTTCTTGTTTGTCACTCGTTCGTCGTGAATGTGTCAAAGCGTTTATGATATATTACACCTACAACAATAATAGCAACAACTACAGCAACAACAATAACAACTGCGGTTGCACTCAGATGGCACATTTCGTTCCAGCTGAGTTTTGAAGCAATAAATCACTCAATAATTTATAGCAACTGTTTGCTGGTCGTTTAGCGCGCCTAAAAAGGCGACAAGTTGCCATAATTTCACGCTCGTTTGCGACGGATCGCTGATGACGATGACTGCGATGACGACGCGACGACTATGATTTTGCTGGCTTGGCGTTGTTGTTGTTGTTGCGGTTTCAGCGACGCCTCCAACTGTGCGTGCTCTGCGCGCTGTTACATTTTACATCCAGCAATAACAACAACGACAACAACAATTGGCTATACAATTCAATAAGGCAGTAAAAAGTTGTCTTTTTGGAGAAGTAAAATAATTGAAAATGTCGCAAAGGTTTCTTGTCTCTTGGTGTTGAATGCAATTGCCGTTTTACTTTTAGTCCGTCATTTAGTCAGTGTGTCAGTCAGTCAGTCTGTCTGCTGGCTGTGTATATCTGCAAGGCAGTAATCAACAACGTGTCAAAATTAAATAACTGTCAGTTTAAATATGGCCGGAGGAATTAGCACGCATACGTGAAAGAGATAGTTTAGTTAAGCTCGGTGGATGCTTCCAATGGTCCAACAACAATATGTCCGACGAGTGTGGGAAAATGTACGTTGAGCAAAAGCAGAAGAGGCAGTAAAAATAACAACAAATAGAAATACTTATAGAAAATGCAATAAAGAAGGCGACGATGACGATGAATTTGGCTTAGCGAACATATTCAAATTTGAGCTTGTGTAATTTTAGCTGCCGCTGTTGGTCATTGTTGTTGTTGCTGGTGTTGCTGGTGTTGCATGCCACAATTTTGTGCGCCATTGTTGCGGTAATTGAAGCTTAAGTCGACTGACTGAGATTTTCTCTATGAGTGAGTGAGTGAACAAGAGCATTAAGTCTGCGCACGTTGCACAGCATTTGTCAATGTCAGTATGTTAAGCTATGGTTGTTGTTCTCGTTGTTGTTGTTGTTGTTGCACTGCATTTGCACTTTTGCAAATCTTGTTTTCATTCTCAAAAAAACAGCGCGAAAGGTCAGCGCGCCAATTGAAATGCTGGTCAACTAAACTGCTTTTGTTGTTGCTGTTCGACTGACTTCTTTGCATGAATGGCTTACATACGTGGCCACAATGTTGCCAACAACAGCAGCAACAACAACAACAACAACACATTGCCCGCTTAGTGTTCTATTGTTTGGTGAGCCTTTTTTTTTTAGGCCACTTTGCAATGCGAAACGCATTCTGTCTTCTTAGACGTTTGTATTTTTGCCCTGCGTTGCCCTTTTTTTGCATTTTTTTTTTGTTGTATTTTCTGTCGACAATTCATTCACAGAAAAAGTAAATGCAATTTACAATATTTGTTGTTGTTGTAAGTTGTTGTTGTAACCTCATTTTGTGTGGCAGCCACCATAAAGCAGCGTTGCTTGCCACCATGCCATGTGTCGCTTGTCTTCTGGCCCCTTCTGACTGTTGACGACTGCTTTTGTGCCAGCATTCCATTTACTTTGCATTGCTGCTTGCTGGTGCTTGTTCTTCTGTGTGTGTGTCTGTTTGTGTGAGTGTGTCTCGAGACAGTAAATGCCTTTAGGTGCTAAACAAATGAGTTATGACCGCAAACATGCGTATTGCATTTCGGCTTTTGTGCGCAGCGCAAGTTGAGCTGACACTTTGTCCGTCCGCACGTCCGTTCCACTAACAGAAATAGCGAAAATCTGCAATGCAGTAAAAATTCAGATTTTTTTTTTTTTTACAAATTTTTACTAATAGTTTGGCTCAAGTCACACAAACATTCAGGAACTCCTAGAAAAGCAACGCTTGCTTGGTGTCGCTCACCATTTATTAATTTTTTTTTTGTCACATTTGTCTTGCCATAATTTTTATACTCTTGTCATGAGGATTGGAACACCAAGAGGGAGACATCTCCTACCATATAAAGTACATATGTATATATATATAAGTATATTCTTGGTCTTGGCTATTTGTGTCTGTCTTTATATATGTATAAGATCAGCTCTCACTGTACTTAAACTTCGCTTGATTTAAAACATCTCTGAAACTTATCGCTTCCATATTAAAAAACTATGAAGTTTCTGTTAAAAATAGTTTTTCCTATAAAAATTGACTTGAAACTATAAAATTATGTTGTGAAAACTCACGTATAGCCAAAATCAGGAATTTCTATTTCTCTGGAACTTTGTATCTCATTATAACAATGAAGTTAAACTCACTGGAAACTAGTAAGGGCGGTAGAGTCGATTGTATACTATATTAAATCCTGCACATACGGTGCCACACCCCAAATTTAAAAAAAATATTTCTTATAAATTATAGTTTATATTATTCAAAATATCAAGAAAATTATCCAAAAAATGTGGGATTTATAAAAAATTTAAGTTTTATTAGTTTGTCAAGAAAACGAGCGGAAAAAAGATTATCTCGTGGCTTACATTTTAAGGGGAAATTGTTTCGGAAAATCATCAATCGATTGTTTTTGTCGTCCTTACTAAGATTTTATATACTTTGTGGGGTCTTACTCCCTTCCTTCTTTGCGTTACACACTTTTGCTCTCAACTACATTAATTTAATATACGCTTACACACTGTATGTGCAGGGTATACAAATGGCCATAGCACTAGAAAAAGGGCGTTAAAAGTATTTAAACTTTGCCAAGCCCGAAAAAAACGTTCTGGTTTGTTCCTTGCTTTGCCACAATTGAGAAAGTCGATAATTTTTAATGCGTTTTTCGATTGTGCAAAAAAAAGAATAAAAAAAAATATACAACTTTCATCTTTCATCCAAAATTTGGCTCCATTTTTTCCCACTTTTGGTAGGCGAGAGACGTCGATTTGCATTTTATTACTTTACAAGTTCTTAACATTATTCAGTTCTCTGCCACATTGTTGTTGTTATATTACGCAATGCACTGTTAACAGTTAACACAGCAACAACATGCAACAATTGCGGCTTCAAACTTGTTGGCTTCAATTTGTTCGTTGCTGCATTTTGATTGTTCGATGCCACATGCCATTAACAGGACATTAACAGTGTACTTAACATTCTGTTGACAATACCTTTTCGGCTGTTAATGACGAATTTCTTTGATGTGTTTTATTTATAAACTTTTTATATTTCCTGACATAATTTCCAATCAAGCGCCAACATGGCCGTTTACCATGCTTAAGCACTGTATGTATGTGTGTGTGTGTATGGGTGACTATTGTATATTTTTGTTTTTTGTCATTTTTATGAGTAAATCAAAAACCTTTAATTAAAAAAACATTTTAAAAATACAAACACACATACAGAGCAATAAAAATTCACGCAAAACAAATGAATAATCTTAAAAGTTAAATACTTAACGACTTTGCAATAAAAAATGAAACCAACCAACCAAAGATATAAAGTAGAAACTAACCGAAATCCGATGATCTGACAGACGGGCAATAAAATCGCGGCATAGACAACAGAAGAAGATAACAGTCTAGTTTGAAATGTTTTCGATTTTGATTAAATATTAACTGAAAAATATCTTTTTACAATAAAGTATCTTTTAAATACCTTTTTTTTTATTATAAGTATTTTATGCATGTGACAAAAGTGCTCCATTTGCATAAACAAAATTTTACGTTTTTGTTTTTGTCTTTTATTCTATTTTTTAGTTTTTTTTTTTTGGGGAACTTGAACTATTGAAATACTTTATAAAAAGACACACACGTTGACATTTTTATGCAAATGTACGAAGCCATTATCAACGCATTTTAAATGCTTTATTGACAACTTGTGCTGAGTATGTGTCTGTCTGTCTATCTGTCTGTCCGGCTGGCAGGCTGTCTGGTCTTGTAATGCTAACGAGCTGCTTAACTACAATATAAAGATTTGGCTTAAGCTTAGACTTGATTTAAGTTTATTTATTTCTTTGTCTATTTTTTTCTTTCTTTTTTCAAGATGGAAATTTTCCAATTTTATTTTTATTTTTGTTTTTTTATTTTTTTATTTTATGATTTGCGTTGCGCTCATTTTTTGCTTTAAAGCTAAGCATTAAATCGCTTTACTTTGATAAATTCTGCAAGTGTGAAATGCAGCAAAGTTGATTTTTATATTTTTTTTTTCAACTGTTGGTCAACTTGATTTAATTCGTTCTGCGCATTACACAGCAGAAATTTTTCTAAGCCTACAAGACGGACACACGGACAGAGAGACTTTTGCTGCGTCTGCATAATTATAACAAACAGTTGAGGCATACAACAGCAGCAACAACAACAACTCGATACAGCCATAGCAGATTGCGTAGATTACGCACTTGTTGTTGCTGCTGTTGTTGTTGTTGTTGCTGCTAACCAGGCTAATACAAATGTTTGAGTGTGATGTCTTGACTCTATAATTAAAATGAAATCAGCATACGGCTTAATTTCATCTTTTGCATTTCGCAGCGTTCAGCATCAGATACACACGCACACACACAAATGTATATAAGAGCCACAAAGAAGAAGTATCTAATGCTACATTTTTTTGATTTAATGTTTTTTTTTGCTACTTGTATGCCTCGCTTGCTCCAAATCTGTCTGTCTGTCTGCCTGTCTGTCCGTCTCTTTAGCGCATTTGCCATGCCAGTCAGCTAAAGCGTCAACAGTCAACTCAGTCTAAGATTAATTCTTTGCCAGCTATTTCTGGAGCAGAGCCGAAGTCGAAGGCGAGTTGAGTTGAGTCGAGCTTGGCTTGGCATGCGATTAAAATTGACATTTTGACAGACGTGTAATTAGCATAGGCCAACGAACGACCAATGATCAAAACTGTGCTTCCTCTTCCTGCGTGTTTGGTTTATTTTCTCTTCTTTTTTTTTGTATTAGCTTGAGCAGCACATTAGTTGTGCGGTCAGTCATCGAGCGATTAAATGATGCGTAAGCAATACTTTTGGTTTGGGCAACACCTTCAAGCCATCATCATTAAACTAAAAATGTTGCTGCTTTGACTTTGACGAAAAAAATAAAAATAAAATTCAACAACAAAAAGCAAATGTAGTTTAGCACAGCTGCCGCTACGCTCGATTGACTTTTGTTGGCACAACAAAGAAGGTGCTAAATGGGCAATCAGCAACAGCACAGCAACAAATCAAAGGCCAACAAGTCAGCCAGCCACTCTGTCATTATCCTGACAAACACAAAAGCAGGACAATGCCAAACACACACACACACACACACACACTCATGTGGATGACACTACTATGTATATGAATGAGCTACATGATAATGAAATAGTTCATTATCTAGTTGAGCAGGCCGCGCCTTGCCTTGACTTCTCTTCACTTCACTTTTTGTTTGGCAATTCTTGAACAGAACATTGAATCTATTGTTGTATTTGGTTTGTTTATTTGTTTGTTTGTTGCTTGATGAGTTTAACACGAGTTATGCAGGGAGAGAGAGAGGAGGGGAAATATGTGCGTACCTCTGTCGTTGGTTTTTGCTAAAAGATTAGCTATGAGTGCTGCTGCTGCTACTCTTATATGTCGTTGAAACAAATTTATTGATTAATGTGCGCACATTTTTGTATCTTGCAAATGTAACAAGAACAACAACAACAGCAACAGCAACAACAATAGTAATCACACTCATAATAAAAGCAAAGTTAAATGCGCCATGCAGTAAACTCATAAATTATGTTGACTCGTTTTGATTTGATTGTTCTTATTGTTGTTGTTGTGCATGTTGTTGTTGTTATTGTTGTTGACGGTGCTTTTGACAATTCGCCATGCAATGACTTTTGCGTGCACCTTTTTGTTTTTATATCTTGTATCTTTTCATTATTACTAAGCAGAGCTGAGCTGAGCTGATCGAAGCAGAGCGCTTGTCGTCGCTTGTCGTTTGCTTTAATTGTATTAGTTTTTATGTTATTGTTGTTGTTGTTTTTGTTATTGTTTTTATTTTGCCTCACAATAACTCATTGATTTTTGTATTGGCATTTTGGCATTCGATTTGCCGTCGCGTCGCTCAACCCTCTGCAACAACGCATCGTGCAACAATATTAAGTTCATTATTTCGCAATAAATTTTCATGGCTTTCATAGTGTTTGTGAAGAACTTTAAAATTTATTTGCTTTCGGTTTCTTTACAATTTGAAAATTGCAAATTACTTTTAAATAGTCAAAAAAAAAAATTAAAAAAAATAAATAAAGGGGCGTGAATGAATGTGTGCGAATTTGTTAGCATGACATTTTTGAATGAGGCGTGAATTTATGACATTAACTTGAGTTGAATCGAATGATTGTATGCGTGTGAGATGAGAATTGAAACGATTTTGATTTTTTTTTTACATTTAATCAAATAGAAGGCAAAAGAAGACCGTTCAAAATGCCATTTTGGGCTGAAGAAGTGTTCGAGAACATTGAGGATAATGAAAATTATAGAACATTTTCACATTTTTGTTTAAGATTTATATTTTCAACCTTGAATACAATTTTAATTGATTCAACTAAATGAATTACCAAATATACAAGGATTTAAAATTGTTCAAGACAATCAATTATCAAGTAATATCAATTTTGTTTGATTTTCTTTACTAATAATTAATTTCTTTCTTGTTTCTTTTTAGGTAAGTCTGATTTTTACATATGAACAACACTTTGAATAAAATCATCTATTGAAATGCCATGTGAGTCAAAACAAAAATTATGACTTTATAAATATCGACATTAAAATTCCTAATAACCACGGTTTTTGTCCGGCTTTGTAAGATGTCCGCTTATAGGGTGTGGGGAGCTATAATAATTATTTTTAAATTACATCCAAGTGTTCACAAATTGCCTTTTATTTTATACAATAATAACACATATTCCATATACAAACATCCGTTTAGGAGAGGGTTTTGATGTAAATGAATTCAAATATAGTGTTTTCATCCGGGTATTAGAATGAAGAAACATCATGGAATAAATAATAAAAAAGCTAAGTCCACGAAATTAGTTCGGAACTGTACTCAATATCTATCAAGCGTACTCTCGGAGCATTTTTTTTATTAACAACAACAACAATTTTAAGGTGATTGCAGGCAAAAAAAAAAATTATAAAAAATACTCTGAAACAGATTATGGACAAAAAATGACAATATTTCCATTGGCGCCGTTAGATGGCGTCTCACCACTTTAGGAGTATGTATAGGAGACCTATGTATAAATACCATTCGACAATCAACTCATAATATTCTATTACCCCAAAATTTAGCTCTCAGTCTTTTCCCTTTGTTTTATTTTCAAGCTTTGTTTTTTGTAGTTAACTAAAAAGTGTAGGTTTGTTCAAGTGCTGCACTCATTTTAGAGATTATAGAAATGTTTTTAAGATACATTTTGTTTGTGGTCAAGACACAATGCTATGCAAATTGCTTAAAGTAAAATGCCAGACATGCTTTGAAACGCTTTTTTGCACAAGAATGTCACCAAATTAACATAAATAATACAAGAATTCACTCAAAGTCACTTTAAGTGGACAACGGACGAGAAGTTGAAGTTGAAGTCGTCGTTTTAGTCGTCGTCGTTGCTGTTGCCGTCACAGTCGTTTGCTCAATTCTAGAGAGAAGTTGTTAAGCCGCGTTGTGTGTGCGCAGGCATACCAAACATAGCAGAAGTGTTTGCTGCCGACGACAGAGATGATGATGACGATGACAACGCCTTAGAAAAAGTGTGAAAATGCGCGATAAGCGCGAAGAGAAGTGTCAAGCACAGCGGCGGTGGCAACAACAGCGACTAAAACTAAAGCATTGCAACAAACAACAACAGCAATAACAAGAACGCTCAAAATGGTAACAAACGATTACATAAATTTATGCGCGCGCAACACTTTAAAGTAATTTTCAGCCTCGAAATGGACGACGACGATGACGCGAGTCGAATTGAGTCGAGTCGAGTCGAGTGACTCTGACTTTGTTGCTTTGCTTGCTGTTTCAAGTCAAGTAGAAACGAGATGACTTTGAACGACTTTGGACGACGACGACGACGACAGCAAGCGATAAGCGAATTTAGGCGTGTGTCAGTCGTCTGTCATCGAAGGTGCCAATACTGTTTCAATCAGCAGAGGCAACGTTCATGGTCATGATTATAGATGTGCGCCATAATTGTTGCATTACTATTGCCATTGGCATTTGCTTGATGATTCGATGTATTAATTAACTGACAATGGTTGTTGTTATTATTATAGTTGGTTAAGTATATTAATCAGCACTTATTAGCCTCATAGCAATGAACTTATAGACTAAAACACACTTTATTTACCGCTTAGTGTTATAATTTCTCATATTATTGTTCAGGAGGATTTAGGATAGGATAGGAGGAATAGACAGCTCGACAGACTCGAGAGCACCCAGTGACCGTTAGGTCCCTTGTGATGTCTGATAATGGCAGGAGGATTAGCTAGGAGTGAGTAGGGTTGATGGCATAGTGGAGGGGAGAAGAATCAAATCTTATTCTCCGGGTTCTACTGGAGAGTCTCATTAGGCCTTGGCAGCCCGCGAAACCACCCAGTAGAGTCCAGGAAGAGTGCCAGGTCCTCCAGGCGCGCGCGTTCGCTCGTCTGCCCAGTACGTTGAAGACTGGACACTCTCTTCTTAAACTTCACTGTATTATTGGTGTTTACATAAACTCTTACAGCTAAACTCTTCAAAATCGAAGTTTCCATCGTTTTAAGCCTCAGTTATTTTCTTTTGGTTTTGAAAATATCTCTTTGGAATGTGTTTCCACAGTTAGTCATCTTGTTAGTCTAAGCTAAATTTCAACTTCCATATTTTTACAATTACTTATAAATAAAGCTAAAGCATTTTTAAATTCATTAAGAGATGATCTAATGATCTTTAATGATTCAATTGTTACTAAACATCACTTATTCACTGTGGTCCATCTGGTACTCAAGTAATATTCTTGTGTTTTGAGTCCTCAATATAAAGAATCTTTTTTCTCATTCATCTATTCTAGTAGGGTTCATATCGATCTATCATGATTAAGAAATCGCCGGATTGTTGTTGGTATAAGCTTTCTTCATAAATTCATTACCGGTTAATAAATTCGCCAAGACTTTTGTGATCATAAATTCTGTGTTCCCAACCGGCAGACTAGAAACTTTGCTTCGATAGCTATAGGCTGACCATAGACAACTAATTATACCATGTCTGATCTTTTTCATTGATTATAATCATTTTTCTTCGATATCTGTCTTCGATCATTTAATAGCACGTAAATCTCACCACACGTCCCTGATCACACATTGACTGTGAATAGGGATATAGGAAGTGTACTTATTTATCTCTTTTTATGGATAATTAAATTTTCAGTTTTATTATTGTTAATTTTTTTTTCTATTTATGATCCACTTTCTCGCTATCTCTCTTTCGCTTACTAAGTACAACGGCATACTCACCTCGCACATGACTCTCTGTCTATATGTCTTTAAGTCTATGAGTTCATTGAACAACTTGTCTGGAAATTGCAACTGATCTCATGTTATTGTTGTACTAATAATTCATAAATTTTGCTACTTAAATTTTGAACGTACGCGCTAACAACAACAACAACAACACACACATACACAACATGTTTATTTCACTGCTTTGCAACTGTTGTTTGTAGTTGTTGTTGTTTGTTGTTGCTGCTGCTGTTGATGTTGCTACTTGAAACGCAAATAACATGCAACAATTTTATTTGCGCTTATAACAAATATCAGCTTAACTAACAAGCGTGCAATTGCAACAAGCGTAGTTGCACTAATAACAACTCAATAAATAATAAATGCAATACAACAGACACCGCAATGGCAGCAACAACAACAACAGCAGCAGCAACAGCAGCAACAATAAACATGCAACAAGCTTCACTGATGCGTTGTGTTTTGCTTCCCACAGCCGCACTCACACACACACACACACACACACACACACACACACACACACACACACAGAGACACCGACACACTCACAGTCAGAAAATACGATTTGTTGCCAGCAACATTTTTTTAGTAATCAAGCAGCAACATGAGGAGCGCAGCAACTTTAAATTGTTGCTATTGCAGTACAGCGAAATTTATGCTAATGTCGTTTATGTCCAACATGTTATACTTTTTCGCCCAAAAGGCGCACTATAATACTTGCTTATAAGTAAGCAAAGCTGGTGGAAGCAAAAAAAAAAAAAAACCAACAACAGCAACAACAACAGCAGAGGAAGAAGAAGAGAGAACGATCGTAACTGCAACAACATTGCAACTAATTCGCAGCAAATGTTCGTCTCTCCGTCTGTCTCTCCGTCCGTCTGACTGTCTGTCGGTCTGTCTGACTGCTGAATTGCGCCTTCTTAAATTTGCCGTGCAAATGGGGCGTGAACGTGAAAATTGCTAGACGGCAGACAACGCCAATGTAGCGCCCTCTCACACTCCCTCTCCCTCACTCACTCTCTCTCGCTCACCACTTGTTGCACGCCTTTGCTTGCTTTGTTGCCCAACGTCTGCTCTTGTTGTTGGTTCTTGTTGTTGTCGATGCTGCCACCACTTTCGCTGTTATTATTGTTGTTGTTGTTGTTGCTTTTGCTGCGTGTTGCAGTAGCGCCAAGTGTTGAGCTCTTAATAGAAAAAATTGTAGTACTTTGTGGCCTCAACGTTGAGTTGCCTCGATTTGTGGCAAGCGAGAATTGTGCTGCTGCATGCAACACTATTGTAAATCAGAAGGTGTTATCGTTTGAATAAATATTGATATTGTCGGCACGAATGATAGTCGTCGTCGTCGAGGAGCATCGGCTGAGGAGCAACTCCAACGTAATTGTGGGTTTTTGTAAAGCAGAAGATGCTTGCTGGCCTTCTCTGTCTCTCCCACTGCCTCAACTGTCGGTGAGTCTGTCTGTCTGTCTGTCCAATCTGCCAGCCTGCCTGGCAATTGCCGCTAATGTTTCCGCTTAGGTGTGGCTAATAGCTGCGTTTGCCAACTTGCCACAGCGGCGGCGGCGTTCTCACTGTGACTCAGACGCAGACGCAGTCTCAGACTGTGTCTTCCTTGCCTGGTTACGCCCAATGTACCTTTGCTTGCTTCTCTTCTGCTTCTTCTTTGTCCGCTTCTACACCTTTTTTAGTTGTTTGTGTTTGCACTTTGGCGATTACTTTTACTTGAAGTGCTTCGCTTTGCTTTGCTGTCGTTGCTTGCTTGGCTGATTGAGATTAGGAGGTGTAAATGATTGCGGAAATTAATTTGTACTTCATAAATTAAATTTTTATTAAAATGTTGCATGTTTGCGCATAATCTTTTGCCTCGTTGTGAGAGCGTGAGAATGATTTCAATACTTTTTGCAATGTTCTACTTTGCTGAAGCAAAATGCTGCTTTGCATAACAACTTGTATTTGCCTAAATTTGCTACACGACCAAAAAAAAAAAAGAAAAAAAAAGAAAAGAAAAACATTGATTTGCATAAATGAATCGAAGTCAAGACTCAATGCAACTTTTGACGAACAAAAATGAAGACATTTTGTCTGTCCGACTTGACTGTCGCTGACTTGAGGCTTTAGTTTTTTGGCTACCGTACAGCAACAAGAATAGGCAACCAAAGCAGATCAGAGCAGAGTTGAGCTGTGCAGAAAAATTTCCCACCCGTCATTATTCGCTTGGCGCATAATCGCAAAAAGACGATCAAAGTTGACTTGCAAACGGAATGAGGCTGAGTAGAAGCTGTAGCAGAGGGCAGAAATCGAAGGCAGAAGCAGAAGCTGTTGCATTTATTATTGAATTGAATTAAAATTCAAGAGCAACAACAACGAAGAAGGAAGGTAGACAAACATTTTATTTGTCGTGTGCAATTTTCAAGAAAAAAAAAAAGAAAAATGAGAAAAACTTTTCTTGTAAAAATCAAAATTAAATCAAACAACGAAAAAATGCCAAAGAAAATGCAAACTATGACAGAGGAAAGAGAAGAAGAAGAAGAAAAAGAAAAATGTCGAACAAAAAAGCATCGTGACTCAAGTGAACCGCAAAGGAAATCAACAAAGCAAAGCAAAACCCCACTAAAGTTGGAGCAGATGTCGTCAACAACAACAACAGCAATAACAACAATAACAACAAACAGCAGCAATAAATGAAAAATCATGTCTCGGCGCTGTTGAACAAAAGCAGCAGAAGACGGGGGCGGTTGCGGTTGACGCGAATTAAAACGCTTATGGTAATGAAAATTTGTGGCATGATGATGGCAAAAGAGCGAGCGAAGAGAAGAGTGAGTGAGGGAGAGAAGAAAAGCCGGTCAAGTCTATGATGGAAACTTCAAAAAATTGTTGCTAAAAACAAAAATGTGTGCCGAACATTGCAAAATTGGTGGCGTGGAAGAAGGATGGGCTGGTGGAGGAGGAGGAGGAGGAGAAGGCGGCGGCGGGTTGGGCAATAAAAATCAGCTATTGATAAATATCAGACGACAAAACGACGACAATAGGCGATGACTATGAAGGTGGTGTTGCTATCGATAGGAGGCCGAGCAGAAGGAGAGCTGAAGTTGAGTCAAAGACGACGACAGTGCAACATTTAAGCCAAATACATTTGGCGGCAAAAATTAAAAGAGCTGCCAACACACACACACAAAAATATACACAGATACACACACACTCATACACAGTTGAGAAAAGTAACAACGAGGTAGAGAGAGCGAGCGAAAAAAAGGCATAGAATTATAAATTTAGGTGGAATGTCAACGTTATCGGCGCGTTCATATCTATTGGCGCATCGATCGCTGTTAGTCGACTTTGAGCTGTGCTGAGCGCTTGGCCAAAGCTGAAATCGTCGGCGGTGACGGTGGAAGGTGTTTTTGTTTGGTGAGCAACAGTTGCTGCTGCTGCTGCTGCTGTGCTGAGCTGTGTTGTTGATGGCGATTGAGACGGCGGCGGCGGCAAATTAAACTGTCGAAACTATTTCATGTCCATTGCGCGATTTGGCAAACAATTTGTGACATTTGAATGGCCAACGTTGACATTTGTACGCTGATTGTTGTTGTTGTTGCTGTTGCTGCTGTTGCTGCTGCTTTGTTTGGCGTTTTAAACGCTTTGACGCTCATTTTGGTTTGCCACTTTGTTGGGGCAATGCATTGCAACAACAATAAATACAAAGAAATATATGCAAAGCGATACCGCAATGTGCAATAACTCCAAACAGGAAGTAATCATGCTATATATATATTTTTTTGTTCGCTTGTGGGAAGCAATTATGCCCAAGAACAAGTTGGCAACAATTAATCAAAAACGCCTTTGCTGCAAATTGATTAAAAGTCGCAACGAAACCCAAAATTATGAAACATTTGTGGGCAATGACCACTGAAACATTTTACCAAAGTAAGAGTAAAAAAAATCCGGTGAACTAGAAAGGGCAAATGCAATGGAGCGAGAGAGAGAACGAAAAAGATTACTCGTCGTTCGTTTGATTAATTTGCTATAATTTATTTTATTTACACTTTTGGCCAAATTGCTCAGAAAAATGAGGCCAAAAAACGAATTGAAGGCGGCTTAAAAAAGAGAAAAATATACCCAAAAACAAATTAAGTAAGAAGTGTGCGCTGCCCTGCCCTACCTGACTCCCATCTGACTGTCTGTCTGCTTAAGTGGCTATAAATTTTGTTTAATGCGTAACGCATGCCGGTCCCGATTGCCATTCTTGCTGCGGCTTCTACTGGCTTAACAGTGATTGTCCAATAAATAAGACAAACTTCAGTCGTTTGTGCTCTACAAGATGTGTCGAGTCGCTTGATTTACTAATGGTAGTCAAATTATATTTGAATTTATACATGATTGTTTATGTAATCGAACATTCAATGTATTATTTGCTTTTCTTAAATGATGATATGTAAAATTTTATGGTATTCTTAAGTTTAAGTACTCTAAATAATAGAAAACATGAAAAAGTTGAGTGAGTAACATTATATAGTCTTATGTTACATATGCTAACACATCACATACGTCAATCTAGCGTTCGAATTTTGTTCTTAAGTTTAATTTTAAACGGTCGGGTCTAAATTATAGAAAAACATTTCAAAGTTAGGCAATTAACATTATATAGTCTTATGTTACATATGCTAACACAGCACATACGTCAGTTGAGCCTTCGAATTTTGTTCTTAAATCTATTTCGGTCTAAATTATAGAAAAAGTTTCAAAGTTAGGCATGAAATATTAAATACGCTTATGTTACATATGATCACACAGCACATATGTCAGTCTAGCGTTCGAATTTTGTTCTTAAGTTTAATTTTACACTGTCGACTTGCATACTTTATTTTATGTATGTTTCTTAGTTCCAATTTCATTGTAAGAACTTTTTTGTTGATTATTTCTAATTGTTTCTTAGTAATGGAACACCCTTTATCATAATTCTTGCCTACATAAACATGTGTAAACTTTATTGCTATTAAATAATAAATCGCATTGGCCACGGTTCAATTCATAGCCAAAATATTTGAACTAATTATTTAAAATTCGGCTTTTGTTTGTGAAAATGATTTTGTGCTTCCCCAAAAGCTGTTCTACACAACATTTTTGAGAGCTATTGAATGATTGTTGTGCGATTAAGTGTTTGGCTCATTTTTTGCGTTTGTGAAATGGTTGGATTTGTTGTTGTTTTGTTTGCCCGCATTTGCTTATTTAAATTTACAGTTTGTTCACGCGCGACTAACGAAGTGCAATTACAATTTTTTGTTTGTGTGAAGATATTTTGCTTACAGACTTTCCACGAAATAAAAGTCATTTGATGATGCCACTAACAACAGTAACTGAGCAACCGAGCAACCGAACAACAACAACAACAAACACTTGCTGCAATTGCAATTGCAACTGCAACTGTTGGCGTTTTGCAGCAACGATTGCTGCTGCTGTTGTTGTTGTTGTTGTTCGCTGCCAATTGTTGTCTGTCTTTGATGCGCTCACACACACACACACATATGCACATACATGTATCTAGCATATGTATGATGATGGTCAATGGTATTTCTTAGACCATCATCAGCGTCGTCCTCCTCATCATCATTATTCTCATTGATGTTGCAACAACAACAACGACAACGTCGTCATTCACACATAGCGAAAGTCAATTTCCCAAAGTGTCTCACGTTCTGATTTTCAATCTTGACCGTTGCTTTGTGGCCGGGCGAAGGGGAGGGGGGATTGGGCGCAAAAAGTAACAATAATAATAAAAAAAAAAAAAAAGAAAGAAAGAAACAAAATAAACATTTTGCAAAGCAATTGCTACCTTTCTAATGCTTATTTTTATTACTTGCAACAACAACAACAACAAATACTACTACTACTACTGTTGTGCACTCTACGTTCGTCTGTCTGTTTGTCTGTCTATTTGTCTCTGCCTCTGCCTCAGCCAAGCAAGCTTGCCGCCATGTCAATGCCAGCATAATTTGCTTGCTGAGCTTCTTCTTTGCCTGCTGCTTCTTCCTCTTCTTTGCTCACTCACTCACTCACTCGCTCTGCATGCAATTTTTGTGCTTGTGCTAATTTAGTTTGTGAAACATTTTGCCTTGCCGGCTTCCTGCATTGCTTTGTGGAGCGCGATCAAGCTCGACTCAGCTCGACTCGGTTCGGCTTGGCGACCCGCATTTAATTTACGCTCATTTAAATGGCACTTAGCGGCAACAGTTTTTGTTGTTGTCATTGTTATTGTTGTTGTTGTTGTTGTCGTTGCGCATGCAGATGTGTGATTTGCTTTGCGCACACACGATTAGCCAAATGCAAAACTCATGTTAAACACACAAATTAAATACACGCACTTGAATGTGTGCAGCAGCAACATGACAGCAACAACATTGGCCAAAGCAACATGTTGCTGCTGTTGTTGCTTTGGCTCTGACTCTGACTTGACATAGACGCATTTAAATTTGTAATTAAAATGTGCAAAATAGAAATGACTTCGAGTTTGCTTTCTAACCCACGTTGCCCTCTCTTTCACACACACTCTCTCACTCTCTCTATAGCAATTGCATGTTGCAGCTTCTTGTTTGTCTGTCTGTCTGTTTGTTTGTTACTTTGAATCTAATCTCGTTGCATTTGTTGTTATGCCCGCTGTGTGTGTTTGTCTCTCTGTCTGTCTCACTGTCCGTTCAACTGTGTGACTGCTTTGGCAATGTTTTACAAATGAGTTGCTTCTTCTTAATTTTTATGATTTTTGCTGTAAGTAAGCAATAAATAAATATATGCGCATATGATTTGTTGTTGTTTTTATGACGATTTTAAAATACTAACTAAGCCGATTTGAATATTTCATTTGCTTCGATTATTGCAAACAAATAATTTTAACTTTTTTATTACTGCTCTTTTCTAGTACATATAAAAAACAAAAAAGGAGAGAAAAATATAATAAAAAAAATCAACATTATTAGCAATCATAACAATTATTTATTTGAAAAATACAAAAATCATTATAAGACATATAAAAAAAAAGAAGAAGCAGCAAAAGGTCAACAAATTTGCATTGAAAATCATTTGGGGATTCCTTCGCTTGGTTATACTTTATTGCACAGTTGCGTTCACACTTGTGTAATTACCTTTAATAAACGCTGTTTTTTCGTGCTAATAACTTCATACGATATTTTATGCTTACATATATTTTTCTTATCTGTTTTGTTGTTTTTTTTTTGTTTCCTCTTGATTTTGTGGGCCGTGCACAACACATAAAAGACAGACCAAACTATAATTTACAAACGCTAATTGCGAAAGTCTCTCACAGACGCGCGCACGCCTACCAATCAATAAGCCAAGACAACTCGTCTTCGTCGACGTCGGACAACATACAACAACAACAAGTTGCCGTGTATTAAGTCAAGTCAAGAGTAGTCAAGTCGGCAGCCATTAAAAAAGCAACTTTTTCATTTTGAAACATTATGTCTTTTTTTAATTTTTTTTTTTTTTTCTTGAATTTGGTCGAAAATTGTTTTATGTGTAAATGCCTTGCCTTTTTTACCACCCACTTACGAAAAAGTTGTATGCAAAATACTGTTTATACTTTTGCAACAAGAGAATATTAATACAGAGACATATCCAGGTTTCCACTTGAAATAATATTATAATTTTGGGGTTAGTAATTCAAAATTTAGCACAAAATCTTCTTGGAAATAAAGAAAGTGTGCGAGATTCGGGAGACTTAAGCATATATTTTTATAGATCCCATAAATTTATTTCTTTATTTATATAGATCCCATAGAACGATCGATAAAAAATTAAGTTTTTTGTTAGAAACACATTTTTGTTCTTCAATATAAACAGATAAAACTTTTCAATTACATGTCTTTATTCTTGATTATATTGCCAATTTTAAGAAGATGAATACTAAAGGCGTGGCACCGCCCATATAGAGAACAACTTTAAAATGGTTTATCTCTAAATTCATAAATTACGTGTGATAAATTTAGGGGAGGGGGTTCAGCTAGATCTCACAGAATCAACAAAATCTTATCTCATACAGAGGGAGGGTTTGACAAAATTTCACTAAAGCTCACCAAGAGGGGAAAGGTCTAAACTTCAAGAAAAAAACCGTCGAGTATACTCGACAATATAATACCCTGCACACATGGTAGGCGTTGCCACACCCTCAATCTACAAAAACATATTGATCTGACGTCGCCTATTCAAATAGTGTTCAAAATATCAAGAAAATCGATCAAAAAATGTGGATTTTACGAAAAATTTAAGTTTGTAGGCCTCTGAGGGGTAGCCATTAAAGAGAGGGGAAATTTGTGGTATGCAGTTTTTAAGATGTATTATCACTGAGCTTGTATACAAAATTTCAGGTTCATACCTTTGTTAGTTTTGGAGATACAACAAATTTAAGAAAAGAACTGGGGGAAATGAAGAGGAGGGGGAAAAATTGTGGTATGCAGTTTTGTAGAGCTACTTATACTGAGACTACATACCGACTTTCATTTTTCTATCTCTTTGAATGTTCGAGTTATAGCATTTTAAAAAAGTGGGTGGTGCTGGATGGGCGGGAAGGAGTGGGCGTGGCACAAAACCGTTCAAACTTGATCTGCTGCCGAGCATCACGAGTCTACCCACCAAATTTCAAGTCTCTAGCTATTATAGTTTCTGAAAACCATTGGTGAATACGGACGGACGGACGGACAGACGGACGGACATGGCTTAATCAATTTCTCTTGTCGTCCTGATCAAGAATATATATACTTTATAGGGTCCCCCTGCCCTCCTTCTGTGCGTTACATACATTTCGCTCAAACAAACACAATATACCCTGATACACAGTATGTGTACAGGGTATAACAATATACAATTTATAGGCTAGATAGATAAAAGATTGGAATATGTAGTATAGTATAATTTCATTAATCTCTTTAAAACAAATTAGAAAATGGGCGTGGCTACGCCTCTTGATCATCAAAAACTTATATTATTCTTATTAGAAAATCCATAAGAAGAATTTCCCAATATGAATAATTGAGAAAATGCTTGCAAGAGTATATAAGTTTCGACAAAGCCGATTATAGCACCCTTTCTGTTTTTTGTTTTTATAATATTATTGTCCTACAAGCCTCGCATCGAGTTGAGTCGCACACACATTTCTCATACAATTAGTTAAAAGTTTTTGAACTAAATGTCAATGACGCTGAGAGTCATTTGGCTCAACATTGGCGCACATTTCGTTAATGTCCTTTTATGAAAATTGTAGCAGTCATATTAAAATATAAGTGGCTAAGCAGCATGCAACAACAACAAGAACAACAACATTGAGCGACCAAAAAAAGCGCGCTTTATTATTCATTATGCCCCAAAACGGACGACGGGGGCACATACAACGTAGAACAGAGAACAGACAATGAGCCCCGCTGAGCTGAACGCGCGCGATTATTGCGCGTCGATAGACTAAACTGTCATGCAAATGCAACCAAAATTGGTGCAACAATGAATGAGTGCAACATCAGCAGCAGCAGCAGCAACAACAACAACAAGAACAACAACAGCAAGCAACAATATTTTCTCATGTCACTGTTGGTTTGCTTGTTTCTTCTTACTTGGCTGCTTGGCGAGCGATTCGTCGACTTATAAGGTCAAATCTATATTAATTTTACTTTATGCACGCGGTTAGTCGATCGATCGATCGAACGAACGAACGTTCGGTCTGTCCATTCAACTAGCAACAAAGTTATAAACTACTAAATAATATTTACTAGCCAATTTTGGTTTTTTTTTCTGCTTTATTTCGCTGCTGTCGTCATCAGAGGTTAAGCGTGTTTTCTATATCTATCTCTCTCTCACTCTAGCGCTCTCTGTATATATATTTTAATTAACGCTCTGCAACAAACTTGCCTTTAGTCAATTTTTACAGCCGCCGACGCCAGTACAGATATTGACGTCGATGCCAATGTTGTCTCCGGCACCGACTTAGTCGACTTCAACATGGACATCGATAGTTCAAAGCGTAAAGCAAACTTGTATGGAATTTTTATTAGTAGTAAAATTGTTAAATAGAAAGATGGAAAAAACAAAAACAACAAAATGCGATTGGCGGCAATGGACGTATGCTTGATTTAGTTTTAGTTTTTTTATTTAGGCAAATTTGTGTTATTGTATTCGGTCATTTTGCCATCATGAAAATGAAACAATTACAAGATAGACGAGCTCACGCCCGCAAACTGAGAGCAGTTAAATTCGAGACACCAGACACTAACCGAAGTTTTGTGATTTGAATTGCGATTTGTAAATTGTTTTTGTGCGAAGGACATTTGTAGGCTTTGTATAATGTTACCTATCATGTCATAAATATAAGAATTCATCAAACATGTTTAATAAAAATTCGATGTTCTGTCCAAGCCACACACACATTAAGCAACTCACTCGATCAATAAAGATCCTCAATTTTCGCAATCTTGAACTCTCTCTACGTCATCGCAAATCCATCTTTGAAAAACATTCACAGTACCTCAGAATTCCTGAAAAAAATCAAACCATTTCAACGAAATTTAATTGCAACTAAATTTAAACCTCCAATTTTCACATAAATAATTACACCCATAAGCAAATAAAACAACTCAAACTGAATGCCCTAACAGCTATGGCTCCATGATCTCCAATTTCAGCTTTAGATAAGAAGAATCCATTAGTATTGCCGAAATATATCATATACGTTAGTCTTTACTTGATATGGAAAGGTCTTAAAATCATAGTCGCAATTTTGAGTTCCAAAAGTAACGATTGACATATCATTGACAACGACTACCTCAAGAGTCTCTTTACTGAATTCCTAGTAAAGACTATCGTAGGGAACATGTGTGAGGCTATTGGTATTTTCGCAGTTGGCTAAAAATTTTGTTATGATTGGTGGTCTCAAAAAAAAACATCAACAATAAATCATATTAATCTTAATTCATTTTTTTTATGACCTTTGAGAATATCCAAATATTTAAAACAGATGAGGTATTCTTCTACCTCTGTAAATCTTCCACATAATGCAACTTCACATATGACCCTCGCAGCTGCATTTGCGTTACGCCTGCGTCTCTGAGTAACGCTGCAGTTTTGTTTCCACTGACATGACTGTCGTCATCACCAGTATCATTATTGTTGTTCTCGTTTTATTGTTATTTTTTTTGTCTCTCTCCCCTTTTTTTTCATTGCTGTTTACAACAGTCAAAGCACCACTTAAGATTACAAAGTTGTCGGTTTCAGTGCAGCACTTTTGTAATTGTGGGTGAGATAATATTTTCTACCTACATGATTTTCTTGTCTACTTTATGCTCTGCCAGTCTGCTTATTATCTCCATGATTTATGTTCTCTTTTTTTTTATTCCCGATTTTATGTTTGTTTCTCTGTGTGCAAATATCAGCTATGATGTTGTATTTTTTTGTATTTTTTTCCTTCTTATTAGTTATGAGCGTTGGCTATGAATTTTGATTTGGGCGCCAGAGCCGCCACAGACGCCAAACAGACAAATGATGCACATAATGAAGGAGAAAGAAAATTCACACAGAAGAATTTGTTTATGTTTTGTTGTTTGTGTGCATTCTAATTAAGCATCTAACAAAAGCCGACAAGTTTGTCGCTTAAGTCTTTCGTTTTGCGCAGTTTTTTTGTGCTTACTCGCTCACTCGCACGCCTTGCTGCTATCGAACATTGCTGTATGGCATGTCTTGCACATTTTTTGCGCAAATTATTTCATTAACTTTTTTTGTTGTTGTTTGTTGCATGCGACACAAGCAGCAACAACAAGAGAAGAAGCTTGAAAGCGCACCGCAGTGGCGACCAAAGGCGACTGCCGCTGACATTGTTGACATGTTCTTGTATCATATTACGCTCGCTCGCTCACTGGCTGGCTGCTCTGCTCATACATGTCATGCTATAATAACTAAATTATGACATATGAGCGTTAAAGCGGTAATCGACACTAATTGAAGTTGCCTGCCGGACCGCCAGCCAACCAACGGGACAGACAAGCATGCCTCAAGACTTCTCCCTGCCTGCCTGCCAGCGAGGCGTGTGCGTGCGTGCGTGTTTTGTCGCTCTTGGCTCATTATTGGCAGCGCCTTTTGGCTTTGCTAAGCACATGAAATTTTAAGCATTGCCTTAATCACTTTTAATAAAAGCCAACATATTTTTTAAAAGTTTTTGTTTTCTTTTTTTTCCAACTTTTCGTTGCTATTTTAATTCATTAAAAAATTGTTTGCGTTTTGCGGCTTTTTGCTGTTGTTGTTGTTTTTGGTGTATTCCCTTTGGCTTTTGGCGCATTTGTGGCATGCCACATTGCAATGCGGCGCGGCAACCTGCATTTTTTCGCCAATGTCTAAACTGTGCCAAAGTTAAATGCGCTTCAGCTTCTTCTTCTTCTACTGCTGCTTCTACTGCTTCTTTAGTGACTTTGAATGTCGAACTCAATGCGGAACTCTGAGCAAATCTTCAAATCACGATATTGTCAAGCAGTAAGCCGCCTTTTTGTTGTCGTTGTTGTTGTTTTTGTATTTCATTTTCGGTATTAAAATGCAGCTATGCAGCAAATATGTCACGCTGGCCATAAAACTAACGCTGCATGCGCGCATGTGCATGCACATTTTGTTCTAGAAATTATTAAGCGACACAAAGCACAGTAACAACAACAATAACAACAAGCAGTAATGCGCATCGACTGCATGCAATTATGGCAAACATTTTGTTGTTGCTTTTTTTTCGCTAATTTTTATGGTATAATTTTCATTTGTTTGTGAAACATTTTCCCATAGTTACTTTGACTTAGCCACTGGGCTAAATGTCCCTCCATCTGTCCGTCTGTCCATCTGCCAGTCGGTCTGTCTGTGTCTCTCTATCGAGCAAGCGAGCGACCGACCGCTTAGGCAGTCTGCCTGCCAATTCTTGTGCTTTCATTTAAACAGAAATTCGATCTGACAGCTGCGATTATTCACTTGTTGCTGATGTTGCTGCTGCTCATGTTGTTGTTGTTGTTGTTGTTGTTGCTGTGTGTGTATGTAAATCTGCCGCCAGTTATTGTACAAACATACAAACAGAAGTGCCTAACAAGCAAAGCAACATGTTTGTTTTATTTTGTTTATTTCTTTTGCTCTTTCTTTCTTTCTTTCGTTTGCATTTTGTTTGTAGACATGTTGCTGCAACATTTATGTGCGCAAACAACTTGTAGCTGAGCTACACTGCTACCTCCTACTCTACTCTTCTCTCTCTCTCTTTTTCGCTGTGTTTATTGCTTAAACTTAAGGGGGTTCTCTCCATAAGATGGATTGAAAAAGTAAATATTTTTTTTTTTTTTTTGTGCATAAAATTATTTTTTAAAATTTTTATGATAGTTATATGATTTTCCAAAAATCCGTTCAGAGTTATAGCAGTTAGAAGATATTAAATTTATTTATATAATATAATAGTAATAAAATAAAACAAAAAAAATAATAGCAAAGTAAGAGAATAATTATAAAAGAAAAGTAAAATAATGTAATACAATATTATACAATACTAAATAAAATTTTTTGTACATATCTATATAGATAAAAATAAAATGAAACAACGTAAGGGAACCTAGCCAAATTACGTGAACCATTTTTGACACTTTTTAAAACCCCTCCCTCCCTCAGTAACCAAATTTGTATGAGAAAAAACACCAAATTTGCCTAAGCGTAGTATTTTAAAGAACTCCCTCCCCTCCTTAAATCGGTCACTTAATTTCGGTACGTTCCCTTACAATATACAATACAATATAATTCTAAGAAATCTCTAACTCTGTGGGGAAGTTTCAATCTTACTTGAAACTTGTTGTTTTTTCAACTGGCCTCTTCTCTTATCTCGAGAATCATTCCCAAATTCGAAATATTACTAATTTTATCGAATCGAAAAAATAAAAAGTAATTTTTTTTTATTTCAAAAGTCCAAAACAACTCCAAGTTTTAATATTTTTGACTGGTTCTAGTCCACTCGATGGATTTTGACTTACAGCTTAAGACGTAATACATTTTTTTTTTTTTTTTTTGGAAGCAGTTTTCTTCATCATTTTAAAACTTACGTTGTAATAAATATTGTTACTTGAAAATTTTTATCCGTTTCCTTGAAATATCTCTTAATATTTGTAGAATTATGGTTCTTTAAAATATATGCCGTCATAGGGTAGAACCCCCTTAAACTGCTGCTTCTTCTTCTGTTTCTGCTTCATTTTGTTGCCATTGAATGCAACAATTGCTTAGCTTAAAGCGTTTATCATGTAATTGAAATGAAATTAAGTCAAAGTAAATAATGTCCATTTGAAGTTGCTTATTTTATTTGTTCTTCGCTTCTTCTGCCCCGCTGCACCTTCTTTTTTTTTGCATTTGAAAAATGTTGTACAAATTGACAGCTTTGGACACAACACACACACACACACACACACACACAACCTGCATCTTTTTGGCTATGAGTTGCATTGACTTAACTTGACTGCCCGATTGGTTGAGGCTTCTTCTTTGTGTGTTGCAACATTTTCCCATAATGTTGGCTGTTGGGGTTTTGTTGGTGGGGACATATTTAATGTGCCCGATTAATGTCCAATGCCATGTCCATGTGCATGTATGTACGTCCAAGCAATCTCTTTGTGGCAATCAAGTAAACGACACAAAAATTATGCAACTAATAATTTTTAATACGCAACTTAAGTCACACTAATCCCCTACTGCCAATCGAACAAACAGATAAAATATTTTATGCCATTTTGTGCTGTGCAACAAACACTAACTGCAACAACAACAACAACAAGCCTGATTTTACTTTGCATAGAATGCCAAAAATTCCCAGGCGTATGCGTTACTCACTTACAGTACGACTTGCTAAATCTGCTATAGCCTCCAAAAGGGGGGTGAGGGGGACAAACACACGAACACATGACCGGACTCTCGTACATTGATGGCAATCTAATAAATTCAACTAATTAATGGCAACTATGAACGTATAAGATCGAATGAGCGAAAGAATGAACACGAACATACAGCAAAGACAGACGGACAGTCAGACAGACAGACAGTTAGAGAGAGAGAGAGCGAGAAAGAGATAGACTTGCGTTGCTGATCGTCGTATGTTAGGTGTGAGGTGCGAGAAGTGTTGATAAAAAAGTTGCATGCAACTAAAAGCAGAAAGCCACAGCAAAAAAAGAGGAAGAGGTTGAGGAAGAAGAAGAAGCAGACTACTTGAGCAGCGCGCGAACAACACATTAGCAAAAATCTACATGATATTGAGATGCCACAAAAGGCAAAGGCAGCGACGGCAGCGAAGATGCAATCGTCGAAGCGGCAGCAGCCAAGAATGAGCAACGAAATGAGTCAACATTGGCCGCCAAGTTGCTCATTACACACACACAAACACACACAAACACACACACACAGACAGACAGAGACACTGTGAGGACTTGCGGCCTGTTCGACGACTGGCCGCCTTAGATACAGATTTCTTATCATTAATTAAACTTAAGCATGTTAGCTACCGTGTTCAAAGATAGAAGACGGCGACGGACGAACAACACAACAGAAGGCGGCAATAAGAGCACCAGCAACAACAACAACAACAACAACACAGACAAGCAAAGTGAAAACGATTGATTTGACCGCTTGACTTCGACTTGACTTTCATGCCAGCGATCGATCGATCGCTCTTGACTTGACTTTTAGTTGAGTTGAAAAAAAAAAAAGTAAAAAAAAAACAACAACAAAAACAAAAACAACAAAAAAGGAACTACACTCGTGGCGTGGTAAAAGTATTTCGACGCTTATCGCAAACATGCGATCGACTTTGATCATCATTCTGCTGCTGCTGCGGCTGCTACTCATTCTTGTTGTTGTTGTTGGTTTTTGGTTCGGTGTGAAGAGGAGCGTTTGCATATTTCGTTCGATCGTTTGCAATACCAGTAGCGCACTCAAAGGCTAAAGCGCGCATTGCCCAAAATGTGCCAGCAGAACAACAGCACAAACAACAACAACAGTAAAAACAACGTGCAACAATGTGCCGAAAAAAAAAAATAATCTTCGATGACTGTTCAAATATGCAGAGGAGACTATTTTTTTCTTCTTCTTCTTCTTCTATATTCAAAGGAACTTTTGCAGATGCCGACGACAGTGAAGGAGCAATAACAACAACAACAACAATGTTGTTGCCTTTGGGGTGTTTGCTGTTTGCAAGTATGGTTTTTTAATTGTTCATTGGCACGTAGCGGCAACAACAACAGCAACAACAACAATACAGACGACAAAAAGAAGCAAAAGTAGAAGAGAAGTGTGCGTTCGTCCGTCCGTCTGTCCGACTGCTTACTTCACTTCAGTTGAATTGAGCACAAGTCCAGTGTGTAGTACAGTGTAGTGCTATGTGTGTGTGTGTGTGTGTGTGTGTGTGTGCAGCGCCGTCTGGCGGCATATTTAAACAACACCCGCTGATAGAGTCATTTTGATAGTCGCTTGTTTGCTCACCTCTTTCGAACGTTCGCCTGCCTTCGTCTTCGTCTTCGCCTTTGCCTTTGCATTTGTTAACATGTTAATTTTTGTTGCAACATTGTCGACGATTAGCTTTTTTAACGCTAAAAGAGAAGTAGTCGAAGAAAAACAACAACAACAACAAACTATTGATTGCCTTAGTTTAGTCAACATTGTTGTTGTTGTTGTTGTTGCTGTTGTTATTGGTGGCAATTTTCATATCAAAGTATTAAAGCCGACAATTTTAGATTTTTTTTATTTTTTTCGGTACACTTTCGTTGTTCGACCACTTTGGGATCTCCAAAAAAGAGTTTTTTAAAATTTTTATTTAAACACATATAAAAATATTTAATAAATAAATAAGAAAATATAATAAATTCTTTAGAAGTTAATATTGATTTATTTTTAAAGAATTTTATACAAGCTTGTTCCCAAAAAAAAAATTTTAAATTAACTTATTAACTAACATATATGTTAGAGAGTTTAATTTGATTTGAAACTTTATAGATAATAATTATTTATGTGGCACTGTCCGTTGAAATATTGTTCAAATAACCAAAAAATCAGTCAAAAATAAGGTGTTTATAAAAAAATGTAGTTTAGTGGTCTTTAAAAAAAATATTTCTGTAAGATATACAAATGTAGATGTGTATGTTAATCTATAAGCTAACCAAGTAACCTCACTGGATCACCGGAATTCAAAAAACAAAAAACAAGATCTTCAAATTATTCCACAATGCTCCGGATGGGCGAAGGTTTTTGAAAAATTTTTGAATTTTCATAAAATGGCGAATGTTCAAACTGAAAATTATATATTTGATTAAAATTTTACACACATTTTTTATATAAAAAAAATTACCATCCAAAAATAAACCCTTCGCCAGTCCAAAGGACAGTTAAATATACTTAGAATAAATTATAAAAAATTTCAAACCATTCGGCAGAGTCATTCTCAAGTTGCAAAAATTAATGGCTTTGAACCCATGGCTTCCAGAAAAATTCCTCTAAATTCCAAAAAAAAAAAACAATAGTTCGATTTGTCTGAAATTTTCATAGAATACTTTTAAAAAATCTACTTTGGGAAAATTCAAAAAAAAAAAAAACGATTTATTCAAAATTCTAACTGAATCCAACCTCTTAACGCTCAACACATAATCAACTCACTTCGCAAATGAGCACAGCAATGTAAGTGACTCAATTTTGTTGTTGTTGCTCATGTTGATCTTGTTGTTATTGCTGCTGCTGTTGTTGTTGTTGTTTTTGCTTTAACGCATTCAAAAGTTTACAAAGTGCGAACCAATTTCACAGCGATCATTATCAGCTGTGCCAGCATGCCGCTGCCAAGCGCAGACACACAAGAGCGACAAGGCAGTCAAGAGAGAGACGAGACGAGAAAGGCAGTAGTAGAGTAGAAGGAGCAACATCAGCTGCTGTTGCTGCCATCGTCGCTGCAACATGTTGACAATCTTTTGTTATTTTGCGAGCGGCGTTGGCGGTGCTGAAGTCTTGTTGTTGTTCTTGTTGTTGTATCGTGTGCAACAAGCAAATTAACATAAAAAACAATTAAGGCTATCGGCTTTGACTTTGAGCGTCGTTGCTTTGCTTGCTTGCTAGCTCTTGTTGTAGTTGTTGTTGAAGATGATGATGATGGGGA
Organism: Phortica okadai; assembly: GCA_034638295.1. Lineage (NCBI taxonomy): Eukaryota > Metazoa > Arthropoda > Insecta > Diptera > Drosophilidae > Phortica > Phortica okadai. The sequence goes on from CM067852.1 coordinate 6,547,757, forward strand.
GGGCGATGGTGGCAATGTTGCATTCTAACTGATTTTGTTGGCTGCCGTTGGCTGTTGAACGCCTTTGTTCTTTTTTTTCATTGCGGTATAAAAAATTCCGCCAATATTTTGCCAACTTTATTAGCTCATGCAAAAATGCCACAAGTTGTTTTTGGTGTTGCATGTCCGCCACCGTCCGCCCCGATCGTTGTGTGTGCTGGAACGTTCTACGCCGCCTTCTACGCTTATCAAGATAGACCAGAAAATGCCTCAGCTTAACATTTACGGCTTTACGTTCTTCGACTTGCTATATCAGTGCCGCCCTCCGACCGGTCGCTCTGCTGTCTCTCTATCCAACCAATCGAACGTCGTTCGTTATTTGTTTATGAAGTAACAATACTGTAAATTATCTAAAATAGCGCATCTCTTTGTCTTTGTTGACTTTTTGCCGTCTTTTGTTGATTATGAAATTCAAAGCTTTGGCAAAAACTTATCAAATTAAATCACTTGAATAACTAAACTAAATCAACTGCAGCAACAACAACAGCAAATCTCTCACACTTGTGGCTGAAGTAAACAACAAACAACAACAAGAACAACAACTGCAATAATTCTACAAACCAAAGCTTCAACTGTCTGCCTATCTGTCTGTCTGTCTTTCTGTCAGCAATGTAATTTATCAGCGCTGCGACATAATTACCTGCCATTTGTGGCAATAAAAGCTTCCGCTTCTCCTGTTGTTGCCAGCAACATGTTGCGATATGCATAAACATCATGCGCAACCAACAACAACAACAAGAGAGCTGAAGACAGACAAAGCAGTGAGGACAAGAAGTTGTTGGCAGTTGACTGAAGGATTTATGTTCTACGAAATTTGCGAAAATCGCTCGAAGGCGCTTAACAAGTGAGTAGCAGCAACAACAACAACAACAATTGTCGTTTAGCGGGTTGATCGATTGATTGTTGGCTACACTTTTAGCTTTTTTTTGCTTTTGTGTTTGATTGTCGTTGTCGTCAACAGACAATGGGGCGTATGTGTGATGTTGTTGTTGTTGTTGTGATTGCTCCTGGTGTCGGCATTTAGCGCCTCTTGTTGCAACTTGCTATTGTTGTTGTTGTTGTTGGCACAATTGTTTTTCCCACAGCAATGCGGCAATTTGTGCTTTGATCTTTTGATTTTAAGTTTGCCGCTTTCAAGTGTTGACAACTCACACTCGATTCGATTCGAATCGATTTCAAACTTTAAGCAATAAAAATTGTAACAACTGCCAATTGTTTTTGTTGTTGTTGTTGTCGCTTACTTTGCTATTGAAGGTTGCTGTTTAGATGATTTTAGTTACATTTTTGGGCGCTGCAATTATTTTTCTTTGCGTCAAATTTCACAAAGCCTTCAACTACAACAACAACAACACATTACAGGCGGCGATAAATTGTCGCCAAACATTATTGTCGCTTTTTGCCATCATTTTCACTTTATCTTATTGTTGTTACTATTGTTGGTTTGCAGCCTTTATTATACCCTATCAATGTATCATGGTATATTAAGTTTGTTTGAGTCTAAATACTTGTAATGCATAGAAGAAAGCGAGAGAAAACCCATAAATATAAATAGGAATGGATCAGGATGAAAAGAAGAATTGATTGAATCATATCCGTCTGTACTTACCAATGGTTCTCGAGAACTATAAGAGGTAGAGACTTGAAATTGACAGAGTAGACTCGTGGGATGCGCAGCAGATAAAGTTCGATTTGTGTCACGCCCACTCCTTGCCTCTAAAGCAATACAGTGTACTCTTGAAAACGCTATAACTACACCTATGAATTTTTCTTTCGGCTAGATTGTTGGAACTAAATGAATGTCCCATATTGATTATAATAATTTAATTAGAAAATTAAAATCAATTTTAATAATATTATTTCTTTTTTACTATTAATAGAACATATGCGACGTGAGAAGTCATAACAGTCTCTCTGAATGAAAAATTTCATTGATTTTTACCCAATTTTGACGCTGACTGTATCTCAAACACCAAAAGCGATATGAACCTCAAATGGTGAATTGCAATCACTCTTAAAAAATATGTTTTGCTAAAAATCTTCTATATCTTCTAAGCTATAAGAGCTACATATCTGAAACTTAATATGTAGGCTCAGTAAATATATCTCTTTAAAACTGCGTACCACAAAATATCCCCACTTCCCTTTATTGTTGCCCCTCAAACACCTTCAAACTGTATTTTTTTTATAAATTTCACATTTGTTTAACAATTCCCTTGAAATTTTAAACAATATTAAAAAGGCCAATCACAGATGTATAATATATTTTAAATTTGGGGCGTACCAACGCTTACCTTGCATGCAGGGCATTATATTGTCGAGTATACTCAACTACACCGACCCTTTTGCTATGTTTGTTGCAATCGCTTGTGTTTGATCTTTTGATCGTCTTTCGCCATTGATAAATTGTCTGTCTTTGACTTTGTTTTTGCTACTCTTCCCTTTTTTCATAGGTTCACTATTGTTGTTGTTGTTGTTGGTGTGTGTTGCTCCTTTTTGCGGCCAATTAACCTACAAAGAAATAAGCTGTGAAAATTGCACACAAAATGAACTATTTTCGATTTTCAACCTCAAGAAGAAAAATGAAATGATTTTTATCGCAAATTTTGCAGCAATGCCGCTAAGTTATTTCTTTATTGATTTTGCTTTGCTGCTTTTCTTTTTTTGTGCTTTTTTTTGTTTTGTTGTTGTCTTTAAATGAATTAACTTTATTTAATTTAATTTATTGCTTTCTGCAAACGTTTGCCTTTGGCTCGTCGTCGTCGTTGTTGTTATTGCTCCTGCTTTGTCGTCGTCGTCTTCTTCTTCTTCGGCTGTTGTCGATTTTCGTTGCCCATTTAGGCGCACGGTTGCTGCCATTTTTGGGTCGCTGTGTCGCTGAAAGAAAATCGAAATAAAAATTCCAATAAATAAGCGCATGACAAATTCATATTTTATTGCTTGACCGACCAACCAACCAACCGAACCAACCGAACCAACTGAAGCCAAAGCCGAAAATATTAACAAACAATGCGGCAGCAACAACAACATACTGCTTTATAGATAAATATTTTCACCAAGCGAGCGAACAACAACAACGAAGAAAGAAGCTGAAGTGCAACAATTGCTGCTGCTGCCGCTTTGTTGTTGTTGCTGCTGTTGTTGTTGTTGCTCATCGTCTTGTCTCTGCTTGCAATTTGAACATAATTTTCATATGTTGTTGTTCACAGCTCGTTAGGCTTGCAGCAACAGCAACAGCAACAACACAGTGGCAACATTCCGCCATATTGCTGTTGTTGTTGCCATAGACACAGACACCGCCACCCGCACACACACACACACAAACGCACGCACGCAAAGTGGCAACATAAACCTCAACCATATCGACCATTAGCAATGACACAAAAATTGCAGCCAAAAAAGAAGAAGAAGAGTCGTCGTCTGAGCTAAGCTGAGCTGAGCATCTTCATCGATTTCACTTTGTGCGCGCATAATTGGCTGCCAGGAGCAACACCAGCGGCCGCAGCAGCAGCAACAACAACAACATCATGTTGTTGCTATAGACAGACGAGAGTACATTGAAATTGCTATTTATTATTAACTAACGGCGATGGCCAATGAGCAATGCATTGCGTAGCGGGTGGGTGGAGGAGAGGATCAGTCGGTGGTAGTCAGATAAAAGTTGTTATTGTTGCTGCTGCTTGTTAAAGTTGCGTGTTGTACCTGTTGCTCATTGCTGCGTACAAGCAACAGCAACAACACAGCAACAACAACAAGAATGCCAAACATAAACTGTTATTATAAAAGTGTTGTGTTGTTTTTGTTGCTGTTGTTGTTGTTGTTCATACAAACATTTGCCAAACTAATGAAATTTGGCAAACAAAAAAAAGTGAAAGAATTTTTTTTTTTTTTTTTTTTATTTTTTTCATTTTTCAATCGGCAAATTGCCACCAAATTCTCATCTACGTTTTCTTTTCTACTTTCCAAGCGACCAAATTGCATTGTAGGCGTTGTTGTTGTCATTATTTACAGACACAAAAATGCATTTGCAGTTGCTCAAACACATTTCGCCATTAGGCAAATTCATAAGGCGTAAAATTCCGCCGCGTATCGCAAAAATGTCCAACAGCATCGCAAATGTGTTGCCGTATGTGACGACTTGTTGTTGTTGTTGTTGCTATTGTTTGTTGTTGCTGCTGCTGCGACAGCAATCGTTGATTAAGCATCAATAAGAAGACAAACAAATTTTTTGGTTTGTCGCACATTCATTGAGTGTCTCTAAGGCTCAAAAACGAAGAAGAAGAAGAAAACGTAAACACAAAATTGTTGGCAACGTTACAATTCATCGAAACCGTTAGACGCATTGGCAATGCTAAGACAATAACAACAACAACGACAAACATTATGGAAAACGCCAATCGCGCGGCAAATTTTGCGATCAGCTCGCGATTTGCCAACGTCGGCAAAAGACCAGAAAAAATCAGTAAGGAATAGCAGTCGAGAGTGCTCGACTTCGACATACCCTGTAACCGATAATTGAGGGCGTTGCGCGGCCCACTTTTCATTCAAATCGACGGCATTTCCATTCAATTTCAGACTTACCAATTTTTACTCTTCTAGATCAATTGGTTCCAGAGATATAATGAATTACTATTTTGGCTATGTGTGGGCATGGTCACGCCCATTTTTTGATTGAATCTATTTTATACATCATCAAAAGCATACATCAAAGTTTCATTCTTGTAGGATAGATGGTTCCTGAGATAGAAACGTTTTAAATTGTTACTATAAGGGGGCATGGCTCCGCCCATTTTTCATTCTATCTTTTTCGGCTTTAACCGCCCTATTTTAGGAAATGTCTTAAGCAAGTTAAGACACTGTTAAGCCGTAACATTCTCTTAAAAGCCAGTTGATAACTTTTTAAGGAAATTCGTATTTTAGGAACAGAAAAAAAAGCTCTTTTCGTCTTAACGAAGACATTTTCTAATACCTGCTCGCGAGGACGTCTTAACAAAGATTTTGGACGCAAATGCTTGCGAAATTAATATAAATTGTAAAAGTATGACTTTTTTTCAATATTAATAATTTAATAAATATTAATTTTCTTATTACATTACTATTTTGAATAATTATATTCACTTTTACTCATTTTGCAAACATTTTGTTTTCAAAAAATAATATAGCAATTAAAGCCACATAATCATGAGAACTCATTAATGATTAATTATTTGTTTATATTATTGCAGTTTTATATTTTTCAAACCAGAAAAACAAAAGCAATTGTAAACATAAATGAACATTAGGTAGGCCTATGTTCCATGACGATACACGGCACATATGCGATTGTGTCAGCTAACCGATTGCTGTGTCAAATGTGTCAGTGAATCAGTGTCAAAAGTGGCGCACTTGTGTCTCAAAATGGAAGAAGAAGACGAGACGGAATAAAAGTGCTAGCTACACTCATGTTCATTTGAGATACGCGAAAACATAAACAATTTCAATATTTCATGCCGAACTTAACATACGCTTAACATAAATTTTTCATACTGTTATCTCAAAAACAGCTTTCGCGTTAAAAAGAGCTTTCGATTTAAGAGATTGTTGCCTAAAATACGGAAATGCTTAAAATCTCCTTTAGAAATGTCTTCACTGATACATTTGTATCAACGAAGACATTTTTAAGACATTTCCTAAAATAGGGCGGTAAGTCTTTATTCACTCTTATATACACTTAGTTGTGCCAAACTCAACAGACAAACAAGAAAATACGACTTTCGTAATTTTTGTAGCTGAAGTAGCTTCAGTTATTTGCCCCTCACCCCTAAACTAAGTCCCAGAGGGGGAAAAACAAAAGAAAATTAATCTGCGTATTGAATGACAGAATCGACCTGGAAGAAATTTTGGATCTATCTATTATAGTTTCCGAGATCGAAAGACAGACGACTTCTCTTTCGATATTGATCCGACTATATATGCTTTGTATAGTCGGAGATGTCTCCTTATAGATGATACATAATTTTCAATATGCACAAAACTAATATACCCTTGTACCATCCATAAGGTACAGGGTATAAAACAAAAATTGAACGCTGCCTGCGAATGAATGTCGATAAAAAGGCACAGAGGCCGCCATATTGGGTCGCAATGCACATGACGACGCGCTCATTGCACTTGCCACAGTGCCGCAACACACAACGTCTGCAGGTGCGAAAGAGATGACCGCGCCAACAACAACCGTTAGACGAGCTCACTCTGTTTTATTGCGGGCGGGAGTCTCATGCGCTGGGCGGCGTTTGTGTCTTGGTTGCTTGGTCGGTCGGTCGGTCGATCGCTGAGGCAAGCATGTGCCTGCGCGTTCGACCTTTGTGCTGCATATTTGGCATGGCTCACTTCTTTGGCAATACAGCATTGTTGTTGTTGCACCTGCTTCAATTCGACAGCAGCATGCAAACTGGTATGGCATCTCCATTTGCTGCTTCAACACGTTGCATACCAAAATGTAAATTTTCATGATTGTCGAACAAAAAATCACAGCAGAATTTGAATAAAAAACTTGTGATTTTTTTAAGTAAATAACTTTGTTGTACTGCGTGCAAGATCCTTGAATGAGGACATGAGTACAGGAATTCTTATAGGTCCACTTTGAGGTTACTTTACTTTCGAATTTAAATAAATAAAAACAAAAGTAAATTATTTTTAATAAGGTAAACGTCCCAGTCATGGATCAGCTAAGGAAAAATTTAATTTCAATTCGACACTTTAACCTGGAAAAACATACATTCACCATGTTTGTTTTTTTATTTGGACATTTAGTCTTTTAAGAACAAGATACGCATTCCACTATATTAATTATTATCCGTTTAATAAACAAATTTTGATTATTAATAATTCATTACTCTTTGTCCTAGTGATGGATCACTTGTCCCAGTAATGAATCGTCTTGTCCTAGTAATGGATCAGGTTGACAAAGTAACGTTATTATTGCTTGATTATCAATTTAAGTTGATATTTAATGATTCAATATTAAAAAGTGCGGTATGAAAACGATAGTCACTGAAAAACTTTATGAAAAACAATTATCGAAGTGTTTTTTCTTCTATTAATTTAAATCAAACTCCGCAGTGAAACAAATTATAACAAAATGACACCATGACTCAGAGTGACACATATGTGTCAAAAAGATCCCGTTTGTGAAAGAATATGAAACTTGTTATTGTTCGATGTACTGATCCATAACTGGGACATGATCCATTACTGGGACGTTTACCTTATATATTTTTTATTCAGTCAATGCAACAATAAAATTAAAATTTATAATTCTTCTTCTTTACAGGTGCCTTTAAACTATGAGGAGGTCCTTGCTTTTTGCCACTGTGGAACCGACATCAACAAACATCAACAGTTGGCCTTAACGGACTTCACATTATCATCTTAATCGTCATTCAGCTAGCAACACCTGAAAAAAAATTAGGTAAGTATCCCTTGCTCTATCAGCGACCCCCTTGCCAGCTGGGGTTACGGGCCAGGCTATAAGTTGGCACTGTGAAGAGCTGGCCAATATGTCAGACTGCACATGAGCATTTTGTCATATATTGGGTCCGCTTTTTTCGGTGTCGCGTGGCTTGGCCGGTCGTCTGACTCGTAGCCTCGGCTTGTGAGGCGGTTACTGGTCTTTCCAGCAAAGGCTAGCCCCGCCGACTCTTCGGGCTAGCTAAGCCTTCGGCGCTGGGGAGAACAGGGCCTTTTGATAAATTTTTTCGACGCTATGGAGGATAGTAACAATTTTTTTAATTTTTCCTATATAGTGTCTTTATTATATAATATTATTATTTTTCCTATTATTATATAACAACCGACAATCTTGACATTCTTAAATGATTATATATTATATTATAAGAATCTATATATTATATATTATATTATTATTTATTATATTAATTAAGAATCTCAAGAATCTATATTATATTATATATTATATTATATTATATTATATTATATTATATTATATATTATATATTATATTATATATTATATATTATATTATATATTATATTATATATTATATTATATATTATATTATATATTATATATTATATTATATATTATATTATATATTATATTATATATTATATTATATATTAATTAAGAATCTTAAGAATCTTAAGAATCTCAAGAATCTCAATTATTAAGAATCTTAAGAATCTCAAGAATCTCAATTATTAAGAACCTCAAGAACAATCTTCTATTCAAGAATCTCCCCCATAAGACAATGGAGTCATTCATAAAAAACAAACAGCACTAATTGAACTTTTCGTCATTTGACAAAGTCATCTAACAAAGCCAACTGATTGATTCATTTGACGAAGTCATATGACTTTGTCATTGACTAAATTCAATTTGTTTTTCACGAACAACTCCGAAATCTTATGGCAGACAGCTATTCTTGTATAGAAGGAAGAATGAAATGTCACTTACCTTTTTTCTTCTAGCGGAATGTGTGACAAAGCTCCCTGCTTTTAAGATATTCTGTAAGATAAGAGATAGTAATCCGTTAAATGAAGTTAAATAAATCTTAGGAATATTAATTTGAGTAAAATGTAAACTTGTATTCTGTTTTTTTGTTTTTCAGATGTTCGAGTTTGATGTCATGCGTTCGAATGTCAATATTATTTATAAACTTATAGTAAACTATTTGAATATCTGATAATCAAAAAGTATCAATAAAATCACGCCTGAATAGTAATGAGACTTTTTTTTTTCTTTTTCTATATTAATCAAAAAAATACTAACAAACAAACAACGAAAGAAGAACTACTCTATTGAGTAGTTTGAACGACGAAGTCATCATCGCAGTGGTCGCTCGCTTTTTCGACGTCATCATCATCATTACCATGCACCGACCAAACACCATTACCATTCATTATAATTTATCAACATCGAGCGCTGAAATGCTCGTAATTCAACACTTTTGGCCATTAGAGAAGCCACTCACGTGATTGACGACGTTGTCCGTAGACCGGCGACCGACGACCATCGACGAACGAACGAACAATGTTAAACTTGTGCTGCAAATTTTGAGCAGCAAACGCCAAATTGTGAGCGGCGGGGTGAGGGGTAAACCAATCGTAGCAATCGTGCCAATCTTGCACAGATGAAGCAGCAGCGGCAGAAGGCAGGCAGAAAGGCAACGAAATGAAAAATGTTGCTGAAGCCATTTAAGTGGTAAATAGTTTTGGCACGATTTGTTCTGATTCCCACGTTTCAAGTGCATGAAGTCGTGGCCAAGAAACGCGCGGCAGCTGTTCTGAGGGGCGTCGTCAGCAAACGGCCGAAAATTGGCCAACAAAAATAACAAATAAAGGGGGGGGAGAATAAAAAAAAAGTAACAAAAAAAAAAAAAAAAAAACAATGAAAAAGCAAAAACAAAACTGAACAGACATCACACTAAAGCAAACGAAGCGGTAATGGCAAATCAAGACAATGATGATCAGCACAAAATGTACAAACAACACACAGAGAGCAAGAGCAAGAGGAAGAGGAAGAGCAGCAGGAGCAATCAATAGTTAAGTCAAGTCGTCGAGCATTGATCAACTTGACAGGCTGGCAGTCAGTGAGTGTGAGTGTGAGTGAATGTGAGTGAGTGTGTGTGGGTGGTGGTGCAAGTAAGGTCAAAAAGACTTTAAACAAAAGTGGCAATGGCAAACAACAACAACAACAAACTTGAAGAAATGTTCGCTGAGCATGAGTTGAAGAAATAACAATAACAACAAAAACAACAACAAACAGTTGAAAGTCAAAGTTTGGCATTGAGTCTTTGGCTTTCATTTGGATTGCTGACTTGTTGTGTGTGCTGCTTCTTCTTCTTCGTTTTCTAGGCGTTTCGGTTTATTTGCCACCACTGACCTAATTACATATTTGAAGAAAAGCGCTGAAATTGTTTTAAATATGTTTATGATTGACACGAATTGCAATTGTTTTTTTGTTATTGTTAATAGAAAACAAACAAAAAAAAAAACATGCTACAAGTCAATGACATAATCAATGAAAAGCATCGTGAAAAAAACAACAACAAAAACAAAATAAACCAAGTCAACTTTACACATTTTCTCACGCTTGTTAAACTGCCGCGACTTTCTATTAACGAATCGAAACTAAAGCTCAAATTTAGTTTAATTATGTCAACGTTGCAGACAAAAACTAAAACGAGAACGCCTAAAGCGGCAATTACCGCACACGCCCGGGGGGGGGCACAAAGACGACGCCAGCAACAACAACAACAACAATCACTGCCAAAAGTCACCAAGTGCAACTCAGCTTTGTTGGCTTTGGCATTAAGTCAACGCCGAGCCAAGTTGAGCGAGTGAGCGTCGATCGCGTCGATCGCTTTTAAAACGATTTCAAATCAAGCCAAAGAAAATTGCAACTCAATTTACACCCACACGATCGTCAACTTGATCTTCGAACTATCTTAAACGATCTCCTCACTCAGTGAGCAACCCACATACTTTTTTTTTCGTTCCTTCGCTTTGCTTTTGTTTTGTTTAGTGACTTAAAGTCAAGTTGGTTTGACAAAATAGCAGCAACGACAACATCGTCAGCAACAGTTGCACTTGCGCTGTTCATTATCATGCTATAGATCGTTCGTTCGATCGATCGATCGCTGGATCGATTGAGCAAGCGCTTGGCTGCTATGTCTAGCAACTACAGCTGTTGCAGACTGGCTGGCAGCCAAACATCAACCCACCAAGCGGCGGTTCAATCTAAAGTCATCAATCTTTAGAGATCAGCGCAGTTGATCATACTAAGGAGAAAAAAAAACTAACTTAAATTACGCTGCGCTTGCTAAGCGCTTTCAAGTCTTAATCAAGTTGTCTTTGACTGCCGAAAGGTCTTCGTTTGTTGTTGTTGTTGTTGTCTTTGGTCTTTACAGTTTATGTTTTATTGTCGTTTCGTCGCTTCGTACGATCACGAATTTTTCATACAATTACGCCCTAAATGGTTTAATTAATTAAGTCAATGAGGCTGTAGTTAATCATTATATATAAATATACATTTTTTTTTAGTTAAATTTTTACAACAATATTTCGTGACATTGAGCAAAGTATGAGCGACATTTTGGCGCAATGAATTTTCTCACAAAAGCCAATGATATTTAAAATTTTTTTATATTAACAAAAAATATTAAATTCCAATTACATTTTATATAAAAATTTAAATTTAAAAAAAATTCATACAAAATGCATGAAATTTTCAAAGCGCCCTAAAAATATGCAATACAAAATGTCAATTGCTTAGCAGCAGCGTACGTTAGATGGCAGCACTGTACAAATGTGACATCATTAACAGTGCGAAGAAAAAGAATACAAAACAAAATGCATTCATTATTAATTATGTGTTTTTGTTGTTGTTGTTTTTTGTCTTTTAAACAATTAATTAAAATGCCATGACAGCACTTTTCCTTGCATTAATTTAATTTTTGCACTGACGCACACACACACACACCAACTCAAATGAAATGAAACTAACACGTCGTACGACAGGCAGGCAAACAACAAATGCTCAGCTCGTCCGTCATTGATTTGATTGAATGCGTTTGATGTTATTGGCGTTGCGACTGTCTTGACTTTGCTTTGCTTTGCTATAAAGCAATTGCAATTTGCTCGAATTGAATTTTAATTGTATTGGCGCCTTGCCTGATCATGTGCCGTTGCCGCACACCCGCAAATTGCCAACGCGCTTGCATGTAATGAGGAATGTTGATCATTAATTGTCAAACGAAACGTCGATTGCCTTGTTTCTTAACATTTTTATGGCAACAACAATTAGAGATTTTATTTTAGCAGCAAATTAGAGCAACATGCAATGCATACGTGATTTTTTTGCCTTACAGCATATGAGGTAATGTTTTAATTATAAAAAAGCACGCCTCAATCAACACAACAAACATTAACAATAACAACAACAAGAAATGTAGCAAATAAACGCATTGAAATGTCTGTCTGTATGTTTGTCTTTTTTTTACAATTTTATAGACCGTTGTTAATTAAAGAAAAACGCTGCAAAAAAAAACAACAAACCTCAGTTAATTGAAAATTCATTTGGCGAACGTAAAATATTCAAAACGCGGCATTTCGCTTATTTTTATGAAGTTGATGTTAGCCGCTTTCATTATGTCAATCGCAAAGCAATAAGCGCTTCCTCAACCTCAATCGTTTCGTTTGTCTGTCTGTCAGAATGTCTGCAAAATGCGCGCTATGTTAAATTTATGTTGCCAACATTCTTGCAAATGCCAAAGTGATGGACATGTACCAACAGCAGTAGCAGCAGCAGCAAAAGTAGCAGTAGCAGTAGCAGCAGCAGCAGCATAAATTACTGCAACATCTGCTCGCATTAAAATGGCGATGACGTTTGCAATGGAAATGCGTGCAATTTGCCACATTCACTTGCTGTGAATTGTATTTTGTTGTTGTTGTTGTTGCTATTGCAACTCTTGACTTGAAATAAAATAATAAATAAATATCTATAAAATAGATAAATAACAAGCCACAACGTTTGCTATCGTCGACGTTGTCTTCGTTGAGCGTCGTCGTCATCATCATCATCATCAGCCGATGCTGTCAATAGCAATTGACACAATTGCGCATCAAGCTTGCCAGCAATCTTCTCAGCCTCAAGCAAAACCCAACAATGTTTGACAATCTAATGGATGACTCTTTGGCTAAACGGACGAAACGAGTAGCCAAGCCAAACAGGCAGACAGACAGACTGATCTAGCTGAGGCGCCGTATGCGCATTGCAATGAAGGCAGTCAGGCTGGCCGGCAGTCAGCTCAGCACAAGTGTATCCTCGTCGCTTAGTTGGCAGTTGGTTGATGTTGATGTTGTCGCAAATGTTGATGACGAAGTGGCATCAACATCATCATCATCATCATCATTGCGACACTTTGGTGCTAATAATTTTTATGACAATTGCTGTTGCAACAACAACAACAACAGTGACAGCAATTGCAGTTGCTACTATTTTAGTATTTATGACATTTGCGCTTGCAATTTATGTATAAATTTTTATTATGACAAGTTTCGTTGTCTGTCAACAAGTTGATAGCAAATTGATGACATTTCTTTTTTTTTATTCTTTTTAAGAATTTTTATTACTGATGACTTAATTTTAGTTCAACATTGATTGAGCGCGCAGCACATAAAAAAAAGAGAAGAGTGTAGGATTTTTTTTTTTTTACTTCAAATGTCTCTATTTCCCCATTTCTAATTCCTCCAACATCCCTACCTCGGATAGTTAGTTTTACTATTTTTTTTTAAATCCATGAAAGTAAAAAAAACACAAAAATTTAGTGACATTTTTTTTGAATTTTTTACCCGAGGTAGGGACGACAGCGACGTCTTGCCCGAGAATAACTGCGTTTTCCTTTTTTACCGGACACTACAAGGATTGGAATCATGCCAACCATGACCCCACTTTTTTTTTTTAACCTTCACTTCCCGACTTCATAATACGATTATTTCTTTTTGGGACAATTTTTTTATATTATTTAAATATCAATAAATATTTTGTAAAAATCTGTATACTCATGTTTTTATAATTTTTTTTTTTTTAACGTGAGATGAAAAGCGACTAAAATTGAGGCTTCTACACTAGAATACCCCCACTTAAAGTGTTAAAATTAAACTGCAGAAAAATAAACAAAGGACTTTTTATGCAAAAATAAAAAAAAAAAACTTTCAACTTTCTACATAATGAAAAATGCATTGAAGTTAATATTTTAAAAAGTGTTTTTTAACAAGCAACGCCTCAAACGAATTATTGTACGCCGTAAAATAAATATTTGGCTTTTTTTCGCTCATGGAATGCTTTGCCTTTGCACGTATGAGACGTATAAATGGCAGGCAAAAATGTCTAAGTTGCTCTGTTGCCACTGGTGACGATGCCAGCCAGCCAGCCAGCCAATGAGCCAACCACTGTACTGTCACTGCCAGCGTTGTTGCGGCTGCTGCTTCCGCGTCTATTGCTGCTGCTGGTTTGGCACATTCGAACATTATGTGCTGCAAAACTCATGTCAAGTGCGCTTGCAAAGAAAAATCGACATTTTGATGCTTTGATCAAATGATTTATAGCCACAATTTTTATGCCACAAACGAACATTGAACGAAACTGTCTGTCTTTCTGTCTGTCTTTCCATCCATCCATCTGTCTTTTTGTCTCTCTGACTGGCTCTGAATGACTACAACGCTTATTGCTATTGACGACTGAAGATGTTCGCTGCTGCTGACGCCGACGGCCGCCAGTGTCCGCCATGACAGCAGCTAACGGGTCATGCTCGTGGCGCTGCTGGTGTGCGCTAACAGTATTATACGAAAATTCTTGGCATATGTTAAATGCATTTGCAACAACAATAACAACTTGATTTGACAATGTTAGTCTCGTCTTCTAAAACGAACAAGTTTCGCGCTTAAGTCTTTTGTTTTTCTATGTGTGCTCTCTGAACATGTTTTTTACAAGCAAATGAAGCAAAAGCAAAAGCAAGCATTGAAATTGAAATGCTTTTTAATTAGTCACAAGCGAAAAATAAAAAAATTTCACTTTTCAATTGTCTGAAAAAAAAACAAGAAAAACGAAAAATATAAAAAAAAATGTAGGAAAAACATTTTCCCACCAATAAGAAGCACAGCTTAAACAAAGAAAGTCTAAGTCAGCAAAAAAATACTAAGAAATACAAAAAAGAAGCGTCTACAATAAGAGAAATAAAATCGCGTAATCTAAGCTTTGCTGAGCCAGCGATAATTATCATTAAACTGTGTGCAGTCGATGAACTAAATTGCCTGCAAGAAGTTGGCCAAAAACAACAAACAAACCAACAAACAAACTAAAAGACACAACAGCAAATATTCTAGGCTGCCTACACTGAGCGAAATATCAACTAAAGAAGCTAATTGATGAAATTTTTTGTTTGTATTTACAATTGAGCGCAACCAAGTTCGCTTTTCTTCGACTTTCAGTTCGTCGTTGTGTTGAGTTAAGTTGACCCTAATGCCAAAACGTTATCAGTTGCAACAAATCTCAACTGAATTGCAACTGGCAAACTACTTAAATGCCCCTTTAAAGAGTTCAAACAAACAAACAAACAGCAGCCAACAAAACCAACATTGACGACGGACAGACGTACGGAGGGACAGACAGAGAGACAGAAACACTTAACGTGTTAGATTTTTACTTTGTTTTTAATTTTTATGTGGCTTCGAACTTTCAGCTTGCGAAAGTTGTCGTTGTTGTTGTTATTGTTGTTGTCGTCGGAAAACGCGCAATGAGCAAAACACTTAAATAGGAAAAAAGGGAGCGCATTAAATGCGATTTTCAATGTTTGTTTAACTTTTGTTGACGTAATTTTCTCGACGACAACAACGATGGCTTCTTGACTTGTTGTTGCTGTTGTTGTTGTGGAGTAATTGATGCTGTTTTAGTGTTGCACAGATAAGCATCAGTTTAAAAGCGCGTACTAATGAGAGTATCAAGTATGTACGAGGTTCTTGTATAATAAAGCAAAAATAAAAAAATTTTATAAATAAACTTTTTAAAATAACTTGAATAATTATTAAATATAAGCCTTACTCTGCTGTTAGTTTGCGCGCAGTCTTATAACTAATTGCGTTCCAAACAAGCCCTCATCCTTTATAGTAACAGTACACAAAAGGGTTTTTCTGCTATCAAAACCTGTTGGCTGTAAAGGTTTGCATAACATAGCAATTTCTGTACAGCTATAAGTGCTGTTAAGCTACGTTTGCTAAATGTTAAACGCAATGCTATAAAATGTTAGCACAATGTTCATTAACAGTAGAAGCCCTAAAATGACTGTTAGCCTTAACAGTGTGCGCTGTTACAGTGCTGTTAGACAGGCGAAGGCGGCATGAGGCTTTACAGCGTCAAATTCAGCTATGATGTATAACGTTGGCATATGACTTACACCTTGTGGTTAGGCCAATGGGCACATTAACTGTCGCAAGAACTTTCCCAGGCTCAAAAACAGGTGCCCTGAAGACATTCTCTAATACAATACAACCGTAAGCGCATATGAAAAGTTGTTGCACTACGATGAGTCGACACGCTTGTCGTACGCAACCACAACAAACGCCGCCAATAGCCAATAGCCAACAACAATAACCATAAAGCATCATAAATTAACTGTAAAAATCTAATCTTGCAATTTTAATCGATTTATGTCGCGCAGCATGAATTATTATTAAAAGAAGTTCGAACCAAGCGCGCAAGTAAGCAGAAGGATACTCTCTCATATTGAGTTGCTTTTTTTGTTTCAATGTGCCTTTGCCACAAGTTAGTCAAGTCAGCGTACGCGTGCGACTCTATCGACATGGCTTATAAACTTTACAATGCACAGAGTACAGAGCGCGCTACATCGTCATCGTCATCGACAATAGACCCAAAAGATGCAATAGCGCCAAAAAAAAAGAGAAACAACTACAAAATCAAAACATTATTAAGGCCAAAGGCTTTCGTTCTGCATGTGCCCCAAGCGTTATGCAAGCATCGAAGCAAAGAACAACAATTTCAACGCCAACACCAAAGGTCCAGCGCATCGAAGGCAGGCAGGCAGGCAGGCAAAGCAACACAAAGTAAAAAAAAATTAACTATTCTTTTTTTTTTTTGTTTTTACAACGTTATGAATGTTATGAGAGGCCGAAGTGCGCTGATAGAATCATAGACACATATGCCACATGTGTGCAAATGCCACAACAACACAACAAAGCACACTGAGGCCAGACTCAGGTGCATTGGCTGGCTGGCGGACAGACAAACAGACAGACAGACAACATGAATTGCCTGCAATATTTGCACTATAAACTTTTGAACCTTTATTGTAGGCATGCATGTATATGTGTGTGTGTGTGTGTGTGTGTGTGTGTGTGTGTGTGTGTGTGTGTGTGTGTGTGTGTGTGTGTGTGTGTGTGTGTGTGTGTGTGGACAGACATTTGAAATTGCATTGCGGCCAAAAGAATTTTCATAGTTAATGTTGTAGGTGTTTGCACAATTTAATTACATTTTTTTTGGCTTGTTTTTTTGCAACGCAAATTATGAATTTGGCGTTAAATGAGTTTTCAGAACGATATTATTGAAGTATAGAAACTTTTTACGTAGCTCAACATTAAAAAAAAGCAATGAAAATTACAAAACTTCAATAAAAAAGAATTAAAGAAGCAAAAAAACATTGAAAAAAATAAATAAAAATCCAAAATCACGACTATCAGCAGCAAATATCGATACAAGGGCGTGTGTAAATTGATACTTAGCATTGGTGAAGATGCACATGCTGCTCTTGCTGTTGGTAGTGGTGGTGGTGGTGGAGGAGACAAGAACAACGACGACGACGACGACAAGCTCAAATAAATAAAAACAATCACACACGCCACAAAACTAAAGTTAAGCAAGCACAAGAACGCATGATATCGAGTGCAGAGGAGCAACAACAACAACAGCAGCAACAACAGCAACAATACAATGCGGCAGCACAACAACAACGCAAAAGTTCAACATCATTTAGCACCGTGCGATTCGATTCGATATGCCACAACAGGCCAAGCAAAGCAAAGCCAACAACAGCAGCAAGCAACAACAATCGCCGCAGTTGACAACTGCAACACAATTTTTGTCGCTTGTAAGGCCAACTTCTGCCCGCGCAGCACATGTCTTTAGTTCCGTGCCGTTTGGTTAAGTTTTTGGCGAACGAGTGCTCGAATTTCTGCACGTGATAAAAAAATAAACGAAAATAAATAAAAAATCGTGCGTTCGCAAAAAGCAAAACGAAAGTACAAAAACAAAACAAAGTCAAAAGCAAAAAAAAAAAATATATATATATATAAAACTCTTGAACAAATGTACAAACAGACAGACAGACAGACGTGTATTTGGGCGACAGTCGAATGAGTAGCGTTAAATATTGGTAATGATACAAGCGAATCACTTTTACACAAAAACAACAACAACAACAACAACAACAGCAGCAAAAGCGATAAATTGGCTGCTCTTGTTGTTGTCGTCTAGTTGGCCTATACTAAACGGTAGCTGCAACAATCTGCATGGCCTCACAATCAACCGAAGGTAATTCAACCAACAGCAGCAGCAGCAGCAATAGTAGCAACAGCAACAGCAACAGACAGTAGCAATAGCTGACGACATGTTCTCTGTTCTCTAGTTGTAATTACTGCACATGCAGGCCAAAGTGTCGAGACAAGCGAGCGCATTAAATTACATAGCAGTGCAGCTACATTACATTACATTAAGCTTATGTTAAGTTTGTGCTATGAAAAACTAAAGACTTAAGCAACGAACTTGAGCCAAAGCTGTGTGTGATTCATAAAAATATTTAAATTCTTTAATGAAATCATCAGAAAATAAAATTTAAGATGAGTTGCCAAGCATCAGAGTCATAAAAAAGACTTTCCTCGGCTATAAAGCATAAATAATACACTACAACTATCAATTAAATAATTGAATCATGGAAAAAAACATCAAAATATCTCTTTGATTATTTGTAGTGCCCCAAGAACTTGTATCTGTCAATACGTTTCAAGCTAAAAAAGTAATTTTAAACACTCTTTGAATGTATGAAGTGTAACACACACACACACACACACACACATACACAACTGCTTTAAATGCCACTTAACAAATGACTATTTGTTTATTTAATTACAATTGTTTGGTCATTGTTACCAAATATCCACACTTAAAGGCAGGCATCGAGTTGTACGCAACACGTATGCTTTATTATTGTTCTATAGTACACCCGCTACTACTTGAATATTGTGTGTGAAGCTGGATAAAGCCGCCAAGAAGACTACGCGGCAGCATGTCGTGAATTGACAGGTTTTGTCTTCGATTCAAAAAGATACTTGTCGCACACAGATACATATAGGTAAGTGCGTGCGTCAAAGCGCCAAAAACTAGACACTTGATAATTATAATAGCCAAAGAACTCTATGAGATCGTTTTTTCAGTGCTGCTGCTGCTGCTGCTGAGTAATGGCGTAAGTCACATGAAACTAACCAAAACAGAAGAAACAAAAAAAAAACTGAACAACAAAAACAATTTAAGCCTTTAGGCAGTCAGCATTTAGAGCAATTTCTGTTTCACTTTTGGAGCACAAGCAACACTTGAGAAACGCCATCGACAATCGATGGCAGTTGAATGCTGATCGCTCTGATCGTTGATCGCTTTCGTGCAGATCAAAGGCATATTTTTGGCGCTTGAGTGTGTGAGTGTGGAAAAAAACAACAAATGAGACAGAAATCGTATTGAGTTGTTATATTTCTTGAGATCTGATTTCGAGTACGCGCGTTACAAATTATGTTGCGCACTTTAGTGGCGCGCACAATAGCAATTAACAGACGGACAAACGACTTGACTCAACTGGACTGAACTGAACTGCCATACATGTATGTATGTATTTGTATATGGCATATATGAAGCAACAGAATGACCAAGACTTGTCTACAAAAGCACAAAGCACTGACAAATTGAAATGTTGTTGCTTTGCTCTGCTTCAAGAAGAAAAAATACAATTTATTCAAAAGTGTTTAAAAAAAAACTACGACCGATAAATGTTTATTTAATAATGAGCCGTGAGCCATCAAAGAATGAATAAAAAAAATAAAAAAATGATGAAAAAAAGTAGAAAAAAAAGTAAAAATAATACAAAGAATCTTTTTATGATTTTTTTTTTTGTTTGTTATCAACATTTACATCAGAGCGACGAGCGCGTTGAGCTGTCAAAAAATGAGCTAAGCAGAAATATGTTCATCTGTCCGTCCCTTTGTTTATTTGTCTGCCTTCTATACGATACAAAGCGCAACTAACTGTCAATGACTTCAACTCCTTCTTGACAAATTGGATTTCGAAACAGGTTGGCAATGCTTAGAAGCAGTGAAAAAAAAAGCGTGTACAACTTGGCCGCTTTTGTGGCAATACAAAAGCACGACTTGACTTGAGAAGAGCATAAAATAAAGATACTTTGGCTACCAGATTTGGTTTTTTCTATGTATCTGTTTATTCTATTAAAAGTGGCAAGAGAATCATAAAAAAAAAAGCACAACACAAAACACCCACAAAAACAACAACAACAAGTAGAAAAATTTACTTTGTTAAGAATCTTGATAGACATGAGGAGATAGGCGGGCCTATCTATGACAGTCAGTCAGTCAGTCAGTCAGTCACGAGGCTGCTGATTTAGGCCTAACCGCCTGCCCCTTCCTCTCTCCATTGACCACGCTTGACATAAACAAAAGAGGTGTTAAAAATTCTACATTTTATGCTTTTAGTTTCTTTTTCTTTTACTCATCATTAAATGTTTTTGTTTTCACGGTTGGTGTAACCATTTTGTTAATTCTTCGTCTATGTTATTGTTGTTGTTGATGATGAACATTTACGATATGAAAAATTGTTGTTTCAATTGTTTGACAAGCGATTCGTACAAATCAAAGCAACAACAACAACAACCATTTCAATCGGGTTATGATGTGTAGCGCGTCGTCGTCGTCGTCATCGTCAGCGCTTAACCCAAGTCGTCTCAGCTCATCCCGTCTCGTCTCTGTTCGTCAGTCTACGCATGTGCTTTGCCCGCTTTGCGTTTTTATTTGATTAATAGCGCAACAATTGATATGTTAAGTGGTAAATTACGCTATTGTGTTACACGCAAATGGACAGATACCGCGGACAGTCGACAGACTGATGTATGGTTGGGCCAGTTGAGCAACAATGGGCGCGGTTGTTGGCGGGGGTAGGCATGTGTGAGCCAAACGGCAAATTGTCTTTCGTTGTTGTGCGCTTTTAAGGCGCCGTAAAGCGTTCGATCTTATCGCATGCCACTCAACTTGGGAGCATCCAAAAAAAAACACAAAAAAAAAAAAAATCTCTCAAAATGTGTAAAATTATTTTTATGAGCTTTATAGCAATGATGTATGCGCACGTGTGCGTGTGTGTGAGTGTGGGAGAAAGCTACAGAAATAAATATTTAAAAAAAATCACAGCTAAGTTGTTTAGACATTAATGAATGTGTGCTGCATTTGTTCTAACAAACAGTCAGAATGACAGAAGTGTAAGAGAACAAGATCAAATAATAATAAAAAAAAAAAAATCAAATTCAATTCAACAATTTTAAAGCGTTCCATTTTTCTTTATGCCAAACCCAAAATTCTCCAGACATACAGAATAAAAATAATGATACATCAGACAGCCAACAATAACAACAACAACAACAATTTTGATTCACCCACGTCACTCTTCATACCAAAAGCACGCATTGCGTGCAAGTTTTTTAATGATCATTTTTTTTTTTTTTGTTTATTTTCGCTCAACACCAAAACACATTTTTATGCGAATCAGACAAATATAACAAAGCATCGACGACAAAAAAAAGTCAACAAAAATAATAATATTAACGAATCGCGGCCATTAAGTTTTGCCACGCCATCATTAAAAGTCGCACACACACACACAAAGCACACACACACACGCAAATTACAACACAAAAGTGTCATAAAAACGATTTTTGCTCGTTTCATGGCAAGCATTTTTGCGTGATGATTACTTTGTAGCATTTTCGTGTGCTCAACTAAAATGATTTAATTTCGACAACGTGCCATGCAAATTTTATTAACCCAGAATTCACCGCTCTCCATACAATTTAATGTCGTTTCAATGAACGTACTCACACGCACACACACACAGATGGGTATAAAAAGTACAAAGCCAAACAGTATCAAATCATTTCGATATCAAAGCAATATGTATATGAGTGTAAGTGTGTTTGTGTTTAAAGAAGAACAATAAAAAAATGCACATTAATCAACAAATTGATTTGTTGACTTGATTGAAAATGAATAACGTCTTTTGTGGGTGACATTCAATGTTGAATACTAATTCAGTTAAGTTGCTATTGAGAGGCTGACGATGATGATGATGATTGTATGTATGTAAGTAAACAAGCAAAAGCAAGCAAGCTTGATGAATGCGATAAGCTTTTTGGCATGAAACAAATGAACTTCAGTTCAACACACACACACTCACACATTTACTACAAATAAAACAATAATAAAAGTAACTTATTTAAAAAGAAAAAAAGAGTAAAAAATTCTGCAAAAAAAAAAAAAATAAGCAATAATGTAAAAGGCAAAAAAAAAATGTGGCAAAATCTAAAAACACACATCGAGCATCATAAATTAAACTGAAAGAGAGAGAGCAAAAGCAAAGCAAATGTTGGAATGTTGTTGGTTGCATTTAATAAACGATGTTTGCAGCAGCGATCGTTGATATATGATTTCATATATCATTGACGCGCGCGCGAGAACGCCAGTCGAGAGACAGGCAGGACAACAGTTCAGCTTCAGCAGCGCAGACAGTCAACCAAAGCCAAAGACGGACCAGCGGACAGACCAAGGCAGCAGCATAAAATCAGTGGCCGTGTGGCGCGTAATGGCGTTGAATAACCAAACACACACACACACACACATACACTCATACAGCAGCAAAACGTTGCCAAAGTCATCAAGTCAACTCAAGTCAAGTCCTTCTACTCGCTTCGCTCTTGCACTCGCAGCTTGTTCAGTATGCGCAGGCGTGCAGCATTTAGTTCAGCTTGTTGCGTTTTTGATAACATTTCATTGTTTGTCTGCGTTCGATCTTTGTTGGTTTTTTATTGATGTGCCTCATGATGTGTCGAACGACGAAATACACGCACACGAAAAAAAGTATCCTTTTACGTTGTGGCATTTCACGAGTGCCCAAATTTAGTCAAACTCATAGCAGCCAAAGCGCAAAGGAGCGTCTGACTCTGACACAGTGTGAAAGTCAACGCATTGCATTGAAAAGTGACAGCGAGTGAGAAAGAGAAGAACTAATGTGGCAGCCAACAGCGTTCGTTGAAAATATGCAAAATATGCCAAATATTTATTTTATGCGTTGAGTAAAATCAACAAAAAATACAACAACAACAATAACAAACAAAAGACAATTGATTGCGAGTGTGAAAGTTGCTTTAAATATCGATTGCAAGTATTGATAATTAATGCAAGCTGCTGTGCTGCTTCTTCTACTTGTACAGCAGCAGCAGCAGTAGCAACAGCAGTACTGCTCTGCAGTAACAACAAAACCGACTCTACAAGCAAGCAATAACAAAAACCTTATTTATTTTGACACAAAATCAGACCATTTACGTCGACGACTCACGCGACACATTTATCATCATCAATAACAACAACAACAACAATAACGTTGAATAAGAAATGACAAGAACATAAAAGCAGAGTAGAGTTGAATCATTTAGAATGGCTGAGTAACAAAAAAAAAAAGTTGACAATTCTTGTTAAAATATTGCCAGACAAATATGCCAACAACATTCGTCGAACAGTGAGGAGCGTCAAGCACCTGGTTCACAGCCACTCACTCACTCACTCAGTCAGTCAGTCAGTCACTCTGTCACTGTTGTCAGCTTATACATATGTCTGCTGTTGCTGATGCTTTTGCTCCGCTTTAATAATGCATGCACACCCGCTGTGCGAAAAGTCAAGCTTGTAGTCCGTTTTTAGTCCAACTAAAAAGTAACTTTTGTGACAATCTTCCACTTGCAAACAACAACAACTACAACACAACAACAACTCAGTTGTCAAAGCGTCTGTGTCTGTGTTAAAGACAATGTGGCGCATTATTTGGCGTAAATTACTGCGCATCGAACTCACCTCCTTCACCACAGACACACACCACTCACACCCGAAACAATTGAGTTGCAGCACTGCGCTTTGTATTGCGCGTTTAGTAAAAGCGCAACTCGTTCAACTTGAAAAATCGCTTAAATTAAATTGTTCAACAAATTACAAAAAATATTCCAAGTGAAAATTCCACAGCACATCGCACATCATCATCGGCTGATCAATCGAAATGAAATAATTATGCTTTATTTTTTTTTTTCTCTTTAACTCTTTTTTTTTATGTGTAAATTGATATGAGCAACTTACGCGAAAGCATTTCGAAAATATTAACAACAAAAGTTGCAACCGGCACGGCAAGAAAAAGCGTCGCAAGTAAAAGTGGCAAACAAATCAAATTGTAAAATTGTTTAGCAATAAAAAAGAGATGCAAATTAAAATGTAGAAATTATTGGAAAAACCAAAGAAAATGTTATAAAAAAATATCATAAAAATCAAACAATTGCTCATTTTTTACAGTGTACAATCAACTCTAATTATGTCCAATTTAAAAAGGGTTAATTAAGGCACAAAAATACAAAATTTCTGACGTTATTAATATGCGTTTATATGACATTCACAGCACAGCAGAGCACAACAGATCGATCCTACGTTGATTGAGGCTGCAAAAAAGTTGCACAAAAATATTTGTGAAAAATAATTGCATGCAGCATTTGTCATAACACCAGATATGGACATGCAATGAACGACTGAACAAACCAGACAACGATCGATCGCCAACAGAAATGGCAACAGAAATTCTTTATCAAAATGTTGTGAATTTAATTTTTTTTTTTTTTTCAAAAATGAAATCATAAATGATGCGCGGACAATCAAGCGCAAGGACAAAATCGCAACGCAGACAGGCGTGCTATAATTACACCTCCGGCCGGCCGCTGTAGCAGCAAAGGCAACGAGTCTCATGTTTTGGGTCCCTCTTGACGTATGATTGACCAGGAATTCAGAGCATTGTGTCATATTTAATACAGAAATTTTAATTAAACATAATTTATAAAAGTTGCACGTTTGCAATGTGGCAATCATTTCGCTTTTTTTGTCACAATAACAACAACGACAAAGGACAATGAGTGCAGAGGCAAGCTCGCTCCCAAGACAATGAAACATTTTGTTGTTGGCTATCATTGACATTGCATGTATCATGGCAAACAACGAATAAAGTAATTTACAGAATTTTGTGCATTTACGCCTTTTGACTTGAGGAGAAGGACCTATGCCATGCATAACCTTGAAAATGTACATTAAAGAAGTGGAAGAGCAACGTTTTCTAATGAGTTGAACGCAAAAAAAAATATATAAAAAACAAGAGTCAAAAATATGCGAAAATACGAAATTGTTAGTTTGCCAATTGACAACAATCAAAACATACGCCACGGGACGTCCAAGTTGAGCGTCACGTATCGAACAAACACACTCTCACACACACATGAGCACATGGCAAAAGTGTCCCCATTAACGCAGCGGGTTGTCAGTGTCAACAACAGTGACGTCGTTGCATGACATGGAGGAGACTTCAGGAAAAGTGAATTTAACTTTAAGCCGTTTATGCTTTAAGTCGTTGAAATTTGTTTGCCTCATTTACTATATTATTATTATTATTATTAAATTTAATTAACTTATCAAAGCTCATAATCATTGTCAATTATGAAAAAAGAAAAATAAAAATTGTTTTAGTGGTCAGTTGAACACGTTGCGCGTTTAATGACAATCAATATTAACTGATAAAGTTTCGGTAACAAGTTATTGCATTTAATTTTGTTGACAAACATACAACAGCATTGACTGCTTGTCTTTGAATTCAAGTCCTCTGAGCTCATATGTATGTAAGTCTGTCTTAAAAAGTGTCTGCAAGTCTGTCGCCACAATCGCCCCTAACGTTTACTCCTCCCAACATGATGTTGATCGCAACGCAACTCAACTCAAGGCAAGGCAAACGCATAAGGCGACTTTTTTAGTATCTGTTTTATGTCAGCATTAAATTTACTAATTTATTTCCTTGGAGAATTATTGCCGTGCAACGAACGTTACTGTTGAAAGCAATAGCCTAGTTGCCAGCTAATAGCGTTAGGCGTTTACGACTGCGCTAGTCGCTACATTCACATATTTATAACTAACAATATAAAATATTTCATATGAAACTCACCTGTAACATTCAGTTGATTATAGATAAAAGTCGCATTTAACACGAAGTCAGTATTCTCCATTTGCAGACCTTTATATGTGTTAACTCCATCACTGTAAAATATTAACAAATGCAAAAAAAAATCATTTTTCAAATGTTAAGAAATGCTTTTCAATATTAAACTCACATTTCTTCTTCTTCTTTAAAACATATGGCACTCCTTGCATACAAGTGCCAACAACAAAGACGATAAGAGCGTAAGCTATCGATTTCTAGAACAGTCCACCGAAATTAATGCACTTCCAGCGAAGGTAAATCTGCATGCCTATAAATATTAGTTAAACAAATAAAAAACATATTAAATTATAGCAGTAACACATATGTTTATATCTAATAATTAAAAATAAACAAGTGAATTATTTGTAAAAAAAAACTAAACGCAATTTATGTTCTTACTTCAACATAACTGTTTCAAAACTAAACGAGCAGGTGTCGAAAACGAAGAGAGCGCCGGCGATCAAACACAACAACAACACACTAACAAAGTCACAGCAAAGAGGAACGAGTGATAACAAATGGGAGCACCATTTTTTTTTTTTTTTGGCAAGCCGCCTTATATTCGTAAATTTTAATTAGTTTTTTTTTGCACTAATAACGAAACACGAATTATATTATGTATTATAAAATTAAACACGCACTTTATTTACTACACTTTAATTTTAAACACAACTTTAAACGCACAAAATTAACACAAATTTGCATAAGCCAAAAAACCGCGTGGTATCTGCTCCAATTTGCAAGTGTAAATGCAAACCGATAACAATCGAAAGCACTCGTGTCAATGTCATGTGTATCGATATTTGAACAGTGCCATATGATTGCTTCATTGTGAATAGGCCTTGTGCAAGTTTAGTAGTGTAACGGAAAAATAATAAACAAATGTGCATTTGTACGTTAAAATTGACTACGATTTTGAGTTGATGCTGTTGTGTTGTATGTGCATGTGTGCCACTTGTTGCAAGGAATTGACTTGTGTTGATCACAAGTTCAGTCCAGTGTCATGTACATTATGGCTGCTGCGTTGGCCGCCGGTATTTAACTTGTTAGATTGCAAGCAATTAATGATAGCTTATTAGCATGAGACCGCATTGAACTCAACTCATTTACCGAGTTGGTTGGACTCATTCGGATCACTGCAGCCTGACAACAACGGCAACAACTACGATAACGGCAAATGCCTCCAACGGCGTCTGCATTTGGCTATCAACCTAACCATCGATCGATCGCTCGCTCGCTCGTTTGGCCGCTCGATCACAGGTGAGATAAGCGTCGCCGAGCTCCAAATGAGTTTTCACCAGCAACACAGGTCTGCTCAACTGTGCAATTAATTTGTATTTGGGAATTTGCGTTTTTATTTCACATTTTCAAGTTGACATTTCGGTCGTATAATTCTTGTTTATTTTCTCAACACAGACATTTGACGATGTCGACAAGGATTGCTGCGCTCAGCAAGGCTGCAGACTGCTGGGTTGGCAGGTTGGTTGGTTGCTTGGAAATGAGGTCCGCGCTTAGTACGACCGTACAGGCCACCAGTTTAGTACCAATTAATTGTAACGAAACTTTTATGTTCTGTTAACAAGCAACTGATGAGCTCTTAAATGTGAATCTCAGCGCTTGACAGCGACTACTGCACTGCACTGGCACTGGCAACCACCAACAAAGCGTTGTTGCATTTAACAATTTTCAGCCGCAAATCTTGTAATGGCATACAAAGTCACCAACATCACCAACAACACCAAGCCAGCTAATCTCATGTTACACTACACACACGCACACAAAGAAAATCGTCTAGGACGGTTTGTACAAATCCTCGCACATTCATCGCATCTCCCATCGCATGATAGCGCACTGCACTACACCTATGTCTGTATGACTGTTGCACAAACTAATGGCCTACGCTCGGGTGAAAATGTTATTATAAATTGCCTCTGTGGTGGGTGTATCTAAATCGTGGGAAACTGCTGCCTTCAAATGACCGACTGGCATTGCATGTGCCACAACAACACTAACAACAACAAGCCGCAGCAGCAGCAGCGGCGTTGAGGTGAGCTCATGAAGATTGGCGCTGTTTAATAATTGTGGCAAAGTCTAAAGAAATGAACTTTTTCCTATTTTATTGTAGACTCATACACAGCAAAATCACAAACGCTACACTGACCAGAGTCTGCGGTCTCATCTCTCTCGCGCTCGCGTTGTACGAATCAAAACGCGCTTTCACGCCCTCTATTGCGACCCTAGCCGTGCAATGGCTTGGCCGCAGGCAGGCAGGCAGGCAAGCAAGTCAGCGTTGCGCATGCGTGGCATGGAGCTGTAACAAAGCCGTGCAGGGCAAAACTGACAACACATGTATGAGCTTTTTGTGCGCGCACATGTGTCAGCTCGTTGGCCTTTGATCACCTTCATTTAATTTGCTCTCCTACGTTTATAATGCGCACATTCGCGCTGTGTGTGTGTTATAGTTAAGAAAGCGGGCAAGTTTTTCACACGACCGACAGTCGCGGAGTTGGCCGCAAGTCAACGTACAAAAATGGTAACTGGATTGCACACATGAGCAGCGCAGGGCATCATTCTACATACATACATTTCAAATAAACCGAATTATTATTGTTAGGAAAATATTTTCATTCAGTTTAGCGCATGCATGCATTGCCTAACCTCAGATTGACCTCGCCTGTTGACCTGTGTGGCTTTGTTTTTGTTGTTATTGTTGTTGTTGTCTATGCCAGCAGCATTGCAGCACTCAAATAAAATCATATCACCAGCAGCAAATCTATGGAGTATTATGATTTGAGCGAATAGCGAATAAAAAATATCGTCGACGTTAAACAATATCTGTAAAAATAAAAACGCCCAATGCGCCGCTGAAGATGCTCGGTTGAGCGCATTGTTCGACGTTGCGGTCACCAACAACAATAACAACAACAACACGGCACAAAAGGCAGCGAGGGCAGCGGCTCGAAGCCTCGAGGCGACATTAGCAAACAAACCGATGCAAAGCAAAGGAAAGCAATGAACGACAACCAAAAATTCTCGTTTAAAAGCAAAGTCATCGTGCATGTGGTCCAGTTAAATCAAATAAAAAACGAGCTCAATGCTAAGCGCACCTCAAATCTCGCATTGCTTGGCAGCGGAACGTTGAAGCGTCGTAGAAAGCTGGCGAGCGAGCGAGCGAGCGTTCGAACAAGGAGCAGTTGAGAAATCACGACTTACAAAATGTTTTACATAAAAATCTTTAGCTACTAGACTAGGAAGTGGCTGTTTGTTGTTGTCGTTGTTATTATTGTTGTTGTTGTTGGATATGTTTGTCTGTTTTAATGTTTGTAATGTTGAGGGAAATCTAAACAACAACAACAACAACAATAAAAACAACGAAATATTCATCGACATTTAACATTTGTCGACAATCGATCTCTCATTCATGTGTGCCCCCGAGCTGCGCATTCGGTTGTGGCAGCCAACTTGCTGCGGTTTTGGTTATTTGTTATAATTCCTATGCGCTTAGAAATGTTGGTGAAATGTTGCATTTCTTTGGCTTTTTTAGCTTTTCTGGGTGGGTTGTTTAACTTCGCTTCACTTCATCATCGCACACACAAGTTCAACTCATATGAAATGGCATTGTTGGATTTGTCTTTTTTTTTTTTGTATTTTATTTTATTTTCTACTTTTAAGATTTGTTGGTGGAAATTGTATTTCGCAAAAGAAATTGGAAAATGCCGCCTAATATGTACTTTCGAATTTTCGGCGTGTTGATAGGAAAATGCACTTGAAGAAATTACTGATATCATATGATTTTTTTTTTTTACGATATATAATAGATGGTTGTATATGATTATTTTGTATATTTTCTGGATGATCATCAAATGACATTGGCATGGCAAAAATCTCATATCTAATTGTTAGGAAACTCAGAGAAAAGAAGAAATTCAGGAATTGGTTTTATATAAATGTCTAAAGAAACGAATCCATATTCTGTGTCCCATTTTTAACAATATTTTATCACCTTAGTGGCCACCCTTAGTACATGCCAAGATCCCCTTCACCCTCTCTAGTTGTAATAAGTCATAAATGTTGTTTAAAATCATATTTAAATAACATATGTATATCTGGAGAAGAAGCTCGAAATTTCAATAAAGGATTTTATTATAAAACCTAAACTTCCTGAGAACCTGAGAACAAGCATGATATTTTGAAGACCCCTTCCCCCTAAACAACTCACATAGTATGGATACATCCCCAAAAGCTCTAAGATTTGGAATAATATGACACAAAAAATATAATTGAAAGAAAAATCTGACGAAAGCTTAGATAAAAGATTTTTGAAAGATTTCTCAAATTGTTGTATAAATCTAATATATGAAATTTTCATAACTTAAATATAAAACTAAATAAAAATAGATAAATTTTCCCAAGTGTAAGCTGATCGACAAAAAAAATTCATTCAAAGTTTTCTTTCTTTTTAGGTTTTTTTTTTCTGTGAGTTGGTCTGCACCTAAACTGCGCTAATTCCCATGGCAAAATACAACAACAACAATGGGGGCAACAAAATGCGATGAGAAGACGACCACAGAGCCACAGCTACAACAACAACGGGCCATAACAAACATAAACATCAACAGTAACAAAAGATGCGAGCAAGCGACTGAGCAAGCAAGCGAGCGAGGGGCAAATCTTTAATTCAGTATCAGCGATGATCGTGCCGTACTTATAACAGTTAAAGGTCATTGTGTGCAATATAAAACGCCACAAAAACAATGCCGAGTCAAGCGAAATTCAATGGCCTAAAGCGAAAATTGAAATACACAGTGAGAAATTTAGTTTTCTTTTTTTTCATATTTAATAAAAGTTGACTTACCTTCATTGCTATGGCTGTTTAATATTTTTGAAAAACATCAAAAATATTATTATTTATCTGTAACTGTAAAGATAGAGAAAAGTTAATTATTGCATATATTAAACAATTATAATTAAATATATAAAATGAAATATATTTTTGCACAGTGCGCATTAAAAATTGTTCTCGTTTAATGCACCTTATGGTCTCGCTCTCTCTCTCTTTCTCGCCGCCTGCCGCTTTGCACTTATCATTTACGAGCACAAGTAAGTATTTGCTACTCTCGCCAATTGAGTTTCTTCCACCCACACACAAATAATATCTGGCATGGCTTTTTGCGCTATCAGCGAGCAAACTAAGAGGAAAAAAAAAAAAACTAAAGCGCAACGAAGCTGTGCTGAGGTTGAGCAAGTTGTGGCGTTGAAGAAGAGGAAGAGGAGCGCACAGAGACGCAGATCGAAACGCAGTGACTGATAGTCGAAGCAAGTAAGCAAGCAAACTGAGACTTGCAAGCAGATTGTGGATTATTGTTGTTGTTGTTGTTACAACTAAAGTTGGCTGACAACCTAAGGGCGTTTTGATCGAACTTGTTTAAAATTTTGATTGTTACGCTCTCGTTGAATTGCTATTGCTGTTGTTGTTGTTGTTGTAGTTACACCCCAAATTTTGTTGTAGCATTTTTTTTCGATTTATTTTTGTTTTTTCTTTTATTGTTTTGGCATAAAAAATCAGATCATCAAATGCATTTCAAATATACAAATCGTTTTTCAATTGTCTTCACGCCGACAAATCGTCTCGACTCGACTCACAAATGACTAAGCGCGCAAGAGAAAGGAAGCGTCACTAAAAAGCAACAAACAATGGCCTGACTAACGGCGACTGAAAGCAAATAAGCTTTTAATGATGCTCGATGATATTCTTTTTGGCAGCTTCAGAAGACAACAAGAGGCCAAATGGTTGCGAGCTGCTTGAGTAGCGCCCTTGCCCAGAGTCTCATCCGAGTGACTGACCATTGTTCGGCATTGCGGTGAGTTTGCAACCGCTGCTGTTGCCAGCGAGGTCAAAGGCAAATCAATGCGGGTCGCGCCCATTGTAGCTCTCTGACTGTGTCTGTGTCGATTGCTTTGCGATTTAACAGCGATTGCAATTTATTTCGGCTCATAATCATGACTTTTCATTGGCAAAAAACACACTCACACACACACACAGAAAAAAGCAAAGCAAATTGTAGTGGGAAAGCAGTCAATACAGTCGCCGCCGCCGTCATCAACACGAAACTACTCCAGTTTGAAAACCGCATCAACACAAATCAAGCTATTTATGGCCATGTGTGACGCATTTTAATGAGAGTCGAGGCTTGAGTTGCCACCCAAGTGGTTCCTGAACGACATAAATTTTGCGCAAGTGTCGTAAAAGCGCTGAGAGAGGAGCGGCAAAGCGGCAGAGAGACAGAAAGTCATCAAAAGCTTAGTTAATTTTAGTGCAAATTGCGCATAAATGATCAAAATGCACAAATGTGCGTGCGTGTGAAAGGGTTACGTTGAAATATGGCAGACGGACAGCTAGTTGAAACTTTAAATGCAAATTTAAATGCTGCCAGAACAAGTGCACAGACTCATTTAGAGAGGCTTGACTTGAGTTGAGTTGAGTTGGCTCAGCGGCCTATAAACGCCGATCAGCGATCCATTTAGTAATCAATTTCGGTATAAAGTTTATGCGTTTAGCATTTCGCAATTTGTGAATTTGTTTCCAAAGCTGAGAGACTTGTTTTTTTTTTTTTTTCATTTTTTCTGTGCAACTTGGAATCGATCGATCGACGTGGAATCGTATCGAACGCATAGACAACATTCGCCAATATGCGCCGAGTTGATATCATTTTGCGTTTGACATTTAGTGACCGTTATTCATGTGAAATTACCTGAAGATTATGTTTATATGCGCACATTATGATTACACGTTTATTATAATTTAGGAGTTTAAGAGGCACCAATGATGGTGATGACGATGAGTGTGCAATGCCGACGATGGGAAAGTTGTGATTTTGAATGTGAAGCTGAGCGGTATTTTTAACTGAAATTCGGTCGAATTATTTGACATACTTTGTGCAATGTTACACATTAAACAGCGTCATATATGTGCGTGTGTGTGTTGACTAAAACAAGTTTTTATTTATACTTTTTTTTTTGTCACTTTTTTAATTAACATTTTAATTTGAATTTATTTTTACAGTCGAGCATGCATAACAAGTAGAAAAACGGGCAAGCAAAATGTTGCTAATTGGCGAGCAAGGAGTGCGCATTTGTTGTTGGAAATGTAGACGAAAATTTGGCAGAAAATATTGAGAAAAATGTTGCTTAAATAGTTCAAGATTTTGGGTTTTTTTTCAAAGCTTTCAATAATGTTTAATAGTTGGTTTGATTGAAAGATTTTTTTCCAGATGGTTCGTTAGCTTTTATGAAGACATTTGGCATCATGAATCTGAAAATAATAATCGTTTTCATCAGTCAGCTGTAGTGGAAAAAAACTTCCGGAAAATTTTAAAAAGTATAATTTTGTAGGTATGTGTTATAAGCCAATGGGCCGGAGGGGGAATTGTTAGAGAAGAGTGAGTGTTGCAGAATTAATAAAATAATAAATGTTATCCAAGATTTTGGGGATTTTTAAAGCTTTTAATAATATTTGGTTGGTTTGATTTTAAGCCAATGAGCTTGGAAGGGTGAAATTGATAAAGAAGAGTGGGTGGTTACTCAAAATTCTTATCAAGCATGTTAATTGCTCATTTGTGACACAAGCGCAGGTAGATTCTTCATTCTCTCACATCAAAGAAGCACAAGCATGACACAAGTTCGTTGCCTAAGTCTTTTGATTTGGCTTGGCTTGTCCGCAAAGGGCGTTCTTTGATATTCAAGCGCAAATAAATGCGCACTAATTGAGCATTTAAATGCAACTTAATTGTCTTTCTAACACCTTTTTAGACAACACAAAAACAACGCCGACAACTTTTGATGTTTTGACGGTGCTTTTCATGCGGCTGTGTGTGTGTGTGAAAGAGAAAGAGACAACAATGAAATTAGCATAGAAATTGTCCCGTGAGAACATAAAATCAAATGACATGTTAGTCAAGCCGAGTCAAAGAGTTGCGCCGCATGTGTATGAGTGAGACAGCGATATGTAGTCATTGATGACGGAAGACTGGCGTCGAATTGGCGGCAGGACATGTTGCGAGAGCAACAACAACACTAAGCGAAAAGTCATTAACATGTCGTGCAACATGCGAACGTGCAACTAATTAGAAATGTAACAAAACAGACGCACACACTTGACCAACAACAACAACAATAACACTAACAACAACAACAAAGACTACAATGGAGCCTTCGGCTGTGACTTTTTGTGAATGAAAAAATCGCTTGGTCGTATATTCTAATTAGGTCTGCGCATGTTATGCATGATGATGATGATGATGATGACGTTTGCCTATTCTAGTTCTAATAAGAAATTAATAAACCATTTAAATTTGAATGCGAGGCGCCAGTCAGACGTCTTTATTGCTTCTACTTGTGGCCAGGCAGACAGACAGACAGTCAGACAAGTCATGTGCAATGCATTTTAAGTTCAATGACGGCGGAAAAAATGTCAATTTTGGTTAAAGTTTACATTCAATTTTTTTTGGCCACCAATCAAAACAGTTACACAAATCACGTTGCATTGCCATTGAGGCTTGGGTTTGAGTCTTGAGT
Organism: Phortica okadai; assembly: GCA_034638295.1. Classification (NCBI taxonomy): domain Eukaryota; kingdom Metazoa; phylum Arthropoda; class Insecta; order Diptera; family Drosophilidae; genus Phortica; species Phortica okadai. The sequence continues at coordinate 6,582,305 of CM067852.1, forward strand.
CTGAAGAGTCAATCGACACTTCAGTTTCTTGACCCTGACAGCAACGCAGCTGGTAGGGTTTGCTTGATTGATTCGTTGTTAGTTCGCTTGCCTTGCCTTTGCTTGCCTTTGCTTGACTTTTTGTTGGTCGTTTGGTTCGTCGGTTTGTTGGCTGTTGGCTCTTGGTTAATCATGCAGGAAACGCAACGCGTTTCAAATTCCAAAACGTGCAACGTCGTCGTTCATTCGCTCGTTCGCTCGTTCGTTTGCTTGCATTTTGAATAATGTGTTATGCACTTGTTGCACTTCGATTTGACTTGACTTGACTTGCATTGCATTGCATACGCTTTGCTGTTGTTGTTGTTGTTGCTGTTGTTGTACTGTTGCCAAGCACAACTCTTTAACTCTTTGTTGCTGTTGTCTTCTACAACAGCTACGCACATGATGGCCGCATCCGGTCAAGCGGCCAATTGGAATTTACATAAGCTCAAGCTTTTTGTCAGTCACTACAACGCGTCGCTTATTCTAACAACAACAACAACAATTTAAGCCGCAAGCATTGTTGTGCTGACCAGAAGTTGACGTTGAAGTCTGAAGCGACGCAACGCCCAATTCTACGCCCATCAGTAGCAGCAGCAGCCGCGGCAGAAGCATCTAACAGTCAGTCTGTCACTACCGCAAGGCTTCAGCTTCAGCATCAGTTCAGCTTCAGCTTCAACTTCAAGGTCGTAAATTGATTTTTGCTTTTGAGTTCGTCTCAAAGTCTTAATTTCGATTTAACTGCCTTTGTTTGCCGTTTGCCGTTCGCCGTTTGCTGTTCATTCTGTGCGCTGCTTTGAGCATGTGTTGCCAATTATAAATATTTTAATTTGCTGCTGTTTTTGTCGTTTTGTTGTTTGTTGTTGTTGTTCACTTTTCATTTTTCATATGCCATTAACTAACAGTAGCTTAAAATAAACACCTCAAAGCGTTTAAATCAAGTTTATTGATCATTATCGCTTTGGTTGTCTAACAAAAATCTCAGATAAATAAATAAAATAAAACAAAAATAAAATAGAAAAAAAATAAAAAATCATAATAATAAAAAAGACGCACACATATACATATATGTATGACAAAAAAACGCGTTGGTCAGAAGAAAAAAAAAATAAAGAAAAAAAAAAGATAAAGAAAAAATAGACGAAACGAAAGACTCAAGTGGTTGTTTAGAAATCGAAACGATTCGATTTGATTTGAAAATATACAGAAAAGCAGAAGACATTGTAGAAGGCGCAGAAGGTGTAGAAGAAGAAGAAGATGACTTAAAATATGCAGACACGCAACTGACAGCGCACATAAATCAGTTTGCGTTTTACTTTTGGTGATTTTTTGTGTCGCTTATTTTTTATTTATTTATATTTTATTTTTTTTTATTCTTAAAAAATTTTTGAAAACAACAAAACAGCCAAATTTCTGACAACTTGCTAACAACGCAGCGAGGAGAAGAGCCGACGGTCGATGGTTCGTGTCTTAGCTAAGTTTGCTTTTCTTCACTAATGTTGATCCTTTGCTTGATTTGCGCTTAAAATGTTGAGTCAAACTCATTTGCATTTGTGCGCTTGGGCAATACCCAGGAGCGCATCCATTGACGGCGTTTTTTCCAGCTTAACTTACGCGGCTTTAAGCGCGATTTGTATGCCATTTAGCGTGGCTTAGACGCGCAAAGCCGGCACACATGCGCATGCGCCGCGACTTGTGCAATCTGAAAATTCCAAAGCCGTCCAGGCAGACACAGAAAGAGAGATAGATACAAAGAGCAAGCAGAGTGTTCATTGACCATTGGCGGATTTAAATGAGATCAGTGTCAGTGCCAAAGGCACAGGCTTGTGAAAAACCAAGTCACACTTGATCAGGATAATGTTGAGCGTGTTGAAAAACCGCAAAATAAAATCAACTTCCGCCGGAATTTCCTCAGTCTATACAACTGATAATCTCAAACATGTGAAGATCAATCGAGCAATCGTTATTTGATTGCAAATCGTTGAATTTTTGATCTGTGGGAATTTTTTGAGAACTTGCTTAGTTGTCTGAGATGTTGGCCTAAGTCAGCGTAGTTTCCGAAAATGAAAACGAACACGGCTTTGATATTTCCAAAATTAATAGATCGTTAATATTCTATTTGCAAATGTACAAACACACATGAGCTATGCAAACAGCGTCGACGAGACAGACAACATCATCGGGCACACCCTGAGAACAAATAAAGAAATCATAATTCGACTGATAATTATTATTTATGTGGTCATGCTCGATTATCGCTGCCGAATGCTTTGCAAAAAGTGAGCAACCCTTTTCAAGATACACAAAAAAAAAATTATGATTTCTTATTTTCCACGCATTGTCTCTCAGTGATTGAAGATTCACTCTGCTATTATTTGCATAATTTCATAATTCTCTTGAAGAAAAAAAATATTATTGTATTATTAATACAGACAATGTTTTAAATATCGAATTTCAACTGAGCATTTATTTTTTAGGTATTAAAAAAAAATGAAAAAAAATATATGCTTCCGTGTCTTCCCAACAAAAAGAACAACTGAAATCAATAACGTAAACTTAACAAAAATAAAAATGAAAAAAAAATGGCAGACAAACAAAAAAAATCAAAAACAAATTAATGCAATTTTTATGATAAATAATCAGCGTGATTAATATTGTGCCAAAATTGCCAGCGAAAACAGAAACAGCGCAGAAAAATCAACAAAAGCGCCAAAGAACAACAACAAATAAGGCGTCAGCTAACACAACAACAACAACAAATACAAGTCACTAAGCTCAGAGAACCAGTTTATCAAACAAACACCCAAAACAAAAAAGTACATAATAATTATGACATTAACAGCCACAATTAAATAATTTTTAAGCCAAAAAGATGAGATAAAACAGACAGAGTGGATGAGGAGTGGACAATGGAACCGATAGATAGATAGAGATCCAACAAATATAAAAAAATATAAAAATCGCACAAAATTTTAAATAATTTAAAAAAATATTTAAAAATTTGCAATAGAACAATTTAAAATTTGTTGTTATTCAAATTGGTGGACAAAGGATGTGAAGGGCGAGCATGAATTTTGATTTGGTGAAGCCTCCGTTGTTGTTGGTGGTGTTGATGATGACTTGATGATGAGCTCTGCGCGAAAGTAAAGTGTTGAATGCGCCAAGTGTGGCAAACAGGTTCCATTTTGCAGCAATGATTTTGGAGATAATGAAATGAACTATGCGTTGCTGTCTTGTGAGCATACAAGAGGCAAGTTAAACTTGAGAACGGAGTTGAGTAAGAAAAGAGTAAAAAAAATAGTAACCATCGTCATCTTGAGTTCACCCATCCTATTCCGGGGACATTATTAGGCATTGAAAATAGGAACATGCTATTAAATAGCATATTAATATAATTTTAATAGCATATTGTATTCAGGTCAACTGCAAATAATTTTATAATATGTGTTTTTTTTTTTATCATATTACACTACTGCCACTTTGAATTCCAAACATCATCACTCCTTAAAATTGTCTTGTATTGTAACTAAAATTTTCATTAATTCATTATTTTCATGAAAATCTCGCTATATTTTTTTTAAAACACATATCGTTATGAACAACGCGAAGCATCCAAACAAGTTCATTATGGCAAACGAAAAATGCAAATTTGTTGAACTTGGCCAAAAAAAAAAAACAACTACAACAACAAAAACATAGAAAATGGTATACAGTGTCTGAATAAAAAATAAAAACGTATTTGAAAAATTTCGCGAGCTGTTAAATCAAAAATGCAAATTAGTGAAGCTTCACAAGCGACGATGAGCGACTAAGCAATCGTATGTGAAATGCTTGATTTGCGGCGCGTTTATTTGAAAATTGTTTAAACAACAACAATGGCAATGTTGTTGTCGAAAAATCATCCAGAAATGATGCAATCAGCTGACAAAACAAAAGCAAAAAAAACAAGGCGGCAACAAATCGCGCATAAAGTTTTCAAATCAACAGATCAGCGAAAGATAACAAAATTAGTTACTAACGTAATGCGCGAGAAAAAAATTCAAAAAATTTGACTTTTGACTTTGGCAGTAAAAGTGTTTATTATTTATGCGTGGTCATGCAATTAAAAAATTGACTTTTTACCAAAGAAAGTCAGAAACGCTCATAAAAAACGCGCGCGTTTTTTAACGCACAAAACCAGAAAAAATAATGTAAAAAACAAAAGTCAACATATTTTTTTAGGGATCATATAAAAAAAGGAAGAGCTGACGACGTGTGACCTTCAACATGCAAAATTGGTTAAATTATTTCCGATGAATTTTGTTTTTTTACGTAACTAAAGCAGAAAACGCAATTAACTTTTTTTCTTTACAATGAGCGTTGAGCAAAAAATGCTTATGCGAATTCCCTCGGACACACATGCTTTCTACAATAGATTAAGTGTGCAAAAAACTTCATTATCCTTTTTTCCATTTAAAAGCAAAAGAAAAATCAGTTGACTCTGCTCTGCTCTAAAACCCTACACGCGTGTTGTGTGCGATTTTTCACTGATCTTTCACCTTTCGGCACTTTTTACATTGGCTCGGCTACGGGTTATGAGTCAAGGCACTCGACACAGCACAACGTACTCGATTTTTTTTTATGACCAAGCAAGACACGATGTCGCATCGCACGACATGCCATAAACGCGTTTTATGACGCTCATCGCGACTGCTTTAGTTCAATTTTTTAGCCAATTCTTGCGGCTACCTAAGCTCGCGATTTTGTTACCTAATCCTGATGTTAAGCACAGGATCAACTTACCTAAGCTGCAGATTATCCTAGGATCATAATTATTGAACGATGCGTCATTACGTGCCTCATGTTGTCTCAATGTCTCCTTTTTTTACACTTTTATTTCGTTTGTCTGCCATGCGGACGGACAAAGTCACGCAAAAAACTTAATCCGCGCTTAATCCCCCGGATTAAAAGTCAGTTGAGTGCATTTCCCGTTTCGCTTTTCTCTTTTCTTTTTTTTATGTTGCCGTCATTTGTTAATTACAGCGAAAGTATCTTTAACCATTTGTCGTGGAAATTCGCAAAAAAATACGTACATATTTTCTTTCAGCTTGCTAAAAAAAGAAACAACACACAAAGGATGCGCGCAGCGAGTTAAATTGAATCGATTAGACGGCCCTATTGCTATCTCACTCACACCGGCGGAAGGTCGCACGGCAGCCGTGTGCTTGGCTTAGATATTTTGACTTTTTTACAAGCCTTTTGTTTTTTTTCGCGCGTTTTTAGTAAGAAAATTTGGCTGCGTGTGTGTTTTTTATTGAATGCGCAGGTTGATGTAATCTTTTTATGAGGGTGAGAAATGACTTTACCCAAGGAGGAGTGAGCGATTGTTTTTTTATGCAAAGAGTTCGTTTGAATTTTTTAGCGGCTTAAATTTGTATGGTTTTTTTGCAAGAATTTTTGCTAAAAAAACATTAACTTTGAGGTAATCTAAGCATGCCGAAAAAATAAATTTTTTCTAGAAATATTTGTTGTATAATAAAAAATATACAAAAACATGCTTCCAGAAAGCAAAATGTATTTTTTCGCAGAGAACATTTTTCATATAAGATTTCCATTATGTTTCTGACTAAAAACGCGTCTTAGTTGTTGTTGCTTGAATATGACTAAACAAATACTTCAAGTCCGGCAATTAACCAAAGGAATGTAAGTCACCTTTGATCAATAAAAAACGATAAGAGTTCAATAATTGACGAATTATTTTTTTTTTTATTATTTTTTCATTTAAGAGTTAAGTGGGTTTTTTTTTTTTATATTTAATTGTTGTTCTATTTCGTATACGGAACTCAAGTTTGATTGTTAACTAAACAAGGGAAATTGCAATTTGCATTGTTTTGCATAACTAAACAAAATCGAACGACGTCGTTGACGACGCCAATGATGATGATGATGATGACGTTGTGACGGCTAATGGGAGTGTACGAAGAAGAAATCAATTTATTTTAATGATGGAAAATGTAGTAAAATAAAATAAAAAGTCAGTAAGTAAGTAAGTAAATTGAAATAAGTTAAAAGTTAACAATTAACAAAAAAAGCAGCTAAATGCGCAACCAATACGGACAGACAGACAGGCGTTCAGACGAGAGACATTATTGTCTATTTTAATTTTTTTTTTTTTTTTTTACTTCAGTTAACTGTAATTGTTGAGAAAAGTTGTTGCTGGTGAGAAGTGAGAAGCGGGCAGGTGACGAAATAAGCGAACTCCGCCCATAAGCGCAGTCAACGTTATAAAAAATGAAGCCAAACGACCACACCAACAACAACAACAATACTAACAACAACACAAACGAGTTAAGCCAAGTGGCCAACAACAATAGCAAGCGAAGCATGACCACCAACAACAACAACAGCAAAGCGTATAAAAACAGAGACAAAAAAATAACTGAAATGAAATAACGAATAATATCAGAGCAATGCAAATTGAGTAGAGCGCAAAGTTGACGTCCAAAACGCCAAAGGCTAACATTGAGCAGAGCACACACACACACTCACACATGCAGCACAACATCGCTCAAGAGAGCATCCAAAGCGGTACAACACTCAATTGAGTTGACTCAACTCTTTACTTGTGGCTCGACGGCTGTTAATGTTACTGTTGCCGCTGCAGCCATAATGTTAATCCCCCCAGCTTAGGCGCATGGCTGTTAAACGCTGCTTCCGGACATTCATTCATGTCTGCTAGCCTAGACAACAGCACATTAACAGTGCCAGGTAAGAATTTACAGTGAGTGTGATCTTTGTACAATTTTGAGTGATCGACTTAGTGAGTGAATGAGCGTAACATTTTGTGACTTGTTTTTGTTAGTATTTTTGCTGCTGGTGGTGGTTTTGCTTGCTAACACAAAAACTGGCTTTGATCGTGGCTGAGAGTTTTTGGTTTGCTTTAACTGTGTGTGTGTTGAAAATTGTATATAGAAATGTTTGCAAAGCGCAACAAAAATGCTTCTTGTAAGACATGCCGCTGAGCATTAAGTCAGTCGTCAGCTAGTAGCCGAAGTGTGAGTTACACACGCAACGCAAACTGAGAGCTTAGAGCGCGCGCAAAGAAAGTTTAAGCTTACAAAAAAATCAAATCTCGTTATTAATAAAGCTACACAACGTGTTTAGTGAAGTTCTTAAAAAACTGAAAAAAAAAATTCAAATAAAAAAAAAAAACCAAGTGCCATTTTTCGCAGTTGCATGTAAAGTGCAGAGCCGATTAAATAAGAAGAAAGTAATACAAAGTGCAGAAAAAAAATAATAAAAAACAAATACAAAAAAAAAATTGACTGTTGCAAGTGCTAAAACAGCAGAAGAAGAAGACACAGAAAATCAAAAGTGCACATTTATTGTTGTTGTTACTGTTTTTGTTGTTTACATAACTCCGGAAAAGAAAAGTCAACCCAACGCGACAAACTAATAAAAATCAAACAAGGTGAGTTTTTCGCTTTTTTTTTATTGTTGTTGTTATATTTATTTTATTTTTTTAGGTTGAAAGTCAACCTTTTTCTTTTTTTTATTTGCCGTCGGCAATTAATTTTTGCACTAAATTTATTTTTTACAATTTTTTCCAATGAAAAAATCAAAATTTCTTTTTTTGCATTCATTGTTGAAAATCATATTTTTTTAAATGTTTTGCGAATTTTCGCACACACACACAAGCGACATGATTGCCAAAAATTGCATTTTATGACTTATGAACAATGAACAGACGGACGGACGGACAGACGTTGTCAAGGTTCTTGTTTTTTTACGCGAAGTCAACGACGATGTGTGTGTGTGTGCTTAGGCTCAAATTTAATGAGTAAAAAAACGTTGGCTGATTACCTGACAATGTGCGCTGTGTTGTTGTTGTTGTTGCTGTAAATGCAACTTTTATGAGCCGTCGTCAAATTGACTGCAAAAAAAGAACGTACAACATTTAGGGTTGCATAATAATCCTGGCAGCTTTAGTTTTTTCCCTGTTAATCCAGACGTTCCTCTGTCTGTCTGTCCGTCTGTCTGTCTGAGTGTCATAAAAAACGCATTTTTTCATGCTGTCGTTTTTTTGTTTTGCGTGTATAAATTCACAGCGTGGGCGCTACAGAGCATCATTCGCTCAGCAACGCTCAGTGAACACACTTCAAGATCGTTTGTTGAGTTAAAGAAATTTAAAAAGTGCAAAAAAAAAAAGAATAAAAAATAGAAAAATATAAGTTTAACAAATTACAAACAAAATGGTTTTTAACCTGGTACGTTCAGCTTGGATTACACTACACTACACTACTAACGTTACACACACACACGAATTGGATTAAACTCTTTACTAATCAAGATTTTCTTTCTTTATGGAATTTACAGATGAATCAAACGTGCAAAGTTTGCGGCGAGCCAGCGGCCGGCTTCCATTTTGGCGCCTTTACCTGCGAGGGCTGCAAAGTAAGTAACAAAAATAATACAAAAAAAAAATAAATAATAAAAACAAAATTTCTCATAAGAAGTTTAACACTTTTCCATATATAAACTAACAAAAAAATTCCCTTTTTGCTTTCTTCCACTTTGCAGTCCTTCTTCGGTCGCTCGTACAACAATCTCTCCTCCATTAGCGAGTGCAAGAACAACGGCAAATGCATCATTGACAAGAAGAATCGCACCACATGCAAGGCCTGCCGCCTGCGCAAATGCTACACCGTGGGCATGTCCAAGGGCGGCTCACGCTATGGCCGACGCTCCAATTGGTTCAAGATCCACTGTCTGCTGCAGGAGCAACAACAGCAAGCCGTCGAAGCTGCGGGCAAGGCTGGCGTCGTTATGCCAGGCAATTCGCCGAATGCGCCGCATGGCTTTGGCGCTGACATGGCCGCTGCTGCTGCCGCCGCCGCCGCTGCCGCACATCAACAGCGCAATGCGCCCGCACACATGCAAGCACAGCACATGGGCGGTCTGCTCGGCTATCCCACCTATCTGCCCGACATGGCCGCTGCCGCCGCCGCTGCTGCCGCCGGTTCGCCATTCGCACGTCATCCCGCCGATGCTGCGGCCGCTGCTGCCGCCTCAGCGTTGCCCTTCTTCAGCATGATGAACTCGCTGCCGAGCATTGGCTCGCCGCAGTCAGCCTTCCAGCTGCCGCCACATTTGCTCTTCTCGGGCTATCATCATCCAGCGGCCGCTGCTGCAGCTGCCGATGCCGCTTATCGCTCGGAGATGTACAAGCATCGTCAGTCGGTGGATTCGGCGGCCTCGGGTGAATCACAGCGCTTCACGCCGACGCGTACACATTCACGCAGCGATGGCGAGGAACGCGTGCCGTCGGTGCACTCGACGACGTCTTCGGCTCGCCAGTCGCCCGTCGATGTGGTCGTCGATGAGGATCGTCATTCGGTGCATTCACATCAATCGCATCATTCAATCATAGCAACAACGCCCGTATCGCACACCATACACAATCCCATCGCCATACGTGCCACGCCCACACAGCAGCAACAGCAACAACAACAGCTCAGTCACAGTCCATTGCTGCAACAGCAACAACAACAACAACCCCTCATCACAACAGTCGCAGCAACCACGCCCGTCTCGATCACCACCACCGCCAACACAAGCCCCGAGCCGCTCTCCTTCGCTGCCAAAATGGAATCGCTGTCGCCCGTCTCCGTCTGCTCGATTGGCCATGAGACCGCGCCCCACGCCGCCCACACGCCGGCCAACGATCAGGACTGCCCCATGGATCTCAGCATGAAGACTTCGCGCAGCTCTGTCCACAGTCCCAACACCAGCGCCGGCGACTGCGATGCTCACAGTGATGCCTCCAGCTCGGAGTTACTCTGCGTTGAATTGCGTCAGGACACACGTCGCAAATTCTATCAACTCAATAGCGAATCTTCCGAGGCCACCAACTCATCGCTCGAACATGAAGCAGTCAAGCGGCAGAAGCTCGCGCTCGATGATGGCAGCGCCACCGGCGGCTATGGCGGCTTTGCTGTCTCGCACAATGCGAATGCAATGCGCGGAATTTTCGTTTGCGTCTAAGCCTCACAGATACACACACATGCATTGAACGTCGCTGCTTAGCTTGGCTTGGCTTGGCTTAGGCGGTGTTGTTGTTGTTGTTCTCGTTGTTTATTAATCTTTATACACATTTTTTTATCACGTGCGAAGCTTTGCACGCTCATAATTCCAAATATTATTTTTACAAAAACGTTTTAATTTTAGTTAGTTGAGCAATGTTACAAAAAAAGAAATCAAAACAAAAAAATTATTACCAAAATATTGTAAATATTTATATGAAAAAACAAAAAGAAAATTGCATGAATTGTATTAATTAATGATTTGCTTCATCAAGACACAAATTGTAAATAGCTTTCAAATTGAGTTCGTTCTAAGTAGTCATAAGTTTTAGTTACATATTTTGGCTTAGTTTATATTTTAATAGATACATTGGATTTTAGTTGCAAAGATTTCTAAGAAAAATAATAATAATAATTAATAAAAATTATGTTGAAAATTAAATTTAAAAATATTTTTTTTTTTTTTTATTCTTTCATGATAAATATTCTAGATCTTCGGAATATACAAAATAAAAAAATAAAAAAAAATCGGATCTCAATAGGAAATTTCTACTTGAATCTATTCCAACGACATAATCTAGTGATCAATCGTAATATTTCACATTGAAAAAAGAATCTTTTATAATTCAAAAGCCATCTTAAGGTTCTTGAAATGAAAAAAATTAATAATCCAAAGAAGTTTTTTAAAGATTCTTGAAACAAGAAACTTTTATAACTCAAAGAAGTTTTTCAAAGATTCTTAAGGTTCTTCAAAAAAGGTTCTTCAAAAATTCTTAAGGTTTTTGAAATAAGATAGTTTTATAAATCAAAAGACTTCTTTAAAGTTTTTTAAGGCTCTGCAAACATGAAAGTTTTATAATTCCAGAAAGTTATTCAGAGATTCTTAAGGTTCTTGAAACTAGAAAGTTTTTTAAATCAAAACGATTTTTTTTAAGTTTCTTTAGGTTCTTGAAATATTAAAGTTTTATAATCCAAAAGACTTATCCGATTATTCATAAGATTTTTGAAACAATAAATTTTATGTGTAACCCAAAAGATTTCTTCAAAGGTTCTTAATACAATATGAGTTATGCTCAAAAAGGCTGAGCTTGAATGAACAAATTCTGACAGAGAAGGCCAACTTGAACTGTCAAAGTCAAGTTCAAATTCAAAATTTATATGCTTAAAATGCATTTTGTTGCATTATTGCTGCAACAACAACAACAACAATATACAAAATTTATTATGCAACGAAAACAAATAAATAAAATAAAATAAATTTAATTTACGCATAAATTTTAATGCAGTTCAGTTCAATGACTCAACAAGGCAAATTCAAATCGAAAAGTGTTTAATAAAATGACTTCGGGCACACTTCTCGCACAGAGAGAACAAATCAAAATAATGCTTGACCATATGAAGGAGCTGCGCCTGAAGTCATCATCATCAAAAGTTATGCGCGTTGTTCGTTCGCGCATAGTTTTCAAATAAATTTCAACGATCGCTGATGAGTTGAACGACAATAATGAAGCTATAAAATTTATGTAGCACCTACAACAAAGCTACAACAACAATAGCATACTTGGTTGTTGACTCAGGGCAGCAACAACGAACACTTTGAGGCATTTGCTGGCCTGAGGCGATGGCAGGCGTCACAGCAACATTTTGAGGCAATTCAAAGCGCACGTTTCGTTCGCACAATGTTGCAATTAAAACAACAACAGTAACAACAACAACAACAGCAACAACAACAGTGAAAAAAAAGTGTCTTTCGAGCAAACAGTCGAGTGAGTTTATTAAATTTTATGAAGCCTATTTGAAATTCTATCGACGACGACTGCCACCGCTGCTGTTGTTGCTGTTGTTGTTGTTGTTGCTGCCGTTTTTGATACGCGCCAACATAGCTGAGCATAGCAAACTTTTTTTTTTATTTTTATTTATTTTATTTGTTTTTTTTTTTTATATTTTTTTTGGGTCTAAGCGCACCAAAAATGGCTGCGCAGCGCGCGATAGGCTGAACACACGTGCTGCTTTAAATAATAAACTTAATATTAACACATATAAAAGTCAGAAGCGTTGCGCTGCAGAATTTTAATCGCTTAATTAAAGCGCAAAGAAAAAAACAACAACATTGAAACAAAATGCCTACGAATGAACGACAAAATGTGCTGAGTTGAGCTGAGTTGAGTTGGTGCGCAATGAAGCGAGCGAAAAAAAGAAAGAAAGAAAAAACGAACCAACATGAAATTAAATGAAGCCACAAATGGCAGAAGTGGCAAACTGAGCGCGCAATGAGACCAGTTCGAGCCTGGTTCATTGGCTATTGGCCATAAGTGGTAAGCTGAGCTGAGCTGAGCTGAGCTACTGAGCATGTTCATTGTAGCAGGGTGTCTGCGTGTGTGTGTGTGTGTGTGTGCGTTGAATGGGCGTGTTGTGCTGAGGGGTTGTAGAGGACGCATCGTTGGCTTGGTGACACGTCAAAATCAACATCAACATCAAAATCGTATCGCAACGCGTCACGTCATGTCACGTAAATAATGTGCGTCGATAAATATACTTTTGAGCGTCTCTCTCTCTCTCTCTTTGAATATATCGCCAACGATTGTTGGTTGCCGATCAGAGATCGATCCAAGTAGAAATGATAAATGTACTTGTCGCACCTTCTTCAATGCGACGCACAGTGAGGCAAATTGTGTTGAAAGCTTTGATTCTATTGCTTTGATTTGAGTGATTTACACATTGCCTGCTGTACTGCTGGACGTCATCAACGGCGTTGATAAGCCGAGACTTTTGGGTGGCGATTTATGAGCCAAAGGCTGCAACAACGTCAACATCGTGCGACGTGCTTTGAACTAACACAAGCACAATCATTATCAACATCATTGTCATTTTGATCAACGTCATGATGAACAATTAAACACGACATCAATATGTATGATGTATAACAATCAGCGTTGTTTGTTGTTTGAACTTAAAGCGCGGCTTAAGAGGGCTGGTGGGGGGCAGGCGGGCGCAATGCGCATTCCAAAGCGTTTTCTGTCGTCATTGTTTGTCGATTTATTTTTATAGTTTATTAAATACACAAAAAGCAACAAAAGAAACACGAAACAATTTACATTAAAATGCTTTAAGTTTTGTATAATGACAGTAACAAGTTCGTTGCTTAAGTCTTTTGTTTGCGAGTGCACTCATTATTATTTTTATAAAAAAAAAAAAACGTTTGACTTTTTCAACTTTACTTATTGTATAAAGCAAAGCAAAGCAAAGCAAAGCCACCAACAAAGCGCAGAGCACAGCAAGCCAATCTTGTGGCCAATCAAAAAGTCATTTAAGCGCATAATAAATGACGGCGACATGCACACACATACATACATATAAAAAGACAGTTTGTCAGAGAAAATGAAACAATGAAAGTCTTTTTTTTTCATTTAAAGAAAGAAATTTTCAAAGTATAACATTTCAAATTTTTATTGACTGTCAAAAAACAGGCGCCAAGACAAGAATACAGGGAAAATGAGACTAGACCAAATATCGATGCGTAATGATACGAAATCGAAACGATATGCGATCAAAAATCGTTGCAAGTCAAGTTGAGTCGAGTTGAGTCACGCGGGCGATCAAATTACGCGTCACCGCTTGGCGCCACAAAATTGGCTGTGGCAGCTTTTCAATCACTTAATATTGGAGCAAAAGGTGGGTGAGCGAGCGCACAAACAAGCAAACGAACAATGTAACAAATAGTTGCGTGTCAGGCGCCAAACAAACAAACAAAATGCTTTGATTGAATCTTTTTTTAAATTTTTTTTTTCTTCTTGTTTGTGTTTTTTTTTTAAATTAATTGCTGCAGTCATTTAAAGAAAAGACTTGAAGTTGACTTGTTTGAGAAGGACTGAGCACATCTTTAAAAATAGTGCAATAGCAATGGCAGCAGCAGCAGAAGCAGCAGAGGCAACGACAGCAACACCTGCTGAGAAACATGTTTACTAAATGAAGTAATTATTCAACTCTTATTCTTATGTCGTACGTTAATTCAGCAAATTTGCATTAAAATGCAGCACAGTAAAAAAATATATAAAGATAGAAAAATTAAGAAAAAAGTTAACGAAGATAGAATAATGTCTCAGTCTTGCCGAAAATTAAATACGCTTCACGTCCCTTTTTTTTTTGTTCCATGCTCATTTTTGCTTCGGAATATTATTTCTTCTTATCTGAGAAGCCTACATTGGATTCCAGAGATATTGAAATTTACTATTAAAACTATAAGTGGGCGATGCCATGCCCATTTTTTTATTTTTTTAATAAAATAGCTTTTTTACATCCCTTAGAGCATAAGTATGATGTTTCAATTTAATTGATTGTGAAAAAAAAAAATTTTCATATAACGGTTTCCATATTTTCAAGATCCCTCTATGTAAGGAACAACTTCTAGGGGTCAGACCTTGATTGAAATAACACACATTTAGTCTTGGTGTGTAAGCAGACTGCCTTTCATATTTTTGCCATTTATCTTAGAAAAATAAAAAAAAGTTCCATGCAACGATTTAAATTTTATTAACTCTTCTTCTTCTTTTTGTATGGGTGACTAGCAGTTCCAGTGGTCCAGATAATGCCAGTTCCAAGCAATTATTTATGGCAGTAAAATAGAAGGCTCTTTCGTATATCCACAGACAGAGAGATGACTAAATTAAATCGTCTTGTTGAGCTGATATGATGAAGACTGTATCTCTACACTTTATATGGTCGGAGATGTCTCTTTGATGTGTTACAAACTTCGTGACAAATTTATAATACTATGCAATGCGTGAAGAGTATAAAAATGGCACAAAAAAAACACAATATTCTATAAAGCAGCAATAATTGTTTAAAAAGTAATTATGCAAAAATTAGCATAAAATTATAGACAAGCCAAAAGAGATGTTATTGTTGTTGTTGCTGTTGTTGTTGCTGTTGCTTCTAATGAGGCTGACTGCGCCCAACTCAGAAAGTTGTTGAAAAGTTGTCGCGCATCTTAAACTAACTTTGGCGTTTGTTTTGTTACCCAACGAGACGAGCAGCGAAGCGACTTGATTCGTCTTGGCTACGCTTTGCTTGCCGGTCTTGACTTCTATAATAATAAATCATAAGCTCATGAATGTGCCTTATTGTGCATATGCACATATATAAAATGCATGCAAAGTTGCTTTTGCTTTTGCTTTTCTTTCACTTGCAACTGACCTTCATCAAATGATTTTCAATTAGGAACAACAAAACAAAATGGCGTCGGCACATTTAAATTGCACACAAAGCACACAAATAATAAATTAAATTTGTGCCAAAAAGAGTGAAAAAACAACAACAACAACAAACAAATGTTAAAATGGCGTCGAAAACAATGTCAACATTTCACACAAAACAAAAGACTTAAGACACGAACTTGCGCTTTTTCGCACTGCTTTACTACAATTGCATGTCAAGTGCGCTGCCGCTGTTGCTACTACATGGCAATACAAGCGCCGTCAGTCATGTTAGGGCGCCAAGGGCTCACAAGCTCACAATTCAAAGAAGCCATGGCAGTAGTGAGCGAAGTCAAGCCGTGCGCTGAAGCGTGCCAAACTTGCAACAAAGCTGTGAGCGACAAGTCATTAACATGACACACACACACACACAAACACAAACACACATGACATGACTTTCGGCAGTTGCTGACAAATGTCAGGCACACAGACAAGAAGACTTGATTTGAGCTTGCGCTTGAGTCTGAGCTTGATCAGACACTATGGCTTCTTTTGTATTGTGTCACAGCGCATAAGCGTGCAACAACAATAATTAAGCATATGTAAGACACTTGTAAAAGTAAGCTTGCATCATTGCCGCAGTTGCATGCAACAACAACAGCAACAGCAACAACTGTAGCAATGCACTTTGATCTTAAGCCGCAGCTGGCCAAGCCAAGCGATGTCTGGTCTAAAAAGCCATTAGCCAATATAGCGCGCGCCGTCTCGCATTTTAACATGATCACAAAAGTCCGAAAACGAATCGAAACGCAACGCAATATTACATCATACAGCAAATGAGCCAACAAACAAACCAAACCAAATGAATGCTGATGCAGATGCTGATGCAGATGCTGATGCTGATCTCGCTGATGCGTGCAACGTTCGGCGTGTGAACTGTTGCCAGTCTGATTGTGGGTGCGAGACGAGTGCGGGCGGCCAGCCGAGCTCTGGTCAGTTGTTGAGTTTAATCAACGCCAACTCTTGCATAGACAAGCTCAAGCAGCAAAAAGAAGACAACAAAAAATAGAAAAAAAGAAGACTTAAAAGCGCAGGGAAGAAAATTGTTCCAATAATAAGAGTCAAACTGTTTCTACAAAACAAATTCAAATTGTTTGCATTTGTCAAAGAATAACATGATAAAGAGTTTTCCTTCGTCTTCGTTTTTTTTTTTCTCGGCTTTTCGGCATTGACCAAAGTAAGAAGTCATCATCTTCATCTTCATCATCATCGTCGTCGTCGTTCTTGTTTGAAAATGAAAATTAGCTCTTGTGGCAAGTACGCCAGCCAGTCAGGCCAGCCAAGGCGGAAGAAATCCTTTTAAAACGCTCATTACTGTTTACACTGCACTGCAATGATTTCTAAACTAAAGTCAACTCAAGTTGAAAAGAGTTGTGCTGTCTTGTGTGTACTGTGCTTGTATACAGCAGAGGTCATCATTTGATGTTCTAATAAGCCGCGCGCTTGCCTTGATCATGTTGTGCAAACATTCAAGTGCGCGTCGGCCACTTTAGCACGTTTATTTTCATTCTATTTTTTTTTTCTGTGTTTCCCTTCCGTTCTTGTTTCTAAAAGGAATTTTTATTTTGTACATAATATGACGGCATTGAACAAGACTATGACTCCGACTCAGATGCTGTTGCTGCAACCAAACTGTGGCAACCTAAGCTAACAAGCAAGTGGAAGAAGATCACTGCTTCAAAGGAGTTTATTGTGTCTATGTTTGGCATGTTGTTGCTGCTGTTGTTGTTGTTGTTGGGCGGCTTTGGTGATGACGACGGCGGCGGCGTTCTGTGCACTCATAAAACAGCTAAAAGGAGTTAAAAAGTTAAAAGCCCAGCAAATAATACGTGAGTGAATGACTGACTGACTGACTGACTGAATGAGTGAGTGAGTCTGTAAGCGTGTTGTTGTTGTTGATGACTATGACGATGAGTTGTGTTGTGTTATGCGCACAGACGACTCAGACCATTTATAAGTGCACTCGTTTTGTTATTGCTGTTATTGTTGTTGTTGCTGTTGTTGTGCACTATGCGATGTGCTCTTCAGCTAGAGCAGTTAATTAGAAGTCAAGTTGTTGATTTTTATTTTTTATTCCATTTTTTTTTCCTTTTTTTATATTTTTCTTTTTTTTTCTTTTTTTTTCTTATTTTTTTTTATTTTTGTTCTTATTTTTCCAGCACATGTGCACATCAAAGTCAAACTCTCACCTTGATTTGCAAATAAGCTCAGTTCAAGTCGACTCACTTCAGATTTTAGATCGTTCATTTGAACATTCGTTCGTGTTAGCCCAAAAATGCACAAAAGCATCAAATCAAGTCTTCTTATGACATTCAAGTTGGCGATTGTAATGTAAGCTATGCCAAGCAAGCAATGACACACACAACAACAACAACAAATGCATAAGACCAAAAAAAAAAGAAGTAACTCATTGATTTTTTTTTTTGTACTTCTGCTAACTTTTCTTATTGTTGTTGCTTGCTTGCTTGTTGTTTGCTGAAGTTTGCGCACGCTGTGCGCATTAAACGTGCCAACTTGTTGTTGTTGTTGGTGTAATCATTGCCACAATATTTACCAAATGTCAATTCAATGAGTGCACAGCACATGTTCGCGCAACTGCAACTAAAATGCAACACAACAAAAACAAAGAAGAAGTTGAAAAAAAAAGAACGGTTCACTGAAGGCTTTAAGCAACATGCAGATCGCTTCGTAGCTAAAATCACAGTCAATGCAAAGCTATGCAAGGTGAAGAAAAGCTAAAGCCAAGCGCATCAGAAGAAGAAGAGCCAGAGGCAGCAAGAAGTAAACGATCTTGCACGTTTAGTAATGGATCACACGATCGTCGTCATCGTCGTTGTCGTCGTCATTGCAGCATTGAGCATCTATGGCAGAGGCAGAGGCTGAGCCAGAGTGCCAAGTGCAAAGCGCAGACTTGAACTGAGTCAAAGACGCTGTGTGTGATTGTTGTTGTTTTTGTTGTTGCCCATGTCTTTGGCAGTGCCAACGTTTAGGCAAAGTGGCGGTAAATGACATTGACAGTGACACTTTGGCTGAGCGCATTTCGGTTGAGGTTGAGTGTTCTCTCGCAAGGATATCATTGCAGCATTGAAGTTGCAAAAAGTGTTTACTGCTAAAGATTGTGCAAGCGCTGCTGAAGAAGCTGCTTTAATTGTCAGTCAGTCAAGCAGTAAGTCAGCCGGTTCAGATAGGCTGACTTGAGTCTCCTTCGTGTGTGTGTGTCTGTGTGTGAGCGCTTTAAACTCTCTTCAATTAATAAATGATTTTCTAGACATAATATTTTATGCTACTTTGGCGTCGAATGTCAGTTGTCGTACCAACAAAAACAAAAAAAAAAAACAACAACAGACACAAACAGCGTGCGACGCTCGTAAAAAAGAAAAGAAAGAGTGATAGAAAGATAGAATGGAACCCTTGCCTCGTTAAGGCGCCTAACTCGTTAGTCTATTAGTCTAATTTAATGACCAAATTTAGTAGTGGAACACACACTAAATTTTGACAGCAAGGTGTCTTCTGCAAAAGGTCGCACACACACACACACACACACAGACAGACAGACACACTCACAGATGTACATAACGCGACAGAGCTCGTAGAAAATATCCTGCAGCGTTGTACACTCACTTTCTACGGGCACAGCGCCACTCAACTTTACTTAAGTCAACTCTACACAGAGAGAAAAATGCCGGCCTGAGAACAGTACAGATTTTACTCCATTCCACAACACACCAAATTAAATTGTAGTTGGTCTAAATGCTTTCGAAATAAGTAAGATTTGTGCTTCAAATCAAAATCCATACCAAAAAAAAAAAAAAAAAACTACTTTAATCAACAACAAAATACTGATTTTTTTCTTGATTATTTAATATCAATAAATTCATATTTGATAATTTTATAACCTATAAAAATATTAATTACATTAATATTATTTTTAAAATTATAAATTAAGAAGATGTGAAAAAAACAAAAAAAAATATAATAATAAATTATGGAGATTGTTTGGATAGATTCTTCTAAGAAGTTTTTGAATGAATTGTCTGCCTAAAAATTTAGCAAATGGTTTTGGATATGATATTTATTGTTGCAGCGACTGCAATCGATGTCGCGGTTTGTAAAATCATCTATAGTTAATATAAAATAAAATTAATTAAATTGATAATAACAACTGAACTACAAGGCCATCCAGAACTTATTTCAAGAGCAAATTGGTTTCGGATTAAGTTTTATAGGTACTTATCATAATAAGCTTCCAATGTTGCTGAAAACGTAACAAACTTGATTCAAGGTTTGTTGTAATTAAAAATACATGCTTGAGAATATTTTACAACAACATTCTTGCTTGATAGGCTTAACTCTTTCAGCCACGCTTTTAATATGATGACTTTATAATTAAAACAAATGAATTTATGAATTATGAAGAAAAAAATGTTTATATTTTTTTTATTTGCTCGGATATTGAATCCAGAATAATTTTAATTTGTTTCAAGAACAAGATCAAGTGTTTATTGGTATTATGAAAAGCTTCCAATGTCGTACTGAACAACATATCAGGAATTTTTCTCTCTGTGTAGTCACCTCAACTTGGCTTATTAGTGTTTCCTCATAATTTCACTAAATACCAAAAAAAAAAAAAGCAACAACAGAAAAAATGCACAAGTTAAATTTATATGTTATGCGTTTTTTACGACTTATCAAAATCACTTGTTAGATAGATTTGTAACAAGCAGATTATTATGCTGCTTTAGGCCTGGGAAAAACATCTGTAAATCTAATTTCGTTACAAAATAAGGGTAACACACGATAAGATCCAAAAAAGAGACAAAGAACAAAAACAAAAAAAACAAAGTGACTTCGAAGCTGAAACAATGAGCCACAATAGAGATAAGCATCGCACTTTGGTCATCGTCATCATCGTCATCATAAGATATGAGCGATCGTTCGTTAGCCAAGCCATAGTTAGGTCTTTCGGTCGTTCGGTCAGTCAATGTGCGATCATTGTGCCGGCGATCGTATTGAGGTCGCAAGTTGAAGGCGCTTGTGCACAAATTAATATTGTGGTGCAGCAACATGTGCGGTCCTCAGTTCGCCTTGTGTGTGAGGACAAATGTACAAAGGACAAAACAGGCGAGTTGACGTTAATGAACAATGTACAACAAGCGCAGAGTTAGTCATAAAAATTAAGTAGAAAACTAAAAAAAAAAAAAAAACAACATAAAACATGAAGAAAGAAATATTTCATAAAACATGAAAAACGGCTGCACAGTAGAAAGTATTTTTATGTGAGCTCCAATTAAAAAATAACTCAAATTCATCAACAAATCAACGCGAGCGATCAAGACACACACACACACACGCACACAAAGAAAACTTGATTATTGAAATTTATTGAAACGAAAAAATATTTAAAATACCTTCTCCTTTTTTCCAAACAATTTCAACTCATCAACTCATCATTTTTTGATATTTTTCAATACAATTTCAACTGTGCGCCTCTTCTGTCATGTTGTGGGGTGGACTGAGGCGCGCTGCAGTGCGGGACATAGGCAACTTGAGATAATCAATGCCCAACGGGTGGCATTC
Source organism: Phortica okadai (assembly GCA_034638295.1). Classification (NCBI taxonomy): domain Eukaryota; kingdom Metazoa; phylum Arthropoda; class Insecta; order Diptera; family Drosophilidae; genus Phortica; species Phortica okadai. The sequence goes on from CM067852.1 coordinate 6,603,213, forward strand.
AGCAAACGTCTCACACAGTCATACTAACAGAGAGATCGACTGATGATGATAAATGCCATAATTTAATATGTTATGTCAAACGAACGCATGAAGAAGCAGCAGCAGCCGAAGCACTTGAGAAATGTGGCCCAAAAGCAAGTTGATATTAAAACAAAAGCAAAGAAATGAAGTTCGAATTGAGATTTGACCGAGATTTCATGCAGTGCGCTGGCAAAGAGTTCAGCTCACATATACAAACAACTTTTCCAAAAAAAATTAAAGCTGAAATGAAAGACAACAAACAACAAAAAAACAAATCAAATCGAAGTAAACAGCAAGGCATATACGCATGAGCAAATATCACATTGACTGAGCTGCTGAAATGAACTGAGCTGAGCTGAGCTGAGCTTCAATGCTGTTTTGCTCGATCAACGAAAATCAACAAGCAAAGTATGCTTGACCTGCAAGTTCAGCGCGCACGCATGTAACTCCCGGGCAGGCGGACAGGCAGTCAGGTCGGCCGGAAGGGTGCACAAGTGGCTGGCAGTTGGCTTTGAGAGATGCTCAAGTTGAGCGGGCCGATTCAAGCATTAATCGCAGCCGTTTAATCGACACGCAAAGTTCGTTTAAGTTAAATAAACGTTTAAACAAGATCACAATAAAAATAAAAACAGCAACAACAACAGTCGAAACAATAAAACAGCCCATAAAAAAAGGGCAACTCATGCCCACACAGACAGACCGACAGACAGACAAAGAAGTAGAAATGAGTGCGTGCCTTGCGTGGTTCATCGTCGTCGTCTTGTTTCGGCATCGTCTCATTGCCAGCGTCGAATGCATTGCATTGAACCTGTCTCAAGCAGCAGCAGCAGCTACAGCAGTAAAGTAAAGCAAAGCGAGTTGGGTGTGTTCGAATATGTTTAAATTAAGCTTAGTATCAAGTGCACCAGATCACTAATTACCAGCGCCAGTGTGCGAACCAAAAAGGGCCGTGGTTCATTTAATAACGAATAACGAAGGAATGAACGAATCGCGAATGTTGAGTTTAACGAGCGCCATGCCGAGATTACTTACCGACAGTTGCGTACACAATAGTAGGAATGAGCTTCATTGACCCACAAAGTCGATAGCAGAAAAATGATATAACGTTTTGTAGTCTTATGAGTCTTTTATAGTTCTGTTTAATGAAATAAGACCAGGACTATAGTCAAACATCAGCCAATATCGAAAATTCCCGATGATTCGGAACAAAGAATGTGAAATACAATGGGACTATCAATAGCGTTGTTCTGATGGTGAATTCTACTCTATTGGATTGACTCAAATTGATCCAGAGATCATCGAATCAATGTGGATCTTTAAGCCCTTATAAAACTGCCTTACATTAAATGGAATTGGCTTCACAACTCGATTTCCAGCAGGATCTAACAGTCCGAAGACCACTAGTATCTCAGCAAAACAATAGTTTTGTATTCAGAGCCCGGCAACAGAGCTATATTGAACCTTGTCAGATCCTTCTAAGCTAAATGTCCACAAAATTTTTTAAAGGAACTCCAATTTATTATTTTACTATTATATTAAAGAATAGATTTAAATAAAAAATTTTACTAATCTTTCTTCAACTATTTGATTTTTTTAACAGTTTATTAATTGTATAATTTAAAAATTATATTATTATTTATTGAACAGTAACTTTTCGACCAGTTTGTGTAATATATTGTATTGTATTATTTGTATTGTCTTGTTTTAACTTAAAATGTAAATAATAGTAAAAACATATTTCAAAATATGCAAACTTTTTGCTACAAAAATTTTTCGTCATAAAAAGAATGTTTGTGTCCCTATGAAGCTCACTCCTACTATTTTATTCACAGCTGTACATACGTACAATCGAAGTGAGGATTCTTCTTCATTTTATTATTATTATACTTATTGTTGCTGTTGTTGTGCATTGTACACACGTTGGCATTGAGCAAATATTTAGTTTTTAAATTGCCGTTAAGTATAGTGCACGTTCTTACCCACACTACCGCGACCCCTTCATCTTCTGCCGCTCTTTGTGTTCAACACTAAGTTGATTAAAGTGATTATAGCGCTGAGTATATGCGAAAAGTTACTCACCTGAAATTAAACACAAGAAAAAAACAAAAACAAAAGTAGGTTAAATTTATATGAAAATTATTATTTTATAAATGCATTTTGGCAACCATTTGATCAAAAAGTGATAAGCACAAAAAAGAACGGTCAATTTCCGCAATGAACTTAAAGTTTTATTAAAAAAAAAGTAGGCATGAATCATTTGAAGGCATTTTTTTATGATTTTTTTTTATTTCTCCGCAAAAGTTGGCAAACATTTCAATATATTTTATGCTTTTTTTTTGTGTTTTGTAATTTCCATAATTCAAGCCTGACTGTTTCAATTGAAACACGCCCTTTTCGTCATTCATTCATACATACATGTACATTGATTGAATAATTCTGGCGTGGCATGGCGCGGCGAGTGAACTGAGCATGTCAAGTGCCCTTTTACCATAGCTGGCATGCTTATTGATTTCCTTAAAGCACATAAATTTGCAAAAAAAGTAATAAAAAAGGCAAAAACAAAAAAAAAAAAAAAGAAAGAAAGAAGAAAATAGCAACAGGTACAATGGACAAATTAAACATTTATAAAGTCATTTATATGCGCGATTGTGCGCAGTGACATGTGCTTTATATATAATTTAGAGTGCGGCGCAATGTTCTCAGAAGAAGCAACAGTAAAAGTCAGACAGACACACAGTCAAACTAGCAGAAAGAGATTTTTTTTTTTTTTTTGATTTTTTGCTATGAGGCAAAGTTAAATCAAGTGGCGACTTATTAAATTTGAATTAAAATGTTCATGTGCGCGTGCTAAAGGCGTGTACTGGAAGCATGAAGTGTGCTTTGGGTGTCTTGTTCTTGTTCGTTCGTTGGTGCGTTGCCAATATCAGTTCAGTTCAGTCAACACTTTGAAGTCAGTCAGTCAGTCATACAGGCGCTGTCCGTTATAGTTCGTTCTATATGCTGGGTGTGGCTGTACCTTCAGCTATATGCCATTTACGTGATCTATAACTTAATTTGTGCTTTAAACTTACAGACTGAATCACACAGCACGAACTGAAACAAAAAATTGTAATCAAACAACGCAAGTTTGTTGCTTAAGTCTTTTGTGCACAACCATTGTCATTTCCGTTCAAATGTGCGTACAAACAAAGAGACATTTATGCGTGGCATGCTAGCTTTATGTACATTATTATCAGTTGAGATCAAGTCAAGTCAATTGTACATGCATTAAACAGGTGCAGTTCGACTTATGAAGCCAAAAGCGAAAGCAACCTCAAGCACACACAAAAAAAAATCTATATCAAAACGATACTATTTAGATATCAATATGAAACTTTGTCGTATTAATTTGGCCTTAGTACTTACATTATCAAGTTAATAACTTCGAAATATCGAACATTGTTAGCAGACAGACAAATCCCAAACAAGGAAGAACATAAAAATACAAAATTTTCTAAAAAAAAAATTGGATGTGTGTCAATCTTCTTGAGTGATCTTCATTAGGTGATGTCCATAAATTACATGAGGTTTTTTTCTAGAAATTTAGACCCCTGCCCCCCCCCCCTCTTAATGAGATTTAGTGAGATTTTGACGCACCCATCCCTCTGAATTTCACATGAGATTTTGCTAAAAATTTGATAAAAAAAAATAATTTTTTTTTGTGCTTAAATTTTTGAAAAAAATGGTAAACTAGTGAACTAAAAAAATCACATGAATTTTATCTTACGTAATTTGTGGACGTCCCCTTACTGTACCCTTGAGTAATATATTAATTATATTCTGTCTTTATTTGTTATTTTACCTTTAAATTTAAAACTACAAATTAATTTTATATGATATACGCCGGCCTTTGTGGGATCCGAACCCAGTGCCGTTGGATTAATACTGTTTCAGAATCTATTTTATACTTTTGGTTATGAAAGTATAATATTCTGAGTACAAGTTAAATATTTTTTTAATATCAAATTAATACTTTCTTTATTAAATTAATAAGTTTAGTATAAAAATAATACTTCTTGGTACGAAATTCACATTATTTATTATTATACTGATACCCAGAAAGAAGTTTAGTATAAAAATAATACTTCTTGGTACGAAATTCACATTATTTATTATTATACTGATACTCAGAAATTAATACTATGTAGTTTGAATATCAAATTAATACTGATACTTCTTTTTTTTGAGTGCACATATTATGTGTGTTCGATACGATAATGTTTTAAATCGATATGGTTTTCTTTAGCTTAGTCTTTGGCATTGTTTGAGCGTTGTGTTGGTTTGGCCAACTTATCGCGTATTTTATATCGTTCGACAAATACCAAAGATTGCATACGCTTTCAGTAACATACAAAAACAAGTAATGCGTGCAACTTCTGGCATTTTGCAAAAGGTTTCTCTTCTTTTGTTTTCTCTACCCTGCCATCTGCAATCAACATGCGTAAGCGCGGCGTTGAATGCTCAGTAGCTGAAAACCGTCAACGTGTAGCAAACAATTTACAAGACAATTAAATCGCTGAAATTACTAAAGAAATGTTTTGTTTACGTTCAAAAAAAAAAAAAGAAAAAGCTGTGCATTGCTTTAGGGCGAAGACGTCGACGTTTTAGTCGGTCAGACTATTAAAACGTCAAGGAACTGGAACAGAAATGCCAAACGGAATTTTTCAAGTTAGATTTTTCACACAATTAATAAAAAATTTGTGTGCTCAAATGAGTTTCTAAGACAATCATTTACACAATTGAACAAAATACAATTAAAAACGTTTTAGTTTTGCAATTAAAAAAAAAAATCAACAAAAAAAAAGTCGACTTTATTCAAAGTGAAAATCAACGCTTGGCGGTCAAGTAGCAAAGGAAAAGGAGTGAGTGTGTGTGTGTTTGAGTGAGGGTGAGCGGAAAAGTCATGCGCCAATGCTAATTAGCTTAGCTTGAATTGAAATGAAACGCCGGCAGGCGCCAGTTTGCGTTGGCGACAACGAACGAACGAATGAACGAAACAACATTTTGGCAGCATTGTCTTAAATGTCGAACAATTAAAACGTGATCAGCCACAATCAACCTTAAACAACAACAACAACAACAATGATGTTGAAAACAAATTTGTAGTGCACGCAAAATGTCGCCGCAACTGCGTGTGTAAGCAACGTTTTTAGAAAACTCGCGCTCTTCCTATAGCAGCAGAAGCAAAGTAAAGAATCAAAAAAAAAGTATCATTCAAAGCAAAAGTCTGTTGCGTTTAACTTACACTGCTCTGTGCATACTAAAACGTGCAACGGCTGCACTACTTCCCTTCGACATTACATGAAACAAAAAAAAAAAAAATAATGAAAAAAGAAGAAAATCGAAACGTTTTAAACCAAAGCAAAGTTAAGTAAAATAAAATAAAGCGCCAACAAAGTGGCGTCAACAGGCAGGCAAGCGACCAACCAAGCCCGCCGAATGCCAGTTGGCGACGTCGAAGGGACAAAAACAACAACAGTCAACAGTCAACGACAGTCAAACAAAAACAGTTTATGAATTTTTAAATGCTGCCATGGCCAATAAATAAAACAAAACGAGACAAAAACTAACAAAAAAAAAAAAAAAAAAAACAAACAAACCAAATGAGCGATAAAGACAAAAGACGCATGAACATAAATATTAAAAAAACAAAAAAAAAGTTATAAAAAAAAATCAAATCACTTGTTGTGCACTTGTCAACCCTTTGATGGCCTCAACAGCGTCAGCAGTCTGCGTCGCACAACAACGCAACATATGCTAAATAGACAAAGACGACTTGTTTTTTTTTTTTATTTTTTTTATTGACCCTTTTCCTTTACTTTAGTTTGGTTTGGTTTTTTTTAGTGCTACCAATATTTTTTGTTCTTTTTTTTTATTTGATTGCTTGACTACTAGACAAATGAACAGACGACTGTCTGTCAAACTGCATGGCTTGCTGTCTGTCCGTAGGTTTGTCTATCTGTTTGGCTCTTCGTCTAAATGTCACTACATCCGGCCCTAAAGCCAAGTGGCATTTTGTGCTGTTCTGCTTTGCAAGTGAATTAGTATTCTAAGTCAGCATAATGCAATGCAATGCAAACGCGACTGTTGGTTGTTGTTGACGTGCCCAAGCATAGACAACAGCAACAACAACAACTACAACAATGATGACACTTGTTGTTATGCTTCGATTTCATTTGATTTCTTTTGTTGATAGTTGTTTTTTTTTTTATGGCCAATCTTGACTATGAAAAAATATTCACTTTTTATGCATTCATAAATTTATTACGTCTGACAATCAGTTAAGACAATCGGATATCTTTTGTAATAATTTCTAATGTGCACATGTGTTGTCATTTACATTTATTATTCTTTATTTTTTTTTTCATATATCCTGACATAGGAAGTGATTTCCGGCGTGTCAGCTGTATTATGTGTTAAACAAAAGACTTAAGCAACGAACTTGTGCGCTCATTTTGCATACTTCAATTTTCAACTAATTGTGAGCATGCCTCAGGCAACGAGTCACACACAAGTGGAGCTACCATTTCAAGAAATTAGCTCAAATAAATGCAAAGTCCGAAAAGTGCCCAAAAGCAAAGAAAAAAATATTAGAAAAAAGCAAATAAACATTTGAAGCTGAAGTTGGTCAGCAGCAAAGAAAAGAAAATATTATTCTTAGCTTAGTGTTTGTACAAGCTTTAAGCTAACGGGCCACCGCGTTTACGCAGACAGAAAATGCTAAGCAATGAAATCGTGCACGCATGTAAGCAAATGAAAACATAAAAGAAATTTACTGAAATTACCCGATCTTGAAGTTGACTCGCTTATATGAATATTAATATTTATAATAATAGTTAGGGAATATATTGTTACTAATTAAATAATAGGATCCGGAAAGTCTCAGATTGCTAAGACTTTTGGACTTCGAGAAAAAGTGAAATGTGTAAAAAACGAAAAAAACATTTTTTTTCTCAGGAACGGCTGAATCGATTGATCTAAAAATTTAATATGTCTTGAGGGCAGATAGTAGTTCTTAGGGAAAAAATTAACTGCTAAATTGCTTCTTAAAATAATTGAAAAAAATATTTTTATTTATTTTTAACCATGGTAAAGTTCTTGAAACTATTTTTTTCAATGTTCATATATGTATGTTTTTTTTTAAGCTCACGTAATGTTTGAATATTTTGAAAACTTTAAAAAACTTCAAATTTAAACTGTCCTTTGCCAGTCACTGTAAAATTTTTATCAAATATTAAATAAATATGCAATATAACATGAAATCAAAGCAAATCAAAGCCATGCAAATTAAAAGGCCAACACACAAAGCAAAGCAAAGCAATGTCATGCTTTGGCTGTCAGCCGTCTGTCGCCGTGTTTTTTATATTTGACCGATTGATCGATCGCTTGATCGTTGGATCGACCGACCGACCGAGTGTCGCCAGCCTAAGTAGACACTTCAAGCGAATTGCCGACGATGGGTATGAAGTGGCATATGGTTCAATATTTGGCATACAAAGTAAAGCACTAAAAAATAAGCGTCAAATGTGCTTAGCTACCGTTTTTTTGATATTTTGGTGCCACTGTGTGTGTGTATGTGTGCTTAAGGTAATTGCCAACAAAAATAATATGAAAATTTCGAAAATTCCCCACACTCAGCTCAGGCAGCTGTGTTTGCTTACAACCGCTAAGGCAATATTTTTTTTTACGCATGCATCATCATCATCATCTCGCAACGCTCATCAGTCTGGTCTGAACTGTGCTCGCAATGATCTAATTTGTTGAACCTTTGTATTATTTGTATTTGCCTTTTATTAATCATCAACTGAGCTAACTGAGATTTTACACTGTGGTCAGTAATCAAAGTGCTTATGACTTGTGTAAAGTTCCAGTTAACTACTTTTGACTAAGCAACTTAGCTATAATTTTTTTTTTCTCTATTTACTTACTTGTATTGTTGTTGTTGTTGGTGTGAGTTTATTTGTTGGAAAAAAAATTATAAATCATTGCGGTAATTTAGCAAATATTTAGCATAGATTTGCTGTAATTGTTGGAATTCTAAGCGTAGCGACAGTTTGCAATAAACTTCAACTTCAAAAAGGAAAAACAAAAACAAAAAAAAAAAAGGCTCACCTTGGGCGCCAGAAACGTTTAAAAACTAAACATGAAAATTATATGAATTAACTTTGAAGTTTTGTTATTGTAAGTTTTTGTTTTTCTTCTTGTTTTTACGATGCAATGAATTAGAAATCTGATTCTCATATTATTAAAATAAAACGCTCCAACAATTTTTCAGTTTGAACGAAGCGAACGAAGCAAGCAAAGCACGCAAAGCTTTTTGTCTGTCCATCTATCTGTCTGAATGTCTCTCGGCCTGTTTGAATGATCACTCAAGCTGAGCGCACATCCGAACGTAGAACGAATACACTCAATTATATTCGTACTTAGTTTCAGTTTATAAACTTTAAGTCTTTAAATATGACAAAAATAGCTTAATGCAATTTATTTGAAAATAATTTGTTGTTGTTGTTGCTATTTTTTTTTTTTCTATTCAGTAAAATTACTGAAGCGGTGACTGCCTAACGACGACGATAGCAACTTCAATTTCGACGACATTAACTTCCCTAACTTGACCTTGAAAAATATACGTGTATTGGCGAAGGCGTGTCGACGCTTGCGCGGCAATTGGTCGCTCATTCGACCGGCATAGTACAACAACAGTTTGGCGTTTTTGGCCGTACGGTTTGAGAATCATTAGCAGAGCCCACAATGGCAAACAGATACAAACGTCTGTCTGTCTGTCTGTCTCTCTGTGTTGTATTGGAACAATGAACAATTTCGTTTTCTGTGTCACAGAAAATCACACAAGCGACCAATTATAATTGACTAACGTCGTTCATTGTGGGTGGCTGTAGCTGTGGCAGTGGGTGATGGCGGGGGCAGACTGACTGCCGTTGACACTAATGAAATCGAAAAAGAATTAAAGTGTGTACTTGACTTTGTTTAGCATTTTCACAAGAATTAAGTTGAGCTAAGCTGAGCTGAGCGTGTTGAGTGAGCTGAGTGAGTGAAAAGTCAAGTCAAGGTTACGTGAAAATTTGTATTAAATGACAAAAACATTTCAATTAAAGTCAAATAACCTTGACACATGCACATCGATATTGTTTACTTCTTTTTCTTCAACTGTGTTTGCCTTCATTTTGTGTAAAATTATGTATGTTAAACAATTCTTCTTCAAGCAGACAATTTTCAAATTGACATTACAACATATTTAATCGTCCAAAAGTTTGACTGCAATTTTCACTGTTTTCATTCATGACATGCATGGTAAACTTATGGGAAATGAAAATATGCAACAACAATTTGCCGCTTTATACACACACACACACACACACACACGTACATTTTGTTCAATGAACTTAAAGTTGAAAACAAAGCAAACAAAAGTTATTTGTTCAAAAAGCTACAAGCACAATTTTCTGGGTTAATTTTCTTGTTATGCCATAGGAATATTTTTTGTTTTTGTTTTAAGCGCATTGCCAGTCAAGGTTAGAATAATTTTCTTTTGTTTTCGCGTTGAAAAGTTGGCGGAAAATTAATGTGATACACGCATGAATGCTGACAGACAAGTGCTTTGATTATGCAATATGCGCACAGAAAATGTGCCTTGAAAAATGGGCAGCAACAATATGAGCAGCAAACAAAAGACTTAAGCAACGAACTTGTTTCTCTGTATGCTTCTTATATGTGTGTGAGGTTGATTCGCAGAATTTTATTGAATTTCTTTTTTGCTGCAATTCTTTTCAATTTATTTTATTTTATGTTTTTTTTTTCTTGTTTTATTGGAAATTTCACTTCAAATAAACCACAAAATGTCAACAGACAAGTTAAAGTGGCAAAGCATGTTGAAGACTGGCGCCAGTCGCCGAACCGAACCGAACCGAGTCGACCACACTTGTTGAACGTGACCCACATCAGTAGTTAGCACACACACACACACGTTCACTGCAAACCGTAATCAAGAAGAACATGAACAATAACAACAACGACAAACAATTGTGCAAGGACCTTTTTTTGAATGTTGAATCTGACACAGGCGTGATATCTTTATGTGCGTCAATAATGAGAATTGTGGCAAACTGTTTTTGTCACCTGAGGCAACAGCGGGTGGCATGGTCAAAATAAGTGACACAATCTTGTACTGAACATGTTACGCAGAAGAGATGTACAACGATTTACAGATTACAGATTGATGGTTAGACAGATTGTTTGTGAGATAGTTAGTTAGGCGTGTGTATATATCGTTGACCTTTATTATTTAACATACAACGACAATTTAATAATAATTACGCGTAAGTTGCATAGCGCAACATAGCACATACGGCAATGAAGCATAAAAACGTAATAATTTCGCGTATGTTTTAAGGCGCAACATAGCACATACGGCAATGAAGCATAAAAACGTAATGGCATAGCTTCAACAGCCAATTAGCTTATGTGTTGTGTGCTGCTGTGCAACATAAGAGTTTGTAGTGTAAATTTATTGATGTATGTAAATATAATCATTTTAAACTTAAAAGGCGACAGGTTTTAGTTCAAATTTGTTTTCTTTTTAAGCTTTATTATTATATTTCCTATTATAAATAAAAAAAAAAAACAAATATAAAATAACACCATGAACAATCTGGATCAGACGATGGATGACACGGATTATACACGCTTCATTTCGACTTATACAAGTTTGATAAGAAAATATACGGATACGTTTTTTGATCAAACTGAAGTGACGTGCATTTTCCTTGTCTATCACAAATTCGTAATGGCGGTTGGACCCAAGAACAAAATGATGACCAAAAAACAATTACAACACGTTTTAATAATAATGTTTCAAATCTATGATCTATTCATTGTCGATCGTATACTGATGACCATAACGGTGGGCGACATGTATGTAACGCCAGAGGCATGGATTGAGTTGCTGATTGTATTTTTTACGGATAATATCGAAGAACGCATAACCTTTGCATTCAATGTGAGTTAAATGTTTAATGTATCAAATAACTTGAAAAATCTATATTAACTTTTCATACAAAGGTTTATAATGTCGATGGCACAGGTCAATTGAATCGTGAATTTGTCACATTGGCGGTTGAACGTTTCTTCGTTGGCGACGATGAGGACGAAATTAATGAACTACGATCGGTTTGTTGTCGTTGTCTTTTTGTACTCTTGCAAAAAGAGTCTATTAACTTTATCATGAATTTTGAAGTTAGAGACATCTCCGTTTATATAAAAATTATACACACTTGATCAACACGACGAGACGAGACGAGTCCGTCTGTCTGTCTGACTGTTTCAATGCAAACTCCTCTTATAGTTTTTTTTTGATAGATATCAACAAAGTTAAACGCAGAAGTTTTTTCTCAGAATTATTATATTATTGGACCACTATAGCATATATGTAGCTCCCATAGAAACGATCGATTGGAAATAAGATTTTAGTTAGAATTTTTTTTTTTTTTCTTGAAAATAAATAGACACAACTTTGCAGTTACAAACATGTTTTTATTAATGTTTGACTATATTTAAAAGTTTAATAAAAATCAGATAACTTAAAATGGGATGGGAGATGAGATAGAAGATTGCAGAATGTAGTGTATTATGATTGCATTACTTTTTTTAAGACAAATTGGATATTTACTGGAAGAATTAGAAGAACGATTTCCAAATTAAGAAAATGCTTGCAAGAATATATAAATATCTCCCTTTCCGATTTTACTTAACAAAATTCAAATATTGTTTATGTGCTTGCAGGATATGGTTGAATTTATTTTCAACAAATTCGATCTCGACAAGGACGGCTTGATAACATTCGAAGAATATTCTACAATCGTGCGCAAGCAAACGGAATTGATTGGTTTCTTGGGTCAAATATTTCCATCGCGAATGGATTGCACAATTGCCTCATTTTGCATCAATGCAATTTCACACTTTAAGGAAGTCAACTAAGAAAATTAAGCGTATTACATGTTAAACGTACAAAAAGGCATTATAAATATATGTATGTATGTATAATAATGTCACAGCTGAGTGCCTCAGCAGCAAACAAATCAATAAAAAAAAACTCTATATTTCTGCTATAAGCCTTCGATTTATGCATTTTGCCAAAAGTCAAACTCATAAATCATAATTTCTCTTTGTGAAGCTCAAAATAAATAAGGATTGAGTTTAGCTGTGAGCAAATAAATCAGCACACAAGAAAAACGTTCTCACTTCCTTTTATTGCTTTCTGTTTTCCTTCCTTTGGCCAGGATTAGTTATGCGTGGCACGGCGTTGACAGCGACAAAATATAAAATGAGCAAACAATAACTTGAACAGATAAAGAAAGAAAGAAAGAAATAAAGACACAAAATTATTAATAACTGCAGCAGGCGAGCAATGCAACAGAATCACGCACGCACGCCAATCATCATACACAGAAACAGATACAGAGACAGAGACAGAATACACAACCGGAAAACGCTCATAACTCAAAAAAGGAAATGCGCATATCCTTTCCACGCATTTCCACGACTTCAACTTTTTACTTGGCCATCGTTTATGAAGAAAAGGTTGAAGAAAAAAAAAAAAATGAAAAAAAGAACAAATCAGTAAATGAAATTCATAATTTAATAATCTGTGCTGGTCGGCCGGTAAGGTGCCCTCTGCTCGTGTGTGTGTGTGCGTCTTTTGTGCGATAAATCTGACTTAAAGTTTCCTCACTCGTTGTACGTGATTTGCCTGCCAGCTCAAATATGCACAAATAAAGAAATAAGCAAGCTGAGGAACTCTCAACTCTCTGCTCTTCTCTTCTCAACGTTGGTCTTACACACACATTTGTTTGTTTGTTTGTTTGTTGATTTGTACGCTCCGTTCTCCCCTCCCTGTATGAGTTGACTTTTGCGCATGCGTGCCTGAGGTCCTTTTTCCGCTGCTATGGCATTGGTTGCATTGCTTTATGCGTACGTGGTAGCGTCCACTTCTGGTTACCTCTCGAGTCGCTCTTTTATCTTTATTAAGAATTTCAGTTCAGTAGCCGTTATTGCCAACAACAAACTGTCTACGCTTCTTTAGTCGTACAGTGCCCCCACCATCACCACCACCATCGGCACTGGCACCACCATCAACGTCACCAACACTTAAGCAACGTCTCATTCATGCTTTTTGCTGCGGGAAATACGCATAATTTTTTTGATATCTTGATTTTATTACCATTGTCGTTGCTTGTTTGGTTGGTTGGTTGTTTGGTACTTTTGTCTTTTGCCTTCTTACTAATGCATAAATCATGCATTTTATACTTGATTTTACATCGTTTCAAATGCATTTGTTCACTCGCTTATGGTTCGTACTTATTGAAATTATTATTATTTTGTTATGTTTGCATTTATTTCTGTTCAAGCACACAAGCGGCATACTAATTATGCCTTCTATTGTCTCAGCTCAGCTCAACTTTGCTTAACAGTGATAAGAGTCCGTCCGTCCATTCGATCGTCCGGTCGTTTGGTTGGTCGTTCTATAACGAACGGATGTCGTTCTTCGATAATTGAGTGTATTGCATTCTGCATAAATAAATTTGTTGATGAATCTACAACAGCTGCACAAAATAACACTTGGCACTTGGCACTGACAATGACCGAAAATCTGTTCATCGAAATTACAAACCACAAATTTCTCTCTTTAGCATGTCATGACCTTTCATAAGTTGCACTTGAGCAACGAGAGTCATAAGTTTGCTATGATTTGGTGCAAAATTAATGGGTGTGTCTTTGAGAGGTTACACTACACTGAGATTTCAAAGAAAAAAACTTAATTTTTTTAAGATATATAAATTCTTAAGGCATTTTTTTTTTATTTGTCCCGAAACTACTTTAGTATATCTCAAGAACTATTTGGCCAATCTCGTTCAAATAGGGTATCCCTAACAACAATTTTATCGCCTCAAATAGGGGTTTTTTGATTGAGAACCACCTTCGAAAACTATAATTTTTTTTAACCTCAAAATTTCGAGAAAAAAATCTTTTTTTTTTTTAAGATCTATAATATAAAATTTTTAATTTCTCACATTCTAGATGATAGATATTAATTTTCTGTATAAAAACCCCTTAATTAAACGAACTTCAAATGACCCTCGTTGCAAAAATATGAAAAAAAAAAAAAAAACTGCTGCAACATCAAAATTTTGCTAGCAAATTTGTCAAAACGGATTATCACGCGCGCTTTTTATGTTGGTGGCCGAACAAGACTCGACTCGACTCGCCTTGCCTGACTTGGCCTAGCCTGGCCTAGACTGGACGTGGCGTGGCAGGCAAATATTTAGACAACCATTAGTCTAGGTCAACTTGGCTGGCTTCACACAGCAAGCTCACTGTGTATGTGTGTGTGTGTAAGCACACCTGATATGCAACACAAAGTTGGCTTGGCGTGCTTTAATCCTTGACTAGCATGATAAATGAATGCTAAATGCCTTTGACACTGGCAAGCGAAGAGCGCAGCTTGTTGATAATTTGAGTAACCAAATGGCAAACAAACAAATAAACAAACAACCGAACAAAACAAACAACAACAACAACAGCAACTGTGAACGACACCCAACGCATCTTTGTTGTTGTTGCACAAAGTACGTATTCAGTCTGAAGCTAAGCTGAGCTGAGTTGAGTTGAGTTGCACAGCGCGCAAAGTCGCGTCTAAGATGACACACAATCATATTAAAAATGGTTGCCATTTTATTTATTTATTTATTTTTATTTTTATTTTTTTTTTGTTGCAACATTTTGAGGTGACCTCAAGTCTGTCTTTGCTCAAGTGTGTCTTGTTGTTGGCAAACAGACAATCAACAAACACCCCCCCTAACCAAACTTTTGCAGCTTGCACTCCCCAACAACAACTACAACAATAACAACAACAACAACTTGTTGCATTATTAATAATTCTTGTGTCGCTCGGACTGCGGCACAGAGCAACGCCACCAACGAAGCGTCGATCTGTGAAACGTATAAATGCTTTAGTTGTTGTCATTGTTGTTGCCGTTGTTGTTGTTGTTTGTATGGCCCAAAGCACATTCAAATGCGATTTAATGCAATTTTATTAACGCAACAAATGCGACAAATGATCACAGCAGACAACAAGTCTAGAGCAGCAGTAAGAAGAAGAAGATGAAGAAGCGGGCAACCCATCGAGCGAGCGAGCGACAAACGACTTTGGCGAGAATCCTATTAAAATTGAATATGTCGCGAGATCACTTATCAGTGTGCAATAAAAATGGGGGCTTTTAAAAAACAATTTGGCTTTTGGGCACACCAACAACAACATGAACAACAACAACAACAAGACAAACGTACAACAACAGAAATGATGTCGACATATAAAAGTGGATTTGCACACCAGGCGATTTTTTTTTTCTTCTTCTTTTTTGTTGCTTTTATAGTCGCGATTTGTGGGAGACAAACGACAAGCGAATGACAACGATTTATAGGAACTAATATTTCTGTCACTCTCTCCCCCCCTCTCTTCAACTTATTTTCGGCTTAGTTTGTTTGGATCAAGAAGGTGTTGCTGGTTGGCTTTTCAATACAAGCAATTTCCGCCTTTTATGACTCATTGCCAGCATGATTTGTCTGTCTGTCTGTCTTGGCCCCCTTTGGCCATCATTACTATTATTATTGTTGTTGTTGTTTGGCTGGCAGGTTGAGAGCGTTTTGTTGGAATTTAAGTCAAACGTTTTAGCGTTTAATTGCATACAATATCGTGACATCGTTACAACGTTCAGATCATCTTGTACTTTATTGATATCTGCTGAAGGCCTCAATAGCCTCAATGGGCTTGGCATGTCCAGTGTGTCTTTTATTGCCGTAGTGCATAAACTTAATACGCGACCTCTGTGTTGTCATCGATGTAGCAAAGATTTCGCATATTGACATAAGCAAGTCAAGTCAAGTTTTTGTATAAGCCACAAGTGCACAAAGCGAATTCAGTTTTTTTTATTATTTGGCTAAAGCGTTAAAATAAGCTATAAGCCGTATCAAAAAGTTCGACAAATTTTAAAGCATTATGTACGAGGGTAGATTGATCATCTGATAAAAATGGAAGAAAAGAGTTATTTTGTGCGAATGATTGTCAGTTATTTTTCAAAGTAAACTTGGTTAGATAATCCTGAAGTTTATTGATCCTCTCTTTGTAGCAATATTTTCAAAATACACCTTAGTTTCGGAGATAATCAACAAATCAGTTTCAGATCTTCGTTTTCAACGCAACTTTTTTGTGTTTGAAGGAAGAAAGAAATCACTCGGAGCTAAGTTGGGAGAATATGGTGGATACGCCAGTATTTTCTATCACTTCTTTCACATTTTTGCTTAATTGTCAACAGATGTAACACAAATCTTGCTGAAAGTTTTTCATAGGCACATGTTTATGTTGGAAACTCGCTCATATGAGATGCCTACACTGCTGCCTATCTCTCTCAACTTCACTCGAAAAACTCCCAATACAATGTTTTGGATTTTCGTTATCATTTCTGGCTTAGTTACCTCAATTGGAGGTTGGAGGCGAGTATAGTTTTTCCTATTTGTTCTAGCCCAATGAAATCACTAGTGAATTATCTTAAGTGACGGGGAAGTTTCACTATCATAAGTAAGTACTTATCAAAAGATTTTTTTGTTTCTTAAATTGTTTTTTTGTGATGTGATCTTAAAAGAATGATTTATCCAAATTGAATATAAATTTAATTTTACCTGTCTAATCAATCTGCCCTCTTATTCATTAATTGCCAAAAACGATGAATTCTGTAAAAATTTGTAAATTTATTCGCAAACAACTTGTAAGGTATTGAATTATCAGCACAGTCAAAGTTGAAACTTTTATTGTGTTTTATTTTTTTATTTGTATTTCTTATTATTATTATTTTTTTTGCAGTTTTTATGCCGGCACAGTAAAAACTAACAAAATGTTGTAATTTTGTGCACATGCGATGCGACATTAATAGCATAATAATGCATAGATTGCAAGCTAAATACATGTGCAGGGGCGCTCCAGACGAGAACTGCCGACCCCACCAACGACCGCTTGCATCGAGAGACGCGCACGCTTGGCGGCACATGTACATTACATTGCGGTAATTCGAATCAAAGTGCAAAGTTCAATTTTCCGCACGTACAATGCGCGCACAACTTGTCCTCGTTTCGCGCTTAGAAATACAAGAAAACAGAAAAAAAATCCACAAACTATAAAAGTTGTTATAGTCGTCTCAGTAGATGAAGTTAAAAAAAAAGCTGACCATATTGAAGATGGCGAGACGTACAGCTTAAAGCGACTTAAAGCACAGCCAACGACCTAATTTATCTGCATACAGACGGCGAGGGCGGTGTCGGCGGAGGCACGCACACAGATCAATTGAGTTAAACAAACTTAATAAGTAATTACAAAACGCCCACGCAAAAGTGCAGTCTATAATTAAATGATTACCCTCAAACCCATTTGCCATACAAATTACAAACAATTAATCAATAAAAAATATGCATAAACAAAAACGAATAATGAAAAAAAAAAAAAATTATAAATTATAATAAATGCACACGGGAAGGCGCACCACTCCATGGCAATTGCGTGACGTTGTGCCTTCAATTGGCTGTGCTGTCGAGCTGACTATATGTATATGTTGTTGGAACAAAAAAAAAAAAAGGTGCTAAATAGTTGCAACAACAACAACAATAAACACAATGAAAGCATAACACAAAGCACGAGAATTTTAATACTTACTTATAACAGATAAGCTTAGAGGCAAAAAAAAAAAGCGATAAAGGAAATACAAAAACAATAAAAATTAAAGTAACAAAAACTTTCATTAGCATTTTATTTTTTTTCAATTTTAAATATTGGAAATTCAATTCCCACACCCACAAAAGCGAATTTGAGCTTAGAACGTACAACATTAATAAATGCAACAACAACAGCGACACGATTTTGAAAAAAATATTGATACGAGGGTCATTATTTATATTTTGAGTTTTAACAAGCGACATCTAGCGGTGGCAATGGAAAGTTCAAAAGTATTTTCTACTTTTTTCATAAAATAAAATTCTATAATGTTTAATATAAATTTTGGGAATTTAAAGGAGCAAAGGTTATGAAATGTTTTTCCTACAAATTTTTCTTAAAAATATTTCTTTCAACAGTTTTAAAAAATGAGATAGTTTTCATAAAGGGTTCCTTGACATCCTTTAAAAACAATGTTTCAGAGACATGTACTTGTAAAGGAGCAAATGTTACAAATTATATATGTATATTTTAATTTTATTAATTTAACAATTATAAAAATACAGACAGTTTTCAGGAACAGTTCCCTGACACCCATAAAAAACTATTAGACATAACCTATGATAGCTTCAGAGTATTTTAATGCTTCTTTTTATAGAAATTACTCCGATAAACTTAAAAATTCCTTCTCAATATGAAGATCAACCGAATTATCAAACTTTTCAATAGTAAAACAAGCTGCACCAAGGCTTACAATAAAAACAATGACCCTCGCACTTGAACGCTGACCCAAGTCATCGTCATCACTGTTCTTGTCTTCAACATTACTCATTTATGTTTAATAAACGCTTAATTCATATTTCATATTTGTGCTTGTTGTTTTGGTATTCTTGTTGTTGCTCTCAAATGTGCCAAACACGAAATGCATATGAAAATAGTCAAAGTAAAACGTGTGTGGTCAAATTTTTGGTCTAATAGAAGACACATTTCATTTCAAAATGTCATTGAATATTTTATGCAGACAATGTGCGACTCAACTTGTCCCAACAAGTCAAGTTGAGTCTATTCTAGGCTGAGCACAAAATTAAAATATTGTTTTATGAATGCATAATTTTATTTCATACAAAATAAAATTTGAAAATTAAGAAAGACAAAAAAACAAGTTTATGACTTGATGCGTTTTGCATATGAAATGTTTATATCGTTGTTGTTGTTGTTGCTGATGATAAAATACAAGTGCGAACACTTTGTAACAATTCATAACATTTTAAGTGCGCTAAATACTAAAGACTTAAGCAACAAACTTGCCTGCAAGCAAATTACAAAGAATAAAAACTTTGGCCGAGTACATAAATGTGCAGCTATCTGTGTGAATGTGTGTGTGTGTGTGTTTGTGTGATTTTTTTTTTTTTATTTGAAAATTATGCATCATTCACACTTTAATACACGACACTGTTGAGATACCATTAAATTGTTTGTACGTACGTTGAGCATATAACGATGACGTCGACAACAGCAACCAAACAACAACCAACGTCGTCAGCAATGTCAGCAACGACGATAGCAAACCGACAGCAGCAACAACAACAACAGCATTCGGTCGCATTCAGCGTGCAGCAACATTAGTTCCGCTTAGCGCTGCCTCAGCTACTGACGTACTCAAAGCTAGTTGTTATTGTTGTTGCTGTAAACGATAGATAATAATAGATTTTCTCACGCTTGAATATTCTGAATGACGTTAACAATGTGCCAGGCGCGTTCGCAGCCGGAAATCTTTGCAGCAGCAGCAACGACGACGACCACATGAGTGTCATATAAGTTAAGAAATTACGTTCGGTCGCAAAAAAAAAACAAAATACAACTAAAAAATTACTACAACATTATTAATAAGTTACAAATATAGACTTTATGCATAAGCTTTTTAATAAATTAAATAAAATAGCAAAGCAGATGACAGCTCCGGGGGGTGCGAAGGGTTGTAGTTGGAAAATCGTTAGCGTAATTTGCATGACTTCGACTTCATTTGTTTAGAAACCGAGTAAAGTTTTTTGGTTGAGTCACTTGCTACATTGTGTTTTGGTATTGTTTAGCCGGTCCAACTGTCTGTCTGTCTGTCTGCTTAATGATGTAATAATATTAATGCAACCTTGAAGGGCTAAAAGGCGAGCGTGCACTTTTAGCACTTTGAATAACTGCGACTTTTTAATTGTACACGCTGGGTGTCATCATCATTTACAACAACAACTACAAATGATCATTAAGAATAACTAAAATGCAAGTTTAGAACAAACAATTTTCATACGTTGGTCATGTACTTAGTCATGCTTAGCTTGTAAACTAGTTTAGCGCGTTTTCTCATGGATTTCCCGCTAATAAAATTGTAATAAACGCAAAGCTGTGAACTTTATAACAAAACTAATTGCCGCACGAAAAAAAAATGCAACTAATATTTCTGCCATGAAGTTGCAGCCGGATCTCTTCATAGTTGTATAATGGAACAAATTTCAATTGAATGCGATTCATTCATTGAACAAGTCGACGTCAACAATTTTCATTCAATTTAAATTGCTCAAAAGCAATTGAAACGTAACGAAATCACAAAGTCCCTGTAATTGATTCATGCAATTTTAAGTTTAATTATTTTTATTTGCTTTTTTTCCATTAAAATTTTTGTGGTTTTTTATATTTATTTTTTCTACATTGTTAATTTTCATGTTTTACACAATAAAAATGATAACAATCAATATGTGATTCAGCTCCGGCATCTAATGACATTAATATGAGTTGACTTAGAAGTAAAGAAAAAAAGAACAAAAGACTTAAGCAACAAACTTATTGAAGTTCTATTGAACTTCCTTGCAAATATTGACGTGCACTCACAATACAACACAAAAGCGTAAGCGGCATTTGCTTGATGTGAGTGCATACATTAAAGCAGCAGCAAAAATTAAAGAAGCTGCAACGCCAAACGACAGTTATGTCAGCAAAGGAGCACACAGCATAATTCCCACCATGATGGTTGCTGCTGCTGCTGCTGCTGCTGTCAACACAAATAGTCGTCGCTGAAAAAAGCGAAGATACCGCCAGCATCAGCATCAGCAAGAGGCCAAGCCAAGTGCTTTGGCGAAGTTTAGATGAGCGCGTCAATTGTCAATTGAAGCTATTTACCTATGACCAACACTTTTATTGATTATCATGTATATGCAGGTTGAGGATGACAGTCAGGCTCACTAACTGACTGCCGGTCTCAATGCTGGCCTGCCTGACTGCCTGCCTGCGTTGTATTTGAACACCATTAGTATTTGTTATTATTGTTATTACTATTTAAATTGCTCACACACACACACACATACATTTGCTTATATAAACTACAAAGTGTGTTAAAGAAATTGAAAAAAAGTCACCGGCAGCCGTTGATGTTAATGTTGAAAGCAGAAGTTGTGACAGAGTAGAAGAAAATTAGCCAAACTCACAACGAGCGACACAAATACACTTTGTTCTAGACGACGACAACGCACAGTGGGGCTTTCTGATTTTTTTCGTTGCCAAAATCATATCTTCTGAATGAATAAAGATAATTGCATGAAATAAGTTTTGTTTAAAAGGGAATTCCTTAAGCTTTAAAATAAGCTACAATATCTGGGAGCAGCACAATATGTTGTCAAATTCAGAATTTTTTTCCTTTGCAGTATTAGCGTCACAAAATTTCCAGTTTTTCAGGCAGAATTTTAAAAAATGGGTGAGGGAACAGTAATAAATTACGTGATATAAAATTAGGGGAGGGGGGGTTAAGCAAAATCTCACCAAATCTCATCTAGGGGGAGGGGGGTTCATCGGACATCTTATGTGATTTTTTTAGTTCACTAGTTTACCATTTTTTTTTTAAATTTAAGCAAAAAAAAAAATATTTTTTTTCAAAAATTTTTAGCAAAAATCTCTCGTAAAAATCTTGCTCTAAGGGGGGGTCTAAATTTTTAGAAAAAAACCTTACGTAATTTATGGACGTCACCTAAAAAAGTTGAAAGAAATGGTCAACTTCGAATGGCGATATCTTTCAAACTATAATTGATTTCTTTAACTATAATATTTCCTTAATCTCTGGAAAATTCTCTAACAGGCACATATATTTGTTTTATCGAAAGCGTTCATGAAATTTTTGATTTTTGCAAGCTGAATGTATCCAAGGCCCCTCTGTGCGACGACGACAAACGGTTGCAAGTGGCAGTCAAAGCAGCATCACCAGCGTGTGGTTGCGTGCCGCTTACCACTTTTTGACCGCTGCCGTTCGTTGCCATTGCTGCCTTCAAAAGGAAATGCCGCACGTTGTGCTTGTGTTGCCTCCTTAGAGACGCGTCATCGTTGTTTGCACAATTATTAGGACAACAAGCGTTTACTCGTTCAGGCAGTGCCATCGTCATCATCATTCGGCTTCTACTGTTTGCGCGCTGTCGCTGCTGTTTAATGCCCGCTTACGACGACTTTAGCGTTTGACTTTTGCTTTAGAAAATGTGCCTCAAGTGTCAATTGCCATTCGATTTTGTTTTTCTTTTTTTTTTTTTATCTACTTCTTTTGCCTTTACTGCTTTTGCCGCCAATGACGACGTTGTCGATGACGACGATGAAGTTAGTGTTCCTGTTCGTGTTCGTGTTAGCGTTGGCATAACGTGAACGTGTGCAATTGGAAGGTGTTAGCGCGTTTGCACTGCGCAAAATGAATTGGTTTAGGCCTTTTGACGACCAACAACAACAGCAACAACAACAACGACGGCGACTGAAAAAATAACAAAGTCGAGTTTTCACAGCAGCGCGCACTTTAAGCCATTTAACGTGTTATGTTTGGCTATGAAGGAAATAAAGAAAAAAATAACATAACAACGCAGCCTAAGTTGTTTTTATAGCATGTCGTCGTCGTCGTCATCATCGTCATTGTCGCACACGTCGTTTTGGGATTTGCTTCAGGATTTTGATAAACAAAAATTATGAGCAAGAATTATTGTCCGCAAAGGCATTTAAATGTTCGAAAAAAGGTTCTTTTTATTTGCGTAAAATTGATGAAAAATCAACAAACCATAAGCCAAACAAAAGACTTAGGCAACAAACTTGCGCTGCGCAGCTCAGCAAAGTAATGTAAAGTAAAGTAAACTAATGCATAAAGTAAAAGAAAATATTTATAGAAATTATTGCAAACTGTTTCAGCACAATAAACTCACGATCGTTTAGCTAATTGTGCATGTTAATGCATGCATTTGTGCCACATTGCAATGACGAGTGGCACAAGGAAATGAAAAGATTTAAAGGCAAAGGTAACCTTAAGAAAACTATGGATATAGAAATATGTACAGTTGAACTTCTCTATAATGAACTACGCAACGATGGAACGAATTTTTATGCAATGAAATTCGCTTTATTGTAAATTTACAAAAAAAAAAACCGATTAGCCGAATATTTCATTATCCGGACTCATTCCTCACTGCTATAATCGTCGCTTTTTAAATCGCTATAACTCAAACATCCAAAGAGATAGAAACACGAAAGTCGGTATGTAGACTCAGTATGAGTGGCTCTACAAAACTGCATATCACAAAATCCCCCCCTCTATTTCATTTCCCCTCCCCCAGTTATTTTCTGTAAATTGCTATATCTCCAAAATTAACAAAGGTATGAACCTGAAATTTTGTATACAAGCTCAGTGATAATATATCTTAAGAACTGCATACCACAAATTTCCCCTCTCTTTGATGGCTACCCCCCACTTCAATTTTTCGTAAAATCCACATTTTTTGACCGATTTTCTTTGTATTTTGAACACTATTTGAAAAGGCGACGTCAGATCAATATGTTTTTGTAGATTGAGGGTGTGGCACCGCCTACCATGTGTGCAGGGTATTATATTGTCGAGTATACTCGACTATACCGCCCTTACTGGTTTTTTATATATATTTTAAATATTTTTTAATTTTTCTCTGAAATTGATTATTAAGATTTATGATTTTACGGAATACCCCTGATTCTATTTGATCCGGATAATCGGAAATGCAGAAATGATCCATTAAGAATTTCCTATGTAACCAAGTAATTTTCTTAAGCCCAGGGGAATTCACCATAGGAAAGTTCGACTGTTCATATTTATAAATTATTAAACATTTGTGGTAATTGAGTTGACTTGAGTTGTGTGCACGTAACTGAGTAACTGTCGAGTCAGAGGTGCAGCAGCGTAGAGCAGAGCAGCGTAGAGCAGCGCAACTGGAACATGACCGATTTTGTTATGTGAGTTACAATTCAAGTCCGTTGGGTTGACTTAAGTTGAGGCACAACAACGCAGCTCAGCGCAGCGCAGGAGTCTATGGCAAGGCAAATTCCCGCATTTAGTTGCAATGCACATTTCAATGCACATATTTGGCCTTTTGCATGTGTAAGTGTGTGTGTGTGTGTGTGCGATTGACTTTAGTTTATCGTGACGTACGTGCTGTTGTTGTAGCATGTCACAAGGTGACATAACAAATATTAAAAAGTTCGCAGATATGAAAAAAAAAATATAAATAAATAATATAAAAAAAAAAATAACTTCAAAAATAAATATAAAAATTTTGATTTATTTATTTCCTTTTTATTATGTTCAATTAACCCATAACACATTCATTTTGGTTTGCATGCTGATACTCTTGCACCCACCCACCTACGCACACCCAACACCTCACCTCCCTCCCCGCTCATTATACACAACATCACTTAGCATACTTTTTCGCCAAACATTTTCACTCAACATTATATTTTTTTTTTTTTGCTTTTAGTTTTCCTATTTTTTACAACTTTTTTGAAGCTCTAAAAAAAAAGAAGGCTTTCATAGCAAACAGAATCACAACAACGTGTGTTGTGGTAAACAACAGCAATTCATTTATGGCAAAGTCACGTTGGAATAATTTGTTTTATGTTAATGTCGCGCATAAAATTGTACACTCTAAGAAAAAGAAATCAACGAATATATATGTTTTTTTTTTGTTTTTTTTGCTGGTTTCCTCTCCTTTTTTTTTAAGTTTATTTTTATTTTGTTTCCTTTTGCATGTTTTGACTGCTTTGGTTGGCTGCTCAATGCTCAATGAATTGGAATTTAATTTGAGTGTCCATTTGCGCAAATTTACTTTAAGCGAAAGAAGAAGAAGCGGCAGTGGCAGCGGCTGAGAAGCACTTGCGGCATTACGAGCGCAACTCAGTAAAAGACAATTGAATTTGAGTTGCAAAATCAATTTTCTTAGTTGGCAAGAACTAATCGACAGACAACGTTTGTGTTGTTGTTATTGTTGTTGCTGTTGTTGTTGGCTGCGTCTTTGCTGCGTTACTGAGTTGAGATGAGTCGAAACGACAATAAACCCTTCACTGCGCACGACGAAAGTGTTGTGATTTTTGTTGTAGTTGTTGTTGTTGCTGCCGCTGCTACTCGGTTAACTCTCTTGGCATATTCAAGCAATTGTTGCAATTTTTATTGGCAAACCAAATACAAGTAAGAAAGCAAAGACTCAAAGCAACAAAAAAAAAAAAACGAAGAAAAAAAAAAACATTAAACAAAACACGGCAATGCAAAAGCAGAAGCAGACAAATGTTGTTGTTGTTGTTGTTCCTTCGTATGCAACAATTTGCTACTGAATTTTTAAATTTCCAAAGCGTTTTATAAAAATAGGCATATAAAAAGCTGAAAGTATCAAAGACACGACGACAATAACAATAACAAAACAACAACAATAACAGCAACAACAAATGCCAACTGCTCAATCGTGAGTTACTTAAAATGCTACCGAACTCAAAACTGCAAACAGCAAAAGGACAACAACACAAAAGCACAATGCGCTGCGTGCAAGAAGAAGCAAAAGAGTTCCTTTAAAATGAATTTAAAAAAAAAAAATAAAAATTGTTAAGGAAAAAAAAAATTGAAATTATATTTCAATTAGACAAATTTAATAACTTCATTAGGCCGAAGTGACGCGACGGCGGAAGCGACACAAAGTAAACACGAACTTCCGTCAACGCCCACGACATGTTCAATAAGTAAATCCGCTTAGCCACACAAATGACAGACAAAAGCAACGAAATAAGAGGAGATTAGTTGAGCTGAGACGTGATGTATCAATTTTGTGTGCAGACAGACAGACAAAGACTCTAAAAATGACATGAATTTAATTCCGGCGGAAATAATTCAGTGCAGACGCCACACACAAAGTTGTAGATGAATTTTTGTAACATCTTCTTTTATTGGCAAAGAAAAAAAAAAACAAAAACAGACAGACATAATTAGGGTCAAAATTCGCACGCTGCACGTTGTAATTGCAGTGTAGAGGAGCAGAGCCGGCACACAAGTGCAAGCATGAACAAATTATGAGTGAGCGTTGTCTAATAGAAGAGCAGAGAACAATCAATACCTGACCGACCGATCGATAGTTCGTTCGTTTGACTTTTGGCAACTTGTGCGGTCGCTTGACTTTGACTGATGTCCTCTGCTGCGCTCTGCCTTTGGCTGATGTGTGCTAAGCCAATTGTAAGCAGCTCAGCGCACCTGTCGTGCAATTTTTCATGTCTGAGCCATGGCTAAGCGCCACTTAGTCTTATTTAAAAGGCATTTTGGGTGGCAAACAACTAACGAAGAAAAAGTTCGTGTGAAAATCTTGTGATTAATATGAGACTAATCGCAGCAGTTGTATTTTTA
Source organism: Phortica okadai (assembly GCA_034638295.1). Lineage (NCBI taxonomy): Eukaryota > Metazoa > Arthropoda > Insecta > Diptera > Drosophilidae > Phortica > Phortica okadai. The sequence goes on from CM067852.1 coordinate 6,629,735, forward strand.
TTTTTTTTTTTAATTAGTGTGCATTACAAGCAACCTGTTTCTATTTTTTTTCTTGCTCTATAAGCGCTAATTACAACAAATTAAGCGAGCGTATCGCAGTTACTCAATTGACACCAATCAAAAGCAAAGTTTTAAACGATTTCATGCCCAAAGTAAGCATTTCACGCACGCACGCACGCATGCAAGACTGTTATGTGCGCTACTTAACTTGTCATAAGTGTCACAATTTTCATTTTGATTTACAACAATAACGTGGCTATTAAACTCAATAATTGTACCAATAACCAAAAATATATAAAATAAAATACAAAACATAAAACAAAAAAAAAAAAACTAATTTGTAAAACAATGAAAAAATAAAGCAAAGCAACAACTTCGGTTTCGCAATGCTTGAATATTTTGCTCAGCCAAAACACGTACAACAAATCAAATAAAATAATATAAAGTACCTTTATATGAATTCTTATTTTGTGGCAGTTCAGGCAGAAAAATAATAAAATTTATTGTGCATGTTTGTCCGTTTTTGGCGACCTAAGCAAATAGGGGCGCAAATGAGCAACGTTCATCGCTGACAAGTGGCCACTTGGGTCATTGCCTCATTGTTTCTACATTCGTACGTTCGCTCGCTCGCTCGCTACTCATTCGTCAACGTCTTTGGTTGCTTGTTGTTGTTGTGCGAGTAGCCCAAATGTGGCTTAAAGTGTTGACCATAAGTGTCTGATTGTTTCTGTATCATATACATATATAATACATAAAATATAATGAAAATGCGCCACGCTAAACGCAAAACTTAACTTGAATTGAAGTCAAGCTAGGCTCAAATCGAATCGAATTGAGTTGAGTTGAGACTGAAATCGAGCAACGTGCGTAAGTACAGTAGAACCAATTATGGATTTTATAAAACAAATGTGCGTTGCATACTAAGAGCACTTTAAATGAGCTACAAAATCAAATGAATTCTATACTGAGCTGAGCTAAATGAAGCGATGACGAGTATGGCGCGCCATAAATTAAAAAATGATTTACTTTAGTTTCATGTGGAATTATTTTAGGTCGCAACTGCTACGACGACTCAGACGACTATGACTATAACAACAACAACAACAGCAGCAGCAACAATGCTGATTGAAAGGAAATGGGACATAAAGACAGACAGACTGATGGCTTTACTTATTATTAAAAGTATATTTTATGTAAAGTTAACATTTTTAGTGCTTTGCCATAAGCGTGTCACGCATGCAAAGTGTTTTCGGGCAGCGTGCAGGAAAAATTCAATTAAACGGTGAAAGGTGTGTCAAGGCAGGTGGGTGGCGGGTGAGTGAGTGAGACAGAGAGCGCATGAGTGATAAAATGTATGTATGTGTGAGCTTGAAAGCTTAAATGTATAATTTAATGCAACTCAATGCATAAAATCACATAACAAAACTAAAGACTTAAGACACAAACTTGTGCAAGAAGCATTAATAACAACAACAACAGCAGCAACAAAACGTTTCCATGAAGCGCAAATACTTTATAGACTGCCATTGTAAATGCGTGTGAGTATGTGTGTGTGTGTGTGAGTGTGTGTTGATTTGCGCGACCCCCTACAGTTCTGTGCTGTTAAGAGTGTTTATGTCAACAGTCGCGTACTGAAAATGTGCTTGCAAGGCAACGCAGTGTAGTGACATGCGACATGCCTCGTTCGTACGTTCGTTGTTGTTGTTGCAGCAACACTCAAGATGATGATGCTGATGATGACAGCCATAATTCTTCGATGTTGCCGTCATACACACAGTCACATACACATGATTTTGATCAGCAGCACAGCACAGCAAAGCAAAGCAAAATTGCGTTCTGACAGTTTGCGCAAACAAACCAAAAAGAAGCAGAAAACAAAGTGAAAAGAACTGTGTGTGTAAGTCAGCTACAAGCAGGACCTTTATAGAGTAAAAAAAGAAGAGAATAACAACAACGACGACATGTCAACACCACGAAAATTGTTATCGCCATCATAACAAACATTATTTGTGATATTTAGTGCAGGCAACATACAGTGACACACACTTGGTGGTCACGCCATGGGCCAACACACAGAGAACGTTCAATGCTGCAACATCCTAAAGACACACAGACCAACCAACCAACTAACTAAACAACGCGCTTTACTCAAGTCACAGCGAGCGACTGAATTAAGCTGAAATCGCTTGAAAATGATCAGAGCATAGCGGAAGAAGCATCGCACAACGCACAACGAACTGAAAGACAAAAAAAATATATATGTATATACATTGATATAGAAAAAGCTCCCACGGTAGCAAATCATCATCACGCTTGACGCTGCCACACTCAAAAATGAACTTACACCAATTGTTATTGAGCAGCTGTGGCAGCAACAACATAAGTAACAGTAACTTGAAGAAGGTGAAGTTGAAGTTGAAGCTGAAGATTGCCAAAGGCTAATTTACGCCACAAAAGTTCTCATGAAACAATGAAAATGCGTCTAATTTCATAGACTTCCTGTCCCACACTCTCGCACTCACCTGCCACGGCTATTGCTCTACATATGTGACAGTGGCGCTTTAGACAATTTCAAGTACCAGAAAAAAAAAATAATAAAAATAAAGAAACAGATTGAAGAATTAGCTCAACGCAACACGCAAGCGCCAAATTAACGCAATTAAAGTCCGGCCAGACACAAGTATACTCAACGTCAAGTAACAATCTTCTCACTCAGCATTTTCACATATAATTCTTTTACTTTAAGTTGCTTTCATAAAATGATGTGTTGAAAAAAAAAAAATCAAACTAAAATGGCAAAAAAAAAAATATTACAACAAGAACAGATTTTTATCTCATTCTATAAATGTTGACAGCGCGAATGGACATTATTGTTAGATTATGCATGGATATAAATCAAAATAATAAACGAATGATTTCAGGCTACTGGACGGTTGGTTGTTCGTTTGGTCGGTGGGTCGCTGATCTGTGTTCTGTGTTGCTTTGTAGCAATTCACGTTGCAAGCCGTCAAGCCAACGCGGCGTACAAAACAGCGTGAAATATGTGCGGGCGTCAACAGCAAAAATATTTGTTTGAAAATTATTAGAAAATTGAGCAAGTCTATTTAAATGACAAACGTCGCTTGAATGGTCAGAAAGATCAAATATATAACACAGAGAAAAATGTTAATATACTCAGGAAATTAAGAATGCAAATCGAACCTCGTTGAACAATGTGTTCTGAACGCTCTGATGTCGAAATGAAGTCTTCAATCGAATCATGCTCTCAAAAAATGAAATTAATTTAGAAGAATAGCTAACAATCGGGATATTGTAATAAAATAAGTTCTCGAAATATTGAAACACTACTATTGAGCCAAAAATATTTTTTTTTTACTTTTTAAAAATCTGAAAAAATTATGTGTTTAAGAGATAAGTATATAAGGCTTGAAATAAAAATAGTTTCATAACTATCCAAAAAATGTACAATGGTTAAAAAATTAAATACAAAAAAAATAATCATTTTTTTTTCTATGATATTAAGGTATATTAAATTTTAAGATCAACCGTTAAGCCGTTCCTGAGAAAAAATTGATTATCCGTTTTTTACACATTTAGCTTTTTCTCAAAAATCAATTGAATTAACGAACTCAAATTTTCATGATCTTATTATTTAATAAATATCAATAAATCCCTCAAGTACCCTTCCAATAATTTTGTGGAGCTGAATTACCATGCCTATACCCTTAAAGCCATTTTGTTTTTGGCTGAATTAAGCAAGCTTTTCAAAGTAGACACTGAAAATTATCCTGAACCCATTAGAAAATGTTCGATTGCTAAGAATGAATAATATATCCTTTATTTCTGAAACGACTTTGGTTTCTGAACACAGTGATACAATTCCAAGTTCTTTAGAGAAAATTCAAAAGTCTCATGAGGTGGTATATCAGACAGCATCATATGCTTAGCAAGCTTCGATTTGCAGTGTTGTTCTCAATATTGACTTAGGTCAGTAAAGTACGCTTATGCCATATACAAGACAACTTGCCATTCTTTATGGCTTTTGGCCATGATTATTTCTTACAGTGTACTTGAATGTCTGACTCAGCTTTACTCAATTGCAATGATTTATCACACAAACAGTCAACAGTTCGACTTGTGGGTCGACGCCACTCATGCCACACTCAATTCAGTCAGTCAGTCAGACAGTCAAACAGACGGACGGACGGACAAATGGACTGACGATGTCAATTGTCTGTTGTTGTTGTTGCTGTTGTTATTGTTGTTAGTTGTCGTGTATTGCAGGCGTTGAAATTGGCAACAAATCGAATCAAATCTGTGCGAACTAAACAAATATCGATCGATGAATCGTTCGATCGAGAGATATACATACAATAATTTTTTTTTTCTTCTTTTTTTTCAAACATTACAGTCTAAGTGGTTTTGAACAATGAACGAGTTTTGTTCATATGCTGCTGCTTAACTTAACTCGGCACAACTTGACTGCATGCATTTGCATCTATTGAATATTAACACTTTTGGCAAGAGTGATACAAAAACAAACGAAATGAAGTTATACACGTACCAAGTGCTCAGCTCCGGCTGCTGTTGTTGCTGTTGCGACGCTGCCATGAAGTCTGCACTCAACGACAAACAGTCGCACCAAAAGTCACTGAGTCAGTCATACAGTCAGTAAGTCAGTCAGTTGGTCGACTGGCAAACATGCAGGAAGGTGTTCTTGTTCGAACGACAATACAAAAACTCGAGCTCGTGTTTAATTAACATATGCTAACGAGTTCAGTTCAGTTCAGTTTCGATTTGGTTTGGTTTGTTCGCTCTCGTTGTCGTTTGAACAAGCTCAAAGATACTTTGTCATACAATGACTTCAGAGGCGTGTGTGTTTGTTTACGTGTGTGTGTTTGGGGGTGTCGCTTAAGTGGTTTTTAATTTAATTAATATTCTGGATATTTGCATTAATTTTTCTTGTCCCTGGCAGGCGCTAAGTCGCGCCTTTGGAGTTTCTGTGCAGTGTGCGCATTATGAGTTATGCGATTGCGCGGGTTTTTTATTTAAATCGATACAATACAACAGAACACAACTTAACTTGACTCGACTTGTTTCGCTTTGCTCTGGCAGCGAAATAAAATTCTAATGAGATCATTTAGGGTGTCTGCTATTTTAATTGAGTTGCTGTTGGTTATTCGACTATTTTTAAAGATTTTGTCATTGCTCATATAACAAACACATATGTTGACGTAATTATAGAAATATAGGTTTGTGGCCTAAGTCTTTTGTTTTCTATGACACACAACACAATATGCAAAAGCAAAAGCATGAAAAGGGTTTGGTTTGATTTGCTTTGATTTTCTTTCATTTCTGAATGACTCAAACAATTTATGCAAATGCCAATTACAAGTCGACTTAAATTGTGTAAAACAATAAACATAACAAAATATGCCACATGTTCATGACAGACAAAATTATTACTTCAATACAACAACAGCAACAACAAAAAATTATTATGATCAATCAGTTTTGAGGCCTACTAATAATTAATTAATGTATTTACTTGTGCAGGCACGTCTCATACATAAACCTGACACTTCCCGTTGTAAAAAAAGCAACTTTGATTCGTTTTCGTAATAATTGGAAAACTATAAAAAAAAAGCGCTGAGTTTCTAAACATTAACCCCAAAAACAGCGAGAAACTAACCAGAAAAAAAAAAAAAAATCATAGCATACAAAAAATACATAAACCAAAAATTAGATTTCTAATATTGTTTATGAATTTATGTTTGCGACGATTTCCTGTCGTAAATTCAACACTCAAATGAAGAAACTCGCCCGCATGACTGCACACACACACACCTCACCCAACCGCCCTCAGGTCACAGTATTGCGGCCAACAATAGCAACAACAACCATAACAAAAACTGTATAAAAGAGCAAAGCTAATAGGTTCATTACCACTCAATAAAGTCACGTTATTACAAAGCTGTCAATACGCGCAATGATTGACAGTCGCAGCGACGTAGCAGCGCAGGGAAGGACGGCGCAGCCGAAGAAATTGGCTTAAATGCACAAAAAAGCGGCACCAACAGACAGACGGTTGTGTGCTGACAGACTGATGGGCAGCAGAGCCAACATAAAGCTCGTACGTACGCTAAGCTCAGCGCGGCTCTGCTCAACTGTCAATTTGTGCCAAGAACAAGAAATTTACATCTATAGAAACTTCTTTTTTTTAGACACAATCACCAAAAATTATTTTTTATATGCAAAACTTGTTGTGCGCATTTATCAAACAACACACCAACATGAAATATTTATTGAACTTTACCGACTTTGGTCAATCAATTGCCATTTGGTCGCAATGCGTACGCATGAAGGGTGAGGCAAAGACAGGACAGAGACGATCAGAAAGTAAAGAAGGTGGCTGATCGAAATGCACCCACAACAATAACAGAACAACAACACTTGTTGACAAGTCATACACCGCAAATTAACATTAACCTTTTTCCAACACTGAGAAAAAAGTTGTGACGTTTCTTAGCAAACGTTTTAGTTAATATTTTCTCAGTTGAAAACCTTGGCAAACGCCTTACTTGGAGAAAAAATATCATGGTCACCTCTAGATGTGTTGCTCCATGTTGAAAGTATGGTCCTCCAAAACAAAGCGCCTAGAATGGTAACTGATGGTAGTTTGTTACAAACTCAACTCTCCATGGGGGTCTCAAGTTGGGACTCCCAACTAATTTGGAGGAAATAATCATCTACAGCAGCCTTAATAATAATATAGACTGATTTGCCAACTTTCTTCTCACTAAATTCATTTTTTAACTTTTAGTTTTGCACACTTTTCGGCTGATATAAATGATCAACTCTGTCATTAATCTAATTCCTCATATCAATGTTTATATAGCTGTTTAAAGTTTCTAAAATATGCACTTATAAAAAAATATAATACAAGTTCGTCAATATTGAAATATTGTTTTTTTCACAGTGTAATTTCTGGTTAAACATGCAGTGCGGTTTTTCGGGAAGCATTTAACGCTTAATAGCGGTACGCTTCAAAAAAGCAATAAAACAAAAAAACGACAAGTTTCATTGACTTCTTTTGCGTAACTGTAAAATGTGCGTTTGATGTTTATTTTATTGTATTTTTTTTTTTTTTATTTTCGGTTAATCAAAATATTATTGAAATTTTAAACAAGTTGTAAAAATTGACGTCGTTTTGTGCTTTATTAAAAAGATATTATGCACTTTGCGCCTTAACGCTTGAAACGCTCGTTCAAATTTTAATTAATATGCATTGTGAGCATTTGTTTTGTGAATGGCTTCGATTTGATTTCTATATTATGTATAAAAAATAAATGTTGACAGGAAATGCATGAATGCGGCAGAGACGTGAATTTATAAGAAAAAAAAACCAAGAAAAGAAAATCAATTTTGGTTTTGTTTCGTTTTGTTTGTTTGATGAAATGAGCCAAAACCGCAAAGCATAAGAATCCGAAAAAATTGAGCTCACCTGCAACAGTGCAGACAAATTTGCATTTCATCATCGTCATTATCATTATCAGAGTGATCGTCGTCGTCGTCGTCGGCATTATGGGCAGCAGCGACGTTAACGTTGGCAGCGACATCGACATCGGCCGTCATCATCATTCGTGGTTGTTGTCAAATTTTTGTCTGAATTTTCAGAAGTTGCTTTTGAAGTTGATTTATGCGCGCTAAAAGCGCCTTTAATCACGTTTTTATTGTCGTCGTCATCATCAGCAACATCATCATCATCGTCATCGTCATCGACATCATTGTCGATTTCAATGTGAATGAAGGAAAAACGTTTAAGTAACCAAAACCGAAAAAAAATGTATAAAATAAGACGAACAATCACACAAAAAATACCAATAAATAAAGCATCAAATTCGTTTTTACTCAATTGTTGCTATTTGAAGCAAAGTTGTTGTTGTTATTTCATCTTGTTACTTGGCACTGGCATAGTTGTAAATCGAAATATTTGTGGGTGGTGTGTAATGTTGGCCAAATCGTTGATGTTTTGTTGAATGTATTTTATTTTTTTTTTGGATTATGTAGAATTGAACATTTGAGTTGAATTGTTGTACAATGATTGAATGCGCAGCTGACTGACTGAATTGATGGACAAGCATTTCGTTGCGTTGTATTTTATTAGATGTTGTTGCTGTTGTTGTTGTTGGTGAACTCATTTGATGATGGATCATGGGAATAATTTACATTTAATTGTGCAGAAATAAAAGCTCAGTTAATGAATGAACGAATGTTTCGAACGTTGAAGGTGAAACTGATCGCACAAATGAACATGAACATCTTTGAATGAGCGTGTGAAAGTTTTCAAGATTTGCATACATTTTGTTATAGGCTCAGGCTTAAAAAACGTTATGATTGCTCTGTCGAACTAATGATCTGAGGCATTTCTACCCACTGATTTATAAAAAACGACTAAACTACTTACTCAACTAATGGAAAAGAAACAATAACGATAAAATTAGTTCAAGAACAAAATTTAAGCGTAAGAATGACGTATGTTGTGTGTAGTTGTATGAGACATAAGGCGAAATATAAATCCAGCTAATTATTTCAGTTATTTATGACTTTTTTATTATATTTTTTTCCGATTTTAAAGTCTTTTGAAGTTGATCCCGTCACTTTTAAGTAGTACGACCACACACACAAGAGAGTATCTTTTTTATTGCGCTGTGAAAATCAAAAAGTAGTTTCTAATTAGAATGCACTTTAGTTAGCTAAAAAGCTACATCAAGCATCACTTGCAACACGCAGACTCTGCTAACTTAATAAACAAACAATTACTTATTAGTAATAATTAAAATGCAATCGCGGCACACATGTGTGGCATAAGTTGGTACACCAAACTGTTAGAATAAACAAGATACAAACCAAACCGAAAAAGAAGAAACAATATGCTAAACAATACAAAAAGCATTTGTCCAAACAACAAAGTTTTGTTTTATTTTCTTCATTTTTGTTGTTGTATTTTTTTTGTTTTTTTTTTTTTGTTTCATTGCTTAAACAAAACAATTGCAGGCTGATTTTTAACACTTTTTTTGTGTTTTGTTTTGTTGTTTACAAATAACGTCAAAAGAGGCGAAAGGCTGTCAAGCAAAGGAATCACTGCATGAGAGAATGAAGACTTTGTTTGGTTGTTACAAAATGCTTTGCAGGCCGCATTGATTTAAATTAACTATTATTGGGCACAGGTGATAATTTTCAATGACAACAGTAACAAGCAACATCAATCGATGATAATAATGATGATGCTGACGATGATCATGATGACTACGACCCTTCTACGTTTGTTTTTGGGAGCGGCTTTAAACTGATTTTGGCTTTGATGTCATTGTTTGGCAGTGAGGCGTCGTGCGCGCGGCCATAATTGTGTAAATAACCAACAACAAACAGCAACTTAGGCACAACTTATGATTCAAAGACACCAAGAAACAACACCAAACGACAACAGTTGCTTAAAGATACTGTGAGATTTTTTTGGCCCACGGCTTTGGCTTTGCCATTGCTTATTGACGATTACTTCATTAAAGAATCGATCAGCTTATTTTTTTTTTCTTCTCATATTATTTTTAATTTTAGTGCAGGTGTTGAACAATCTATTGTTATAAGTTGTTGTTGTTGCTGTTTTAAGTAACTGTTGTTCTTCGGTAATTTCATTTGGCAATTATACGCTTTAACAACGAACCCAACGCCATGCCGCCCCTTTTCAAATTGCAATAAAATTTACACATTTTTGCCCTCAATTTAAACAATTCGATTTCAATGTACTGAATTGATTGACATTTTTGCTACTGCAATGCATTATTTAATTATAAGAATAATAAAAAAAACTCTAGAAAATTATTTGCTTGCATATATCAATGCGAAACAAAAGACTTAAGCGACAAACTCATGCATTTATTGATATTTCTGAAGATTTTTATTGTTTTTTAAATTGTTCTTCAATTTGTGCAAGTCAAAGGCGCCAGTAATAATATCATCAACAACAACAACAACTATTGAAATGCATTAATTAAATAAATTCAGTATATAGAAAAACAACAAAGGAATAGTAAAAAGCGAAAAATATATTGTATGAAATTCAAGTCAATTCGCACGGCGGGCGGTCACCGCTTGAGACTTGCTCAATAGCAAACTGTGCGACTTTTAACAATTTCATTTCGTTTAAATAGAGTTATTAATAAACAAATGGCAAAAATAAATAACAATTTCTGGCGAAAATCAACATTTTTAAACAATTTTAATAGTCAATAATAAAACAAAAAAAAAAAACGAAGGTGTTAATTGGGCAAAACTTTAATGACATCATTCGATTTATTATTATAATTTTTTATTGTTTTCATATTAGAAATACAAATAAATAAGTTCATTATGAATTCCAAGTATGCAAGATGACGAAAAAAGAATGTCACAAATAGTTGGGAAAATTGACAGCGCGGCAAAACAATAATCAATGAAAAGTGCAACACCAACAATAACAATTAATGCTAATTATTGTTTAAACAAAACGTGTGCAAAATAATTTTTTTATTTTTCCGATGAATTCATGATCCAGTTAGCAAAGCAAAAGTATCAATGCGCATTATTTGTGGTTGCGGCAACAAATGCTTCAATAATGATCGATTACTAACAAATGTGAAATTATTATTTAATTAAAAGTTTCGAGATTGTTTTTTTTTCATTCTTATAGATTAAAATCTTTTCTAATAATTGTGGGAATTACACATGATGACAATGATGATGACGTTGACAATGACTGTGACTTGTTACAGTTATCAGAGCCAATCGCTTATATACATATCTTCTAATGAAGTGCAATGTTTCTCATTAATAAATTAACTAAATTGAGTTTTTCTTTCTTCTAAACACACACACACACACACAAAATGAAAACAAAATAAAACATGTTACAACAAGCTAACGAAATAAGTTGTCGAAGTGTAACGTTCGACTTAAATGGATCTGTTTGTCTCTAATTTATGACAAGCAAGGCATTAATTTATGCCACAAACTGTTACAATTAGAAGATAAACAAGCGCATTTCTTTTTATGTGTGCTGCTGTTGTTGTTCATTTAAAAGAAAATCAAATCGAAAAAAGAAAACAAAACAAAGGCAATGGCAAAGGGCAAAGGAAACCGGTTAAGTGCATTTTGTGTCGCACACAAAGTGTCAACTAGCCTAATGCGCTCTAAAATAGTGTGGCATTCAGCTTAAAGCCACAACAAAACACACACACACACACATACACACACATAAAGTAGTAGAAGAAGTCAGCGCGCCGAACATTTCAATTTTAATTAAGCATGATAAATGATTTCACTTGGCCGCATAAATCTTTTTAACTGTCGCGATGAAACAATGGTCAAGCATATTTTGCTTTGCTTTGTATTTGACTTCAGTCTATGGCTATTTTTAGTATTAAATCGTAACAGGAAAGAATCTAACAACAACAACGACAAAAAAATAGGCAGATAAGCGATAAGCTGTGAAGAAAATTGATTTGAAATTAATGCAAGAATTTGTTATAGAAAAAATAACAAGCATGCGTTTGAAAAGCTGTTACACGAACAATAATGACGATAACGACGTCTATGATCACATGATGATGATGATGATGCTACTCCGCTGCTACAGTCAAAGTGTGCATAAAGTGGTTGTTGTTGTTGAATATTTAATATAAATGCGTGTCGAAGGAATGAAAAGTATAACAAAAATCGTGTCGAACAAAGCCAAATGAGCTTGTCAAAGGCGACAAAATGGGTGAGAAACAACAAAAAGTTATTCATATAAGATTGCAACGAAGCTGTAATACCCTAATGAGAGTTTTAACGTACGACTGAAAAATATATTGAAACTCTTAGAACTAATACACAAAATCTGTCAGAACCTGCTCTTATGTCACATAGAGTCGCATATCAGATGCGTCACTCTAGCACTTAAACATTTTTTCGTACACTCTGAAGTCAAGATCTTGAACTGAAAACCATTTACACTTTTTCGCTTTTCTATATACCGATAAACAGTGTCGTTTAAAATAAGTAAAAAGTATTGCAAAATATACATATCGACTATATCATAGGAGATGCTGTCAATAGACAGCTCACATCGTTCCAAGGATAATAAATATGCTAAATTCAGTTTTATAAGGAGCTGTTACTCTCTATTGCATGCTCTCAGAAGAAATGGATATGCCTTAAATGTAGGGTATATGAATTCAAAGTTATTGTCAAATGGTGTCAGGAAATCATTTACAAAAAAAAAAAAAAAACTTCATGAATATTAATGAATTTTTCGGTCGAATCAATGAAAAAGCAGTGCAGACTTACCTAATATATTTTTCCACAGTCTTCCTACGTTCGTAGCGCCGCTGAAAAGAGCAAACAATACAAGTAAATTAGTTCATAGCATTTGTAATATTAAAAAAAAACAAAAATGACCTAACGACCAACTAACAAACTGACTGACTGTATAAATGAGGAATTGACTTGTAGAAAAATATTTAAAAAAAAATGAATAAAATAAAAATGACAGCAAATGCGCATCTGCATGGCGGCAGCAGCGGCAACAGCGACCTTCGCGAGTAGCAACAAAAAGGTAAACCTGAGCCACTAAATAATCAAAGTTGGCAAATAAAAGGCAAAACAACAAACTGCTTAGCACAGCTGCCGAGTACAAACATCTAGAATGGCAGCTGGCTTACGGAGCGTATGAATATTAAAACAGCGAAGACAAAAAAAAAGGTTATACAAAACAAAAAAAAAAAACCTAAATTTAACGTGGCTATGCTAAATCTCATACTTCAAAAAAAGAAAAACAACAATATTGCACAAGAATAACGTACAAGTACAACAACAATAACAATTATTGTGAATCTAATAAGCCACACTTGACTGTCTGTCTGTCAGACTGTCTGTCTGTCTGTCAAGCTATATGTCTCTCAGTCAGTCTGTCAAAGTGCTCGCCTCGCTTTGCTTTGCTTCGGTTCGAATATGTTCAATGTACATACATATGTACTTGTACTACAATAATGAAGATGATATCATCTCAAATACAAATGCAAACACAACTCAACTTAATTCAACTTGCCTCGTCGTCTGACTTTGTTCAATTCGGGCACGGCTTAATGCGCTTTAATAGCAATTACTAATTTTAGTCTCCTTTTTTTTTTTTGCTTTTGGTTTCGGTTTTTTATTATAGCATGAACGTTATTATTAATTATATAAAAAAAAAAAACGCTTTTTTTTCTTTATTATTATTATTTTTTATTATTGTTTGCATTAAGCAAATAGTTAAACACAAAAATTAATAAGGAAACAAGTGCAGTGCAAGTGGCTGTGGCAGTGCCAAGTGTGGCGATTAATTTCAACTCAAAGTAAAGACAAGATAGACAACTCGATTGTTCGTTCATTCGTTCGTTCGTTCGATTTGCCGATAATCGTCAGTTACATGATTTTCCAATCAGTTTGCTAATGACTGGCGACGACGTGCATTTGTGTCACACAGCATGTATTCACACTCATGTGAATTGCACAAAAAAACAAAAAAAAATATGAGAAAACAAAAACAAAAAGAACAAAACAAAAAGGCAGAAAAAAAAGTCATAAATTTAATTAAAAATAATTTAAACAATGACTAACCAAATGACTGCATTTAGACACGTTGTCACTGAAGACACATACGGCAGCAACAACAGCAACAACAAACCGAAAAAAGCATTTAAGCCCGGCAGTTATTAGGCTACAAGCCTGAGGCACACCAACAACAACAGCAAGAGAAACGCTTTGGTCATCTTCTTCTTGTGCTCCGCTTTTTTGCTGATCTGCTACCTTTCGTGGTCATTAATTCGCACTTAATATGCTTTTTATGGCCAGAGCAAATGAAGCTCTGTGCTTGTGTATGTGCAAAACAATTATTCCGCAATTAAACACTTTGCACTTGGGCTTTTATTGTATGTATGTGTGTGTATCTATATACAATTCAAGAGATACTCTTGTCTACAGTCGTACACTGATTTGCACAATTAAAGTTACGCTCCCCTGGGAAACGTTGTTGTTATTGTCCTCCTCGTACAATGCAATCAACGCGATTTGTGGCGTTAAATGCTTTCATAATATTTTCTTGTTGTTATTGTTGTGTGTGTGTGTGTTAAGATTTGCAACTAAATCACTTAAACGGCACCGCAGGCAAATGACCACCATAAAGTGCAACGCGCAAGAGTTGCACAACTTTTTTTCTAGTTCAATCTTCGGTGCATTCAATCTGTACAGCGGATCATCATCAGGAGCAGCCAGCAAGAGCAAAAGACAGCAGCTAAAGACATTAATCCGTGTAATGGCATGCGAAAGGCTTCATAGAGGAGTGCACGTGCACTGTGCAAAATGCAAAAATAACAACAATGAAAGCTAATAAAATTTTGTGAGAAAAATGTCTATAAAGAAAGGAAAGAAAAGTAATTTATTTTTATTTCAAAAAACTTAGCTAAAGCTCCGAACAGTGTCCTTTGGCTTTTCTGTCAATATTCTATTAAGTTTCTATTAATATTCTGTTAATTTTTCAATAAAATAACTTAGCTAAAGCTCCGAACAGTGTCCTTTGGCTTTTCTGTCAATATTCTGTTAAGTTTCTATTAATATTCTGTTAATTTTTCAATAAAATAACTTAGCTAAAGCTCCGAACAGTGTCCTTTGGCTTTTCTGTAAATATTCTGTTAAGCTTCTATTAATATTCTGTTAATTTTTGAATAAAACAACTTAGCTACAGCTCTGAACAAACTCCTTGGGCTTTTGTGTAAATATTCTGTTAAGCTTCTATTAATATTCTGTTGATTTTTCTGTTTTAAGTTTCTTGCAGTGTATTTTGTATGATTGCCTTCAATACAACTGATATTAAGGGCAACTGCGGCACAAAAAAAAACAAAAAATATCATAAATAACTTTAACTGTCCACAAGTTGTTCTAATTGCCATGGCGGCTGCGGCAGCGACAGCAGCAATAACAGCATTTAAAAAACGCTTCAGCACAAGGCTCTTTTAAACATTATCATCAGCAACAGGCAACAATAACAACAACAACTGGCAACTGACAACATCAACAGCGCCTCATCATCATCATTGCCGCTCTGCTGAGGCTGCTTGACGACGACAACAACGACGACGACGATGACAATTACTCGCCTTTGTTTTTGCAATTATTCACTTAAAGCATCAACGTCATGCTTAGTTGCAGCAAATGTAGCAGCAGCAGCAACAACAACAACAAGAAGAGTGCAGCAACGACAGTAATGAGTCGAAAAAAACTTGGCTGTAAAGTGTTGGCCTTTAATTCAGGCAAAAGCCAATTTTTCTATTAATAAAGCAATTCCGAAGCGATTAAGAGCAGCAACAAAGTCACAGACACCGACACTGACACCGCCAACCAACAGCAACAACGACAATGGCAACTGTTGCTGTTGTTGTTGTGGTTTCTGTTGCTGTTGGTGATGCTGATGCGTCGCATGACGGCGTCGATGTTTGATGATGATGGAACACATTTGGACATTTATGACCATCGTCAACGTCATTGTTGTTGCTGTTGTTGTTGTTGTTGTTGTCGGCATTGCAACGGTCGACATGAGTGGTCAAAATTGCGCATCTGTTGTGATGGGGTTGGTGTTAAAAAGAAGCAGCAAAGCAACCAGTCAACTTCACTTGAGTGCGTTATAAATCATTTAAGGCAACAAATTGTTGCCCGGTGGTGGGTCAAAATCTGAGCAGCGTCAGGAATGCGTTGATTTCTTACAGCATATTTTAGCACAGCTCAGCTTAGCTCAGCCAAGCAAAGCGCATTACAGCTTAAGATGCGTCAAAGTTGGCGGCGCCATAAATTTAATTTGAAATTAATTTTTTGTGGCCATGCGCGCGCCTTCTAGCCAAGTTATAGACATACATACATATGTGTGTGTGTGTGTGTGTGTGGAAAAGAGATGAAAGAAAGCAACTTGCAGGTCATCAAAATGCTAAGCTATGTAAATGTTAAGCCAGTCAGGCTAAGCAACTACTGGCAAAGCCAAGCAAACTTTTTCCTGCTCGCTGAAGCAATAAAGACAACGACGGTGAAGGCGTCGGCGGCGGCGGCAGTGATGGTGATGGCAACAAAAACTAAATATGGTAAGACACGCATTTGTTGTAAAATGCAAAATTGAATATTGAGTGCAGCGCGCAACATCAGCAACAGTAGCTAAACAATTGTTGTCGTAGTCGTAGTCGTTGTCGGTAGTCGACGCTATTCGTGCAACCGACTGACTGCGAGAGTCATTTGTAATGTTGTAAAAAAATTGCACAATGAATTGCAGATATGTAAATGAAAATATTAATAATTAAAATATTGTATTGTAAATTAAAACTAAGACTAATAAAAATTACAATTAAGAGATTAAAAATTATATGAAAATAAACAAATATTAAAAAATTATTATCAAATAAAAAATGAATAATTAAAATAATATTTAAACAAACAAAAATGGATAAATGACTAATAAAAAATAGTAACTTTTATAATAAAAAAATCCAAATAATAATAAATAATATTAATTAAATATTTATACTAATATTTATACAGACTAAATGTATGTAATACATAGAAGAAAAGTATTAAGATCACCATAAATTATATTGTATATTCCTGATCAGGACAACAAAATAAATCAATTTTGTCATATCCATCTGTCTTTAGGATGTCAGTCAATCCCGGGATATATGTAAGTTATCTTTGAAGACTCAAAAATCTCAGGATACAACTTGCACAGTTCCGGAACTTTTGGAATTTCAAAGTTTTTATTATGATTTTAAAAAATTCTAGTTCTCAATAAGTTTATAAGACATATTTTGTAACACTAAAAATTCTTCAAAAAGTATATCACTGACATTTAAAATAAGAATTGCTTACATAGTTACGAAGAGAAAATTGTGTTGAAGAATTTAAAAGTTAAAAATTCTGCTAAGTAATTTACAAAAACCTTTGTGAAGAGAATAGTACAATTTTTTTTTAGGTTTTATCTAAAGAAATAGATATTTTTTGTAAAGGTTATGGCAGGGATTATAATCTCAATAAAACCGTTTATTATATTCTAACCATTGAACCTACAAGCATTAAAGTCGTAGGATATTTTTCATCGGAAGTTCTTATTTCCAAGGAATTTTGACCTCGTTTGCAGGACACAACCTTAAAAGCTTTATTATTTTTAAGATTCTATTTTAACTATGTGAAATCCGAAAATCCCGTGATTCCTCTAGTCTTCGCCAATGGTTCTGGGAAACCAAAAAAGCTAGAGACTTGAAATTTGGAAGGCAGGTTCATGTGTTCATGCGCTACTCGACCATACCGCCTTTGCTGTTTTTAAATTTTGTCTATTAAGACACTCGCATAACATTTGCCGCTCATATTCACGGCTTAGAAAGCCAGACACCGAGACAGACAATGAACACTTTTCATATGCAACAGCAGAGCAGTGTAGAGCAGCAAGCAGGACCAACAACAACAACAATT
This sequence comes from Phortica okadai, assembly GCA_034638295.1. Lineage (NCBI taxonomy): Eukaryota > Metazoa > Arthropoda > Insecta > Diptera > Drosophilidae > Phortica > Phortica okadai. Next base: position 6,647,297 of record CM067852.1, read on the forward strand.
GTTTTACTCCTATTTTGTGCATGGTTGGCAACATTGTTGCCCAGCGCAAGCACAAAGGTTAATAATTATGAGAATTGGGTCTTCAGAGCTCGGCTTTGGCTGCAGCATCAGCATCAGCATCGAAAGCGGGCCAAAGTATGCAAATGAATTCAAGTACATAAATTTGACGAAATGCTGCTAAATGCAACTGCGGCTGCCAATTGCAACGCGTGTGGCCAACCACAAGCGAAGCGATTAGTATGAAAGAGACAGAACGAACGAACGATTATTATTGTTTGCCTGTTAAGGCGATGAGTTGGCGAAAGGGCAAGCAAGAAAGCAAGCAAACAAACGAACTAAATTTCGTACAATTATGCGACCAAAAACAGTAAAAACGATTAAAGCTTTGAGGTCGCGAGCAATGATGATCATGATGACAATCATAATGATAATAATAATGATGATGATGGCGATACAGTGTTGGCTGTAAAACCAAAACGGTAGCAGCTTAACATATTGGGAGGTCCTTGCAAAATCAACAACAACAATAAACCGAAAAAAAAAATGCCTGAGAAAATAATAATGACAACAACAACATGGAACAATGAAGTCAACCGCAACTGTTTTTGTTTTTTTTTTTTATTTTTTTTTTTTTTTTTTGGTTTTTGCGGTGGCAAGAAGAAATTGCCAAGGCAGCAGAGAGCAGCAGCCATGAGACCACCAAGCGTTTGGCAACCGCTAAGCTTTGATGCAAATTTCACCTTGGCCATTGCAAATTTTTGTAGGCGACAAACTTACGAATTGCGCGCAACATTTTCGGGAGCAAAGTCATGCTTTGTTGTTGGACAGAGTCTGTCTGACTGACTGAGAGAGAAGAAGATTGTGCGGCAGCGATAAGCGCCAAACGATAAAAATCGACAGAATGAAAGCCTTTGGTGGGCGATTGCGGTGGCTGCGGTGTCATTGTAGGCGGTAATATTGCCTCTATGTGTGTGTGTGTGTGTGTGTAAAGTTGCTTCCTACTGACACAGCGGTTGACGCTGCTGCCGTGTTTATATGCTGATTGGCATTAATAATGGATTATCACGAAATCGTTTGGTCACACACAACATCAACAGAAGCAACAGTGGCGGCAGTGGCAGCGACAGCAACAACAGCAACAACAACATAAGCAAATATATATGGAAATTATTAAAACGCTTAAACCTGCGACTTTTCGGCGTGTTCATATCGTGCGATCATCAAATAATGTGAACGTGTGATCAACGCTTCCTGCACACAACGTTGAAGCAAAAAAAAAATAAAGAAAGAAAATCTTACATACTAAAGTTAAGTCAAGTCAAGCCAAGCCTTGACTTGTTGTTACACTAACTTATTTATGCGAGATATTTGGAAATCGTGTTGCACAGCAACAGAAGGACAAGCAGCTGGACAGACGGCTCGTTCCATACATGTAAAGTCTATAAAGAAAAATAAGAAAAGAAAAAAAAAAAAGCATATATGAACAGCTAACGCTTGAGTACTTGAGGCAACTTGTGGCGAGCTGCAAATGCAACTCAGTTACAGATTCAGCATCAGCATCAACTCATAATACGATACAACAACGTGACCCTCTTTTTGCGCCTGTAGATCACGAATTATTCGCTATAAGTATTTTCTATAGTTTGGGCCATGAAGACGAAAACGTTTTTCAGTTCGATCTTTACACACTCATACACACACCTGCAGCCTCTGTGTGTGTGTGTGAGCATTCCTTTTTGCATTTTGATTTTTTTTTTTTGGTCTTTTGCTGAAATGCTTTTAGCTTGTTATGAGTCATGTGAAAGCGCCTCAACCAAAAAGCAAATCGAGCTGAGCGAGTTACGTTTTTAAGTTTTTTTTTTTTTCTACTCTTCATGCTTGCCGCGCTTGCATTGAAAATTATGTTTACACAGACGGACGGAGAGACGGACAGACAAACAGCACAGGTTCATGTGCATTGCAGTGAAAGGCGACCATCATCAATGTTGTTGTTGTTGTTGTTGCTGTTGCTGTTGCTGTTATTATTATCATCATCATTATCAGCGGCAGCAACAACAACAACAACAACCAAACAACCATAATCATCAGCATTAACTTGTGCATTAACATGATTATCGTCGGCGAGGCAAGTTGAAAGTTCACAGTGCATGGTAAATCCAAAGAAATACAACAACAACAACAACAATAACAACAAAATTTCGCTTTATGCGCACAAATTGCACACTCGACGACAGACAACAACAACAAAAAACACATGCTGACATACAAAATGTTTATAAATTGGGTCACAACAACAGCAACAACAACAACAACAAGAGTTGACCAAAAGTCCTTAAAGTAATAGTTAAGTTAAATTTTCTTATAGCCATAAAATGATATACAAGAATTATTAGGCAACACAAATGTAAACGTTTCGGACACCAACAACAACCAACAAAAAACCAACAATTGGCTAAAGCCAAAAATCGCACAACAACAACAACAAAATAATGTTGAAAACCATCAAACGAAAATGAGACAATATCGCAAAAATTTAAGTCTGTATGGATTGACAATTGACAGGCGGGTGGATGGATGGATGGATGGCTTGTTGGTCCGTTGGATAAACGGTTATATATAATGTTGTGTTGTCTGTCTGCCTGTTTGGCTAGACCAGTTGAATGCCACAAAACGTTGAAGGTGATGGTGAGGGTGTTGGTGGGGCGGCGTGCGTCGTGTTGCGCCAAAATAAAGAGACAACAAATCAGCAAAACGTGGTTGTACATTGATTTGGCTTATTATATGCAAATTATATTTACACGGCGGGCGAACTGAAACGAATTTTTGTTTTCTTTTTCTCTCTTTTGCTTTGTTAGCACAAGTCTGTCTATGCATAGAGTTGTCAGCATATACCAACAACATTATTAAATTAATTGTAAAGTGGAAATATTTTCCAATGAGATTTGGAGATACTTTGACGTTAAAAAACTTTAGTGAAATAAATTTCAAACATAAATTTCAAATAAAGGATACAATGGAGAATATAATCCGGGAATATTTTTCGATCCCGGGATTACGGTATTTTTTAATGTGTCATCCTGAGATCTCGGGACTATCCGGGAACTAAACTAAATAAAAATATATCTATTTCTGAATCATTCTTTGTTATTTTTACTAAATATTTGAAAAAGGAAAAAAAAAAAAAAACAAAACAAAGAACTATTTAGAATTTCGAAAATAGAATTACAGAAATATCATCCAGACCTTCTTCGTAGATTATTGCCAAAATAAGCAGCAGCTGAAAACATTCGAACAACTTCTATATTGGTTGGAGGAATTGATAATAGATATTTATAGGCCAAATCGTAGTGATATCTACAAACTTCTTAATTTTAAAACTGGCTCATTTCACAGAAAATACTATTAACCCACCCCGAATAAATTTATACTTCAAAATTTGGGGATTCCATGCTCTTATTAACTTTCATCTATAACATATCCTTTAGTCTCAATTGGGGTTGGGAGATTGTTGGCTTGACTCTCTCAAGGCACAACGAATTACAGATTGCAACTAAAAGCTGTTTGTGGCAATTCCGAAAATACCCGGATAGGCCGTTTAGAGTCCCGGATTTTCGGTTTAAAAAAACGACTGGAATTCGGTGTCCCGGAATTGTATTCTCTAGACTTCATCAACACTTATAAAATATGAAACATTATATTCTCAAATTTCCAATAAAAACACTATCCATGCCTCATCGCTGCGACAACCCTGTCATCATGTGTGTGTGTGTCTACGTTTGTACTGCATTTGTTGTTGTTGCTTGCAAAGCTACCAAATTGCTGGCCATATATAACACATGCCAAGCATTCAAATCAGACACGCCGAGACAAACGAACGAGTTAGCAAACTGACGACTGACGACCAACGACTGACGAAGGAATCAACAAAGCCGCAAACGAACAAACGAAGAAACAAACGAACGCGTTTGCAACAATTTTCCGCCTGCGCTGCGTAAATTCACAAAATATTGACAGCGCCGGCATAGGGAACAAGCGACAAGCCATCGTCGTAGTCGTCGTCGTCGCTCTGTTGTTGACAGTGATCGAAATGTGTCCCATAACGAGTCCAATTGCGGGCGGCTGTTGACGTCTACGCTTTAACAAGAAGAAAATTGCAGCAATTCTTTTCAAGTCGCAGCGCGACCATTGAAGATTTGTTTGTTCGCTTTCGTTTCGCGTGATCTCTACATGTATGTATACGTTTTTTTCCCATGACGTTTTGTCGCTGTCGCTGTCGCTGCCGCTGTTTGTTGCTCTTGTTAGTCGTTCTATGCAACGTTGCATTGTCTATGCGTGTGTGTGTGTGTGTGTGTTTTTTTCATGCCAAAAGTGTATTAAATTGTGTGGCACTTAAGAGTCACAATACTCGTACATATATGGTTGCAATTTGCATACGAACTGTCGGCAGATTCTCATTCTATTTTCCTACATGAATCCTTTAAACACATCAACTTGCGTAGAGATTTCTCTATTTTGACTTTGATGTATGTCGTCAAGTGGCTTTGACAATTGTCTATGGCAGCGGCGGTGGTGCAGATGCGAGCAACGCGATTAGCTTTATTTACATATAAATATATATACAGACAAAGTTTGAAAATGATCAAATTAAATGCAGCAAGTTTGTCGCTTAAGTCTTTTGTTTTTTCTTTGGCATTGTCTTTGAAATTAGTTATTTGCCGCTTTGTTTTCGACCCTTCTGTGGGCTATTTTTGCCGCCCAGTTTCGCCTCATTTTATTCAAATTCTTATCAGTCACACGTACCGACACACTTTGCAAATTTGCAATTATAATTTTTAGGTTTTTGTTTTTTTTTCGTTGTTGTTCCTCGTTCGCTACAGTTGAGTTAAGACCAGGACCAGCGCAGCAATACAAACTGTTGCTTTTTGCCGATCTAATCTACACTGACTTAGTTGCTTACTCACTTTGCCGGCCGTCGTCGTCGTCGTCGTCAGGCGCAGAACGCAAGCGTCTGGTTCGGTCTCTGGTCTAGTCCACTTTAGCGTCCAAGCTTCAGTTCGTAGTTCAACAATTGAATTTTTCGAGTTGAGTCGAGTCGCCAGCAGTCTGTAGACTGATCTGCGTATAAGATGCTTCCTTACTGCTTTCATTGCATGTTTGACTACAGTTCATTCAATCTTGCCGTTGCCGTTGCCATTGCGTTTGCGTTTGCGTTTGCCATGCTTGATGCTCTAAGCAAAGTTTGCCGCCACAGGCGCAGCTAATTGGATTTCTCTCCTGGGAGAGCAACGCGCCAAGCCAAGTCGAGTCGAGTACGTAAAACATATCGATAATGTCTTGATCAAACGTACGTATGCTTGTTGTAGTCTGTCTGTCCAGCCAAACGACCGACGTTTGCTTGTTTCTTTTGTTGTTGGTTTTTCTATTTCTTTAAGACATTTTTATATTGTTAAATTGTAATAGTAAAGCACACTGTGCAAATTTTGAAAGTCTTCTTGTTTCCATGTTACTACAAGCGCACTAACAGTTTTATTGTTTTATAGCCGCCCCAGTGGGTCTTCTATGTACAACAGTTATTTTTTCGTATATTTTACAGTGCATTCTTTTTTTTATCGTTGTCAGATGAATGATTTCGGCAAACAACGCGTGTAAAGTTGCAATTAATTTGTACTACATACAAGTAACAGCATGAACTTTGTGCAGCTGTAAAGCGCAAAGCAAAGCAAAGCAGACTTAGGCCTAAAAAACTATAAAATGAAAACACCAAAAATAAGCCGACTTAATTCGAGTGAAGTGTGTGCGTGTTTGCGGAATTATACAAACATTTGCGAAAAGTTCAAATCATAAAGTAATTAAAAAAGGAAAAATAAAGTTCGTTACTTAAGGGTGTATTCTGGTCTAGAAGTCTAAATATGAAATGAGAAATAATTTTAAAAATTTTTACAATTCATTTTTTCCTATAATGTTTATTGGTATTTAAGAATCCAAGATGATTAAAAAAAAATATATATAAATAAAAAGTGTCGATGTTATAAAGTGGGGACCAAACAAAAAGGTGTCCCATGATTGATATGATTCCAATCCTTGCAATGATAAAAAAAACACCAAAAACGCTGTTTAAGTAAGTAAAGGCATGACTGTGATCCGGACAAAAAAGATAAAAAATTTTTTAAATTTTTTCGCAAAATGGCGATGATTTGAAAAAAAAATTGTTTTCGGCCGTTTTTTCACCTTTAAGAAATTTACAAAAAATGGTAAACACAAACATGTATTTTTCCAAAAGCGTGGTACCTCAAAGAGTGATATATGAAAAAGATTTTGGAGTTTTTCGGTTAATTAAAACTGGAGATATCATGTCAACCAGATCGAAAAAAAGTCATTTCGAGAAAATCGCTTTTAAAATTTCGGGTAACGTACTGAGATAATTATCTACTAATTATAATAAATAGTATAGATATAACTCTGAAAATACTCCGGATTTCGAAAAGTCCTGTTCAGAATCATATTATAAAAAGTCTGAACTTTAAAAAATCCATCTTTATGTATTGTAAGTATAATAAAAAAAGAAACTTTTCGAAATTCTAGACCACAATACCACCTTAATTCCTTTGTTGTTGCGTGGCTTGTGTTGCGTTATAATTCGTTTAACATAAAAACCGAAATGAGTCGCAAAGCAACACTTGCCACACGCTTTGCCGCAGCAGCAGTAACATGTTCACTCTGGCGACCTCTTTGAATATTGAACCGAAAAAAGCGCCAAAAATCGCAGCAGAAAAAAAAAAAAAATAAAATGAAACAAAATAATAAGAATTGCACACGACTGACCAAAAATGGCAACGCAAAAATAAGAGGAGAAAAAAATAAAAAAAATACAATATCAAAAAGGAAATCCAAAATGTAAACGATTCGGTATATGTTACGACGTGCAGTGAGGCGTTGAGGCGGTGAGGCGCTGGAAAGGCAACGCAGGCGCACTTTTGTAATCTACGCTGTAATCATACACTGAGTAAATTCGCATAACCGCCCATTAATCCGCCCACTTTTGTAGTTGTTGTTGCTTTTTGACTTTAACATAGCGCCCTGCAAAGCATTTTTGCGCGTCGCAAGCTTTAATATTATTGCAAAGTCAGAGCGTCGCGTCAGTGAGTTGTATGTTGCATGTTCATTGGAACGTTCGTTGTTGGTGGTTTCGCTTCGGTTTTTATAGCTATGTGCATTATTGTAACAAAATACATTTAATTTTTAGCTTTTCGGCTGTGCAATTCATGAAATTCACATGACCAAGCCAACAACAACAAACCAACAAAAACGATCGATCGATTCAACGTCTGAACGATCACCTTCATTGTATGTCTGTAATGCAAAGATGATCTATATTAAGAGAGATCTTTACGAAGCGCATTGACTGAATTCATGTTATATTATCTTCGACTGTCTGACTGTCTGTCTGTCTGACTGGTTGACTGAGGTGGGGGAGGCGTGTTTGTTGTTTAAATTTTTGCTTGTACTGATTTCATGTTTTAAGTAATTGCATTATGCGCTGATCTACAACAACAACCAATGAAATTATTGGCTCTGTTTATTTTACTTTAGTTTAAAATGCGCATTTTTAAGGCTTTCATTTGCTTTGGCTTGGTGTGGCAGAGGATTATATATAATTTTTTTGTGATTTTTGATTTTTTTTTTTTCAACTGCTCATATTTTTGTAGGGCAAGGCAGTGATAAAAGTCAATGAAATTACCGTGGGTGAAAGTTTTTCTCATTTTTTTTATTTTTTATTTTTATTATTATTATTTTTTTTAACTTCAAAACAAAAGATGTAAGAATCGAATGCGGATTTGTACAATGAATCACGGCAGTGTTAAAGCGTTTGCAATTATAAATGACTGGTTTGGTGTAAATTCCTTATTTAATCACAAAATTGAGTGCGAAGAAAACAAATTGCGCTCAGTTAATGAGAAATAAAAAAAAAAAAGCAAAAAAAAAAAAAAAATGCTGAAGTAATTAATTTCTGCACTTAACTTAAAGTGTAAATTGCATTAAGTTAATTTGAAAAAAAAAGCATCTACTATGAAACAAAAGTTAATTAACTTGCAATTCCTGTTTCTACAACAACAACAACAACACAAAAGACTTAAGCAACAAACGTGCATGCTTTACATTTCTCAGCTACAAGCAAACCAATCGCATTAAACAATCAATCGTCAGCAAGTCAAGCCAAATCAAGCTGAGCCGAGCTGAGTTGTGCTAACGTATGTGAACGCATCAAACGACCCCCCACAAGTCGAGCAGCGACTAATTAAAACTTGTATTATGCTTATAATAACATGACAGCTAATGACCAAACGATCAGGCAACGATCAACTATTGAGCATCAACGTTGTCAGCGACGACGTCGACGACAACGACGACGAGCAACATTCAAAACGACGTGCATATTTTCATTAATAACTATTAAATTGTTGTTGTGTTATTTTCTCTGTCTGTGTTCTTCTTATTTTTTTTTTCTCTCTGTTTATCGAACGCATTAAATGTCGCTGTGATATTTAATCCAATTAACAGAAACACACAGCAAAGAACTCGAACACGAGAAATTATCGAAATCAGTAAACCCACACACACATACACGCATACACATACAGTGACATTGAAGATATTGTCACTAATGAGTTATGATGCACAGACGCAGGCACAGAGCAAAAGCCAGAGCAACTGAAAGTTGGAAGCAACAACGCGACATGCAACATAAAATGTTGATGAGTCGTATAAGCAGCAGCAATAACAACAACAACAATAATAGTAACAACAGCAGCAAAAGCAACAAATGAGCGCCATACAAATATGGTGGGATTGTTCAGACAGACAGACAGACAGACAGACAGTTGAACATTTTAAACCATAACATTTTATTAACATAATAAAATCAAAATTATCAACAAAGTCGTCAATGTCGCGTCAACAACATTGAACAGCAACAAGAACAACAACAACAATGTCAGCAGTCAGCAGCAATTTACAAGAAAGGAGCGCACAAACAAGTCTGTGTGAGACTTTGACTGAAAACGATCAAGAAACTGATTGGCATCTGTTCGGCCTGACAGAGCAGACACACTTTGACTTTATGCCAGCAGCAAACAGCAAACGTTTTGAATTTCATAAGCATATGTAAGCGTATTTTATACATCTTATATATATATGAGTATAAAAATAAACTAATGAAATGCGAACTTATTAAAGTTAAATGCTGAGCAAAGTAATGCCAAACAAATATGATGGCATAGAGGTATAAGAAAGCTGAAACTATGATTGTTGCCCACACATACAAACACACACACGATGACACTTTCATACCATCCCGTCAAGTCAGTCAGTTCAAGTCAAGGCGACACTTGTGCGCTGTTATTCATAATATTTTATAACATTGACGCTGATATGATACACGATGTTTTATCGTTATTAGATGAACTTGTTGCACAGTTTCCACACACACACATACACACATAGAGAACGGTATCGCAATCATTGTCACATTGACGCGCCAAGCTAAACAGTTCGCTGTGAGATATCATTTAAGGGGGTATTCTTCATCGCACGATAAAATATAAAAAAATTTTTGGTATCCAGTTTTTTACAAAATATTTGTTGATATTTACAGAATACAAGAAATTTATCCCAAAAAAAATAAAAATTCAATTTATCGAGTTATTATGTCGTGAAGTGGAGGCAAAAAAAAAACAAGTGGTGTCATGGTTAACATGATTTTAAGCCTGTGTCCGGAAAAAAAAACAAAAACGCAGTTATTCTCAGGAAAGACGTCGTTATCGTTTCTACTTGGGGTAAAAAATTTAAAAAAAATTTTCACACAATGGCGACGGTTTAAAATTGAAAAATGGTTTTTATCTATTTTTTTTTTAATTTCATGGATTTTTTAAAAATAGTAAAACTAGTTATTTTTCAATATCCGAAGTACCGACCATAGAGGGATGTATTAAGAAGATTTCCGTAAAATTTGGAGTTAATCGGGTGATTAGAACTGGAGATATCAGGTCAAAAAAAGTAGTTTCGAGAAATTTGAGTTTAAAGTTTTGTTCAGCGTAAAGCGATACTAGTACCTTATGTTAAATCACAAAAACGGTTGTTAATAACTCCGAAAATACTTCGACTTTTTTAAAACCCTTTTAGGCATACATGCATAAAGGTTTTAACCTTAATAATAAGTAAAAAAATCAATTTTTTCAATATCCTAGCCTAGAATACCCCCTTAAACCAATTTACTCATATGTGTGTGCAATACCAGTTTATAAACATGCTGTTGATATTTCTTTGAATATCTCAACTGCACAGCGGTTTTATTATGATTTACTGAGCGTTGAGAACCGTTCAAGCAACCAACCAGACCAAACGCAATGTGATAAACATCAAAACTGTACGTTTTTGGGCGTCATGCATTGAAAGCACATGAAATATGATAATTTGTGTCGTAGAGAACACTGCGCGAACGCTAAGCGACATAAACTTGATGAGTTGTTATCGTTATTTAAATAGTTTTGTATTTGGTTATTTTAGTACAAACATAAATATATGTAAGTATATAAATTTCTATGCATTGGCATAATCAATTTGCCTTGAAATGAAAGATTTTGAGCAACAACAAAGTTGTGAACACAGCAAAGCAAAAATTTATTTATGATTACGCAGCATATAATAAACAACATGCAAAAATTACTTGTACAAAAATTTGTCACACCATTAGTAAAGCGCAAAAGGACAACAACTACAACAACAACAACAGCACACCGTTCAATACAAGGCCAGGCCACAAGACATTGCCAATGGCTGGCTGACTGGCTGGGAGTCAACCTTGTTTGCTCTTGATTTTATCAAGCACAAAATATCTACTCGAGTGTCGGTGTCACCGGCACAGCGGGTGTGCCAAGTCAAGTCAAGGGAGCCCAGCCAAAGCCAGCATCGAAAATATGCCAAAAAGGCAATAAGAAAGCAAAGAAGGAAAGGCTCGCTGGCTGGTTGGCAAATACAGCTCATCATCATCATCAGCAGAATGAGCAGCATCAACAGCATTGGCAACGTCGCCAACGTTGTCGTCGTCGTCGTCATAATGAAAACACCCTCAACTTAAGTGCATAATTTATAACAAAAACTTGTTGGCATGCAGCGAACAAAGAAGTGAGTGAAAGAGCGATATACATACAAATGAAAGCTTCAAGCAGTGAATCTGCATCATCAGCGTTGAGTTGTGTGCATTAATAAATTTCTTAATAAAAAAAAAAAAAAAACACACACACACACACATGTATAAACATACACAGTCAAATGCATTTATCTAGATCAGCCAAAAGCGACAAAATTTAACGCGTATGCCATTTATCAGAAAAGGTTTTGCTTTGCTTTTTTTTTTTTGGCACACGTCGTTGTCGTTGCCAATATTAAAATCTGTGTTTGTTAAAGCAGCCAAAAGAAAAGGACAAAATTAAACAAAAATGCTCACCTTTTCGTGGCACAAGAGTTGAACTCAATAAATATTTTGACTTGACAAACAAACGCAGCAAAAGCGAACAATGAAATCAAATGCATATGCCAGGGCAGACACAAATGTTCATGATGATAATAATAAGTGCAGCAAACCAACGAGCAGAAGAGCACAGAACAGAACAAGGGCGTAAAAACCAATAAAATATGTCAAAAATGAGACATGAAAAGAAGTTGTAAAAATACAAAAAGGCAAATTGCACTCATGTGAAATACTTAAGTTCCTTTCACACACGGACAGGACAATACATGATAATTTATTTTGTGGTCGGGTCGCTGCTGTGAAACAATTGTGTCGAAAAATGCGCAAAATTAAATACGAGCAAAATTTATGTTTGAGAAGGTGTGAGCACAAATCTCATCTCATGTGATGTGTGTTCATGATGTCATGTTGGTTAAGAAGGCGTGTCATGTTGTGTGAAGCGACTAACGCATAATGCAGTAGGCAGGCGACTACTACTACTACTGCTACTTGCGAATTCTGTGTAATTTTAACGCCATAAAAATATAAATTTATGATTAAAACCTCAAAAAAAAGAAACAAAAAAAACTCAACTTAGGCAAATGCGTATGACAAACGCGGCGGTGGATCTGTTGTATGAAGCGCGTGAACTGAAAAGCGTGTTAATTTTTATTGTTTATACATTGATTTGTCATAAAACGCGTTGGACGGACAGCAAGAGACACTAAGAGAGCTCGAGAAAATATGCTGGAACGAACGAATTATGTTAATACGACGCGTCGACTCAAAGCTAAATCCGTGTCTCAGCCACAGTTCTCAGCGAGCACACGAGTAAAAGTTTCACTGTCAAAATGTACTGTGAAGTTGTTAATTAAAACAAAAACTTCCAAAAACAAAAAAAAAAAAAAAACACAAACAATACAAATATCATACATAAAAGAGACCACACACACAGCTGCTGCGCTTCTTGTTGCTTACTACTGCCCCTGCCGCTTTTCATCGACAAGCTTAGCGCGTTCGTTGTCTAAGTCTTTTGTTTTCATGTACTGCACTTGTTGCGATTTGTTGATTTTTGTGTCATGTTTTTTTTAATATTTTTTTTTTTAATTTTTTCTTTTAATGTGAAAGCAAATTTGCTAAAAAAAAAATGTTAAAATACAACATTGTTGCAAACTTGTATCGCTCGTGTGTTTTGTGCGATTTTGATTGATTTGCTGCAGAGCGAGCAACAAACAAATATTCAACCATCCAACAAACGATCGATCTATGCACAATACTTGGTCAGGCTGGGTTTTAGTATTGGTATTGGAAGCAGGTTTCATTTGGCATTATGAGTTATCAATCAAAGCAACTGTTTTTGCTTTAGCATTTCATTAGAAGAACTTGCGCTACAAACAAACATGTGCGCAATACTTAATTTTTTTCTAGTCATTAATTAATTTTTTTTCGCTTGTTGACTAAGCAGAAGAAGCAGCAGCAGCGCAGCAGTGGAAAGAAATTAATTTGGCATATGTTTGTTTATTTGCAAAAAGCGACTCATCATTATTGACAGCAATACGAACATGTTCTTTAAACTTTAGCCTTGACTTGAGCATTGCAATTTTTTTTGTTCCACGTTTGTTATTGTTTTTGCTTTATTTGTGCTGGGGGGAGGGTTAAGCGAAACGACCACTTTTTGTTGCTTTAAATTCTTGTTTTTCCAGTGTTGCTTTATGTGCAAAAATTTAATTGCTAAAAACTATAATTCTGTCAAGTTTATTATGCAGATAATTATAATGCGCCGACAACTTTTTTTCTGCTGTTTCTTAATTTATTTTATTTTTTATTTTTTTTTTTTTTTTTATGTATTATAAAGGTTTTTATCTAAGTACTCATATCTAAGAGCGTGCCGTCGACTTTGGTCAGACTTGCTTGATTTCGCTTACTAATTATTAAAACAATAGACGAAGTTGACAAAGAGGGGGAGGGGGAGGAGTTGAAATGTCTACAAGAACTTGTCTATTAGGTCATTGGGTTAGTGTTTAGTCATTTTCATTGAAATTTTTTGGACAACAGTAGAACAGAAAAAAATTCCGTCAAACGTTGAGAAAAAAAAACAAACAAAAATATTCGCTTGATGGCAAATGAAGCTCGAGGGCGTTTTATGTAAAACTGACACAGTTCTCGGTATATTAACTTTTACAGCGCGTCTTTGTAATTTGTTTTTGTTTTATTTTTACGCTTAAAATTTTATTTTCGCTAATATTGGAAATTAAGCGTGAATTATATATATAATAAAAAAAAAAACAGCATGCGGCAAATGAACAAGAAAACTTTCCATTCACAAGCTACTCTAACAGCTTACAACAACTCATTCATAAATTCGTTAGAAACAAAATGCTTACAAATAATTTCCAAAATCGAAATAATTAACGCTGCTTTGGTCTGTCGCATCAATGAACGAAGCCATGCGACTTGGGTGACCGCGCCTATTTCTAACAACTGTCGATCAATGCGTAGAGAGTTGAAACCAACTCATAATAAATGCACAATCCCATGAAGACAACAAGAAATTAACATTATTAAAAATTCGTTGAGAAACAAAAACAAAACACTAAAGTAAATATAGAAAAAAATAACCAATATTTTATATAGACTAAAGCCGTGCCAGCGTCTAAAACCAAAGAGCAAATCGTGTTGCGCACAAAGTCGAAACCAAAGCAAAGTGTTAAGTGCTCGCGTACACAAGTGAGGAAGTAAAACACAAGCGGATGACTTCTTCAAGGAAATTTAATTAAAACCAACAAAGCAAACAACCAAAAAAAAAAAAAAAAATTAAACTCCCATGAATGAATTTGAATTTTGACGATGATGTGTTTTGTTTCTTGTCGTCGACAAATATTTGAAACTTGATGCTAATACAAGTAAAGCCAACAAAGTTATGAATTTGAAAGCAAGCAAATCGAGTACAAAATCTGAGAAAGCTTGTTAAACAAATACAGTGAAATTTAGTTATAATGAATTTTGGTATAATGAAAAGCTTAGTAGAATGATAATACAATAGTAGATGAGTTCCTTGAGGAAAATATTCGTATTTCGATGTTTCATGCCATGCAAAAATGCTAAAGAATAATGATTTTAAGTATTGAAGTTAGTTAGGTTGATTGGACTTCAATGATAATACTCAAAATTATTCATAAACAAAAGCAAACGAGAATATGAAGACGTTGAGTAATGCTTAGTCAAATAACATATCAAACAATTGCGGTGTTCACGCATTTGTCGTTAACCTATAAGTATATGAAAAGTTAAATTGCCAACAACAAAATACACAGGCCAAATTTTCATAGAGTTTCATAGACCCCGAGGCATGTTGTTAGTTAACCTATGGAAGTATGAAAATATGAAAATGGCAATATTTAGTTATTTTTTATGGAAAAGTGGCTGTACTTTCGGAAGAATTTAATTTTAAAATGACGTACGTTATTCTGTCACCTTACTTAACATAAACCATCACATTGCCAATTTCACTCCATATAACTACCTTTGTAAAGAATACTCTTATGTTAGAAACAATCACACAACACATACAACTTTTGTATCAAAATGCAGATTTTGGCTCTTCGACTTCGTCACTGGATGGCACAATTGTATTTCAACATTGTCGTCCATAATTTCATCCAATGTTTACTCAATTTCTCCCTCAAGACCTAGACCGGTGCACAATTTTACTACAATTAGTTAATTAATTCTATGTTCATACATAAATAAAAATATTTCCCTCCAAGAAACTAAATTACGCACATAAACTGATTTATTTAATATTCAGTCAAATGATTTGTAACGTTTTTTCGTGTAATTTTAAATTTATTTCAATTTCAATTGGCGCAATTAAATTTTTCGTTTGTTTATATAAGAAAAAGAGAACTCACAACTTTAACGAGACGGTCAAAAAAAAAGTGTTCACGCATTTTCGTCGTTAACGTTCATATTTCCATACATTCATAGGTTAACGACAAATGCGTGAACACCGCAAATGTCTAAAGACGCTATTCTGGAAACTCGATTAGGCACTATTAAGAGGAAAATTCTATTAAATGGCTTTAAAATAGAATTTTAACAGATAATCGTGTTTCTAACAGATTTTTTTCTCTCTATTCGCGAACAATCTTTTAATAGCCGATTTTTAATTTTGAGGTTCAAAGGCTCGATTGCTAGGAACATTGGATTTTTGAATGCACAGTGACAGAAATAAGAAATCTATTAATTTTTCTATTAAAGAAACTCTAAAAAAAATCTATTAATTTTTCTATTAAAGAAACTCTAAAAAAAATTTTTAATAGAGTTGCGAGAATAGGACCTTAAATTTTGTTAATTTTCTTGTTATGTTGTATAAATCTTCTGTTCTTCTATAAAGACAATAACAATTTCTACATATCATATAAGTATGTCACCATTGCTCTTCAACTTTTCTATTTTGAAGATTCACTGTACACAAGTCAACGCTTCTCTAATTGACAAAGTAAATGTTGTCATAACATTTTGTCGAGCTAACATTAAAAACAATCGAGTTTTACAAAAATATAGTCACTTTACACCATTTGACTTTTTTCACTCTTCTTCTGCTACGTTTCATAATGATTTGTGCCTTTTTAGAAATTGTATATCAATCAGTGCTTAATTTTGAAGAGCCAACAAGCACTTTAGTGCAATGATTCCCATGACTCGTTAGCGTTTTACCCCGCAACTATTTTTTTGTGTTTTTGTTTTTGTTTTATATAAATTTATGATGTTAATAAATCTTTGAAACAGAACCAAAACGCCAACACGTAAGCAAAGATTTCTTAAAGAAGGAATAGAACGCACTCTTTGTTTTTTTTTTTTTTTGACTCGCCCCTTTTATAGCCTACACAGGCACACACAGACACAATGATAAACAGTTCAAAAACCGATCATAATAAAAATCTAGATCATCAATTAAAAATTATTTAGCATTCTTTTGAATCATTTTTAAGGCAAACGTAGAAAATCAGTTGACGACCAAAGAGAGAAGAAAAAGAAAAAAATCAAACCAGACGCTAATAAAATGCGCCTTAAATATTTCTGTGGATACTTTTTTTTTGTTTTTCTTGGATTTTTTTGGTCGATTTTATGACGACAGGCGGTTGCGCCATTACGTTTGAGTTTGCGCCACATGCAACATTTTTTCTAAACGTCTTTTTTCACTTTTTTTTCTTCGTTTCTGTAACTCAACAAGACAAGAAATAAAACAAAAACAAAAACAGAAAAAAAGCAACGAAGCTGCCCTTTTTTATTTTGTTTTATTTTTGTGCCAAACGCTGGGAAACAAAGCGCGAGGTCCTTGCGTGTATTTCTCAGTTGAGCATGTATTTTTGTTTTTTTTTCGTTTTTGTTATCTTTCTTTTTGTTGTTATTATTAGTCGCCTGTCGACTGCGTGCAGCTTGTTTTGTGCGATGATAAATTACTGGCTAGCTGCCGTTCATTGCAGCAGCAAGCCAGAGACACAATTGTTGTTGTTATTATTGTCATTGTTGTAGGCTGGCCAAGCTGTTATGATTTGTTTAGCAGCAAATAGATTGATTGGCATTTGATGAATGCCATCCAAAGTACAAAAAAGCGGGCTGTATGCTGTAAGCCAAATTCAACTTCGAATATACGAGTAACAATTCAATTAAATTGCAGATAAATTATAAATTTCAAAAGCATACAAAATGCTCAATTCACACCTAAAAGACTTATCGCAAACGACAAATCAAATGCGGAAGTGCGGAACTTAACGGTTTGCATGCAACGCATCCCGCATACGAAAAGACCACCAGAAGTGAGCAAAGAACAAAAAAAAAAAAAAAAGAAGAAGTGAAGAGAACAAAATACAACCGAAATTAATTCAGTTTATTGTGCAATGCTGACAATTCTTGTTAGTAACGCAAGATTATAATCAAACGTTTAACTCACGCACGATCTTTGCACACACACACACACACACACAGACAGTACAATGAAAAGGACACACAGTTGCATTAATGTGTCAACATGCACAGGATAACCTATGAGACGAACTGAATTGAACTGAAGCGAACATAGTTGATATTTAGTTCCTGGTAGTAGTTCGATCAGCAGCCACAGCCTCCACGCCGATAAGCATCACGACGACGTTTCGTGCGCACAATGAACGAACAATGTTCGCATAATGAGCAATTGCGCTGTGATTGAGAAAAGGCAACAACACGACACAACACAAAAAAAAAAAAAAAATCCAGAGTGCGAACTGAAAATCGTAACAGATTGTTTGTGTGTGATTATGATTTTGGCTTCTACTGTAGATGAAGATACGAGAAGCCCTAAGCAAATAACAAAATCGTATTTTTGAAGTGTTCTTGAAGCGAGAGTTGAGTGTCCCAAGTGACTTGAATATGTTAATTTTTATTTTTAAATCGCGAGAAAAATATAAAACTATAAAAATTATAAATAAGAAATGACTTTTTACGCAACATAAATCTTGAATTCTTTTATGGGTTATCAAAAGTAACAAAAAAAAAGCATAATTATGTTAATTTGCACAAAGAAAAACTCAGCCAAGGACGAAGAACTCAATAAATGCTGACCTTCAACCCTACTTTCGAAAGGCTTAACTGGTGCGAGAGAACTCGAAGTCTTTGTAGCCTCTTTTTTCTTATGCCGACTTGCGGTTGACCACAGGCAATTGTTGTACAATAGAAAAAGATACAAAAAAAAAAATACAATAACAAAACAAATCAAAGTACGGTTTGTCATAAAAATATGCAAGCAAAAGGGTTGCATACATGCAGGCTGTCTCAATGGCTGGCAGATCGACAAGTTTCATTGCTTGATCGCTTCATTAGACGAAAAGTTAAAGTTACAGACATTATTCTTGATTAAGTCACATTAATTATGATAATGATGCATGAAAGGTAGAACGAATGTCTGTGTGTGTGTGCGTGTTATAAAAAGAAAAGATGCTACAGAAATATAAAACGCACTGCAATTGAAATGAGAACAGACGTGTAGAACAAAGCACAAACAGGAAGCAGGCAAAATAACAAAAACAGGACATACGCAATGAGCGTAATAAAAAATCGTTACGTGTGATAAATGTCAGCTTCCTGCTCAGCATTGGACACGCCGCGCTACTGATGTCTTCATACAGAATGCCCATACAGATGTGCGCTGTTAATCCTTTAAGCAAATTAATCAAAAAAAAAAAATATTCTATTCTTAAAAAAGAAATATCAAACTGATGCTCCAGCCAGCTGCTGTACACAATTTGAGTTTTAGCTTGAAAAAATCAACAAATAAGTTATATTCAAAGCAAATCTTTGGCATCGCCTTCGCATCGCTGCACACAAACGGCGCCACACTTGGTCGATCGATCGATCGATCGTTCGGTCTGACAAACGTAAGCTCGTGCTGGTCTAGTTTATTATAGATTTCGCTGCTTTTATACAAATACAGTTGACTGAACTGTAACACATTCGAAATACACTTAACTCTTGACGTGCCAGCCACCAAAAAAAAAAAAAAAATAACTATGCAGAAAAAAAAATGTCGTACAAAATCGTGTCAAACGTCGCACGCCACAGGAAATGAGCAAAGCGCGCGCATGACTCGAAATTGCATTGAATCGAACAACCAACAAAAGCAAAAAAAAAACGTGCTGCAAATTTGTGCAGCGAGTGAAATATGGCGCACTAAATAGCAAACATTTATAAAAAAAATAAACAAAAAAACAAATAATATGTTTAACTTAAATAAAAACAATGCCAAAACAAGTAAACAATGACAACGACGCTGTAAATTTCCACGCTTGAATTGTCAATGGAACACTTGCAATGAGTTTTAATCATGTGAAGTTGCCTGTGAAGTGCGCAAGTGAACAACCATAAAAGACAATGACACTCTTAAATATAATACATATTATTATTATTATTTCTGTTTTTTTTTTCGATTAATAATACGCAAGGGTCAAGGTTGGCTTACAAGCGATTGAGTGTCATATTTTGATATGAATCTACTGTCAACAAAATGTCATAGCTCAAGTTTATTGTCTGTCGTGCTAGTGGAACATTTATTGGAAAAAAATCCTTTCAATTACACAGGCCAACAAAAAAATGTTTATAACAAATATTTAAAAAATGTTAACTAATTTCTGTGTAGTTTGGTGTTCTGAATCCACTCAAGAATTTTTCAGATTTCAATATTTTATAAAAATCTTAAAATTATTTTTTTCAAATTGGTTTTCAAAATATCTCAAGAACTACTTCACAGATCTTGTTGAAATTTAAGTATTATATTCTACTTAACGTTTAGCAAAGACTTCTATTTTTTTAACGTACCTTTTGGATGTTATAAATTTTTTTTAACCTCAAAATTGCAGAAAAAAATCATTTTTTATTGAAAACATCTATCAATTCTTTAAAAATTAAATTTTAAAATTAAAATCTCTGTGACACATGATCTAAATTTATTTTCTAAATGAAATGCCGGTTCATTAGTATTTTTTCAGAAATTGCCGATCGATTTTCGATTAATAAATTGCCAAGGTTCAAGGTTGGATAACAAGTCATACTTTGATTCGAATTTTCTGTCAACAAAAACTCATAGCACAAGTTTATTGTCTGCAGTCTGGCTATTTAAACATTTATTAGAAAAAATTCTTTCAATTATCAATAAAAAAAAAAGAAAAAAATTTTAAATCTATAAAGTTTTTACCAATCAATTATGCAACGCACATGCAAGCGCGCAGGCATTCATAAATTTCAATGTACAAGCACTTTTCGTGTACAAATCAAACTCTTGAAAATTTATAGCGTTTGAACAACAACAACAACCACAAGAGAAAGAAAGAAAAAAATACTCCGACTTTCTGCAGTTTATTTTTATGCCCCAAAGTGTATGTGATTTCCGCTCAAGAATGACCAAAAGCATTACTAGGTGGGCTCGTTCCATCAAAATGCAAGCTGCATATTTAAAATGCATGAGTCGAGCGCAGCAGCAGCAGCAAGGCAGCTGTCGATCAAGCGTATATTGTATTCTCAAGTAGTCACGACATTTGTAGAAATCCTTTGCTAACAACCAGTAAACCATAAATGACAAATGAAGAGCAAATCAAGGAATGAAAATTCTGCCGAGTCAACATGGCTACAAACAAAAGCATTGAAGAGAAAATATGTCAAAACAAATGACAACAGTCGATCAGCAAGCATAGCAAAGACAGTAGCTCAAAATTCGTTCTTTGCTAAAACAATTAGAAAACAGTTGCACATTTGGACGAAGAGGCTCGAGTGTGCAATTTTAGCACAAAAGTATTTCAAAAGTGATTATCATTAATCATGCTAAACAAAACAAAAAAAAAAAAAAAACTGAAGTACTTAACGGTTTTTTTAAATGTCATATAAAACAATTATGCTGAAAAGCAGAAGAAGTTTTGTTTCACAAAATCGATCGAACTATAAAATCAATGAGTTTGATTAATTTGCAGTTTAAACATTTGAAAAGAAAGGATTGAAAAACATTTTGCAGTTCATCACTCATCATACAAACTTAACCCTCACCAGTTGAGGCTTTTCCAATACCTCTGACGCCCCAAAAACGAGGCACGCCTGTTGCCAATGCCTTGACAGTCCTTTGCTACCGCTTTTGTTATATTCGCCTATGTTGTTGTCACACTCTGCCACCACTTACCCTTCTGTCGTCTTTTGTTGTCGCCCTCTTGTTCATCGTTTCACTTAAATGTTCTGTTGTTGTTTGCCATACCACACCTAAGAAAGTCTGCCTTTATGTGACATTTTGCACACTCACACACACACACACACACACAGAGACACAGAGCGGCAAACTCACACAGCTTGAATTGATTCTCGTTGGTTCTTGTCATTTATATTATTTGCGTTTGTCATTTTTGTAGTTCACCTATTTTGTATTTCGAGTTTTGGCAACAAACGATCAACTGTGATCTTTTAAATTCTTTGGCTGACAGCATGTCTGCCCGCCTGTCTTGTTGCCTGCCTGCTTGCTTTAGGGGCTTTGACTACAGCGGGTTAAGCCAACCATTCAAACACAAAGAGTATCTGTTTATTTGTTTACCTTTTGATTTATGTTTATGAATTTTTAATGAAGAATCATTAATCATGCAGCTTGTAATAATGAAGCGAGCAACAAAAGTAAGCAAACAAACACATATACAAGGAGAAGAGTTAGTAGCGCCCAATTCGCAAATAGGCGTAGTCAAAATCGTCAAATTGACGTTGCCAAAAAAAAAAAAAAGCGAATATAAAAAAATCATACTCAAGTCAACACATTCGATTGCAGGCCTGACATTGACTTCATTCTGGAGGCGTGTATGACAATAGCAACAACAACAACAAAGCAAATGTGTATACGAAAAAAAAAACATTATAAAATTGAAATTTTCTGCCATGCAATCGTATATGAAACTGGAACACGAATGAGAACTTTTTGCTGTCATTATTATTATATTTATTTGGTTATGCGACGTACGTTGAGTTCTTTTTGCCTTTTGCATTGTTGCCAAAAGCTAAGGTCAACTTTATTATGTTGCATTGAACTTGTTGACTTATTCTATTTGCTGTTGTCGTTGTTGTTGTCGCCTAAGCAACAATTGTTATTATTATTATTGTTGTTGTTGCGACACCTTGAGTTCATTTCATCATCAACGCTTGCATAAGCGCACAAATGTAATCATTTTTATATACAGAAAATTATGTCTTACAACATTTTCATATTCATATTCGCATTCGCATTCAATTTAACCCTTACACATGCCATAACACAACACAACTCAGCTCAACAGCGGTTGTTGCATTTGGATTCTTTGCTTATTGCATTTGTCTCTCAACACATTTTCAAATTATTTTCATGTTGGAAATTGGCAAAAATTACAAACAACAAAAATAAGCAAATATGTTACAAGTGCCTACAAACGCCAAAAGACATAAAACAAAACAAAAAAAAAACATATAAAAAAATAAATAAAATAAAATTTAAGCAGCGAAACCTTTTGCTGGAACGTGAGCTGCGATTGCTGCTTTGGTCAGTCACTGTGCTGCAGGCATCGCCGAGTCTAGATTATTTTATGAGGTCGCATATTGAGCTGAACTGTCGTCGATGACTACACCTTCGTCGTCGTCGTTGTTGTCGTTGTTTGGGTCTTTGCATCTGCTGGCAAGGCAGACGACAAGACAAACAAGCTTTGCCTCCGCTGATGAAATGTTCGTACAAATGTTTGCATTTATATTTAATTATTATAAACAAAAAGTAATCTGTTGCTTTTATGTGCTGCTGGCAAATTTTATAGCAATAATTCATTAAGCGGAATATAAACTTTTTAATGCAATTTAAAAACGACAAACATTTTGCAGCGAGTGTCTTCATTTTCACACCATCAGCAATATTTCGACTTTTTTGTTTTTTTTTTTTTGTCTATGAGACCTGCGTGGGGCTTGAATGCTGATTGGAGTCAACCATATGTGTGTGTGTGTGTGTTCCTTTTTGGCTGCAAAGCACAACGGTTCATTTATTGAAATGACATGTTGAGTAAATTACGACACAAAAACAAAAACAACGACAACGAAGACGACGACGACGACGACGACGACGACAATGACAACACAACACAGCAGCAATTGTTGCTGTTATTGCTACTACTAACATGGCTACGAGTTGGCGCGAGTTGTTGTAAAGGTTGCAGGTTGCAGGTTGCACGCAGCTACTCAACATGATAATTGCCACAAGTTGCGACTTTTAGTTAAATCACTGCTTAACTTTTAACAAGACTTTGCTACTTTGGTACTTTCAATAACAACAGTTGGTTATGCAACAAGACAAAAATGCGTTAATTAGCAGCAACAACAACAACTACCAATAGCCAAAAAGAATTTTTCACATACATACATTTGGCCATTAGCATTAAGTTGTGCTCAGCGCGCTCTTGATTTACGATGTTTCGCATAAATTTACGCGTGAGCTCATAAAAACGCATGAATTACGACATTTTGAGTTCTGTGAATGTGTAACACATAAAAATACTTTGATTTGTTGCATACAAAACTCAGCATAGCTTAGCAACAATGTTGCTAATAGACCAACCAACCAACCAATCAGCCAACCAACCGCAATATATTGTATTGACGGCAGAGAACAAAAGGATTACACGAGTCAAGTTCAAGTATAGTTGTGCATATGAATATGAGTATTTATTTTTGTTGTATAGTATGATGAGTGTTGAAGTTTTGGGTTATCAGTTACAGTCGCAAATGTGACATTTAAAAAATCCATATCTTAGAATCAATTCACTAAACGCACAGGAACAAAAACTGCCAGGTCTCAAAGAGAGCTTTTCCAAAAAATATAAATAACAATGAAGTACTCCAATATCGTAGCAACCACTGTATTGTTAGTTGTTGAAAATTTCACAGGCCGACAAAAATACCATTTGTAAAAACTTTTTCAGTAACTCCAACTCATTCCTGTGTATTTTAATCCGCTGATTCTGAAAAACATATACATAAAGTCGTATCATCCACAAATATCTCACATTTCAATATATTGTAAAAATCACGAAAACTTACTCACAAGATATCTTAGAAACTACTGAACCGAACTTTAACCCCCTTTCGTACATGATAGATTGGGTTCCTAAGAATATCCTAGTAAAATTTCAAGAAAATCGCTCCAGTGGTTTCTAAGATATCTTGTAAATAAGTATTAGTTGGAGTTACTGAAAATTTTTTTTTTCTTTTTTCTGGCTTGTGTTATCATTCTAATCAAACGTTCAATCGTCTGCCATGTCGCCCACCGCATTGGCCTTCGTTGAGGCCATGCTGAAGTGCAGGCCATGCTGGGTGGCCGAAGCCCAACTGCGTCGCGGCAAAATGCGTCCAAAATTAAAATATTTCTGTCGTAATTTATCCTTGATCTCATCTTCATTCATAATTGCGCTTGCCTCACGAAAATTCAGAAATATGCGACCTTTTTCATCGGTCTTAATGGGCAAAATTTCGGTGCAAACATTACGCGCTTTCAGCATAAAACCTTCTTCATCATCGCTGCCACGCCCCGAAAGCTGTTGTGATATGACTGAAGCGCATTCATGTGCATCCGCGCCCGCATCATCGGCACAGCCATTGATGACATTATCCAAACGTGAATCAACGGATAATGAACGTGGTGGTTTTGGCAAGTTTGTGTTGTTGTTATTCTTCTTTTTGCGCAGACAGAAGGGATCACGATCGCTTGCCTTGACATATTGCACTACCGGTCGATTGACGCCCCACTTGGGTCGATCATCCATTTTGTTATTATCCTTCCCATGCTTATCCTGTCGTTTCTTATCCTTGTCTTTCTCTTTACCTTTATCCTTGGCCTTTGCCTTGAACGTGGTCGTCGTCGTCGTTGTTGTAGTCGTCGTAGTCTCATGATCCTTTTCCATTTCCTTTTCGGGTTTTGTTTGCGTCTTCGATGTTTGCGTTGTCGTTGTTGTTGACACCTCACGCTTTAATAAGACTTTATAGAAATTATCATGGAATAGACAGAGATCGCAATTCAATGGCAACTCTGTTTGTGTTTCCACATCGATCTGTGCGCTGCCACTCGAGTCAAGCCCATCACCATGTTGTCTCTGCAAGGGCGTCGTGACCGGTATCAAGGCAAGCTTATCTTGCTCGCTTACCAAACGCGCCATGGGCATTGAGACCTCCAAGGAGTCCGGCGTATAGCAAGCGCTCTCATGCAGGCTACGTGGACTTGTCTTGACCAGACGCTTGCAGCTGGCATGCGTTGACGTTGGCGGCTCCTCTTCCTTCTCAGCGACATAGCCATCCTCGGTGTAAATCGTCGTATCCGTGCGTTGTGTCATCGCATCCGCCGTTGACTTGGAGAAATCTATGGTCGAGGCAGCCGTTGTGGGCTTCATTTGCGCGGGTTGCACAAAATATGTTGCAATCTGTAGATTACCAATTGTATTCTGCAGACCAAAGATATCGCTGGTCACGGGCAGCGGTATGAGCGTCGCTGGCTGCATCAGCAGCGCTAAATTCTCCTTCTCGTCAGTCTCCATAGATGTCGTTGTTGTTGTGGATGTTGTTTGGTTTGGTTTTCCCGTTGGCTGTTTAATGGGCTTTGTAATTGTGCGTCGCAAATTAATGGGCGTGCCAATCAAGACTTTCTCCTCAGTCACTGGTTCAGTTATTTGCGTTTCTACCGGTTTTGGTGTCTCCTGTTTTGTTACTTTCTCAGCGTCACTATTTATTTTTTTCTTCGTTGGCTTCGCCTCTGTCGCTGCCTTGACATTGGCGTCGTCTTCGTCGTCGTCGTCGTCGTCGTCCAACGATTGCACACGCAAAAATTCCGGTTTCTGCTTGACTGTCACATTAGCACCTTCAACTTGCGCTTGTATCGACTCATCGACCTGCACGCTCTCATCCACGGACTTCTCCAATGGCGGCACACGTTGCTTGCGCTTCTTCTGCTTCTCCAGCTTTGCCGCCATTTCCGCTTTGGCTATTGCATCCAAGATGGTTTGCTGTTTCTTTTTTTGCGCCTCTTCACGCTCAATCTGCTGTCGTCGTTCATACTCGATGCGCTCCTGCTCCATTTGCTTCTGCCGACGCAAACGTTCCTCTTCGATCAACTCCTCTTGCCGATGACGTTCCAACTCCCATTTACGTATCATTTCACGTTCATGCAATTGCTTCTTGATCGCATTATGATACTCTGCTGCCTTGCGTCGCTTATCCATGCGCTCGGCTAAGGTCACGGGATCCAGGGGCGCATTCTGACCACGCAAATAAGTCGAAGATTGCATAGACATGGCATCATCTTCGCTATCCTTTAGATCATGCACGCCACGGCTTAACCAACCTGGTCCTTGGTGTT
This sequence comes from Phortica okadai, assembly GCA_034638295.1. Taxonomy (NCBI): domain Eukaryota; kingdom Metazoa; phylum Arthropoda; class Insecta; order Diptera; family Drosophilidae; genus Phortica; species Phortica okadai. Next base: position 6,673,717 of record CM067852.1, read on the forward strand.
GTTGCTGTGGTTGGTGTTGGTGCTGTTGTTGTTGTTGTTTGTGTTGATAGTCCGTCGTTTGATTATAATTGGCCCAACGTGCACGCTCACGCTCTTCATGCATATAATAATCGCCCGCTGTCTGCTCGGCTGTATGCACTTGATAGGTATTCGCTGTCGAGACATCGCGACTTAGATTCGATGAACTCGGCGGCGGTGGTGGCATATAGTAACTATGGGTGGTTGAGTAGAATCAAAAGGTGTCCATGACTACGTCTACAAACATGTCTACTTACCCATCGGCATAGCCGTCTGCCAAATTGTCATAGCCCAATAAATTCTGTTGTGGGCCAACGCCAACACCCACGCCACCACGACCCTTAGCCACATACGTGCTGTTGAGCATGTGTGTGTCCTGTTCGTGTGTCTTAGTCGTTGATGACGACGACATGGTCTTCATCATTTGTTGCTGCTGCTGGTGCTGCTGTTGTTGTTGCTGTTGTTGACCCGGTATCGATCGCTTGCCACGTCTGGCGGCCAACTCGCTGCCAGCGCATTCCTCTGCCGTCAGTGCAACGCTCAGCACGCTGCCATTTTGGCTGGCAGCGTCGTTGTACCAAATATCGGGGGTGTGCGTGTTCTTAGGCGTATCGCTCAGATAACCCGAAGTGTCCTCTTCCTGGCAACCAGTTTGTTGTTGCTGCCGCTGTTGTTGTTGCTGTTGTTGGTTCACATTGTTGTTAAATCGATTTTGCACGTTGCCGGGATCAACAGCAATTGTCCCGTTCGTTGTTTGAGCGTTGCCAAAGTGCTGTAATTTGCCCAATTGATTCACCGCCGCTGCCTTCTCCTGCTGCTGCTGTCGCACAACATATTCCCTGTGTCGTATGGCGGGCAAACTGGGACTGCGTATGCGTTGCGTGTGCCCATGTTGTTGTATGCGCGCCTTGGCCGTTTGCAGCGTATTCGGCGCCAGCTCAGCATAGGCATAGCGGCCATTGGCCTGCAATTGTTGCAAGCGTCCACCGCCACGACTGCCCATGCCGGGCGCATAACTGCCGCGTCGACCACGGCGATAGACCAAATCATCATCCTCGTAATCCACGTCCAAATCAACATTATCCAAGTCATCTATATAACGTTCCAAAGTGTTGACATAATCATGACTATTGCCACGTTGCAACAAGGCACGACTCTGTTGTTGTTGCTGTGGCGGACGCATGGCCATGGCATAGCTCGTTTGACGTGGCATCTCACTGGCGTATGGTTGGTGTTGTTGTTGCTGTTGCTGTTGTTGTTGTAGTGTTGATTCACTCAAATCCAGATTCGAGTAATAAGTGCGTATGGATGTGCGTTCAAATTTATGGTGCGATGTCGATGAAGACTGTTGATGATGATGCGATTGATGATGTGTGGAAAACATTTCATCCATGCGCGCAATCTCCTCTATTTTTACAAAGCATTTTTTATAAAATAAAATAAAAAAAAAAATGTCGTCTCAACCTACCACGTTCCTTAGCCCATTGTTGCTTCTTTAAGTCCAATAATCTATGCGTTTGTCTGCCCTCGGGTCCCGTAATCATGCCGCTGCCAGAATTTTCCGTCAATAAAAATCGAAAAAAAAAGCGTTTGTGCTTTAAAAGTTCATTGCACTGGTCAAAGGACTTTTCTTATACACTTGAAACTTCACTAACTCTTTTTTTTTTTTGGTATCGACCAAGGCGGCGTCGCACACTCATATACGCCTTGCTCGCCAGCACACGCCAACACACACTGAATTCCAAGACAGCAAGGAAATTCCTTCAAACTCATGCGATGACGTCTACTTTGACTGAAGCAAGTTAGTCAGTCAGTCAGTTAGTTAGTTTGTTAGCTTAGCTCAGTTCAGTTCAGTTCGTTTTGTTTTGCATTGGAATGCTCGCGCTTGTTGTCCTGGCAACAGAAGTTTCTTTTTTTTCTCCGTTTTTGTATGCCTTTATTTCAGTTCAGTTGGTAAACAAAAAGTTTACTGCACTTGTTTGTATGAAAGGATATAGCAGGAGTCAACCATGCAACATTTATGAGTCCTTGCACTCAAAACGAGTTTTCACGAGCTTTTCAAAGTGTGACAGCAAATATGTAGAAGAAACAATAAAAAAAAACAACAGGAGCGTACTTTTTTGTTGAAGGCAGGCAAAAATTCAACACCGGAAATGTTTGCCACGTGTTTGCCATAAGCTAAAAAGCAAAAACTTTACTTCGACGTCATAACCACGCATATGATTAATTTTTATACAATATTATGAGCTTCCTGTCGTCATTATTGCTTTACAACACAACCATCTTACCTCAGTCCACCCCCCTGAGTCACACATTTGCGTGCCGAATATTTTTAGTATCATTGAATTTTGTCTGCCGGCATTCAAAGCCAAAAATATATAATTTTAGCTTGTCAATTGTCATGCTTGAATAAACTTAGGCATAAATTAAGTCTCTCTCTCAACAGTACACAAGCATTGACAAACATACTGTCATAATTAGAGACAAGGCAAGTGCAAGTGTGAGCCTTCCTTCATTCATTCATTAATTTCTTGTTTACGATTATTGATTTTCAATTTGGCTTTCTACATAGTTGTGTGTGCTTGCCAGCAGGTGCAACCCTTCGCAAGCCAAATGCATTTAATATGTAAATGACTTGGCTCATATGTTAGTCGCCTTCGAGCGCAACAAGTACAAAAAAAGTACAATGAGCGTTTGCAGGTCAAAGACATTATCGCTGTCGGTTAAAGCAAAGCCGTAAAAATAAAAGCCGGTAACATGAGCTTGTGTTGAGTGAGTGTACAAGTTGGTCCTTGTTGTCATACACTGTGCAAAAATTTATTGTTTGCAATTATTTAAGTAACAAAATAAATTGTATGCTTTCTCATTTCTCGCATTGATTTTCGCTCGTTCATTCATTTTCAACATTAAAAGCCAAACTTCTTGCCAGTCTAATGGTCATGCAAGTCAAGCTGCGTAGGTGTAAAATCTACGATTAAATGGCATTTAAAAAGCTTTGGCAACTTTAATTTGTACAAATCGCAAGACTATTGTCTGCGCTTATCAAGCAATGCGATAAACATTTTATTGACCAAAAGCCAAGCCAAGCCAAAGCGAAGTCGAGTACGAAATTTATTTCCCATGGTCAAATAGTAACGAAATTAAAGGAGGAAGAAATATCTCATAACCCATTTTCCATAAACACATAAACCACAAAAAAAAAAATACAAAAAAAAAAAATAAATAAAAACAACAACATCAACGAGACATGAATCGCAGCTACATTGTAAAGATACGCGTGGGCGTAAAATCACTGCCAGTCAAAAGGTCATGTTATGATCTTGAGCGAACTACGATGACGACGATGACGATGACGACGACGACTACCATGATGTTGTACATGAGTGCAGCGTGCGATAGACCAACAAAAGCCTCTCAACCAGGCAGCAGGCAGCCAGGCAAGCCGGCAGGCAAGTAACCGCAACAACATGAGCAAAGTTGGGCTTTGATTTGTTGTTGTTTCTTTTTTTGAATTTCAACTACTAACCACTTGATACAAGTGCATTTATAAGACATTATAATGAGTTTTTATAACCTCAAACACGCTAAATGATACTAAAAAGACCAAAGCCATGTCTGTCTCCATGCCTGACCAGACCAGACCAGACCGAGCGCTTCAGCTGAGCTGGCCAAAGTAAGGCGCCCAAGTAACGCTTTGAAAGTGTAGCGCCTCAAGGCGTCACTTATTGTAACTGAAAGTTGTATAGCGCACGAGAAATTCTAATGGATCGAGCGACACAGAGAGATAAAGAGAGAATGATCATGATCATAATCATGTTGTACAGAAATTCAGTTGAAGTATTCATTTAACAAAACTGGAAAACGATCAAAAATAAATTACATATGTCACAGACAGGCCAAGCAACAACAACAACAACAATAGCAACAACAGCAACAACAATTTGTGCAATTATTTGTTATACAAATTGTATTTGGAAAGTTATATTTTAACTTTTGATCATGAACATGTCATTTCGTCAGCATCATTATCATCAACAATAACAACAACATCGTGCTATAAACTCAACATCTCAACACACTACGTAATGATGTCTTCAAGATTTTCACTTTATTTTTGAGTTCATGTGTAAGCGTGCTTTGATCGTTACTTGATTCGATCGATCGATTGATCGTTCGACTGTTCGATCGTTCAGTAATCTGGCTTGTGTATCATATCATAGAAATGTTGTACTTTTTAGCGTCGTTTTGTTGTTGTATTTATAAACGTTTGAAAATGATACTAGTTTTATCTCGCTCTAACGTCTTGATAAACAAACAAGCCAACAAATGCTTAATAATTGTAATTTTCCATATTATTCGTGTACACTTCAATGATTTTGTTAAAGGTTTTTAATGTAAACAAGTCGTAGTTTGGAAAAAACCTTAAAATAGTACATTTTTAAATGGGAAAGTTTATCTTAAGGACCTAAAAAAGCTAGTGATTCTGCCTCGGAAGGATATTTATGGTTTTTAAAGAATTTGTCGATACTTATTTAATAATAAGATCCCGAAAGTTTCAGATAGATAACTCATTGGGTTTTTGAGAAAAAGCGAAATGTGTAAAAAATGAAAAAACTATTTTTTCTCAGGAACAGGACGATAGAACCTCTTGGGAAAAAATTAGTAGCTTTGTAATTTCTTAAGATCGTTGAAAAAGAATGATGTTTCTTATTATTTATTTTTAGAACCATTGTACAGTTGTTGTACTGTTTATATTTCAAGACTTATGTATTACGCTTTAACTACATACATATATAATTTTTTCAGATTTTTCAAAAGGGCAAGTCACGGTTCAAAAAATTAAAACCATTTTTTCAGCTCATGTAATGTTACAATATTTTAAGAACTTTTTTATTATTAAAAATTCTTCTAAATTAATTTTATTAATATAAAAAAAAAAACAAAAATTACCATTTCAGACTGTTTCTTCAAATGATTTCGAAGACTTTCCAGTAATGACCGAAAAAAGTCTCTATAAAACTTTATTTAGAAAACCTTCTTACACAAAACTAAATTTCATAGCGCATCATTATTTCAACGTAGTCAAACTTTATACGCTATTGAGTTGAAACAAAAAAAAAAAAAAAATACCAACAAATACTTTCAATGACTTTGTGCAGCGCATCGATATCAATGATTAAATTGATGATGTTGACACGATCTTTCAATGGACACGGCGCAAGGCAGTGCCACAGCTCTCGTACTGGACTGACACTGTTCAAGTGCTGAAGTGGATTCATCTTCATCTTCAACGTCTTTACCGATTTTCATCAGGTACTCAACAACAACAACAACAACGAAGAAAACGACGTCATCGACAATGAGGCACTTTCCTAAGTGATTTGAGTATCATAGTGAATGAACAGTACTGAAAAATTACAACTTCATCATTTCAAGTGAGAGTTTTTTTTGTATTTCTGATGTTTTTGTTGTACAGTTCGTTAGATAAATAGTTACCAAAAGCAGCAGATAGATATTCATGGCTCACAACAACTTAAAGTCATCATTATTTTGTATGAGTTTATAATTTTGTATGATTTTCAAATGCAATTTGAGTGCTAATTTATAAACGAATGCGTGAATTATACAAGTGTTTAATTTGTGCGCTTACGAAATGTCAATGCAATGAAAACTTTCTGTTTCAACCGAAAAAAAAACATTTCAACAATTTAAGAAATGTTTTGTTGTAAAAAAAAAAAAAAATAAACTAAAATAAAACAAATAACAAAAAAAAACTTTCAATTTACTGCAACTCATTACCGAAAATGGTCAACTACAGTAACAACAACAATAATAACACAGCAACAACAACAACAACAAGTTACAAGCACAGCTAGCAAGAATGTAGGAGCGTACATTAATAGCAACACTTGCAACATGTTGCCAACTGTCAGGTGTTTAGATTGTTGTTGCTGATTCTGCGTGTACATGTGTGCTGTTGTTGTTGTTATTGTTGTTGCTGGTTAGTTAGTCTTAGGCTTTATCTTGCCATGTCGACAGTAACCAAAAGCCAGTGCCGAAACTTTTGCAATGTCAACACGCGTCGTCGTCGTCATGTTGCAGCCGCCAACAGTCTACATTCAAGCGAACAACAACAGCTACAACAACAGCAGTTTGTTTGTAATTGTTCGTGAATGTTGTCGCTTGACAACGTGTTACACTTTGGTCACTATAATGAGCCATAATTAGTGTTGATGTGTTTGTCACTCAACAACAATCAAACTGAGCTTGTTGGCGGTCGTCTGACAATGACTAACTGACGCTGTATGTCTGTCTGTCTGTCTAACTGCAATGTTGATATATGTTGCCGCGTGTGAAAAGTTGCACTTTTCGTTAATTGTCTGTCTGAGTGTTTTATTTTTTTTTTTGGTATTGTCATGGCGTCTTTTTGTGGCTGCCGGCATGTCAAGTCAAACTGCAATGTCAAACTGCGCGAATGAAATGAAAATTTGCGCAACAACAACAAAGATTTCAACAGGTGAAAGTTTGAGACAAAAAAAAAATAAAAATAGATAAGCAATAAAATAGGTTTATAGTGCGCTGATTACGGTTTTTGCACTTAAGACAAAAAATTTTCCCACAGACTGCCATAGAACACTGGAAGAAGAAGCAGCAGCAGTAGAAGCCGAAAACAAGTAAGATAATCCTTACACAAAGAAATGTCCACTGATTGCCTGCGCTTGTCGTCATCGTCAACGGGCCAAGCCAGCAGCAGCAACAGCAACAGCAACGTTGTTTGACCAGCAACAACAGCAAACTGTGCTGTGCTGCCATCTAACGGTTAATACAGTCAATCATTATCAGCTATATGCCACACAGATACATATACACACATACTTACGTATATATATAAATGTATCTAAAACTGCAAAATGCGTTTTGCTAAGGTCAGTTAGTCGAAAGCAGCAAAAACAAAAAAAAAAAGTATCTTCGTCATCATCGTCGACATCGTTGTTGTTGTTGTTGTTATTGTCGTTGTCGACTTTGACTATTTTTCGGGCAACAAATATGGCGAAGAAATTTCTCACAAGGTTGGTTCTTGGCTAAAATGTTGTTGTTGCTGTTGTTGCTGCTGTTGCCAGTAACATGAAACAGGTGTGGCATGTCTACAATAATAACAACAACATGCAGCAGCAACCGCAGCGTGTAGCATCTTCTTGTGAGCATTGACTGCGCTTCAAACTCAACTTTGGCGACGTTTTTTTACCGCACGTTCGTTATTTTTTTCGCAATTTTTAAGGTCACTAGAGTTGGCGTTTGCCGTTTGCCTCAGCCAAGCCAACCAGCGGGAGTGAGAGAAAGAGAGTGTTGTTGTTGATGCGACTGACGATGATCGCATCATTGCATCAGCTGCAGCGCATCATCAACGCAGTAACTTGTTGTTGTTTGTTGTTGTTGTTGTTGCTGTTTGTATGCTGCTGGCCAAGTCAAGCTAAGTTTAGCTGAAGTTGAAACTAAGTTAAGCTCATGTGTATGGCAAGGCGTTGTTGTAGGTAGACGAATGTGGAAATCTATCTATCTATATAGTTATATCAACAACTGTACACAGTTGACGTTGCATGTTGTTGTTATTGTTAGCTGTTGAGTGCCGCCATAATGAAGCATACACACACACACACACACTTAGCTAACACTCAAACATTGAGCACTCTCTCAACTTTGACCTAGGTCAGGCGTAGCAAAATTATTTACTGCACACAAAACATAAAACAAAGCAACAAAAACGAACGTAGAAGAGTGCAAAAAATAATAAAAAAAAAAAAAACAGACAAAATTAATAAGATAAATAAGCGAAAAAATATTGATAGCCGTCTTAGACTTTTGACAGAGAGTCAACGTTGTCCTCACACACCAACAGTTGGCCAAGTCAAGCCAAGCAACGTTGATCAGCATCATCATGATCGTTTCAGCATGATAATTTTTGCTGATTGGCTTTAATAATTAGTGTGTTTTTAAAAGCAGACGACAGAGTTTTAAACGAACAATCAATCAGTAAGAAAGTAAACTCACAAACTTATTGTTTTATGGGCGCTCGAAAAAATAGTCACATAAATAATAAATTTTTTTTGACACAATTATTCATTTTATTAAATATGTTTAAATGTACATATATACACATTACGATGTTGGCTTTAAAAAAAAAAACCGTATAAATAAAAATTATATATAACCGAAGTTATGAGCCGACAAGTAGAGCACTTTTTTGAAAATCCATTTTGATGGTGTACTGGATATCTTGATCTGCAATCATCTAAAAAATGCGGAATAAATTTTATTTCATTTGGAAATGAAATATCTAGGGAGATCCGAGAGGAAAAAAAATTTAAATTTTTTTTCTAAAAATTACAGGTGATAAAAAAAAAACAATTTTTTTGTGAAATTTTTAGATTAAAAAGGCTATAACTTTTGAACAAAGTCCCGAATCGAAAAACCCCCTCGTATCGCCTTAGATATTATCCCTAAGAATATTTGCTTCAAATTTCAGCAAGATCAGTCAAGTGGTTTTTGAGATATAATGTACACCAGTACGCAGAAAAGAAGAATCAATACGTCATATGGGCCCTACTGTGCGTCAGGCTTATAATTGCTATAACTTCCGAAAAAATTCGAATTTTAAAACTGATAAAGGCTTAAAATGTTCTTAAAAGCGTAAACAATTTATATAGCCAAAAAAATTTAATTTTTGTAAAATCTCAGGGTGGCGTAATCCCTTATGCAAGATAATAATATACAAGTAAAAAACTGCCTAACTATGTCAACTAAAAGACAGTCAAAAAGAAACTGTTTCTATGACTCCTCTACAACAACGAATGGGAGATACAACGGGCAGCAAAAGTTGCGTTTGTTGCATAAAGTCAGTCAGTCCGTCCGTCCGTCTGTCAGTTTGAACATTGTGTTGAAATTAATGCATTCAACGCTTAACATTTGAACCGAAATCAGTTTAAGGCTCAAATGTCGTTGTCTCCGTCTTCAATCTTAGCTGTTCTCTCACCACTTCTTTTCTTCTCTCCCCCCTTATCGACACTTAACGCTTTCGCTCGTTGATTATAAGCACACAATCAACTGTAAAGGCCTTTCAACTTGTGCTTTTCAGCGCATGATTGATTGTCTCGACATATCGCATCGCGTCTCATTTCAATTCAATTCGTTTCATTTCGTTTTGTATTGTATTTGTGTGTGTGTTTGTGTATCTGTGTGCATATACATTCTACACTTGAGCTAATTTATAACAACAGCAACAATCATGAAGCAATTTGTATGCCGTCTGTCAATACGAAATCAAAATTGTTCAGACGATCCTTTTGTCTGCGCTTTGCGCTCTGACTTGTGTTGTTACACCTTCAAACGGAAATCGATTCGTACAGCGACGGCGGCAGCATTGAATTGAAATTTTTAAATTCTAAAAGAATCTTATACCGAGGGCGTCATAGGCGGGCAGACGCTTACATCAAGCTGCGCAAAAACTCGACGCTTAACACTTTGCGTTTCAAACTGATTGACTGACGGACGGTTGGACAGACTGCATACAATGCATGCAGCCATCAAATGTTTGCGTCAATGCTGACGATGATGATGATCACTCATAACTTCTTTACTCGTTTTTGTTAACAAATGTTATAATTCGTTTATTGTCTGTCTGTCTGTAAAACGAGAGAGTGAAAAAAAATACACAAACACTTCCTTTCCAAACAAATGTATCTGCGCAAAAAAAAAAAAAAAGAATTACAAATTTCGAGCGTTTATTTATCGCACATCAATTACTGGCAAATATGATTGATCATCATCGCCGCACAGCCTCAGCTGACTTTGATTTTGTTACAAAATTAGCGCATGACTTTTTTTATTTTTTTCATTTTTTTTACCCTCTGCCTTTTCTTTGCTGTAAACTGTCATATTCATTGCGAGAAGTTGTTGTTTTGCTTGTTATTTTTTTTTTTTTTTTCACCTTAAGTTAAATGGAAATTTCCAATTGTCTCTTCCAAAATGCGTGCAACAAATAACCTTAAAAATTATTTGATATTCAAGTATATTTTGTTTAAATATTTTCGACAAGTTCATCGAATTCTAATTTTTTCAAACAACAAATTCGTGATTATGATATATTTGTTTCTTCTTTTGTTTTTGTTTTTATGATGGGTTTGTTGCCAATGATTCACTTTCTAAATTGCCGTTTTCAATAAATTTGTTTTTTATTTTGTTTTTGTTGTTTTTGTTTTTGGTTTTGGCGCCCATGTTGCTTGTACATCATGTTTTGTTTCAGATGCACTACAATGATAAAGTTTAATTGATTAGCTTTTGTTAGGGTTTGGATTGGCATGAGTTTGCATTTGAAACAATTTGTTTCCCACGCAAAACAAAAAAATTTGAATAAAAATAATAAAAATCAAATAGTTTTCTATATGTCTGTATGTATTTTTCTTGCAGATCAAAGGTTGCACGAGTTTTTGGCTCAATTTTTATTTGGTTTTTGATATGCAAACTAAAAAAAATAAACTTAAAAAAAATAAACTTAAAAAAAAAATAAGCAAGCAAAAAAAAAAATTAGATGGAATAAAATTAGAGAGAAAGGTCCAGAAAAATCTCAACGAATGATGGTTTGATAATTGAAAATCTCACGTCAATTTTTGAGTCCATTAATTTAGTAATTATTAAAAAATTTTAAGCAAAATCTCACGTGAGTTACAGGAGATTCGTCAAAATTTTAATGTGATGGAGGGTTTTCAATATCAAGAAAAAAAATTTCACGTAATTTATCAACGTCGCTTGATTACACTACTAAAGCTTGTAACTCTATGAAAGTCAAGGAGACAGACAGCAGGCATAGTTAGTTAATGTTCGCATATTCACGCTTGACACTCATTAAATAAAACTGTTCTATGATCTCAGCACTTGAGGCAGAGGAGCACCAACATCATCACCATTCTAATCATCATCACTCAGCAACGGCTGAGCGACGAGTTTATTAAAAACTGCTTCTCATTAATGTATTTCTATGAATAATCCGTTTATTAATCAGTATTATTTGCTTATTATATTTTTTATTGTTAATAGTTTTTGTGTTTTTTTCATTTTTATTTGCGTTTTGTTTCAATGATGACTCTTACCAAACCTATAAAAATACAAAAAACCTAAAAAAAATAAAATACAATCATGTAGTGAGTCAGAAGCAATCGATCAACTGAACCCAACCACAGCCCAAGAAATAAGAAGATGAAAAAAAAAAACATTTATTGTTGATGGCAATGTTGCTCTTTCCGGTTTCCCAACTTCCTGAGTGGTCTTCTATTTTTTTTTTTTTCTTTTTTCAAGTCAACTCACACGTTCTCATATAAAACAATTAACTCGAAAATTATGAAATGTTGAAAGCCTAATTATATGGCAAAAAAAAGGATGTCTAAACTAATGACCATGTCCAAAGCGCAGCTACTCAAGCAGCGTTAAACTAAATTTATATGTTTTTCAAGGCAATTGAATGCACAGACAGACAGACAGATAGACAGACATGAGCAGCGTGTGCGTTTAATAGCCGAGACGGCTACTGACCAACAAACAGGATAAATGTGTGGAAAAAAAGGATACGCCAACTGCTCGTAGGGTTAGCAACAACATATGTTACGACTTTGAATTTCCCAAAATTTTCTAAAAACAAGGCAAAGTAAACGACTAATTTTCATATAAGTGTTGCACTAACTTTGCCAAGCGATCAAGCACGCAAAGTAAAACAAACATACGAACAACTTTTGGTCTAAATCCACAAGCAAGCCAAGCCAACTGAAAAGCCGAGTCAGTTCATTATCATGGCTCATTGCAGCATGTTGTTTTTGTGGTTTGTCTTATGCAGCGAGACAAGACAACAACATAATCAACCACATCAGCTAACATATCCGGGCATAGAATTTCCCTCTCGAAATATTTGACATGTGACACGACTTAGCACGGCAATTTTCTACCAATCGGCGTACAAATGTTTGCTCCAGCCGACCAAACAGTCGGTCAGCCAGCACTTAATGCATATTTAAATAAGCCCTTTGTTGTTTTATTTTATTTTTTTGTTTTGTGTGTCTGTATGTATGTGTGTGTGCTTATATAAATCCTACGACTTTCTCGTGCCTGTGCTAAGCCCCTGTGCTGGAGATTAGTCGCCTCAGTCAGTCGCTCAACTTAACTGAGTGTGGTTTTGAACGATGGATTGGCTTGGCTCACTTTGTCCGTGTCTCTTGTAATTACATGCGTGAGCGCTCTAAATGCCGTGTTTTTCCAAACGCATAAAGCAAATGATTTGGAAATTTTGAAATTAAAATTTTCTTTTGCCATTTTTGTTTTTTTTTTCATTCTTTGTGTCTTTTTGTGTATTTTTAGAGTGTGTCACACACGTACGCCAGCTTAGGCCGACAGTTGTTTTAAATACTTTGACAACTTCAGTCTTACTTCATTCTTTCGTCTTTTGCCTAACCAATTTTAAGCGCATTTATTTTTTGAGTGTACCTTTTTTTTTTTTTTTTGTTTGGTTCATCATTTTTTTCACCGATCAGTTTTTTTTTGGCTCAGTTTTAATGACTTTTTGGCAACACCCACGGTCGACGCCCACAGTTTAATTGCGTTTTAGTTTCAAAATTAATGTTTCATGCGCCTTTCGATCACACAGGTCGCAATTTGGCGTTTAGTCAATGTCTTCTCTCAACATTTTGACGTATTTTTTCGTTGCGCTTGCTGTGGCCAACAGATGTTGCCACCGAATGCCGCCGCCGACGACGACGACGACGTCAACAGTCATGACCGCCGGCATTGTGTGTGGCAAATTGAGTTGTTGAAAGAGCCAACAACAACAACAACAACGGTATTAACAACTCAAATGAGAGAAGAAAGCAAACCGCTACATACTTAAAGTCAGTAAATATCTTAATTATCCTTTCAACAGTTGCGTTCTCAACCGACTGTTTTGTTGGCTTATTCTTCTTCTTCTTTTGTTGTTTTTGGCTGATTTTCAATCAACAAAGTTGCTGCCAATGATGATGATGATGATGATGATGATGTTGCATGTTGAAGCAAGGCAATAAAATGTGCAATGTATATAAACGCGTATGAGTTGTCAATTATTTATATAATATATGTTCAGAGTATGCCAATGATTTGATTGCAAGAGAGCAAGAGAAGTCTCTCTGCACAATTTCAGGTTGTTGGCTTCAAAACTGGTATATATACAGACAGACAGACAAACGGACATATGTAAATCATTTTAAATGTTTTCTCTTCAAGAATAAATATTCGGTCATTTATTCTTCCCATAGTTATAATACTACTCATGGCGTGAAGCATATAAATATATAATGTGATAACCTATTGTCTTAAGAAAGCCGTGAACTCTTTTATTCAATGGAATTTACAAGATTTCTTATGACTTCTTAAGGATTATTGGCTCAAATGTCTTAGTTCAAAGATAACTTCCACTAGAATCTATTTTCTATGCATGGAACTCTTGAATTTTACATTAGAATGCCACAGTAAATGATCATTGGATGCTCTTAGACTATTCCTGCATCTATTGAGAACTGATTTTTAGACAAAGCTTAAGTCTAAGCCGAATATAAACTCTTCTTCATTTAAAAAAACAGACTGACACAAAATAATATTCAAAGATTTAAATATTTTAATAATATTATTTAATTAATAATAATGATGACGTCAGCCTGAGACAAAACCACGCCTCAATGCTGCAATCAATACAATGCAATTGTAACTATTTGCTTCAATAAACTGCAATCATGGCTATAAAATCAATAAATGTGAAAAACAATAAAAATTATTTAAAAAAAGAAAAATTAATAAAACCAAAAGCAAATAAAATGAAAAACTTGTGCGCATTTTTGCGCAAATTGCAATCAACACAATGACAATGACGATGACGGAGATGATGATGACGATGATGATGATAATAATGTTGAAGGCAAAATTTAAACCAATAACAACGAGCAAGGCTAAAATGGCGATCAATTGAAGACGAGAATGAGAATGAGAATTTCCATTCAAAAAGGTGCATCACGATTTTGTTTTTCTTTCGAATGCAGATTTTTTTTTTTGCCATTTTTTTTTTTTGACGTCAATTGTTGGCTTTTTTTTATTTTTCATAGATTTTTCCAGTTTAATAATCAAAAACAAGCTTGAAGTAATTTTTTATTGCAAGCGAGAAAACTGAAAACGGATTTCGTGCGCGCATCCAAACAAAAAATTATATATATATATATTTATATATATATTTTATTAAAAAAAAAAAGAAGAAAAAAATTATACTGCAACACCTGTTGACTGGATTAGAAGTCACAGCTGCGCTGGCGTGCTTGTAACTGTGACTGTTGTTGTTGTTGTTGCAATTGACTTTAAGTCAAGTTGCAATTGGCGACCTTCTAAGTCAGCCAGCAATAGCAAGCAAGCCAGCCAGGCAGTCAGACAGGTCGCCTGGCACACAGCCACCGCCCCTCAATAGCGCTCGTGCGACCTTAGTCATTTGTCATTTCAGCTGCTGCTGCAAGTGCAACGACGTTACCCACTGCGGTGCCATATTGTCTTGCCACAGCCAAAGTAGTAATTATAGGATGCGACTAACTAACCAAAGTAACTAACTAACTAACTAACTAAATATCATTGGGTCAAGTTCATGACTGCAATAGCACAGCAAACAATTTAAAACAATATTTTCATAAAGTTGATGATTTGTTTTCGTTCACCCGCCCTCTTTTATGCTTTGCTGTATTTTTAAATTGAAAAAAAAAAAAAAAAATATTTAGTATGTATTTTAATTTTATAGTCAGCGTCAGGTTCGGTCGTCGGACCAAGCGCAGTTTGATTTATACACGCGCGCCACTTTTCAACGCCCTCTTCTAACGCTGTGCCTAAATGAATCAAGTCTCATTGGTTTTGCAGCGTTGATTAGTCGTCGGTAAGTTCAGGTGTCATGGCTCGAAGTTGGCCGCATGAATCATACAACACATGCCTTTGATTTTTACAGCCTGGCACTTTCTTTCTTAACGAGTTCATAAGAGCAACCAAAGAGCAGAGCATAAAACGCCTTCTGCCAAGACACGAAAGAAGTTCAACGGCAAGCACAATTAACTACTTGAAAGCACAGGCACAGTACAACAGTGCATGCCATTCACAGCGCACGTACATTTCTCACAATCAGCTGTGAAAAATCTTAATTTATGACCCACTAAAAAATTACCGAAAAAAAAAAAAACAAAACAAACTGAACAGAACTGAACGCCTTTTCACATGCTCAACTACAATTTTGACTGAGATGACGACTACTCAATTTCATTGCTCATCTCCAATGTTGTTCTTCTTCGTTTTTTTTTTTTTTGGTTTTATTTTTTTTTTTTTTAACATAACGTTATGAATTTAATGGACACCATTATGCATAAATTCACAAAATTCCATGCTCATTCGTTAAAGTCGGCAAAAGTTGCGTCAAATAAACCAAAAGCTTTGTTCACCGACCAATTTAGTGCTCCACAAAAATCGACGTGAAAAAAAACAACATAAAATCAGAAAAAAAAGCCATGCCGCCAAAGCTGAAAGCAGGTTAAAAACCTTTTTGTCAGTTATGGCATTTGCACCGATTTCATAGTCCATTTGATATTAGTCAAATAAGTTGTCTGTCTGTGTTTCTTCAGTTGCTTCAAAGCTTCAGCTTCGCAGCGTGTGAAAAGAAGGTGTTAATAACACCAACAAATACGTTACAATTACGCATTGAAATCGAGCGAGCTGCGCTGAGATGTCAACGTTGCTCAAGTTCCCATCGCAGGTTCTCCACCAAACGACTATGAAAAAATAAAAGGTGTTGAACAATTGTCAAATTGGTATTTAAGCGTGATGTTTATGTGCTCAAAAGTGCTTTACAAATTAGTTGAAGAAGCGCGACACAACAGCCACAGAAAGAAACGCTCTCATTGTGCTAAAGTTTGACTTGCTTTCAAAGCCAAATCGTTAAATTTGGATTAGTAGAGTAGCATTTGTGTCGCCTTTGTGTGTGTGAGCACACATTGTTGGCTACTGTTTGTTCTATTGTTACTAGAACTATGAAAAACTATCAAAATATTTACTAAAGCTACAATTGGTAGCGATTAAAGAAGTATTAAGCAAGCTAAAAGCGCATTTAAAAGTGATTCAAAATAAACAAATGGCATTAAATTAATGCTGAGAAAATATTTCAAGAATTCCAGAAGCAGATTCTCATGCCCTTGCGTTACACAAACTTTATTATTATATCAGATATATTATTCTTTAGTCTGTCCAATCAATTCTTAATTTACAAAATTACCCCACATGGGTTTATGAAATGCAATTATTTGATAACCTTGCTTGCAGAACGCAGTGGAAGACCGTAAATTTACAAAGACAAGGAATAGGAACAATTATTGGAGAAAGATTCGTCCGAAATGCTCATAGAACATGCTCACATTAAAAGTGACTCAACAAGCAATCAGCCTTAGTTCAAAATCGTTGGGGATCACTAAAAAAAATGGAAATTTCATATGGATTAAAACCTAGAGATGTTGCTAAGGAGTTGGACAAACCATATTAGAAAATAATTGTGATTTTGTATTTACGAGAGATTCCGATTATCACTTTTTCCGATCAATGGCACATGATCTGTCTGAACATCATATAAAGATACTAAAAATTGGGTTGACCATGGATAGCCTCATGAATGAAGATTCTTCCGATGTGGGATCTGAATGCCACTAGAAGGATGGGTAAAGGTTGTGGCTAGTGATCGCTACTACTTTGATTAGAGCTCCGAATTCTTGGTGAAAAACATCATGAAGTGATTTTGCTAATCATTCGTTGTAGTTATAGTTATTTCCTGCCTAAAAAATTTCAGCTTTAAGTGGTCTGATTATTGTTAAAGATATGTAAAAACGTATAAGCCGAATGTAGTCTTGTATTGATGTGATAGCCATAAATCAAACTCTTCAAAAACCTTTTACAAACACGTGCGCTACAAAAATTGCTTTAAACAAAAAAATTAACGAAGTTAATCAAATTTTCTTATGCATAAATTAAGTAAAACGGAACGAAGTCAAACTCATTTGATTGACAAAGCAAAGTCGACAAAAAAAAAATTTTTAAAAATACAAACTTAACTTTGAAGCTGTTATAATTAATTTGATTAAATTCAAATTTGCGTGCAAAGCTTAAAACCATCAAAGCCAGAAAAAATATACATTTAAATCAAACAAAAAAAAAAAAATATCACCTCAAGTTAAAATAAATAACAAATTGATCGTAGCTGAGCTGACTTTATGAAAAATGAACTCTGCCCGAATCAAAGTGAACCCCTCGCGGGTCAAACTTGATTTCATATGAAACTTACATCAAATATAACGTTTGTTTTTTTGTCAGTTCAGTTTCAGTTTTTCAGCTTCAGTGCCAAAAAACAAATCAAATCAGAAAAAATACCAAAATACCAAAACAGATCAATGATCTCATTTGCATACAAACACATGCCAAATGATCATTGTCGTTGTCGTTGTTGTCGTTGTCGCTGTCGAAATATGAAATACACAAAAAAATGCGCAAAGACATCACAAAAAAAAAAAAAACAGACCAAACTCAACTCAAAACCAAAAACGCAAATGAAGTTGAAACCTAAGGAAATCAATTTTGTGCTTTCAATCAAAATTATTATTTATTTTTTTGCTTATTTTTGCAATTCAATCCTCAAGATCAACAGCAACAACAAAATGAAAAAATGAGCAGACATGAAATCAAAATTAAGGCGAAGTTTTGTTCTGTCAGGCTGCGCGCGATCGCATAAATTAGTCAGAAATAAAGTGCTGAAACGTGTTTTAAACTTTATTCTTCGGCTGGATTTTATTTATTTTGGGATTTGAGCAGCACTTTTCGTAGCGCTCGCCCATGTCAGTATTTGTCAATGTTTGTGGCAGTGATTAATTCATTTATAATTAATTTATTGTAGTTGATTTTGCGAAATTAATATTTTGCTTTATTCTCTTGGCATATCAGCTAAAAGAAGCTGTGCTATTTTGTGTGCATGACATAAGCAAAAGTTAATTTCAAATCAAGCCAAACTCCTTTGCCAATTCGTTACACTTTGATCGAAATGTATCGCTCACAGTTGGTCGCTTTAGATCAAACGACCTTTTTGGCTTAATGCCCAAGCGTTTTGCATTAACAAAAACCTTTTTGCGCTTAAAGCATTTAACCTACTTTCAAAGAAAATATTTATATTGCAGCCATGATTGATGAATGATGTCAAATTTTTGCCAACTGTCTTATAAAAGTGCAACAAAAGGACGTGCAAACAATGCGCGACAATCAAAGGCGAAAATTTGCAAGTCACTTAAACGGCGGCAAACTCTCTCTCACTCTCTGCCTGAGGCATCTTTAAATTATAGAAACGCGTTAAATCCTTGGCAAAAGTCAGATACATTAGAACGCATTAAAGTGTAACCAAAAAGGGGCAAGAGTTGCAGCAATTCTAAAGCATTTCTTAAAAGAGAATTGTCAAAGAATGAAACAACAAGCAGCAGCCGACATAAATAAGCAGCAGCAGGAGCAACAGCACATGGCATAGTCAATAAAAACAATCATTGAAAGACAATTGCAAAGGATAATCTGCTGCTCAGTAGGGATCAGCAGGCCATCAGCAAGGCAAAAGGCACAACGCTCACTCAAATAGGAAAAAAAAAAAAATGCTTATATGCAAAACAGCGTGCGTGCGTGAGTGTGCTAGTAAAATTAAAGCGTGAAAATGTGAAAAGAAAGAATGAAAGGAATTCTACAAAAGCGTTACAGAAACAAAGTTATCGAGTTCAGAGAAAACTCGCAAACGGAAAACCGCAATACGAAAAACCACAAAAGTGCAAACCACAAACTGTGTGCAAGAGGAAGCAGAAGAGAATGAGTTAGAAGTGACCATATCAATCGACTCGACCATGACTGGCAGTAGCCGTTGCACATTAATGGGTTTAAACACCCCTTTTAGTACTCAAAAATTGTTGTTGTTGTTGTTGCTAAGGCGAGAAGAGATGAAAGAAGAATATTTTGTATATGACGGACCTACCTGCATGCTTTGTTTTTAAGGCGTGTCCTGCCGCCTTGTAACTCTTTTAGTTATTTTTGACTTTTTCGCATTTTCCGCACAATTTCAGATACACAAATGTCTGTCTTTCTGTCTGTCCGTGCACTCAAATAGTTACAAAAGGGTTAACATGTGATAACGACTTTGCGGGTTTTTCTTTGCTTTGCCTTTGTTATGCCTTTTCAACTCTTTCTTTCGTTTGTCTTGCCTGTCTGTCCGATTGTCTGTCTGTCTCTTAAATGCGATTTACCATAAAAATTATTTACGCTGCAAAACTACAAATTGGATTAACTTCTGTGAAATTTATGCGCAAAAGTCAAAAGTCGAATCGAGTTATCAGAAGTCGTTGTTGTTGTTGTCGTCTCAAAAATGCGTACCAATGTCAAATGATGCTGCGTGCACGCCCAGTTTTTCTTACTGCTTTGAGTTTTCTTTTTGTATTTATTTATTTTTTTTTTTTACATTTTTGCTGATAGTGCGCAAGAAAGAAAGTGGGCTTGTTTTCTGGATTAGTCGTTGTTGTTGTAGTCAAAAGAAAGTCGCATTGCTTGGCATTTCGGATCACAGTTGAAATAGTTTTGACTTTGTTGCTCGGACTTTCTTTCTTTTCATACACTTAAAATAATAAATTAATAATATAAGTAATATCTTATAAATATTTTTGTAGCCTTGTTTAAAACATTCTGTTACTTTTGATATTGATTAGAGAATCTATTATTATGCAATTATAGTTTTTTGCAAATAGAGTATATTAACTTTTTCATGAAGTTTGTAATGCAAAGAAGGACATCTCCGACTATATAAAGTATATATATTCTTGATCAGCACGACCAGACGAGTTCATACAATCATGTCCGTCTGTTTGGCTGACTGTTTCAATCCTACCAGAGTTTTAAGCAAAAAAAATTAAACGCAGAAAATTTTCTTTTCCTTGTAGGCAGTGCATATGTAGAAACCAGCTTGATTGGATCACTATATCATATAGCTGCCATAGGAACGATCGGTTAAAATTGAAGTTTTTGCTTCAAAAACGATTTGATTTTAAAGCTATCACCTCAATTTTTTGTATAATAACATTTTGGACTTTAATAAAGACACATTGAAAAATTGATGAAGATCGGATAATTATATCATATACCTCCCATAGGTACAATCGGTCAAAAATTCGGTTTTTGTTAGAAAAACTCTGTTGTTCTTCAGTAAAAACATATGAAACTTTACAGTTATGAGTTTTTATACATCCTTGACCATATTCCAAAGTTTCACTGAAATCGTACATAAGGGAGTGGCACCGCCCATATAGAGAAAAACTTAAAAATGTGATTTCTCTATAAGCGAACGAGATGAAGAGTAGAATGATTGCATAGTATTCTTGAAATAAAAAAATAAAATAATAAATGGCTCCCTTACTGGTTTTAAATGCAAAATTCTTCAGGATTTGTCACTGGAATGGTCGTATACAACTATATATAATTTTTTTCATATACTCAAGCATTTGTGTTCTGAAAACAATGGGATCTGTTTCAGGATTCTCATAATTATGCTCTTACAATCAATTTTGCAATAAAGCGGCCAAACTATCATTGATTTTTATCTTAAAACATTTTAAAAATGTAATTTTTTTATTGACAAATTAAACTGGTAAAATAAAAATATATATTTTCACGTAAAAACAGGTAAATTGAGATATCCCATTGCTTTATTTATATAACTACAAGTTAGTTTTTGTAGAAGAAGAAAATCAGCCTACCAATCAATAGTATAAAAACAAAAAAAACTCTCTTTTAAAAAGCGAAACATTTTTAAGCAGCAAACAAGCGTGCGGAAAATGTTGAATGAAATAAAATTTTGATGAGATTTTTTTTTGTATTTGTTTTTTAAGCATTTTTACACACTTTTCGCAAAAAGTTGTTTTAAAGCTAACGACGTTGATGATAGCAATGGCGTTGAACGTGTGGCAGGCGGACAGACGACTTACAAAAAAAAGATTACCAAAAAAATCGAAAAGAAAGAATGAAAAACAAACAGCATTTTAAACGACTACAACAAAAGCAAAGTAGCTGTTAATGAGCGCCCGCAGCGAAATGTACCAGCAACAACAACAACAACAACCGCAATGAATGTGAAAAAGAGTTGATAGTTGCGTTGAGTTGAGTTGGCCTTTTGAGTTGAGTTGCGTTGCGTTGCGTTTGGCGACTGCCAAAAAGTATCATCAATATCAGGTTTATTGCTCATCTAAGCAAAGCTCTAACTTACAACATTGTATAGTAAAATTTACATTGTTATTGTTGTAATAAAGTGCAATGTTGCACAATTAAAAAAGATGAAAATTGTTGATTGGCATCTTGTTGCTGTTCTAGATTTCATTGCTCTGGTCGAACGGCGACTACTTGCATTGGACAACCCCCAACTGTGTGTATACAAGTTGAGGAGCCGTCGTAATCATCAACATGCCAATGAGCACCGTTAATGGTAATTACAACTACAACTACAACTATAATATCGACAACGAACGACAGCGGCAGCAACTATGATGACTCTGAGCTGAGCTCAGCTGAGCTGAGCTGCTTGTATTGCGTTCAAAGCAATCCAATCCAGTTACTCTTGTTTACTGGCGCTCCAACGAAATTGTAACTAAGCTGGCGCAGCCTCAGCAGCAACAACAAGGGTAGGTAGGTGGTTGGCGATCGAATCAGACCACGCCCACAAAACAGCGTTAATGTCTATTAATTTGTAAGCGCCACAAACGTTGCTTTGCATCTGTGTGTGTGTGTGTGTGTGTGTGTGGCGCTCTTTAGTGTCTCAGTATTTGTGTGCTCTGCATTGGTCAATGAAATGAGAACACATGCAAGTAAATAAGTTCACTTGAAATGGCGCGATCGCTTGCTGTCACGCTCGCACGCACGCAAATTGCCCACAACAGCACATAAGCGCTCAAAAACACA
Source organism: Phortica okadai (assembly GCA_034638295.1). Lineage (NCBI taxonomy): Eukaryota > Metazoa > Arthropoda > Insecta > Diptera > Drosophilidae > Phortica > Phortica okadai. The sequence goes on from CM067852.1 coordinate 6,695,821, forward strand.
CACACACACATAAACACACTCTGTATCTGTGTGCATGATCTGTGCGTGTTTGTGTGTGTTTGTGTGCTCGCGCGAAAATGAGAGCATATGAGCGTACATTGTGATATGTGAGAACGAATACGTTGCGCGCAGGCGTCTTTCAATGTATTTGTGTTATTAATTCATTTACAGTCGGTTAGTTTACATGTATTGGTGGCTTTTGTTGTTATTGTTTATAACGGTGCTCCGATTGTGTTAATCGAGCCAATCAAATTTCATAACGAATTCCTATACACGTCTGAGCCTCTAAGTAAATGACAACAACTTGAGGTAAATGAACGTAGACGAGTTGTGAGAGCGTTGAGAGAAACTAATGAGAAAACTGCTCAAATATTTAGTTAACAGTGCTCGTTTTGAGTAACGATCAGACGAACTTGGCCGTTTGTTGGAATTAAATGACTTGCAGAGTGGCATGAGTGATTTTAGCCGAGGAAAATAAAATTCACAAAAGAATTTTCTAGTTTGTTAATCTTCTAAACAGTTTAAAAACAACTTTGATATAAATTATAGTTTTTTTTTTATAGTAAAAAAATATCTTTGCTGTTGTATTGAGTCAATTAAATTATACAAATATTGTTCTGCATATAAACTCATCTACAAAATTGAAGATAATATTGAAAAAAAAATCTAAAAAACAAATAAATTTTCTTGCCACAATCCATTTTACATTAACAGCGCAGCAATAACATTTCTTATACAAAGCGCTGTTAAATAAAGTAACAGCCTCAGCAGAAAGTAACTCAACTGTTATGTTACAGACGTTGCTATAAAACTGTTAGCGCTTAACATAACTCAAACTAAGTTTTAACATAACATTCTGTTAGCCTTAACATAACATTGAGCGCTTTTGCGAAGCCACCACCATCACTACCACTACTACTACTACTACTATCAAATGCTCTTCAAATGTGAGATGAGCACTGTTAAAACGTCTTCACACTCTCCTGAGAAATTATTTGTGCATTGATTGTGTTGAGCAACCAGTTTGTATTTAACATTTTGTTTTGTTGTATTTGAGTTGAGATGTCGTTATTGTTTTTGTTGTTCAGCAGCAGCAGCACGAGCACCAGCAGCGGCAACTTCAACTTTAGCTACCGCTGCTGTTTCTGTTTCCGCTTCACGTTCAAAAGTAGTTGTGCGTTTTTTGTTGTTGCTGTTGTTGTTGTTGTTATTATTGTTGTGGTTGCTATTTGAGCGCACAGCTGCCACCGCCGTCGCCGCCGCTTGCCACCGTTGCCGGTTTCATCTACAGTGCGCGCTGATGATGATTGCAAAGCATCTGAACATTTTGCAGAACTGTTTAACATCAGTCTTTAGTGATAGCTCGCGCTTCTTGTTTGCTTGCTAGCTCGTTGTCGCTCGCTCGTTCGTTTCGCTTACGTTCGTTTCGTTCGTTTGTTCGTTCGCTCGCACACGTTCGTTTTGTACCGATCAAACGCTCGCACGCTCGTTTCATACGCTTTGCTGTTGCTTCGCACGTTTTATTTGCTAAAAAAAAAAAAAAATCATAAAAAAAAAAATCGCCAATATTTTTTACCGTCGCTTAAACAAGACTTCAAACGATAAAGGAATAATTGATTTAAAAAAAAAAAAAATCAAAAACAACTAATATTGCTCTACATTGTGTTTTTGTTGTTTATAAATATTTCTTTTGCATATTGTAAAATGTCGCTCGTAAAATATACTTTTCGCACATTCATAAAAAAAGCAAAATAAAGGCGACAAATAAATCAGAAATGCGCAATGCGCAAACAGTGTCGGCCAAGTTGTACACAATATTGGCAACGTCGATGTCGCCAACATCCACAACAACAACAACAACAACAACAACAGCAGCAGCGCCAACCCTTCATCAACAGTTAGCAGTTGTCGACGGACATATGACAGGCAAATAAAAGTGCAGCAAGCAACGTCTCTTTTTGCACAATTCAGTCCACCGCCTTTTCACTAAACAAAGGTGTGGTCTAATAACATTTTGAAAAGTCAACAACAACAATAGCATCAGCGACAACAACTAAAACAAACAAACTGCAACGAAAAGCAAATTTTGAGAGTTTCACATTACAACGCTTATGACTTTGTGTCGCCGTGTTCCATATAAGCGCGACAAATTGTAATACAACAACAACAACTATAAAAAATAGTAGAAGAAGCTCACACAAATCGTTTAATAAATTAGACTAACTTGACTTTGTATGGTCGCAAGCTGCAAATGTGCATGCCAAGCAATATAAAACAAGCTTAAATAAAAAAAAATAATATATTAATATTTGCATATATAAATATATATTTTATATTTGCTAAGCAGAGCTGAGCTAAGCGGTGTGCTGTGCTGTGTAATGCCGCGTTTGTGATTTGTTAAGCTAAAAGTTAAAGTTCTGACACGCACGAGCTGAGCAGAGCAGCGAATTGCTAATGAAATGAAATGACAAAAAGAAAAAATTAAAACAAAAAAAATAAAAAATATTACAAATAAATTATTTATAAAACGTCAATTAATAAGAACATTGGATTATATAAAAAAAAATAAATTAATAAATAAATTAAAAAAAAAGAAAATAGTGAAAAAATCGCCTTGGAACTAAAGATTTATTGATTAGTTTAAGCAAGTGATTTTCCGATTTTCCGTATTACAACAAAACAACAAAAAAAAGGTGAGTTTTGTTGCATTTTTTTTTTTTTTTCAATATTTAATTAATTAATTAATTCAATTATTTTGCTTACACAATGTACGAGCGCTTGTACACGTTTCACGCTTACTCACTTACTTACATATATGTTAATTGTTTTAAGCCAAATTAATGGCGGCTTAGGGTTAAGTTGAGCAAATGAAACAACAACAATAATCCAAAGCAAGACACAAGTCCCCTATGCCCAACCCTATGGCCACACACATGCAGAAAGAAAGCTGCGCATTATTTGTGCCAAAAAAAAAAAGAACAAAAGCATGAAATAAAAAAAAAAAAAGTTGTTGTTATTAATAACTCACGCAACTATAAAAAGCACAAGTCAAAATTCTTTGCATATTCATGCTGGCATACATATTTTTTTTTTTTCTTTTCTTTATTTTTACAAAAATATTCTTTTCACAAAATATGCCAAAAAAAAAAAAAAAAATCATTCAAAAATCTAAAGAAATATTTTTTTTGTCTTTGCAAACATTAAGCATATGAATAAAGACACAAAATGGCGTCGAGACAACATTGTATTTGATCGAAAGATTGATTACTGCCAAAAAATTTCAAATTTCACAAAATTTATTTGAATTTTTCATAAAAAACAATCAAAGCAAAAACATTAAAAATGAGCACGCGTCATAAAAAAAAAATGTCTCATTTTTTAATAGTCGATTTAAAATAGTATCAATTTTAAAATTATTGTTAAGCTATAAAAATTGATTTTCTAGTCTAAAGTCAAGTGTTTGTGTGTTTGTGTACGCGTGCACAAGTGTGTGCCTGTCGTATAGCGTGTAGAGCAACGTTTCAAGTTTGTTACATAAACCTTGATTAGAAGTGCACAAATATGAATGACATTGAAGCGATTCGTCGTTATTGCAAAGCGTTGAAAATCAAGACGAATTGTCAACCGCCTCACTGCACGAAAAATAGAAATGAGATGATTAAATGTAATATTTATCTATGACAAACAAAAGACTTGAGCAACAAACTTACATAGTGCTTGGCTGAAGGGTTGAATTATTGTATTATTAGACTAAATTAAATTAAAATTGCTTTGAAAAATTCTTCCTTATGCAACAACAAATGAACACAACTCAAAAAAAAAATATATAAGCTAACTCAGCTACACAAATATTTGTCTCATGTTCTACAAAAATGATTTTCAGTGTCTAGTTAACTAGAATTGTCGTGCATTATATTTATTTGTATATTTGTTGTTGTTGGTTTTGCAAATTTCAGTATCACACAAATTGTTTGCAAACTGTTAAGTGCCGCAAAGTCATGTAGCAATAACAAAAGTATTTGTCTAAGATTATATCAAATGCGCAGTACGTTGACAGCCCTTCCCTCATCAAAATTACACACACACTCACAGACACATACAAAGAGAAACACAACTAATTGCAGCAAAATGTTAAAAGTGCAAGTTTGTTGCTTAAGTCTTTTGTTCGCCACACTTTTCACAACACACACAGACACACACACACAAATTAACAAGTCAAGGTCGTTCTGCCAAGTGTGCGCATCCTTTGCGGAAATCTTCACAACTAAAAACGCTTCCTCTTCAATGTGCGAAAGTCGCGTTTGTATTCAAATGTTAACTTCATGCCTGCAATGACGTTTGAATGAGAAAATTATCAGCAGAAAAAAAAAAACACCTGTTTTTAGTTAACATGTGTTGCAGTTGTCTGCCAAGTGGGCTGGCTGGCTGGCTGGCTTGCTGGCAAGTTGGCAGTTTGACTGTTTGGCGCTTGAATGCTACATTTCATGTTCGTGCAGAAGCGTCACTTTGCTTTGCTTTGCGTCTTTTGACTACGGCGGCGACACAGTTGGCTGAACGAGCCTAGCGACAAACGACAATGACGACACAATTGTTGCAGAATTGGGTGCAGCGCCTTCGCTGCCATGCGCTGCACATGCTTTTTAAAGTGCATTATTGCTTTTAGAAGGAGTTTGTGGCTTCTTGATGAAGGTCTTAAAGACAATATGATCAATATAAAAATCAATAAGAAAATTTTTTGAGTTAAAAAATTAATTTCTTATACAAATCTATAAATTTCTCAAAGCTCTTAGCTTAAAGGGTGCTTTAATTTGTAATAAAAATACGCCAACTGTTGGCTTCTACCATTTAATGTTTTGTCCTAAAAAAAAACCAACAGTTTTGCTGCTTTATTTCAAAAATTTTTCAATTTTCAAAGCTTTTAGCATATCAAATTGATCAGATGACTTTAAGCTTTAGCTCTATCGCCTGATGACATTAACAATACACCATTCATTAAACTTTCACAGCCTTCCTTCTTTCCTGACTTCATTTTTTAAGCTCTTGACTTGTCGCAATATTCTCAAAGCTCTTAGCTTAAACAATGATTCAGTTTTTTAAAAGGAATACGTCAAAACTTAGCACAACTATCATCATGATCTCTGATGGATGACACTAACAAGCCACCAGTCATTCAACCTCTGTCGCTTTACTGACTGTTTCATATTTTGAGTCCTTAACTTGTTTCAATATTCTCGAAGCTCTAATGTAAATGAATGTATCAATTTTCAAATCAAAATACGACAAAAGTTGAAACAACTTTGGGGTTCTTAGTATTATTAATCGGGAATTATATATTGTTTAATCATTTCGCAGTATTTGCTTAATTTAATAACAATTCTCTGTAAATAATACAATAAAATTAAATAAATGAAGTACAATTTCAATAATAAAGAAGAAAAGGTGAATTGTAACTAAAATTATTCTAACAACTCTTAGACCCAGTGGGGGAATTTTCTTTACACAGTGCCAGCTTTGCCCCAAATCACAACTTTGTGAGGTCAGGGACATAAATTGCCAAAAAGTGCCCATTTTATATACATAAATTCAATAAATTCAAACTCTCGACTTGTGTCTTCAACCATTTGCTGCTAAACATATAACTCACATTGTAGTGTATTCAATCTACCGTCGGATTTACAACTTTTTTTCATAAGTTTTCTTTGTTGTTGGTTTATGGCGCGGCGACAATGTTTTACTTTATAGTTGCATGCATTAAGCAGCGCCTTTGCTTTGTTGTTACCATTTGCAAGTTTTGTTTAAAGATTTCTCATTACGATTTAATTGATGCGCGTCGAGTGACTTTATGCCATTGGCAGGCAGTCAAGCAGCCAAGCAAGCAATTATTATTAAAATATAATTATTATTCATAACGAAACTTCAAATGTCAGTTTAGCGCATTGCCGCGCTCAAAGCTTATTGACTTTTGTGTCAAACAAAACAACAAAAACAAAAAAAAAAGAAATAAATAACAAAAAAAAAGTATAAATTCAATCAATTTGCTTTTGTTTTGTATTTTTAATTATAATTTTTTTTTTTCTTCAATACATGTTCTTTACAGTTACGATGTCTATGATGAATCAGGATAATCCATATGCGGTAAGTTTAAACTTTTTCTTTTTATTATACATACCTTCTCTTTGAACTCTGACGCCATTAACGGTTTTGCTAACGAAGCTTTAAGCATACTTTTGATAATCGTGCAACACCTTTGCGGACATAAAAAAATCGCTGCATATTTTAACACAAAATGAATGCCAAAAACAAGACATGAGAAAAAAAAAAGACGGAAAAAATCAAAACAGTCAAAAAGCATACTAAATTTTATGTGATCAAAACAGAAACAGATCAGTTGAGTGACCATAAAACCAGTCATAAAGATTTTACGAGCACAAAAAAATTTTTAAGGCAAGACACGAAAATGCTTTCGTTAATTTCAAACAATATTTTGATAACAGCGATACCACACACACACATAGACATATCACAGACTGCCATAAAAAATTATGAAAAATATGCAAAAAAAAAAAAAAAAAGTTCACTTCCGCATTTCATTTGGAAAAACATTGATAATTTTCGATACAAAGTCTGCATAAATTTATTTTGTGTGTGTTTGTGTGTGTGTGTGTGTTTTTTCTAATTGCGAATTCAAACAAAAGATAAATTGTTGTAAATTCAAAATATCGTATAATGAAACCAGTTTGACTTTAAACCAAATTCGTTCGAATATTTAAATATGATGTCATAATTTTTATAAAATTATTATTAATTTATTATTATTTTTACTGTTTGAATTTTGATTGTTGTTGTTGCTATTTTCGATTAAGTTTTTTTTTTTTTTTTTTTGAAATATTTTTTTGATTTTAATTTTCGGCTACTATTTTACATTTTCCTTCTATGATGGCACCTGTTTGTTTTTGTTTATACTCTACCAAGGGTATATTAACTTTGTCATGAAGTTTGCAATGCAGAGAAGGAGACATTTACGAATATATAAAATATGTATGTATAGTCTATGTGTCCATCTGTCGGACGGTTCTACGAGAGTTTTAAAGCTTTTGAAAGAAATTTTTTGCATATGTCCAGTGATTTTCGGAACTATTTTGAACGGATCACTATATATGCTATAATGTTCGGATGCTCTATATGCTGTAGTGATTCAATTAAGATAGGTCTGAGGTGTACAATGCCTGGACATACGCAAAGAATAGGAACGATCAGCCAAATATAAGGTTTTTGTTTGAGTAATGTTTTGTATTCATAGCTTAAAAAGACTTCTTGGATGTAAATGCAGTTAGTTTGTAAGATTGGTGTAGATCGAGTGACAATAGCAATAAGCTACCATAGAAATGATACGGTTTTTTTTTACGAAAAAATATTTGTTGTGGAGTGGAAACAGATTGAATTTTGCAATGAAGTATTTTTATTTAGGATTCACTATATTCCAAAGTTGTATAACATTCGCACACAAGGGGAACCATACAAAGTAAAACTTAAATATTGAATTTCTCTGTATTTAGATGGGATAGTAGATTGCAAAATGTAGTAAAGTATGACTGCATTGATTTCTTTAAGATAAATTGCAAAATGGGCGTGACTTTCTTTTTAAAAGATTATATGTTTCTCATTGGAATACAACAAGAGTTTTTTGAGTATAATTGGAAGAATGCTTGCAAGAGTATAAAAAATTCCACAAAGCCGACAATATCTTCCCTACTGCTTGTCTTTTTATTACTTGTTGGCTTGTATTTGTTTTAGTTAAGTTCGCTTTTGTTGTTGATTTGATTTTTAATAGCATTTCACGACACAAAAACGAATAATAACAACAACAAAAAAAAAAAATTAATGCAGATCAATTAGTTAATATTATTAAGCGTTTCAAATGCTAAACTGTTTCTTCGCATGTTTTTTTTTTTGTGTTATTTTTTGGCGCTCATTTAAAAATTAACAGTCGTGGTTTGAAGCAAAAGAAGAAACAAAAATTCAATGCGACACAAAAAAACTGCTAACATGGCACTAAATGTCAATATTTGAATATTAAATTTTATTTAAGTGCGTTTTTTATGATTTTAAGCTGATTTTCGTTTGTCGAGCAAGCAAGCAGCAAGCAAGCAAAGCAATCGCCGGCCGTCGGATTAGACGTTGAGCATTGATACGAGTCAAGTGTGGCAACCCAAGCAATAATAACGAAAATCTTATAAAATAAAAAAGAGGCGGTGCACTGTGGCGTTAATTAGCCAAAATGTGAGACAATAAACTAAATGTTTGATTAAAATTAAAACAAAAACAAAAAAAAAAAAAGGCAATGAGATTTTTTGAAATTTATGAAATTATGCAAAATGTTAAACAAAAGACTTAGGCAACGAACTTGTTATCGTTTGGCACACTAACTTTGACAAGGCACGTCTTGTCATTTGGCATAAGCATTCTAAACAAACAATAACAACAACAAGTGCGTACATTTTTTGTTGTTATTTGTTTGTTTATTGCATTAACGTAAATTTCAATAAGCGCAGACATGTTTTTGGCGCTGTACAGGAAACGTTTTGGTACTTTAACTGCACATTAACAATCGCCACCGCTCATATACCATACCAGCAGCAAGTGAGCAAGTGAGCGTGCAAGTCAGACAGCAAGATAAGATACGAGTCGCACATAACACGCCTTTTCTATTTGCATTTTGGCATAAGGCGGCAGAGGCGCAATATAAAATCTCCTTTTTTTGTGTGTGTGTGTGTGTGTGTATTTTTGAATTTAAGTTTTTTTTGTTGTGTTTTATTTTTGGCTGTGGCATGTTTGGCCGCTTCTACATTTGCTGACCATTTTCGGTCATAAACATTTGCGTAATGGATTTTTTCATATTTTCTGTGCGAAGTGCCTGAAAAAAAAAAACGACCAAAGCACAGACCAACAAACACACAAAGTAAATTAATTATACTACAAAGTCTGTCCGTCTGTTTGAGACAAGGCAAGCAGTGCAGCACGCAGCTTAAATTTTTGCACGTTGCAAGTTGGCAACATGAAATAAATCTTGCCTTTTTTTTGGTTTACCTTTTCTATTAACACCAAAAAAAAAAAGGGGGCAAAAAAACGAAAATATTCTAAAACAAAAAAACAAAACAAACAACAACAAACGCATAAGTGAAAAGAAAAAGCGTTGCAAATAAAAAAATAAAAATAAAACAAAACAAGTTATTAATGCTTAAAAATAAACAAATAGAAAATCAAAAGGCGAAGAGGAGAAAAAAAAAAAATAAAAACAATTTTATATGCAAGCACAACGAGACGTCGGCAAACTGCAACAAGCAGAAATGTAATTACTGCATTTTGTTACTGCCGCCGCTGCTCATGTTGTTGTTGTTGTTGATGCGTTGCTGTTTTTTCAACGCCCCTCAACACCGCTCCGTACAAGTTAACCAGTTATGCACATTTAAGCAATTTTTCACATGCGTAGCTTGCCGTAAAACAACAACAAAAACAGCAAATAGAAAAAAAAAAAAATAAAAAAAAGTTGGTGAAAAAAAAAATTGAAAGCAAAAAATTTTGCTATGCACAAGCTTCAAGTTAACTCAGCAACATGTTGCAGCAACAACAGCCGCACATACTATTACCATTGATGTTGTTGTTGTTGTTGTAGTTGTTGGCATTTTTGTGTACATGTTGCGGTTGACAACTCAATTAGAATGTATGTAATTTATGTGCTGAGCTGTGCTGTGCAGTGAAATTAAGTTGCAATTAGAAATTTTGAGTGAGCGAGCAACAGCAAAGCTAAACAACAAAAAGCTAAGCTAGCAACAACTACAACAACAGTAACAATGTGTGCGCTTGTTTTGGCTTGATTTGAGTTGAGTTTAAAAAGGATCTTGTTCGTTTCACACACACACATGCCACGCCAATTTGTGCAATTAGAAAACAATTTCATTTTTATTTTTTGCTTGCTGGCTGCGCGCCTAATGTTGCGCAATATTTTATGAGGCCATAACAAATTAATACAATTTAGCAAACGTTGTTGACGTTTGGTCAGAGAGACGTTGCAGAGCACATGTACTCAAGCACACACACACACACACAGGCGGTCAGATGGTCAACGACGACGACGATGACGACGTAAAAGGAAAACAAGCACGAGCAGTCGGATGAGCCAAATAACGATTTGTGTTAATTGCAGCGTGTCAAAGCAAAGTCAAAATGGAGGACGAAAGTGTGCCCAGCAAACAAAACTCTCATAAACGGACGTTTTGTGAAACTTAAAAGGCCAAAGTTATTGGAAGAGGTTTCGAAAATGGTACTCAAACGAATCATCAGTCGAAGATCAGTAAAAATCGATCGTCGTAAACAGACAAATGCAAAAAAATAGTTTTCGGATCATTTTTGGGACCATTTTCAGGTCGGTTTTAAGCTTTTTTTGGGACGGTTTTGTTTCGTCCCCAATATATTCACAATTGTGATAAGAAGTTTTTTAAATAATATTTCATTTTTATAGATACAAATGTGGTTTAAGTATTTTATATAAAAATACACATTTTCGGGTCCGATTTTTTTTAATCCCAAAACGTCGATTTGCCAAGACTTTTTTTGTCATCCGATTTCTATCCTTTTTCAGAACTTATTTGTTCCATACTCATATGCTAATCGCTTGCGGAATATTTTCGAATCAGTTTCCGGGCGTTTTTAGATCTCTTTTCGAGCTTTTTTTGGGATGGTTTTGATTCGTCCCCAAAATATTCATAATTGTGATATGAATTCTTTCTTAATAATACTTTATGTTTCTAAATACAGATATGGATTGTTATTTTGTCCGAAAAAGACTCATTTTCGGGTCCGTTTTTTTTGTCCCCAAAACGTCCATTTGCCTTTAAGGACGTTTTTTGTCCGTTCTAGGTCCGTTTGGGAACATTTTAAGAACGTTTTTCTAATTTGTTAAATTTTTGTCCATAAAATATTTATTTTGGAGTTCCTTTTCGAACGTTTCTTTGTCCGCTGGGTGTTGAAGCAAGTTGAGTTGCAAGTTCAATTCTACAAAGACAAACAAAAAGAGCAAATCTTTTTTGATGAGTCTATTTCAAGTAAAATGTAATGAAATGTTCCAAACGTACATACATATATATATGTACGGAAAACTAATGATGATGATGCGCTGCACGCATTTGCACTATTTATAATTTTCGGCGTTTGTTGGCAAAGACAAAAGCAAAGACGAGGGCGGCGGCGCAATATTGAGCATGCATGCATGACTGCCTGAGTGACTGACTGACTGGCTGACTCTGCTTGTGCGCATGCCTGCTTTCAATTTGAAGGCATCGTTTTGTTTCTTTTGCTTGTTTTTTGTGTTTGGTTGTGAGCGAGTGCCAAAAGATCAATGATTACTGCGCATACTCTGGGCTCTCTATCTGTCTTCACTGACTTAACTTAGAATCGCAGCATTTTGGCTGAAAATTAAGTTGTACCCACGACAGAAGACAAAGTTATCATCAGACGTCGACGTCGTCGTCTCCGTCGTCGTCATTGCTTTCGCAAAAGCGAGCAAACAACTTCATTTGTTTGTAGATTTATTACACAATGTCGAGACCTGTGCGCCGCGCATATATTGAAGTCGTTGTCGAACTCATGTTCTCCGAGTCAGTCAGTGAAGTTAGTCAAAGCTTTGAGTCAGTTGATTTGATGTTTTGCCTTTTGGCTGTCAGTATTTATTTCGTTTGCGCAGTTACTTTTGATTTGGTGGGCAGTGCAGCACCGCACCGCAGCTCAGCTCAGCGCATGTGTAATCAGTTTTACAGTCAGTGTAGTGCAATGCTTTTGAGCGATTTTCTGTTTGGCGATGATTAATGAGCGAAATTAGCCAAACGAGCAAGTGAATGAGCAAGCCAAGCCAGCAGAGACAGCAAGACCAGCAAGCGGGCGAATGTCTTTATGCTGCAGGCAATTGGCATATGAATTTAATTTGCAACTGCGAAAATTGTTGCACAGTGTAGATGATTTTTTTTTCCCCCCCACCCGCCATTTTTCACATTTATTCTCATCATGTTAACTTTTTGTGGCATACAACTCAATGCACTTGCTGCTGTTGTTGCAAACAAAAGACTTAAGCAACAAACTTGGCAATATAATTAAACTAGTTTTAGGTTCTAAACTACCAAGTTGTGCTTCCGCTACATGAATCTTAACTCAGCACTTCTTCAAAACACAATGCATCCTCCGCTACGCTCATCTATCATGTCATTACATCCGTTCGTTCGTTCGTTCGCTCGTTCATTTGTTCAGCAGCTTCAACGGCAAGCAGCAGAAGAAGTGCGAAAGCGTCAGCAAAAAATAAAAACTAAACCAAACCAAACGAAGCAACTTTAACCTTGACAAAAATCTTACACTTCAGTGCATTAATAGTTCAAAAAAACATAACAAAAACAACAACAACAACAGCAATTTTTTTTTTTGCTAACTACTTGTACAAAATGCTATTAAACTTGTATTATTTAAGTACTACTTTGTGCATTGATAGTGAAAACGTATGCGAAAAAAAGCAAAAACAAAAAAAAAAAAACAACAACAAAAAAAAACTATAATAGACAATGGCCAAGCCGATCGACTGAACGACCCAGAGAACGACCACAATTGTAGCTAACAGAGCATAAATCCCTCAAGACTCAAGTCAATAACAGTCAAAAGCAAAAAGTAGAAGAGCTGAAAAAAATTATTATAAAAAAGAAAAAAAAACTTCAATTCAAGTCGATTATGCAACATTATGTAATTATAGTGTGCTACTCTTCTTCCTCTTCCACTGCTGCTGCTGCTGTTAGCATTTGCCTTAACCACAAGTTTGACTTCTATTTTATTTACTTCTTCTCCTCCACTGCCACTGCTGCTCTTACTTTGTCTACTTATTTGCAACACTTCCACTTTTATTTAGTTTAAGTACAATTCCTCTACTTGAAAGCACTTAAAGCTACACACACACACATAGCGTAGCAAACAAAAAAAATTCCAACCACACTGAATGCGAAAATGATTGAACGCATTATTTTCAAATTAGCGCGTGGCGCGTTCAGCCTCAAAGAACCGACAGACTCAAACACAACAAACAAAGAAAACTAACAAAAAAAAATATAAACAATTTTAGTTGTTATTATTAAAAATACGTAGGTACTTTTCGTTATTGTCGACCGCTTTCAATTTCATTTCAAGTTCACTTTTAAATATCTTCGAAAAAAAAAATAAAAACAAACCAGAAACCCAAAAAAAAATTTCAAAAAGTGTTCCATTTGGCTGCGCGTGCCTTTTGCTACTTTATTACGAAGCGCCGTCAACACTTTTGGCCGTCGATGATAGTCAAGTTTCGTCTTCAAGTCTCGTCTGTCTCGATGCTTTCTTCAAAGAAGCGTAACAAAATTGTTATAATTTACTTAACGAAAATTGTTTGTAATCATGTTCATATTGTTGTCTGCTCTTACATATGTATATCTTTCTTTGTATACTTTGTTATGATTTCGTTGGCTTTGTAAAGTAAGGTAAATGTTTTGCGTTAAGGTCAAGGTTATCCAACTATATAAGACAAAGTCAAAGCAATAATAGAAGCAGAAGAAGTGTTTAAGTGACGCAAATGCGTGTAATAATGGTGTTGATTGGTACCTCGTTTACTCTACTACATATAAATGGCATAAAATTAGCACACTTTCATGGTCATATGAAAGATAAAAACAAAAGTTGTTCACAGCTGCTTGACGGCAATTAAATTAAAAGTTTGCCACACATGAAGATGTACAAGTTCTACTTTAGCACATTGCATAAACTTTAGCAACAATCAACAACAATAAACAAGCAACACAACAACAACGATAGTGACAATAACAATAACAAAATCAAATTGAATTAAATTATTGAGTAAATTGCATTAAAGATTGCATGATTAGGTCGGTCGATCGTTCGTTCGTTCATTCGTTCTATCGCGACTTGTCGTCTTGACTCGACTTAACTTGACTTGAGTTTAAGCATAGCTTAACGCTTCGTACAATATACAAATACAACAACAAACTCGCCTAAGTCCGTTTACATTAGCAATTTGTGTCCATTGTTTTTTTATAAGCTGATTTTAGCAATTGATGTGACTTGTTTTTATTGTTGTTGCTATTATTTTGATTTGCGCTAAAAAAAACAACACGTGACAAATGAATTACGCGCCCATGCACAATCGAGCACACCGCAGCCATCATCATCATCAGAGATGCGCTTTGCGGAATTTAGCATTGAGCAATCTTTGATCTTAACTAACAGAATGAAAGAAAAACAAAACCGATTTAACATTGAAAACAGCTTTGGAACGTGCAAAAAAAAAGCCACAAAACACAATATCAACAATCACAATAATAACAATTGCCAGCAAACTAATGAATGCGCAGAATTAAAAAAAAGGTAAAAAATTTATAAAAAAAAAAAAAAAAGATCACTGCAAATTTCTTATTAATTTTAATTTAAAATATAAATAAATAATTCCCACGCCACAAAAAAAAAAGAAGCCAACAAAAGTTAATTCACTTTTAATGGTACAACTCGATTTGCAATAACTTCAAGGCATACAAAAACCAACACACACACACATACCAACAAAAATTTGAGCGTTTGCAAGAAAATTAAGCAGAAAAGAAGTTATTTTCTTCGGCTTTGCGGAATCTTTTGTACTCTTGCATGCTTTGTTCCAATTATACTTATAAAGGATACTTATAAGGGAGGATGGTTCACCAAAATCTCTCCAAATTGGACCTAGGGAGAGGAAGTTCATCGGACATCTAATGTGAAGCTTTTAGTCCATTAATTTACAGTTCTTTTTTTTCAAAATTTTAAACAAAATCTTATGTGATATACAGATATAGAGGCAATCAAAATCTCTCTCTCCAAATTTCGAGAAAAAAACCCTCACATAATTTGTGAACGTCCCCTAAGAAAATGCTACTTATAATTTATGTAATAAAAAAAACATATAAGTTTCGAAAAAGAAAGTCAATTTTTGTTTATATTCAAGAACAAAATTTTTTTCTAAGAAAAACTTTATTTTTGATCTATTCTTTCATATAAATACTTTATATAATCGATGTTGTCTCCTTCACCGCATTGCAAACTTCATAACAAAGTTAATATACTCTCTTTGCAATGGTATAAAAAATATAAAAAAATATTAAGTATACGCCAGCGTGACTTTCTCAAACATACTCATCATCAACGTAGTAAACCGGCCAATAATAAAGCCAAAATTATAACAGACAACAACTTGTTGCACATTTGCACTTGCTGCCAATGCCAAAGTACACGTAGACACACACACACACATACACACCACACAATGACAGCAAGCAACAAGCGCCAAGCTCATAAAACTCAAATTGCACTGCTTTCATTTCGACAACACTAAAAATGATTCATGCCATGCTGAAGCCCAGAAGGAAATCCACACAAACTGACTAAACAAACTTAAACAAGTTGAAGGCGACACGAAAGACAGACCGACAGACAGACAGACAGGTCGGAGGATGAAATGTTGCTGCAAGAAGCAAGACGAGCGGGTGTATAGTACAGTCAATGATAGCCCGCTGGCAGCATCGGCAGCCGCAGCAGAGCGACAACATCGTTGTGACTCCTGCTGCTTTTAGCAAAGTTTGAATTGGAATTTGAAAATGTCTCGCCACACCGCAGACTATTAACTCTTTGAAAGTTGTTAAGCAGGCTTGTTATATGTGTCTCTATAAATGTGAGTGTGTGTGTGTTTGTTTGTGCAACCTCCACCTTCTACTTTAAAAAGTAGAAAATAGCTTAAGCAAACGATTGCTCGTTGGTCTTCGTCGCTGCTGTCGGCAACCGTTGACTTCGTCTCGTCGCGTGGGAATTGGATCATTGAAGCAGCAGCCAAGTTGGTCAACTTTGTGTTGAGCAGCTGGAAGACAGGCAGGAGGAAAGGCAGGAGCAGAGCTTGGCAGCGGCAGTAGCGAGCGAGTGTCAACGACAACAGCCGAGGCAGCAGCAACAACAGCTGAAAAGCGTTTTGCATGTGTTTTGTTGCTATGCGATTGCAGCAATGTTCTTGTTTTTGTTGTTATTGTTGTTGCCAGACTGCCTTGGTGCCTTGAAAAAAAATAAAAAAAAACGAGGCGCGATAAGTAAATGTGTCCACGAGAGCAGCAGCAGCAGCAGCAGAAGAAGAAGCAGAAGCGTCGTCATCGCTTTTATTTGCACTTGCAGCACTTGTTATTGTTGTTGTTGTTGTCTCCTTCTTGTGCTTGGCGTTTTGCCACAATTCCGTTGCTGTTGCCGCCTGTCACATCGCACCTCAGCTAAGCTTTTGCCATCGCCACCAACTTCACTCACTTATTCCTGCCTTGGCTTCTCATTTTTTTTTTTTTTCGTTTTTTTCTTCATCGTTGTTTGTTTTAATTTTTTGTTGTTGTCGCCTGTGTTTGTTGCATGCGATTTATTTGTTTGTTGTCTCGTTGTTATCTTGTTAAATTTTTTTTTATTTTTCTTACTTTTCTTCGTTTACTTTAAGCTTGATTTTTTTTCTTACAGTTTTTTACCAATGTAAAGTCTGATTTCGGGAGTCAAAAGTCAATTAAATAAGAGCAGCTTTTTGTCTGTTGTTGTTGTTGTTGTTGCTGCTGCCGTTTAATGTTTATTTGTTTTAGCTTGGGAAAATTTTTGTATACTTGCAATTTTTGTTTTTTTGTTTTGTTTGCCTTTCTTCGTTGATTTTCACAGAAATTGTGATTTATGAGTTTGTCGCTTAAGTCTTTTGTTTTGCGCTTAGTCATTGCGTTTATTTGTTAGCTGTATATATTTGCAGCCGTTGCATTTGATCAGCTTGCCTCTAATAACGCCCTTTTGTTTATGTTACGCTGCACGCCTCCCTCCTCAATCGCCTCTTCCCATACTACTTTTACTAAAACTCAAATCAATACAAAAATCATTTGTATATTTTTATCCCCCTCCCTTTGCACATCACATGGCATACAAAATGACTTGCATTTCATATTTTTTTTAAATGTCTTTTTTTTCGCTTACTTTTTTTTCAATAACTTCTTTTTTTTGATTTCTACGCCAATGTGACTTGATTTCAGACAATTTTTCTCGTGCACTTCACTTAAGCAACAGCAATAACAACAACAACAACTACTGCAAAATATATTCAAATAAAAAAAATCAGTAAAAGAAGACAAAAAAAAAAGACTGATTTTTCATACACACAAATCATGAGAAACTTTATGCCAACATTGTACGCCTCAACAGCCCGCAGCGTGCATCACGCCCAGCAGTCATCAGTAGTCGTCATAACTGCGATTCCTCTCTTCGTTGCTCACCTCACTTCGCCTCATCTCAATACAATCTTCTTTTCATTACACTCAAGTGTTTGTCTGTCTGTCTGTCTTTGCTGCTGCCGTTTCTGTTTGCTGCTGCTGCTGCAGCTTGACGGGATTAATTTTGTAGCAACAACAACAATTTATTTTTCTATATTTTTGCCATTCTTTTTATTTGATTCGCACATGTCAAGTCATTGGCATCTAGTGCAGTTAAATGCTCATTGAATCAAACAGACGAGACAAGCGCTTGTATTGAATCGAGTTGTGCTTGTGCTAAGCAACAGCAACAGCAGCAACAACAACTCAACAACAAAAAAAAAATCTATTTTATGCCAAATCATTTTATCAAACTTCTCACCATGTCTCGCAAAATGATTTCATTTGATTTGATTTATTTGCCTGTAATATATTATTGTTTTATTTTGCCTGCAGCTTGACTAATTTCCTTTGCTTGTTTCGATTTGTATTGCAATGATTTTGGTGCACAAAAAAAATACAAAAAAACAATATTGACGCCTCCAAAGAAAATTACAAATTTCACACGTGTTTTGCTTACAGAGCTCGAAATGTCAACGCAAGTCACAAGTCACTGATTTGCCTGCCAGTCTGTCTGTCTGTCTGTCTGTGTGTCTCTCTGTTTGTCTGTCGTTAACATTTAAAATTGTAACAAATGCCACAAGTACGTGTGGCTCAAAGCCAGCCAGTCAGCCAGCCAGAAAGAGCAACGATGACGAAGACGACGACGATGTTTTGCACGCATTTGCATAAGCAAAGCCAAGTTGGAGCACAGCGAGCGAACGAGCGACTTGCAATGATTGCCAACGCTGAAGTCAAGTCAAGGCGCATGTGCAACATTTGCATTTGTGAAACACTTATTTGTCTGTCTGTCTGTCTGTTTGTCTCTGTGTTGTGGCAGCACAAGCCGCACGCAATGCCTTGTCGTCGTTGTTGTCGTTGTCGTCGTCATCAGTATCGTTGTTGCTGTAGCTGTTGTCTTTGTCATTGCTTGGCCCTGAACTGCTGCCAACTCGCGCGCTCATGGCATGTCTTTCGAAGTGTGCCACCAACAAAGTGTACAAACAAACATTTTACTGATGAAAATGCATTCGAAAAAAACTAAAAAAAAATAGAAAAAAAAAATCATATTCTATTGAAAATTAGTTTAACGGCAATTTCCGTCACATTTTCAACGTAATTTGAAATTTGTCTTTATTTTGTTGCGCTTGTTGTTGCTGGTGTTGTTGTTGCTTTAAGAGGAAATTGCAAACTTTCAAGAATTTTGTTTATCACTTTTTTTTTTTTTTATTATTTGCGCTTATTGGATTTTTGCACACTTCCTGCTATGCGACCATGAGTTGTGCTTCATTTTGTTTTATTAGCCGCACACACACACACACATGTATTTAAATAAAACAAAGAGATGAAAAAAAAAAAAATTTAATAATTAATTATAATGTTGCTTACATTAAACAAGCACACAAATGTGCATGACATGAGTGCTTCAATAATTAAAAGAAGAGAGAAATAAAAATATAAAATAAAATATAATAATGATCAACTGAAATGTTATGATGTTAAAGCCATCAGCAGCAACATTGCTCATTATAAATTAAAACATTTTCGCAGCTTTGTTTGTATTTGCATGAATATTTCCTGTTTGACAGGTCCGTCCGTCCCACATCAATCTGTCCAAGTCATACGCTTTAAAGCATATTTAATTTGTGCGCTGCACTTGTGCTTATAAAAAAAAGCAAATTGTAGTTGTTGTTTATTTGATGTAAATAAATGCAAGGCTACGCACAATTAGTTAAATAAAGATGATGACAACGACAACAACACAAAAGACTTAAGCGACAAACTTGCAATTAAATTGACTTAGCCGTCACTCAGAAATACATACATACATACATATATAAATTTACTTATATGCAAATATGAGGTGTGTTCAAAAAATAAGTTGACTTTGTATTTTATATCAAAAACTTTTTATTTATTTATCAATATTAATTTTATACACTTCAAAGTTATGACCCTTAGTTATAATAGACTTCATCCAACGCTTCCTTGAATCACAGAAGCACTTCCTATAATCTAAATATATATTGAAAAAGTATTGAACTCTTTTAGTGTTGCAGTTTTTATATCCTAACTCTACGTTCTTCCACAGGTTCTTTCCATTTTGGTACCATTTATGATACGATTAATCAAAAAAGTCCAATTTGATCGATTATTTTCATTCTATTAACGTTTAATTTAAAAATTACTTTTGATTAATCTTCCAATGAATCGATTTTTCCGTAAATAATCGTAAGAACTCAACATATGACCCTTTTGAGCATATTAGAACTATCATCCACATCATACAACGGTTCCTGAGCGATGCCCATGCCACATTTCCTCAGATCAAAGTTAAGGAGCTTCGCCGGCACACCCTGCATGCCCAAAACAGCTGAAAAAATTTTATAGCACGAACCAACTGAGATGCCTACTTCGGCAGCAACTTCTCTAATATTGATTCTTCAATTCCCAAACGACATTTTCTTCATTTCCTCAACATTTTCAACAGTTCTTGACGTTCTGGAACATGAACATTTTGACATTGTACATATGTATGACATACGAGTGTATATATTGCATTATATATACTAACTAAAATTATGCTGCAGCAATTGTCATTTCAACGAAAGACTGAAGCAACGAACTTGCACAATATTTCTTTCTTTTTTTCTTCGCTTTAACAAATCATCTTAATTTTTCTTTTTCTCATTGCTGCTTAACTTCATTCATAATTCACACACTCATCCCTTTCACTGCCGCCGCCAAAAGTAAATCAAATAAAACAAATCCATGCATAGCAGAGCGAAATGGCAAAAATTTCATTTGATGATGGATCACTTCGCCACATACAAAACGACACGCCACGTTCCTTAAACAAAACAAACAACTCGCCATTCATATTCCTGCAGCCCGTTCTTCGTATCATCTTTGGCTGTGTAATGCATGCCATGAATTTCACGATTTTCTGCAGCGTCAAATTCAAGCGAAAAGATCATTTGTCAAGGCAAACGCAGTCAAACAATTAAACAATTTGCAAGCAAATTCACATCATTTCACTCTGTTCATTTCTCTCTCTCTCTCTCTCTCTCTGTTCTTGAAACATGTGAAATGTGTAACAAATAATAATTTTCTATATAAGCAAACAAGCACGCATGCACGCACGCACGCATGTATGCAATGTCATCATTGTGCTAATCATCATCATGTTCATAACGAAATCCGAAAAAAGATAAAGAATGCAGTATGCAACATGATTGATTATCACTCCCTGCGGACGCAAAACCAACGCTGACGCATGAAAAGTCAACAAGCATTCAACAAACAATGAAAACACAAAGTTGAAATGCGTGCAAATTGCAAATATAATAAAAACCGAAAAACGAGAGAAGAAAAAAAAAATAAAATAATGTAAAAGAAAAATTTGTCAAACGCGTTTTATATCTTTTTGACAAGTTGTCAATTGTCATAATGCTGACTAAGCGTAAAAAAATGTTGTTCAAATGCAGACACGTTTTACTTATTTTGTTAGGCTTAGCATGTCTATGAAAGTCTTGTGCGTCTGTGCGTGTGTAAGGCGTGAAAAATGTGTGTTAAAAAAATGTTTATTTAATAAAAAAAAAATATAATAATAATTTTTATAGTAAAAATTTTAATTGGATCAAAAGAGTTATCTGCCAGACCGCCATGCAGCATAAATCAACGTGAGTCAACATCGTTGTTGTTTGGTCTGTCAAGCGATTTGTCAGCGAATTCTAAGCGACATACTCTGACGACATGTAAAAGTGAAACTTTGTCTCAGCTGCGGCAGTTGGCAATTGGCAACCCACAAGCTCAGCTCAACTCAGCTCCTCACTCAACACAATCACAAACACAACGTTGGCCTATGACTAAGTTAAGATGCTTCAGTGTCATGTGCGCCAAACTAGAACAATTTATGCTCTTCGCGCGTGTATGTATGTGTGTGTGTGTGTGTTTGCAGCATGCTTTGTGCATGATTTCATTTTAATTAAATTATGTTTATTTTTTATATTTTTTTATATTTTCTGTTTTATGATATAATTGCATGCCGCAATAATAGCAACAACAACAATACCAACAACAATGAGAATGTAAGAAAAACTTTATTAAGACGAGCGCATTTTTTCACTTGCTTTTTTTTTTCTTTGTTAGTATTATTATTGTTGTTGTTGTTATAAATAAACCAAGGTCAGCAGCAATTATCATAATTTTTGCGCTTATTTGGCAAACGGCAAACAAAGCGCATGTGCGATGATTGACGAACGCACGGACGGACGGACGGACGGACGAATAAATGAATGTACGGGCATGTCTTTTAGACTGTCGCGACTTAAAGCTTGGCTCTTTGCCATTTGCTTGGCAAGTGAAACTAGAGTAAAACGTGCAACTAATTTCAATTTAATTACATTTACTTTTTTTCTTTTGTTATTAATTTAAAGAAAAACTTTCAATTTGTTTAAAGTGAAGATTTATTATGAAAAGTATTAATCAAAAGCATGACAAAGTGTATAAAACAGTTCAATTATTGCAAAAAATCCCCCATAAATTCGTAAGAAAAATACACATACATAAGTGAAAACATTAAACACAACAAAAATAATTCTAAAAGCAATAAAAATGAAGAGAAGAAAAAAAACATCATTGCTGTGCATCACTTTCAGCTTCTTTGCTATAATTAATCAACATTTTGAAATTAAAAATCGCGCTTGTTGCGATGACGTGCGAAATTATTTTTTATATATTAGTATTTTTTTTTTCAATTTTTCAAAAAAAAAAAAAAATAATAACGTGCAAAATTCAATGCAAAAATCGCTAATCGCGGGGAACTTTTTCCATCATTTTTTCGTTGACTTAAAAATAAAAACTAATTAAAATTAATTAGTTTCGATAAAGATAAACATAACAAATAGTTGCGAGAATCGATAATTTTTTTTTTGTATTTATTTTAATAAAAAAAAATATAAAAACAACATTTTTTTTGGATGTGCGAAAATTGATGCGTTCAACTTTCGTCGCCAATAATTTTGTAGCATTTTGAAGCCAGCAAAAAAAATATTAACAAAATTATGCAAAAACAAAACTTAAGAAACGAAAAGAGTTTTGGTTAAAAAATGTCTTTATTATACAAAAATTAAATTGCATTGTTTGCCATTTAATTTTTTCTTCTTTTTTTTCAATTTTTTGTTGTTTCATTCAATTTATAACACTTTCACTTAAACGCGCTTAATTATTAACAACCTGTTGGATTTTTTTGTATCTTTTTTTTTAATTTCTTAGAAAAAAAATTCAAAAATTATGCAATCTTTATTAATTTGTGCGGTTAAAAACAAGTAATGAGCGAAATTAAATTGACCAAAAAGTGTTTCAAACAACACTGACAACGAATAAATTTGCTCAGACAATAATTAAACCAGTTGTATCTTGTTGGAAGTGGGTGTGTAGAGGGGGAGGAGTAAAAGTAACGGATATTTAGCGCTACTTAATGAGAGCACAAAGTTAATTTACAAATAAGAACATAAATCTTGTCAAAGGATTTGTTAAAGCAACGAGACTGTTGACTAACAGCGAGTTTGTGTCTTAAGTCTTTCGTTTTTCGAGGTAAAACTTTTTAGCAAATTTGCAAATTGTATTAATGCTCAAGTTTGTGTCTTAAGTCTTTTGTTTAAACACGAATTCTTTTTCGAAATTTGCAATAAATCAATCAATAAAATAAAATAAATCAATTTTTCACACAACAAGCGCAATGGCAAAAACTGAGGCAAAAAATATATCTAAAAATAAGAACAAACGTTAACTTCGATAATCTAGACGTGCCAGTAATTCTGACACTAATATCAGACATAAAGTAAACAATCTGAAGATAAGAATTTGAAAAAAAAAATGTATACTGTTTTTAAAAACTACATAAAATATTAACTTAAATTTGTATTTTTGAAAAAAAATTAATTGTGAAGGAAAAAACTCAGACACGCTAGACGGTTTCACGCCCCAAATCTAAATATAAGATTGTATTTTTGACATTGCCCATTGAAATATTCTTCAAAATTTCATGAAAATCGGACAAAAATGTCGAATGTACGAAAATTTCAGTTTGATAGACTTTAAGAGACAAGAATTCGGGAAGACGGACATAACAAGATCGTAAAGATGCCATTTGCAAAGCTGAATTGTAAAAAACTATAATTTTTAAATTCTTTTTTCTGATCTTGGCTTGTCGATTCTTGAGTGCATAAACTTCTTCTAAAAGCATTTCTGTTCTTTGTATGTGTGTGTATGTGATAAACCTTAACGAAATTTATTTCCAACTTAAACCAAAAAAAAACACATAAAATCAGATTAGAACCAAAACATTGAGTATATGCTTGCCGAATTGAAATTATTTTACAAGTAAAGGCAAAATAAATTACAAACGAAGTGAATAACAAGTGAATGCATTGACTTGCTATGATGGCACTTTCCAAATTTTTATCGCCGTTGTTAAGCCTTACAGCCACTCAAAAACTCATTTCAGAAAATATAATTTCAAACGCTTGTAAACTTATAAGCAAGTTGGGCGAAAAACCATTATTGTTGGAAAAAGTAATATGAGTAAAACTTACCACAAAAAAAAGCAACGTTATTGACATGTTCCTTTCCGTAGCTGCAACGAAAAAAAAATAATTTGAAAAATCTTATTAGAATCAAAGCTTGAAAACATTTTCATTTACTGCAACAAAATCTTTCAATTTCAATTAGTTGCCACGCTCTACTTTTCTAAGCCAACATGCTCAGCCAGCCAGCAATTGAAACGACTTACAAGCCAACTATAATAATAACAACAACAACAATAACTACAACAACGACAACAACAAGTCCGATGATTGCAATTTGTTGATAAACATTTCGCTTGCAATAAATAAACAAATATTGTTGTATCGCCGCCACCTTCACCACTCTCACACGCAAAATATACCAATGCCAATGGAGACACCATAATACAAAAAAAAGTGGAAAAAAAACAGAAAACAGATCAAGACAAAGACCATAAACAGAGGAGAAAAAAAAGAGTAAAGAAAATAAACGCCGACCCCATATAAATGCAAATGCTCTACAAGCGGCTCGCTCGCTCGTTTGCTTTGGGGCAATTTTTCATTTGATTTCATCTTCATATTTTATTATAGCCACAAACGAAACGAACGACTAAACATGAACTTGCCATCGCACCACCGCTTAGACCAGGCACAACAGCTGAAAGATTTGACTCGCTTGCTTGCTTGCCAGCTTGCTGCCTAAGTATAAGCCTATGACTCTGAACCTGAGCTCAACTCTGTCCACACTTTAGTGCATTCTACTGCCCGAAAGGCCTTTTTTTTTTTTGTATTTTTTTTTGTTTGTCTGTTTTTGTGATACCAATTTAGCGATATGACAAACTGTGTTTGCATTTTAATTTTTAATGCGTGTGAATTTCGCTTGCAGCATCTATTGCATTTAGCTTGAAAGGGTAGCGGTGACGTAGAAAGCGGGGTTGTGTTGTGTTAAAGTCAAGCGATGCTCGTGTCGTGATTTGGTGTTGCTTTTAATTGAAATTTTATGAATTTATTGCTTTGGTTTTTTTTTTTCTTTTCTTATTTTCTGTTAGCTTGTTTGATCTCAGAGCATATATTATTTTTCTCCTTTCTATACTCAAAAAAAAAAAATAAATTCTAACTAAATTCTTCTTTATTTTCGTACTTGCAGATGAATCAGACTTGTAAGGTCTGTGGTGAGCCAGCAGCAGGATTTCATTTTGGCGCCTTTACCTGTGAAGGTTGTAAGGTGAGTAAAATTTAAAAAAAAATGTTCCAGAAAGATTCTTGAAATCAGAAAAAAACAAAAAACCCTTCATCAACTCATGTCAATTAGCTCAAGATTTTTGTTATGTCATGCAAATCATTACCAATAAGAACATAAGTCACAAAAAAACAACAACAAAAAATCAGCTGACAGCAAACAGTAACGGGCACGGACACACACACACACACATATGCAAACAGCGAAACAAACCAACATTTACTAATAGCAAAGATGAGTTGAAGGTCGTCATAAGCAAGCAACAACAATAACAACAACTACAATAAACATTCAGCATTCAATGCAATTGTTTTGTGTTTTTTTGTTGTTCTAAATTTTTTTTAATATTTGTTGCCGCTCATTTGATTTCGTTCTACTTCTGCTGCTTCATCTTCTTCAACCATATTTTTTTTTTAATATTTTTTTTGTTTTGTTGTTCTTGTTTTTTGTTTTACTCTTATTTCAGTACAAGTTATTTGCTTATTTTTTATGCTGTCATTAGAATTAATGCGTCTATTGTTATGCAATATGTGTGAGTATGTGTGTGTGTATGCTTTTAGCGTTGCTATTCTTATTGCCATTGCTGTTGTTAGTGTTGTTTTTATTTTTTAATATGCGCGCATTATAATTTAGTTTAGTCGTTTTCAGCGCACTTCACTTTACTATACTTGAGTGTCTCTATTTTTTTTTTTTTTTTTGTTGTGTGTTTTCTTACAACAGTCAAGCAAACAAATTGCGTCTCTAATTAGTCTAATTGCAATAAAACAAGTAAAAAAAAAAAAAAATCATCTAAAAACAACGCTCAGTTTTGTTACCTTGCACAGCTTCATTGACTTTATACGCTCGCTTTCCAATTAGATTTTGCATAGTAAGCAAAAGTAAAAAAAAAAATTTCAACAAATTACATAATTGCATTGTTGTTAAACACTTTATTAATGCGATTTTGCAACACTTTTTTTATGCACAACATAATTATTAATTATTTACAAAATTGTGCGCACGCACGCACGTTCAATGAAAAGCGAAAGTGCAAAGCATTAAAGCAAAGCACAATGATGCTCAAACTTTGATGATTGTAAAACTGTAGAGTGCATATCAAACTGTATTTTAGTACAGTGGTAAGCATAAGTATTTTGAAAATAATTAATAATTACATTTTGGTTTTAATGACTGCAAAAATTTGAATTTTTTACACGATAGTTGTATAATCAGCACCCTTAAAAATCAATGTGATTGAATAAATTTAAAATTACAAAGTGGAAAAAATAAGGTTATTTAATATGTATTTTGACTTTTTTTTTGTTTTAATTTTTCTTTCCTCTTAAACATCATTAAATCTAAGCTTCGATTATAATATTGTTTTAACTATGAAATTGTTTCTTTTTGAGTCTACTAGCTAAGTTAAATTTAATATACATAGAACTAAGAGTGCACAGAAGAATGTCTTCAAAGTTTTCTGAAATAAATTAGGCAACACATGGAATTGCCTTGCGAAATTTGGCTTTCAACATGTATTTAGTGGATTATTGTGGTTTAAATGTATTTTTTATTGGCAATTAATATTTTGGTAAGGTATTTCTTTCATTCTCAAGAACTAATTAAAAATGTCTATATTCTGCCAACTTTTGTCTGATTTTTTTCAAGAAAAGCATATTTGACCAAGGAAGAGAGCCACTAAAATTAATAAATGACCTTAAAAAAAATTATAATATAATAATAATAATTATAATAACCGATTTAATGATGTTTGAAAGCAACGAAAACACAAACAAAGAAATATAAAAATTCTTATCTGCCACACATTCGAAATAAACCACTTAAACAATCTTATAATTTCTTCACTGTTATTTTAAATTTTTTCTCTTGATTTTACTATTGTCTTGTATTAAAGTCAGAATCTTTCGGACATTAAATCAAGAGTTATAAATAAAATATGAATTTTAATTTTTTATTTTTTTTTTTAAATGCTTATGCCGACCACTGTAAATAATTCAAACTTTATAAAAAAGATAAATAAAACATAAAAGAGAAATAAATCGTAGTTGTTGTTGTAATCTTTGGCAGTGCTAAAATCGTGCCAATTACCGATGAAGCGTTGAAATTTTTATGAATTCACATTAAATGCGCCACATTAAATCAATAAATAAAAGCAATAAGCGTCTTGTCTCTTCAACAGCTTTGCTTTTGTTGTTGCTGCTGTCTGTCTGTTGCTGTTACTGCCAAAAACAACAACACCAACAACCAAAAAACTGGCCATGTCGAATTCGTGCACGATTTCCGTTACAAAGCGCAGTCAAATTTAGTTAAAAAGCATTGCAAATCATGCGCTAATTGTGTCTCCATAGCGGCGTTGATTTGACGTTTGCAATTTTGCTATACTTTTATTTTTGCTAACGGTTAAATTAACAAAAAAAAAAAAAAAATATTCAAATCAAATCAAGCCAAGTCACAAATAGACAAAAGTCCAAAGTGAAGATGCCAAGGAAAAGTTATGAGAAGGCCAGTCGGCCAGTCAGCGTGTTCAAGTGGCCTGCAGCTAAAGTCAAAGTTGAAAAGTGTTGAACTGAGATAAATAAATTCAAAAATAATTGATTTAAATGCATCAACAGATATATACATTTATTTTTTTTTTTTGCCTGTTATGCATTGCACTTATGGCAACGGCATTTTAAAGCAGAACAAACAAAATGAGAGAGCAAAAAATATTTAAAAAAAAAAAATACAAAAATACAAAAACAGACAATCAGACAGGCAAACAAGCAAACAAGCAAGCAGAAAAAGGTCAACGCTGCGCAATTTGTAGGTCAAAATAATTTGTTTTTGTTGGCTGCGTTTCATTTTGAATTCGCTTAAAGACACCTACAAGCTTTTTTGTGTGGGTGTATGTATATCTGTGTGTGTGGAGCAAGGCAAGCAGGCAAGGTAAAGGGTTTAGGCAAGTCTTGAATTGTATTGACTTAAAAGTATAAACAAACAAACAAACAAATGAACAAAACAAACAAAAGTGAATCTGTGCGCCTGAAAATTGTCTGTAAATGAGCAAAAAGCAAAAGCAAAACTACAACAACAACAACTAAAATGAAGACATGCAGTGTAAACGAAACAAAGTTGAAACAGTTTCAGTTTCATTTTCAGTTCTTCAATCGTCTTCGTCGTCGTCTTTTGGGTTCCATCATTTCCGACCCAGTAATCTTGATGCCCAATTAACCTTAAAAGTGGATTTTTGCATTGTTTTTGTTTGCAATTTAATTCTGATGACTTCACTCAGCACACACACAAACACACACACACACACACAAGTGAAGAGACAACGACTTCGACGACGACAACTCCACCTTCGCTCGACTTGCCAGTCAGTAAATGACTGACGGATGGACTGCCTTACTGCCTCACTGACTGACTGACTGACTGTCTAAATGACTGATTGACTATGTGCGACTGACGAATGACGAACTCTTTGCCGAGCTGTCGGAAAAACCGCCAACTTGATTGCAATATTTCGGCGTATGTTTCGTTGATTTACTGCCAACTTGGCATAATTGTTGCATTGCAAGCATAACCTTTGCAACATGTTGCTGTTGCTGTTGCTGTTGCTGACTTTGTTGCCAACGTCGACTCCATTGAATTAAATTGTTTGTTTGCTTTGTTGCACAAATGATTGTGCCAAAACGTTTAAATGTTGTAGGTGGTTTTTGCCACTTTTTTTTCTGCCTCTTCCTCGACCGCGACAAACTTCTTTGCTTTGTTACGTTGTTATAGACCGAGGTGTGCTTTGAGAACCAAAACAAACAGTCAAGGCAGTAGCAGCGTGAATCATCAGTAAATACATATATAAATGTATCTAGATACATTTTTTTGGCTTTTAATGAGTTACTGTTGGCCATAAAATTGTATTATTTTTCTTACATTTGTTTTTTTTTTTTGGTTGCATTTTTTTTTATGGCATCGTAAATGACATCATGACTGCTAAGACGACTTGATAGTGTTTAACTGGTATGAGATTTATGACGGTTACAATATGCAAAAATACAAATTAGGACGATGAAGCTTTGTCAAGTACTTTTGTTATTACTCACACACACACACACACACAAACAATAAACCAACTAATTTGACTATAAATCAGTCTAATATGTTTCGACGCCCACACACACACACACAGAGATACATTTGCCTACACACGGTTTATTGCAACTAAGACTGTTGTATCATTAAGACTTCAGCCATTTAAGTTTTGATTAATCAAATCGTTACCCATTGTATATATTTTCAGTCATTTTTCGGCCGCTCCTACAACAATTTGTCATCGATATCGGACTGCAAGAACAATGGCGAATGCATCATCAACAAGAAGAACCGGACCGCGTGCAAAGCATGCCGCCTGCGCAAATGTCTCATGGTGGGCATGTCCAAGAGCGGCTCACGTTATGGCCGACGCTCAAATTGGTTCAAGATACATTGTCTGCTGCAAGAACAACAACAACAGGCAGCCGCTGCAATGGCTGCACATCAACAACAACAGCAGCAGCACCACCAACAGCAACAACAACAACAACAGCATCAGGGTGCCGCTGGTGGTCCTGGCATTGGTGCAGGTCCTGGTGGTGGCAAGCAAATGCCGCCTGGCTCAATGCCACCCACATCTGCCGCTGCGGCGGCCGCTTTGGGCATGTTGGGTCATGCTGCAGCCGCTGGCGGTGTTTATCCAACGCTCTATGCAGCGCCACGCAGTAAAGAGGAGCTAATGATGCTCGGACTAGAGGATTATGCAGCCGCGGCGGCAGCTGCTGCAGCCAAACATCCGGCCGCCTCGCCTTCGGTCAGTTCGCCAGAGTCACATAATTCGGATAGCTCGGTGGAGGTTAATGTGCGTGGCAATCCGTTGCTACACAAACATGCAACGAGCGCTGCCATCGCTGCTGCTGCTGGTGGCAAGAGCGGTGACAGTGCGAGCGGCGTACAAAATCAACAGCCGCCGCCGCCGCCGCCACAGCTGCGCAAAGACTTGCCGCCCTTTCTGCCGTTACACTTTCCCGGCTTGTCCGCCATGCCGGTCATGCCACCGCCTGCGTTCCTACCGCCCTCGCATCTACTCTTTCCCGGCTATCATCCTGCACTGTACTCGCATCATCAGGGTCTCTTGAAACCAACGCCAGAGCAACAACAAGCCGCTGCTGCAGCCGCTGCCGTGCAACATCTCTTCAATTCAAGTAATGCAAATCGTTTTGCGCATGCGCATGCACCGGCAGCACAACAACAACAACAACAACAACACACTAATCCCTACATCAGCCGTGAGCAGGAAGAACGTGCAGCGGCGGCAGTGACAACGGCTGCTCAAAGTCCTAAGAGCGATGCTATCAACAATAATCACATACCAAATGGCAGCAAAGCGGCCGAAGAGCTTACAAAACGTTTCTATTTGGATGCTGTGCTCAAGAGCCAACGCCAGAGTCCACCGCCGGCGGCCACCAAGTTACCGGCCCAGCACACGATCAAACATGATCATTCGATATCCGCGCTTGTGACGCCCAATTCGGAGAGTGGCCGTGAACGACGCAAGAGTCGACAAAGCAATGGTGAAGCATTGGACGATGAAGAGGACAATGTGCTCATTGATCATCATCATCATCGCGATGTTAATGACGATGATGATGATGAAATTGCTGTGGCCGATGATGATGACGATGAGGAGCCACATTCATCACAGCCGGCTGAAAGCGATTGTGGCGAAGATTTGGTGGTTTCTATGACGCCGCCACGTTCACCAGCGCTGCTAACGACGACAATGACAACGACAACACCGACAACGACAACAACAACAGCACAAGACAACCCCATTGATCTGAGCATGAAAACGGGCAGCTCAGTGACAAGCACGCTTAGCTCAAATGATTCCGTGCAAGCAGCTGACAGTGATAATGATGAGACATGCGTCGATGATGAAATGAAAACGAGTGCAGATGATATTGTCGCCGATGATGATGATGATGAGGACAACAGCACAACGGAAACTGTGAAGACAACTATTGAACATTGCAAGCTTGGCAATAATAACAACAATAATACTAACAATAATAATAACAACAACAATAATTGTAATACAAGTGATCATGAACAGACGTGTAAATCACCAAATTTGGAGCTTGTTAAGCGTAAATTGAATGAAATTTGTGAGGAAACGGAAACAACAAGTAAACGTTTGAAGCTCAAAATGGAAGCGGCTGCTGTGGAAACGCCCACAGATGCAGCAGCGACGGCGGTGAAAGTTGCTGCTGCAGCGCTTGATTTAACAACAAAGATTTGATGATGATGATGTGTTTGTTGAACAGCAAATATGAAATTAACGCCCCACAGCGCCGCCAAAAAAAACAACAACAACAAAGACAAAAATCAGTAGAAGAAAAAGCAGAAGAAGACTCATTTAGGCCAAACAAAGAAATCAATTTTCAATACCGACGAACGATAATTAAGAAAACTATACGAGTTCAGTTCAGTTGGCTGCTATCGCACGTTGTTCGATTTGATGTTATCACATCGTTTAAAACAACTAACAAAATTGCAAAAATATGCTAAAATTATTATGCGCGTTCCTTGGATTAGCATAAAAATGGATAAATTTATTTTTTCTCAGCTGTCTTGCTGCCGCTTCTTATTATTATCTGTTTCATTTTAAAACTATAACAAAAATTTTTATAATTTTATGCAGCGTATTATTAACAAATTTTTCGGTTCAATACAACAACAACAACAACTACAAAAAATAATGATAATGTATAAATTTGAGATTTTTGTTTATTTACGAGTTGAACACAGAGAATTTAGAACCGGAATTCAAAACAAAAGGGTTGATAAAAATATATATATATAAATATATTTCTATAAAAAAAAACTGTAGCAAATATTTAAAACATTTTTTAAATATTTTTTGCATAATTTCATTGCGGAATATCAAATCAAATTAAATATATTTTTCCATAATTTTTGATTTTGTTTTTTTTTATGATTTTAGTTAAGCAAATGGAACGAGTATTTTATTTTCAATACAAAAAATGAAATGAAATTAATTTAAAACAATTATGACAAATTATTTAAACTTGGACTTAGCGAATTTTTTAATTTTTAGTTAATTAATTTTTATATTTTAAAAATTATATATGTATGTATGTATTTTTAGTAGTTGTGTAGCGTATTTTTCAAACCGTTGAGCATTAGTCACAATTAGCAAATTTTCTACTACTTTAGTTAAAACTAAAGAAATGAAAAGTTTAGCATAAATTTTTACATTTTTATGCAAATTTAGACACATAAAGTATGTATAAAAAAAAAATAATAATAATAAAAATAAATAAATAAAAAATTATAATATTGAAAAAAAAAAAATTACAAAAACAAAACTTGAGCAGAAACTTTGTTGATATCGCATAAATAAAATAAATATGTTCATGTAAATATTTTAACGATTTTTATGATTATTCGTTGGTTGGTTGGTTGGTCGCTTGCTGTTCATGTCAGAGTCTATAGATCGACGGCGGTGAGGTGAAGTAGCGCAAAATCGTTTATAAAACTAAGCATTCAATATAAGTTTGAATGGTTTAGAAAACGACGTCGTAACTATAAAAAATCAAATTTAAAATAACGATGAGCTTAGCTTTATAACAAGCTAATCAAGGGTTTTCCAAAATTAACGAACGATTTGTATTTTATGTGTTTTGAAGTGATATTTGAAAGTTCAGAAATATTGAAAATGGAATGAGAAAATAAAAAATTATATGCCATATCACAAGGGGCAACACAGCATATCCGGCAGACGGAGATTTGAACCATAGTATAATTATCTTATAGAGTCAAAATAGCTCTGATGAGGCATTTTGTATATCTTATACAAGTTAGAGATATAAATCTACAGAACGGGTTGAGTGGTAAATACCGTTACTTTCCGGAATTGGGCAAGTTCTATCCCGAGATATTTGGGATTTTAAAAACAACGATATCCAGGGATTTCGGTATCCTAATGCAGGCATAAGAAATCCTCTAAAGTTATCGATTTTTTAGGTTGATTTTTTGAGGTTATGATATTATTAACTCAATTGTTTATAAACATTTTTAAAAAAAATTTCCTATTAGGAAAATATTTTTATATATAAATATTTTTTATGTTTTTATGACAATTTCAAAACAAGAAAGTTTCCAACCGACTTATATACCATTTCAGTCAAACTGTATCAAATTCCAAGGGATCATATTCTACTCTATATAAATTGTTACTCTATGATTCCCACCTTGAATTAAATTTCAACGCTAAACTAACGCATGTGCTGTGTAGTTATTTGTAACATAAGTGTGACTAGCTCAAAAGTTTTCACTTTCAAAACTATGATGAAATAAAACTTCCCAATCCATCGAAACATTGTTGACGTAAAATTCATGTTCTTGCTTCAAATTGATTTTTAGTACAAAAGACTAGGCGCAGTCAAATGCTAAGCATCTTAGCAAATTAATAGCATTACTCACACAAGTGGCATTCAATAATCCGGACAGAGAGACAGACAGACAGCTACAGACATACACACACTCCCAATCAATCGCAAATCTATTTCAATCAATCTTCACGTAATTGCAAATACTTTCAACATAATGCAACACAGTATTTGCCTCAAATTTTCACAGACGTTGCTAGACATTGGTAGACAGACAGACAGACAGACAGACATCAACGTGTCTTGGAAGCTGCTCCCGTTCGACGTACATGCGCAGTGGATTGCGCATTGGATTGCCTAAGCAAATGGCGTGAAAATTATAGCAAGCCTCTATTTATTTCACACTTGAATTGATGCGCGACTGTGCAAGATTGACATTTTGCAAATGCGCACGTACAAAAGACAGTTGAAAAGCAAGCAGGCAGGCAGGCAAGCAGGCAATGACAACAACGTCGACAACGACATCGACTACGATAAAATGCCGCCAGCTGAAGACTTGACGTGCCCAAATAAACTTCAACAAAACGACAACAACAACAATCAGAGTTTTACTAAAAAGCAAACTTGCGCTCGTTTTCGTTAAATAAATTTCAATTGCGTGCTCGCGACACATTTTCGCCACTTTGACAGCAAGCAGAAGAAGAAAACAGAAGAAGAAGACAACAATGACGGTGACATGATGGCAAAATTTGCATTCAAATGCGTGCAAGAAAACTAGCGCAGTCAACTTGATAGCGCTTCGTTGGTGTTACAACAACAACAACGTCAGTCGGTATTTCGGGCAACACCCTTTTTCGGTGGCACAGCGGAAATCGCTAACAAGCGCATCTTGAACTCAACGTCTTAGCATTGTGCTCTAAATCCATTTCAACTTGAAGATAGACAAAACTTATCTTTATGCCCACACTGTAACATGAAGTCAATATTGAACTGGCAACGCCCTAAAAAGCATATGCAACATGAACATTTCAATCATTATGGGAGTGAGAAAAATCTAATAAAGTTAAAAGATCACACAATCACAACAAAATAGTCTACTTTCGCGCCTACGACCAAAGCTTAGCTCAGCTCAGCTCATATGAACTGAGCACAACGACGACGACGACGACAACACCAACACAATTTGTGCAGGAACTCCCAGTACGAAGATGCCGACAACGCATTTCGCAACAAGTAAGTCCATAACTGGCTGAGTAAGGCGAGACGGCAAACGTAAGAGCGCGTGTGACTTGTGACTGGCAGCGACAGACAGCTAGAAAATCTATTTAAACTGTAGAAAAATCTATTAAGTTCATAAAATAGAAATCGTAACACGAAAAAAAATCGTAAAAAAATTACAAAACAACTAAAAAAAAGGAAAACCAGTAAGGACGCTAACTTCAGCAGGGCTGAAGCTTAAATACTCTTCACGCTTATTTCTTGTGCCACGCCTATTTTTTTTACTGAATATATTTTTTCTTCATCTAATTAGTCTATATACAAATTTTCATTGTTTTTGCTCATTGGGTGCCGGAGATATGCAAATTATTGATTTTTGGTAAAAGTGGGCGTAACCATGCCCATTTTTGTCAAAATAGTTTTAATGCATCCCCAAGAACATAACTGTGAAGTTTCATGTCAATTGGTTAAGAAACAAAAAAGTTTTCCATACAACGACGTGAATATTGCTTCTCTTCCTCTTCTTCATTTTGTATGGGAGCTACCAGTTGCAGATGTCCAATCTCAATGAAACTTTCAGGCATGTAGTCGGACTATGTAGAACTACTAAGTTTAAAATTTCAGCCCTCTATCATACAAAACAAAAAAGTTTTCCATACAACGACGTTAAATCTTAATTTCTCTTCCTCTTCTTCATTTTGTATGGCAGCTACCAGTTCTAGTTGCCCGATCTCAATGAAACTTTCAGGCATTATGTCGGACTATGTTAAACTACTATGTTTGAAATTTCAGCTCTCTATCTTTCAAAACAAAAAAGTTTTCCATATAACAATTCAAATTTGTTTTTCTTCTTCATTTCGTATGGGGGCTACCAGTTCCAATAATCCGATATGGCCGGTTCCGACCAATGATTTGACCACACATTAGAGAAGACTCCCTGCAAAATTTCAGCTCGATATCTTCAAAACTGTGGGAGGAGATAGCATATTCACAGACAGACGGACAGACGGACAGACGGACAGACGGACAGACGGACATGGCTATATCAACTCGCCTTGTCGAGCTGATCAAGAATATATATACTTTATGGGGTCCCCCTCCCCTCCTTCTTGCTGTTACAAACTTCAGGACAAAGTTATAATACTATTCACTTGCGTGAAGAGTATAATGAAATGAAATCAAATCAAAAAAAAAAGAAGACATTCGCTGTTTGACACGCCCACATAATTAGATGCCAGTTGATGCTCTTGTTATAACTGCCGTTATCGTCGTCCATCCGTTCCGTCTGTACGCCAGTGTTCCTTGTCGTGTCGACTGATAGAGGGTTGACTTTTTCCCACCCAATACATGCCAACGAACAAACGAACGTACAACGAAAACTGAGTTGCCGACTTCACTCACGTTTCAAGCTCATAAATACTTTAACTGCTGAGGTGCAAATTGCTTACAGACACTGATCTTGGAACGAACGAACCAACGAACGAAATTATGAAATACATGACCGATATTCTTTTTGTTTTTATTATTACTGTTTTTTTTTTTTTCATATTTTTATACGTATATGGAACAGAAATGCAATTTTAACGCACACATTTATGACAGCGAAAATTTGCTGAAAGTCCATAAACTTGACACGATTGAAATAAAATTTCATGCTTTGCAGACGAGGGTAGAGATCAGGTCAGACAATGTTTTTGTTATAGTACAAAAATTAAGAATTTCGAAAGAAGCTCTTTTTTTGGATTTGTTTTTATTTTTGGCAATATATAAAAATAATTAATAACAAATTTTTACCACATAAAGAAAAAGGGATTGCAAGAAAACATAACTTTTTATAACTTAATATTTAGAAATTCGGGAGATATAGCAAATTTTCGAGGGGTTCAAAAAAGTAAAAATGTTTTGCCGTGATCACTCTAGCTAGTCATTGGATCATCGGAATTCAAAAAATAAAAAATGATCTAATGATTCGGGATGAATGAAGGAAAATTTTTTTTTTTTTTTTTCACTCACATAAAAAAATAATTGTCAAAAAAATCTTTTATCCATCCGGAGGATAATTATTCTTAAAATAAAATTCTATTAATAATTACAGAATTATAATAAAATTATTTTTATGCACTAGAGCCGAGTCCATTGAAAGCCATAAGTCTCAAAAAAGTTAACGTTGTCTGAAATTTGCAAAGAATATTTCAAAAATATTATACTCTTGAGAAAATGCTGGATCTAACCCATTAAGTCCAGAAAATTTCTTTAAGTTAAGAGTCTTGTATCTTCTTTAGACTGACCTCTGCACGTGTAAGTTCTTTAGTTCAGAACGTTGCATGAGATTGTCATGTGTAAATTTCTAACTGGCGCAACACATTCTCAACTGAGCAGACACACATAATCAACATACCAAAAAACATACTTTGAGTAACCAGAACAAGTATAGTCAACTATCTAAAACAATAACAACAACAACGATGACATTGTCAGCTAACCCAATGACAAACTCAAGGGGCAAGCAAACATGCCATGAGAACACAATTGCCACACCATTAAAGGTGTGAGCTGCGCATCACTTAAGCACTTGAATGTCTGTTCTATCAAAGTAAATCATAGCATCAACGCCAGCAGCAGAAGCAGCAGCAGCTACAGCAACTGCATTACTGCACTCCTTGCAGCTATGCAACTTACTTTTTTTCCCCCTTTTTTTATATAAATATATATAAAGACGGGGGAGTTTTATTGACAGCAGCAATTACCACATAATCATGCAACAAATATGACTAGACGCGACTATGAAAGTCATCATCATCATCATTATTAACAACATTGCAGTTATTCAACAGCAGCATGGGCAGTAAAAAGAACAAGCCTGAGACTTAGTTTGGCAGATTGGTCGGTCGATCGGTCGGTCGGTCGGTTGGCCGGTTGGGCTGTTTCCTTCAACGCTACTTTGTCTAGACTTATTGAGTGATCGTGGCAGCGCAATTTTTTAATGGGGTGGCAATCACTTCGATTTGTTGCTGCTGTAACTTGTTGTCCGTTGTCTGTTGTCGATAGTCGTCGTCGTCATCGTCATCATTGCTGCTCCTGCTGCCGTCGCTGATGATGACTGACTGACTGACTCAGTAAGTGAATGAGTGACTGAATAGCTTGACTTGACTTGACTTGACTCCCTTCTCACTTGCTTGCTTGCTTCTACCAACTGCCTAACTGCCCGACTGCTTGGACAGTCATCAAAAAAAATAATAATAAAAAAAAAAAAAAACTCTGAAAGCATGCTACAAACTGGGCTGGCAGTCGCTTAAGAAATATGTTATTAAATAATAATGGAGTGCGTGGCAGATAATAGTTGCACTCAAAGCGTGCAGTCGGGCGAATGCATTCAAGCTCACTCACTTTGTCAGTCACTTTTGTTATTGTTGCTGTTATTCTGTGTTATGTTATGTTGTGTTGTGTTTAGCGAATGAAGAGCGCGTTCCATACAACTTCAACAGTCAGCAATCATTGTTAACAATCAATTAAGGAAATAAGTTGTTTGTAAAATGTTGCTGGGCTTTTACTTAACGTTGCTGTTCGCTGTTGGCATTTGCCGTTTGTCTCTCCACCACAACAACACCTTTACATTACCAACACTACACTACCGCGCTATAATGATAACTTTAGCTGCTGCTGTTGTTGTTGTTGTTGTTGTTGTTGCTGCACTTGATCATGTAACTATAAATATTACTTTGGTCCATTATCACCGCGAACGTGAGCCTTTCAGAATGGTTATTAACTGACTGCACTTAAGCATATTCTCGATCGTTTGCTTCATTATGCTTTGGGCAAAAATGTTTTAATTAATCGTCATTGCTCATTGAATATGGCGATACATACTTATGCATGCCTATTGTGCATTTGTTTTTTGCAATCAATTAAATTATTTTATGTTATGTATTTCTGCTTGTTCTGGTTATCACTTTCACAGGAAATCGAACTCGTGATTAAAATTCGCAAAAAGAAAGGCACTTCGATATTGCTAAACGGAAATATTTTTACGATTTAAAACTGATTACATTTTGTGGTGTCGATTTGTATAGTAAATTCGAAGAAATAATACATAAAATATTATTAATGTTGGTAATAGAATTTCTGCCAGAATTAAAATAGCAGTACTTAGCGAAAGACAACTAGTAGGATCCATTGGCAAGGTAACTGTTTTATCGTTATAAGATAATAAGATTCAATGAAATTAGTTTTTTTATATGTTTTTATTTGGACCTTAAACTGTGTAAAAAAAAATTTTTTTCTTATTTTTTATTTCTTATGTATATGTATATTTTCTAATTAAACTAGAGTCCAAAAAAAAAAAAGTAACTCACTGGTCATGGTAATAGCGGCTGTTCATGTTGTCCGAAGTGAAAAACCCGATTGGATTTTTATTCAGGAGATATGTCGCTATCGTCCGTATCAAAGGCAATGAATTTCATTGAAAAAAAGAAAGATGGCGGACTTAAAAAAAAAATTACAAAAATTGCGTTTTTTTTGTTGAAAATGGCATTAAAAAATACGAAAATATTTTCGAAAAAAAACGGTTTTGGTACGGACGATAGCCATTAATGTGTACAAGACCTCTGTCAAATTTCGAAAAAATCGTTCGAATAGTTTTTTCTCTAAGACCATGAGAGTTTTAGAAAATGACGTTTCGAGAACATCGCGTATAAAGTTTAAAAAACAGTAGGCGATCGCTTAGGAATATCGATCTGCATATATACTCTCGACATATTTTTTTTTGAAGTCGTCACTTGAGAGAAACCACTTAAGGAAGAGTATAAGATCAAAATGACAGTTCTCGAAAGTTTTTCTAAAGTTTAAAACATTGAGAATCAATTGAGAACTATAACAGAATCATATCTTAGCACTTAATCGTAAAATTCTTTTATTTTATTTATGAAATTTAATCCTTTTAAAAACCCCATATACCGTATGCCCCCTTTTATGAAGTAATCGTCATATTCTTAGTCAGAGACTTACAATTTAAAACGTAATTCGTAAAAAAACTTCTAATTTAATTTCATAAAATAAGTTTGTTTGCGGCATCTTCGGCTCGGATCAATTAAAAAAAAATGAAACGATATTGTCGACGCTCAAAGGCACTTGTTTTCTCAACGTGGCATTTGATTTTCTTCTTATAACGCTTTTTTTTTTTTTTTGGATTAAACATTAATCACAATGCCAATAAACGGCTCAGCGTCTAATAGTTATGATGGCACCAACAATACATTGGCATATTCGACCAACTGGTCAAACCATGGCGAGCAGTAGCCGCTGGTTGTCGAACTACTTACCTCACCACCGAAGCAGCAGCAGCAACAATAAGTATAAAAACTATTATTAGTGCTACTTTAATGAGCGTTAGCTACTTATTTTAGTGATTCGGTTTAGCTCAAACTCGTCTAGAGTCAAGCTCCGCTTTAAAGTTCATTAAAGCCAAAAGGCATAACGCGGCGTATGATTGATATACGATAATAAATCAGTTAAAAATTTCACGTTGAACAAAGTTAATTGCGCGTGTTGTTAATTATTAATAGTTTGAAGCAAAAAAGAAACAAAATCAAATCAAAACAAAACAAAGCGGAATCATAATGCAGTTTAATGCATTAATTGGTTAAATTTAATTTGCATACCTTTTATGAAACAAAAGATACAAATTTTGTTGCTATATTCATGTATGTATCGTGCAAGTAATTTACTTTGTTGCTTTGTCTTTGCTACTGAGCCGCACACACATGTGGTGATAATTTTGATTAATGATACAAATTTTAATTGTTGTTTTTTTTTTTTTTTGTTTCTTAGTCGTTGTTGCTAAGACAAAGCATCCATCAGGTCACTTATGACGACGTCCAACTGTCAATCAGTTTCTAAACGCGGTTTTTTTTTCTTTCAACAAATTATTAACCCAAAAAAAAATAAGAAAAAATCAAAAAAGTCAAGAACTTTAAACGCGTTTGATTTTCTGGCGAAATTCAAAATGAAACGAATGCGCGCTTTTTTTTCCTTCTTCAATTTTAATTGTTTCAAGTCTCAATCGGCTTTGCCACCGTTTGTATAGTGGCAACAGCACCAGCAGCAATCATAATTATTAGTTGCTTATATATTTTAATGATGCGTTGTTGATGATGATCAACAGCAGCAGCAGCACAAGTGTGTTGGCTTTTGACTGACTGCCTGCCTGACTGGCAAACTGGCCAACAAAAGATCAGCACTAATTGTTACAGATTCCGCCTGAAACCAACTTTTTTTTTTGTTTTTTGACAAAGCTTTGTCGGTTAGCACAAAAAACACTTCAGCATTATAACAACAACAGGTGCTCCTGCGGGCTTCAAGCTTTGCTATAAGCTTTGTTTCATTCATTTACGGAAAAAAGTCAAAAAAAACAAAACAATTTCTTTGTCTTAAAAAACAGTTCACCGCACTTGGCCACAGGTCAAGTCAAGCACGCGCCAAAAGGTATGCGCACCACTGTCAATGGCTTCAGGTTTTTTTTTAATGTTCCCACCTATTTTTTGCTTCTTTTTTAACAACCGCGCTTATTGAAAAATAAAAAAAAAACGCATTACTAGCAAATGACTATTCAAAGCATACAAAACGAGTCGAAACGAAACGAAATGAAATGAAATTTCAAGTTGAAAATTCCATAAATCCTTCAAACCTTTAACAAAGCTGCACAGCACTTGTCGAAGCACCAAAGTCACAGCCACACAGCACAGCAGTACAGCAGCAACAACAGTGAATTACGCAGATTTGAGCTGCAAATTTTATGCGCCACACACACGCAAAAGGAAGCAGAACAAATATACATCGTTTTTTTTTTTTTGTTTTTTTATTTTTTTCTTCTTATTTGTGCCTTCTGCTTTTTATGTTGTTTTGGTTTTATTTTGGTTTTCGTTACGTTTTGTTTTAACCATAAACACAAACAGCGGCGACTTTTGAACCTGTGCACAAGTGTATGGCGGCTGCTTGGATGGATTGATGGATTGCTATTTGGTCAACTCGCAAAGCTCAAATGAAGAAACATACAGCGAGCGGCAGTAAAGTGCAGCATGCCACAACTTTAACAACAACTTTAAGTAACATAGCCAATGCTTTGCTGAAAAAAAAAACAACGACAACAACAAAACCAAAACAAAAAGCTAATTTAAAGCAATTTAGTTTGAATGCGCGCATTTCCATGCTAAAAGCTTAAAGCATGGAACGTTTCAACAACTGCAACAAAACGTTGCAGAAATGAGGTTGAACGATGCGCGATGCACAAACATAAGCCAGCAATAACAACAACAACAAGCAGCAAGCAAAGCAAAAGTGCGCACAAGTGGCCGCCAGAAAAAGACGATTGTCGACGAATGACTTTAAGTCCATCTATCTGTGTGTGTGTGTGTTGTATATTTGTCGGTCTGTCTCTCTGTCCATTTATTTATTATTTCAATGGAGAATTATGGTAACTGTGGCGCACCACAAAATTTACAGCAAACTGAAGATGACCATGATGATAATGACAACCGCACCGCAAAGCAAAGCAAAGCAAAGCAAACCAAAGTAAAACCATTTGCACAAAAGTAAGCGGAATATTCGTACATAATTTTTATACCAACCAACCGACCGACCAACTTTTCAGCTGCATTTGAAAGTCACTGCTTAAAAACTGCTAAAAACTAAAACTGTTGCTTAAAATGTACGTTCAAATATTTAATAAGAAATTCCATTCCCATATTGCGCAAAAAAAAAAAAAAGAAACTTCAACTTAATCATTGCGACTACCAAACCAAAGCAAAGCAAAGCAAAGTGCCAACATTCGACCTTAGACCATTCATCAGCAATGCCTCTGTTGCTGCTACTTCTGCTACATGACGCGCTTCAGCGTTTCAACTGATCTGTGCCAGAATTATATAGATATACGTTTGTAGCAAAAGTCATGTCATTTCTTCTTGTATGTGAAAAAGTATTAAAAGCGATTTTGCCGCCCATTCATATTTATGTATAAAAAGATTATTTTTGTCTCTCTTTCTTGCACTTTGCAGTTGCACTTTTCGTTGCTCAACTGCTACTGACAGCTTGGCTAGGTGATGTTCTAGACAAATTTGTTGTAGAACTCAACTTACAAGAAAGTTCAGCTCGCACGCTCTGTCGGTCGGTCAAGTGGCAATTTCTTTTTTTTTTTAACAATTGCTGTTGTACTTATATGTATTTATGGTATGGTATATTAAGTTTTGCGGATTGATGGATTAACATGACACGATTTACTGATCTTATAAGTAAGGATGAAATCAAAGTGAAGTTATTATTGTTTTAATTATTATTGCTCGTAAAAATATGCTTTTTAAGTTAAAAAAAACCAAATTGCCAATAAAGTACAAAAAAATGCATGCAAAATTGGCAAGTTCGTTGCTTAAGTCTTTTGTTTATGGTAACTGCTACAGGTGAGCTCTTAAAAAAAACAGTAAAAAGACCAATCGACTATACTCAACTATATAATATCCTGGACACACGGTAGGCGGTGCCACACCCCAAATCTACACAAATCTGTTCATAATATCAAGAAAATCGTTAAAAAAAAATCGAAATTTACGAAAATTTGAGTTTGTTGGTGTTTGAGGAGTAACCATCAAAAAGAGGAAAATTTTATGGTATGCAGTTTTAAAGATGTATATTTACTGAGCTTGTATACAAAATTTCAAGTTCGTACTTTTGATAATTTTGCAGATATAGGTTAGCTTATGCCCTAAGATCCCCTCAGGCATCATTGCATGAACCGATTCGGTCCTTAGCGTTCCGAAGAGGACGTTGGGGGCTGTTCAAGCAAGTGTTTTAAGTATAAACCACAATAGCGAACTGTACTGTCCTTTAGCCACGTCTTCCAGTGATTCTAGGAACGACGAACCTAGCAAGGAACGGACACTGGCATAGCAGGTGCTCTAGTGTTTCCCTGGTACCGGACACTCCGCATAAGCCCATGTGTCAGTCTGCAATGCAGTCAGGCAGTGTCCTGTTAGAAAACATTCTAGTGGAGATATAGTAATTTGAACAAAACCGCTATAGCATTTTAATTTTCAAGTCTCTAGCTCTTGCAGTTTCTTAGAACCATTGGTGAATACAGACAGACGGACTTACGAACAGACGGACAGGGCTTAATAGATTTCTCTTGTCATCCTGATCAAGAGTATATACACTTTGTTGATTTAATTGATTTACTTCCACAATTGAAGTATTGAAATGAAATTATTCATTTTTTAGCCCCATTAAAATTGCATTTAAGTTATGTAAGTTATTTTAATTAAACTATATATATTTATT
The DNA here is from genome assembly GCA_034638295.1 of Phortica okadai. NCBI lineage: Eukaryota > Metazoa > Arthropoda > Insecta > Diptera > Drosophilidae > Phortica > Phortica okadai. Next base: position 6,740,033 of record CM067852.1, read on the forward strand.
TTTTATTTGCTATGCAATATCAATAATAATGATGACTCATAGTAAAGATTCAAATGCAGAGCGCAAATTGCGCGTGGTTTGTGTAGCAAATTCACATTCAATGGCACAAAACACGCTCGGTTCGACACGCTTAAATAGACAATCAACTGTCTCACAACACACCGTAGGCGCAAATCGTTTTTGGTATTGCTTAAACGGAACTTTGCACAACATCAAGTTAAACTAATTCTGGGAGTGTATAAAAATTTAACGCTTAATTTTATTTTATTTTCATTTTTTTATTGTTATTAATGTTTTGAAGACCGTAGCTTGGTAGCTACTTTAGTTTTAAAATTAAAAAAAAAAATTATTTATATAAAATTTATTACAAGCGCAACCAAAAATGAAATTCCCACGTTTTAATCACAAACTATTAAAATTTTGTGGTTATCAAAAGTACAAAAAAAAAAAATAGATAAATAAATAAGTCCAAAAAAATAAACGTCAATAAAAGTCTTGTTTAACTATGCTCCAATTTATGCTTATCACAATGAACCAAACGCCAAATGGCGCATAAATCTAAGCGTGCACAACTTGGTCGACACAAACAACAACACACAACTCATGCCGCACAGCGCACGAATGCCACGCAAAAACGATTGCCGCTGTCATAAAACAATATTATTGGCATTATTACATTTAAGTGTTGACAGCATAATAAAATAATTGTCGACAGGCATTTTACAGGCAGTCTGGCAGGCATTCAGACAGACAGACAGACACTCAGACTGAGTGACTGAGACTTCGACTTCAACTTCGACTGTGACTTTGGCAAAAAAGCAAATGTCTTTTGACGCAGCGACAAGCAATCCAGCCAGCCAGCCAGCCAGCCAAATCGATGTAAGTCGAAGCCAAAACGAGCATAGTCAATAACGAGATTCGGTTTCAAATAGGATCATCTCGATTCATGTCGGTTCCCATGTAAAACACTTTTAAAAATCACACTCACAACTCAAAGCAAATGCAAAGTGCAACAAGTCATCACCATCAACAACTTGGCCGTTCGGCAACGTCAACAGCCACAACAACAACAACAAGGTTGCAATGAAGTTTGCCGAAGTGTCGCGGGTGTGCTATAAACTGAGCTCTGCTATGCTGTGTGCTGAGCTGAGCTAAGGCGGCATTGGAAAAATTATGTTTGTCTAAAAAAAATTTTTCATAATTTTTGTTTCAATTTTTTTTCCTTTTTTTTCTATTTTGTGTGTTGAATTATTTTGAACTACAGAAAGAAGACGATCTCGCTTTTTAGCCAACAACAACAACAACAATATCAGCAACAAAGTACAGTAACGACTTTTACAAAAGATCAAAAGAATTTTGCGCCGGGCGCTTACTTAAGTTGAGGGAGTACAAAAGCGTGTGACAGACAGAGAGATGGAGAGAGAGAGAGAGAGAGAGAGAGAGAATGTGAAGTGAAACTGTCGATGGAAGCAGCGCCAAATGCAAAGCTCATTCATATAATTCACCCTCATTTCATAATAAATTGCTCTCAATTGATCACGACAATCGACATCGATGAAAAGTCATGCCAAAGTTGAAAACGGTGGAAAATAGTTTGGTAAAGGCAGCTCCACCACCACAACAACAACAACAACAACCACCACTGAAAGTTATAACAAACGAGTTAAGCCGTTAGACGTTGAAGGCGTTGGAACGAGCAAACAATACTGAACTATCGATCATGCGATTGATTGAATGAACCAACCTTGAACGATATTGTTTATGACTTTGGCTAGCGCATAAACATGAGCACAACAAGTTTGTCGGTTTGCTTTTAAGCTTTAAATAACAAAAAAAATGTAAAAAAAGGCAGAAAAAATTAAATTATTAATCTCATTTTATTAAATATTTTATAGGCTTGACAAAACGCGTTAATTGCATTAACGAAGGAAAACAAAAAAAAAAAAAAAAACAAACAGAAAAAAAAAAATTATGATCAAAATCAGACGCTTTTGCTTCATTATTCATCAACGCTGACAAGCGACAACATTTGCAGAGCCCTCAAGGCGCGATTTCTATACAAGTTGTTGCAAGTTGTTGTTTGCCTTTGCCTTTGTTGTTGTTTCTGCTATTGTTCACCGTCGTCATGATTGTGCAGTGTTGCTCTTCCACTACCGACAATTTATTTCTGTTGCTTTTGATGAATTATGTAGAGCACGAAATTCAAAATCGAACGTGTTATGTTGGTAGGCAACTAAAGACGATCACGACGTGAAAAAAAAAAAAAAATTGAACTACCAAAAGTATAAAAAAAACAGAATATTTCCCAACAAAAACATTTTGCGATTGCAGGAATTTTAATGAAAAAAGCGCTGGCGGTGATTTTTGCTCTTGTTGCTATCGTTATTGTTGTTGTTTATATTTTTGTTTCTGTTTGACTTCCTCACGTTGGCGTTGGTGTGGAAAATTTATGAAAACAAAAAAAAATGATACAAAATTATTTTGCAATACAATTTTTGTGCAGAAATCAGAGCAATCGTCTCTTTGATTGGTTTCCCACACCTTTGTAAGGGCAACTCATGACTCATGACTGCAAGATGCTGTAGCTGTCGCTGTCGTTGTCGCCAACCCACACTCACTCACTTACTCAGTCACTTTTATACGACAAGACTATCTAAACTGTGGCAGCTTTTAATGACAGTTGACTAATGCACTCACTTTGCGAAAAAGTTGCAAGTACCTCGTTTATGCGACAGCTTAAAGCGATTTAATTCAGGACGGTTTCATTCAAAACTCTTTGCATGTATTCAGGCGATTATGCAAGCAACTTTATAGCGGTTGTATTCAAAACGGTCTCTGGACTAGAAGCCTATATTTTAGGTGTTTCAATATTCAATTTAATATTTCATATTATTAATACGTAATATCAATAAAATTCCAGGACAATTTTTTCCAAAAAAAAGGAGAATTCTATGAACTTCGAAAAATTCTTTTAGACTTATATTCTTAGAGATCTCAACTTTAAAAATATATAACTTTAATATAAATAAACAAAAATTTATTTTTTTTCCGAAATTTTAGATAAGAATACCTCTGAAGTGTTGTCATGAACTGCTAAGTGACGCCAACTTTTCAATTGTTTTGATTTGATTGATTGTTTCGATATGAATGATGAATTCGATAAATCCCAGCATCTCAATCGCCTATTTTTCTTTCCAAAAACTCCTTATATTTTTGAACATTCTCTATAAATTTCTGTCGGTATCGAACAATAAAATGTCAAAATACTTATTTCCAGCAACATTTTAAAGAAACCATTTTAACAACCTATTATTTTCTATTTTTCTATATTTTTCTGTGATTTTTAATTTTTCAAACGAAGTGTGATTGTTCTTTTGTACTATTTTTTTCTATTATTAAGACAAAAGTTATAAAAAGTCTGAAGTTTGTTTTGTCTAAATACATTTTCCCACTTACACATGTTCTTTAAAATCGCTTTAAGTCGTTTATGCAAGCATTTTGATTTAAACCGTTTTGAGTTAAACCGTTTTGAGTTAAACCGTTTTGAGTTTAACCATTTTGAGTTTAACCATTTTGAGTTAAAGCGTTTAGGGGCTCTCGCATAAACGCGGTAATAGTTAACTTATTAGAGACACCAATAGGCGGCCAAAAGTTGCCCGTACACGAATGAACTCAGTGAACGAGAGAGGGCAATAAATGTCTTGACTATCTTTGTGTCTTACACAAATTGGTGTTATCAAAGCCTGGGAATTGCCCTGCATGCATATTTTTATTTTGGTAGCCAAAGACAACAACAACAGCAACAACAGCAATAACAACACGTCACAACACAAACAAGTGCAAGCAAGCGTGTGGCATGACGAAGATTTTGTCCAGCAACATTTATTTTTTGGTTATTATGATTTTTATTTTTGTAATTCTTTTTTTTTTGTTTTTGTTTTATTTTCAGCAAATCATTTCATGCCATATTAATCCACTTTGCTATCATCAACAGCAACACCGCGCGATTTGTATATCGTTGGCGGCATCAAATTGCGAGCAACAACAACACCATCAATTGGACATCAACACCAACAAAAATACTCATACGACCGATCAACGTCGTTGTTGTCGTCATCATCATCAGCAGCAGCAGCAGCAACATCATAACATACAGTTGGGTTGTCTGGGAAACATGCAATGTAGTAGACATGTGCCTTGAGGGTGTCAATTGTTGTAGTTGTTGTTGTTGTTTTTGCATATGAAATATTGCAATTTCTTTCACTGATGCCACAAAATGCGAAATGTTACCAAAACGTGTTGCAAGTTGCGCTCAATTTAGTATTAGCGTGACTTTTGGTTTAATTTTTTTTTTCTTCCTCAACAACATTGACGCAAAGGAGGCAAGTCTATTTGTGTTTTCATGTACTATGTTTACAATGTATTGTTGTTTGAAAAATGTTTGTTGTAGAAATATGCTATGCAACAACTCATTAAATGTGCCCTGTTTATATGCAACAAAAGGCACAATCATTAGAAGCAAAAAACCTATAATCTTTTTCTATAATAAAAAACGCCAACAACTTAATAGAAAGAACTGACAGCAACAGAACAACAACACAAACTAACAGCCTATTGACAACATCAATAAAGCCAAGACAGACAACCCCAACAAACACAACAACAGCCTAAACACTTGTCAATGCAACACAAGCTGATTTGAAGAATGTTTACAACCCACACAGCACAAAACGACCAAAAAGAATTGAAGATGACTTAAGTAAAACGTCGAATTGCTATAGAAAAATCGACTTTTGTTGTTGTTGTCGATGATCATCATTATGATGATTATGATGAATGTGTAGAAGCACTCAAGACTCAAAAAACTGACACAAGCTGCCATTTCTATGTACAACAGCAACAACAATAATAGCAGCGACAACAACGACAACTGCCACTCGATCGATCCTTTTTACAAGCTTTTATTAAGTCATAACTGATGTTGAATGTCGCTGCAGTTGTTCATGTTGTTTGTTGCCCTGCTGTCTCATCTGTCTGTCTGTCTGTCTGTCTGATTGTGTGTAATTTATTTGTCATATCACGTGTAAAACATTTAACATGCGAGAATGAGACAGAAATACAGCAAAACGACAACGTCATCTTGGCGTATAAGTAAAGTGCAACTTGTGGCAATGCAACAACAACAACAACAACATCGAACTACCATATCAATCAGTGCTTGTATATGCTTTGCCTCATAGCGCAAATTTACAACAACAGCAACAGATTGATCATGTTTGCAGGACAGAACAACGCAATCATGTATCAGTGGAAGGTGGCAACACTGCACAGCAATAAGTCAAAACAATCGTCAAGCTAACACAATCCTGTCGCCCAAACAATCTTGTCGCCATTACAACATACGAGGGTAAGTTTTTAAGTTCGCGGAATGGCAGAGTTGATTTATCAATGAAGGTTAGTATTAAGTTAATTGACTCATCTTTAGTATAAATACTAAGATATAACGCCATCGGTTCATTGGTTTTTCAATTATCGCCGACCAAGCAATTCAATCGGTGAAGAAAGTATGAAATATGGAGAAATTAAATAAAGTTCCTTATTAAGCAAGAAAAGTCTACTCAAACCATTCAGGAAAAAATGCAAACCATTATTATTTATACCCAAAGATGGAAAAAGAACGTCGTGGCAAGAAATTTTCAAACGATGAAGAGTTGAAGGACACAGAGTCAGCCTGTTTTTCGGACAAAAACAAAACATTTCTTTCTGAGGGTTTTTTTTTATAGGTAGATCTGAAAAATGTATAAGGCTAGCAGGTGAATATATTGAAATCCATTCCTCAAACTTAAAAACGCCCCTCGTACAACTAAAGGCAACTATTCTCATTCGTTTGGTCACTCTGTCTCAACTGACTGACTGACAACAACAAACTGAGACTTCACTTTATATAAAAAAAAAATCAGTCTTTGCATTAAAAACGTCTTGTGCTTTATAAAAAGCACACACACACACACACACACACACTCAGAGCAAACACATCAAAATGAATGAATACGTGTCGGAAATTGGACAGTAATAGGCGTTTTATTTGAATTATTGGTTTCACATTCAAAGTTTTGCAGTCTTTTTGCGTTTTAGTTTATCGCGTGAGACTCTTAGCTCGCTTACTGGCCTGGCTTGCCACTGAGTTGTGCCTGTGCAGGCAGCAGGCAGCAAAATCATGAGAGCGAAAGAAGAAAAAATAAAGTTAAATGCGTCACTGGCGCTTCCAACTTCAACGGCTTTAATGGCGTTGACTTGCGCATTGAAAGGCTGTTGTTGTAAAAAAAAAAACTTGTGTAGGTTGAGCTTAAAATTGTTGCTTTTAAAATGAGTAAATTGGTTTATATGCAAAACTATTTGCGTAAACTATTAAATAAGATTGCATGCGTAAAGTTGGCAAGTTGGCAAAAAGCAAAAGAAACTTTACAAATTTTACGCTAATGATATAATTTCTAGACTTTATTAAGATCAACAATCAACAACAAACAAATTCATTAAAGCGACATTATGCCGCTCATTAAATGTGGCAAAATGTGCGAATTATGAGACAATTCTATATCATTACATGCAACAAGAACAACGTCATTCGGCAACACATCCGCCTCATCATTCGCAGCATCATCATCATCATCAACATCAACAACAACACCACCAGCGGGCCAATTACATGCACTTGTTTTCTCGCACAGTCGATCGAACGATCGATCGATCGTCTCAACTGATACACATGAAACGGACAGACGGTCTCTGAGACAACATTCACACTCACATCTTGTTAGCGCGCCTTAATAAATTGCACGCAATCAACTCGCGCGCTTAGCTCCATTTAAGCGCGGCTGAGCGAGTAAATCTTGCCGTGCAGGCGCAGCATGTGGCAGGCAGGTAGACAGTCAGACAGAGAGACAGTCAAACAGACAGTGTGTAAGGTAGTGAAGCGAGTCATCGTACAGATTGCAAGATTTCCCCACGGTTGGTTGCTTGGACAAACAGACAGACAGACCGACCAAGCGATTGGACTACCACCAGCCGCTAAGTAATTGATTGCGCTTCAATTGCAATTACACCAAAAAGCGTCGAAGTCGACTGCGAATGAGTCGGCCATAAGATTTAAGATTTGAGACATAAGCGCGCGCCTGACAACAAGAAAAGGAAATGAGCGTTGAAGCATTTTGCCAAAGCTTGTAATTGTGTCGTAATAATTCGAATTTGTGATTGGAAAACAGTTGGCCAAAAGCAACGTACGACACTACTATCTCAGTTACTTTGTTCGAGCAAGAGTTACTGTAACATTTTGAGCCATGAGCGTTAAACTTAATGAACGCATTTAAGCTTAAATTATCAAAACGCATAACGTTGGCGCCACAAAATGCGCAAAAAATACAAACAAATTAATTTCATTTATTTAAGACTCATTTTAAATTACTCGAAATAGTCAAAAAAAAAAAACTTTAGCAATAAAACAATTCCCACACATTGGCAAAAAGGAGTGCAATGGACCAACAACAGCAGCAGCAATCAGCATCATCACATGAGCAACACTTTGGTGCGAAGCGAAGGCGTCATCATCAGTGGCGGTAATAATATCTGCATTGGTATCGGTGGCGGCTGCAACAAAGTTAAACTTCTTTATTAGACAGACAGACGGACGGAGAGTCAGACATACATATAACTGTCTGGGAGTTCCGAGTTGACTGTCGCTCACTTTGTCATCGTTCATTCAATGTGTATGTTGCTTTGTGACGCCTTTCGGCGGATCAGTAAAGCATCAAGCCAGGCCCATATGTGTAAAATCAGAGTTCGTGGTTCGTGGCATGACAGGCAGGCAGGCAGGCAGGCAGTTGATATTTGTTAGTAGTTGCTTAAGCAAATATACAAAACGGGAACAACGAGTGCAGCGTATTGACTACAGTCGGTTTTTTTTACAGCTATGGCCAAATAAATAGCACACTTTTCATTAAATGACAAAAAATTCTGATTTCCTATTACTTATTCTTCCAATGAACCTATGAAATGATGTCCCGATGAAAAGACCTCACATCAACAACCACAAAACACTTTTGGATCATCGGTATTTATAGCTATGGGTGCTTTCAAACATCAAACACACTTTCAGATTCATTTTAGTGAGACCTCACTAGGTTTCAATTGCCCACCTAGACAAATAATTATCACTCAGGCATCTTCTTATATTATTATATGAGACATTTGCGTCCATTTGTGATTTTATTTGTCGGAAAGTCTTGAAAAATCAAAAATAATCTTTCAGATCGTACCCTTTTTCACGCGGAAAATTGTCTTCAGGGCAATGATGTGGGAGCTTTCTTCCTAACAATCATATTTTAAGCACCATCCATTAATAATAAAAGTTTATATTTGCATTTTTTAAGAGTTTTCTGCCTTATTGGTAAAAATCCCAAGTAATGTCCTTTTTTAAATAGACAGAATTATTTTCTACCCATTTTCATTCACAACATCAATTTTAATAAAAAGAAAATAATATATCTTTGCTCATAGACAGAAATTTAGCAATGAAAAAATGTGAACTCTTCAGGATTTCTAGAATCCAAAAACTAATTAATGTTTAGTTGTGAACACTATGGTGATTTTTTTGTTAATTCGAACGTAAAAGAAAACATTTTTGCCAAAGAAAAAGTTGCAATAAGTTTAAATAATAAATATTATAAAAGGCGAGCTATTTCTTTGCCCATAGCTGTACGTATGTGTGTGCCAGTAACCTCACCTTTAACATCCCACATGCGTTGCACACAAAATGTTGCGTTAAAATACACTTTTTTTTCACATTTGATTTGATTTCGTTTATGTTACGCTTTCATTTTTATACCCTGTATCTTATAGTACAAGGGTATATTAGTTTTGTCAGCATCGACAATGTATGTAACACCCAGAAGGAGACATCTCCGACTATACAAAGTATATATATTCTTGATCAGCTCGATAAGACGAGTTGATATAGCCATGTCCGTCTGTCCGTCTGTCTGTCTGTCCGTCTGTATGAACGCCTAGATCTCGGAAACTATGATAGATAGAACCAAAAGCTCTTCGCACTTCGATTCTGTCATTTCTTAAGCAGATCAAGTTTATTTTGTTTTCCCCCTTTTAAACTTCGTTTAGGGGTGAGGGGCAAATGACTGGAGCAACCTCGGGAAAAAAATTTACAAAAGTCGTATTATCTCGGTTGTCTTTTGTGATAGGATCACCAAATTTGGAATATATATAGCTGAAATGAGTCCCAAGAAGATACAAGAAAAAAATGGGCGTAGCCACGCCCCTTTATAATACAAATTTAAAACGCTTATATCTCTAGTAACATAAAACCTACAAGAATGAAATTTTGCATGTATGCTATTGGGATTGAATATAACATGATTCAATTACAAAATGGGCGTTGCCACGCCCACATATAGAAAAACGTTGTATCTCTGGAACCAATTGGTCTAAAAGTGTAAAAAAGGGTATGTGTGATATTAAATGGAAATGAAATCTATTTTGATGAAAAAGTGGGCGGGGCCACGCCTTCAAACAGTCGTTACTAATTGAAGGTACAGGGTATGTCGGAGTCGATTACTGCCGACTCCAATCCTTACTGGTTATTTTTATTTTATTTTTTTATTCCCCACTGACAAATGTGTGGCATAAACATACAAAAAGCAACAACTGCAACAACACTTGAATTAAATCGCGAGAACTGCCAAACACGACACGTCATCAAAGCGCGACTTGTTGCAGCTTTTAAGCAGCTTAGCTACATGTTGCATGGTGCAAGATACAACTGCCAATACAGACTGTGTCTGTGTGTGTGTCTGCGCGCCAAATGTCAATTAAGTCAATTTAAATGTTTGCAAACGCAAATAAATAAAGAATAATTGCAAAATTTATTTTATGTGACAATTAACTTTTTTTTTTGTTTGTTCTTTTTTTCACATTATGCTATTTTTTTATTTTTTATTTTCAACTGCCTAAATGAATCAGAGCAATTGTCATTAGCTTACGTACGTCAATGTAAGTGATTGCTTGATTGTTGTTGTTGTTGTTGATCATTGACGATCAAAAAACCCAACACAATTTGCATTTGTGGGTTGTCATTTGTTCGGTTGCACACAACACCCGCTCAACTCTTGGCATATGCATCTATTGTTTACAGCTACTGTTGTTGCAACCAACAACAACCACAGTTGACAAAAGGCACATGCAAGTTAATTAGCATTGGCCATACGCTCAGCAGCTCAAAAGGTGTGCTACTGCAACGGCAACGGCGACGGCGACTACGACTGATTGTCGATAGATGGATGGTTGGATAGATAGGTCAAATAATCGTTTGATCGTTTTCGCTCGTTCATTTGTTTGTTTGTTTGTTTGTTCGTTGATTTGTTGTTACTTGAAGCATTCGCTGATTTTACAGATCATTATTAAAAATTGTTTTGCCTTGAACTCAATTGGTTTTGCTTAAGAATTATATTTATAACCATTCAACAGTAATCAAAAAAGCCTGAAAATATCGTTCAAAATCAAAGCGTCGGCGGAGGCCGCGTTCATCTGTGTGTAGCTTGTATTATATTTGAATTACGAACATGCTCAACTTTGACTAATGCGCAACAATGTGTGTATATGGCAGACATACAGCTTCATTAAAGTGCTTTAACTGTGCGTATATTTCACGCCTATTTGCTTATATATCAAATAGCATAACTTCCTGTTCAAAGTCAATAGGCAAGACATGCCCTCCTCTCAACTAACAACGGCATGTAAGCAACAAAAATAAAATAAAAAGCTATTAAAAAAAAGGAGGAACGCCACACACAGGCTTTGCCATGCCTTTAACAACGAAAAAGCATATTCAAACAAACACACACACACTAGACAAATATTGATGGCTGCTCATCAATAGCTTGCAAAAAATAAAAAAAATAAAAAAAAAAATGCTTTAAAAGAAAAGGCTCTAACAAGAAAAATTCCGGTGCAAAATGCAGTGCGATTGATTTATTTACCTCAACTTAGATTTACCGCCATGAAGCAGCAAGAAGTTGTCACACCGTCCGCCAACCTTTTCTCCGCCCATGAGCAGCACACACATACGCACACATATGCCATTTTGCAAGTGGCAAACTGAGTGGCAAGCAAAGCGATGAAGAAGAAAAAAAAATGTGGCATTTGTGGTATTTTATGTTGATGATGATGCGTTGCAGCATTAGCAGCGACTAAAGCAACTAAACTAAACTCACTCACTCAAGTCACAGTATCATCATCATCATAATCATGATCAGCATCATCATCATTATTGTTTTGGTGATGTGCAACCAATGGCAAATAGCGGAAAATCTACGCGGTATTGCCACCAATGTTGCATTTGTGTCGTGCCTTGTCTGCTTTTTTGACTTTTCGGTTTTCTTGGTGTTGTTTTTGTTGGTTTTTTTTTTTGTTATTATTGCTTTAGCGTTACACAAAACCACAAACAACAATTTATATTCCCATCAAACATTTGACCCCAACGCTGATTCATCTTAATCAATTATAATCTTTCGATCGAAGTTTTTCGCGTATTCTTCCTTATGCTGTGTTTGTTGTTATTGTTGTTGCTGTTGTTGCTGTTATTGCTATTGCAATAATGAGCGAAATACTTATGCACACGAGATGCACATTTAAACTGGGCACCATACTGGCTAGCTAAGCTACAAAAATCCAGAGAGGGAACTATTTTCGGCATTGGAGAAATTTATATACTCTTGTGAGCATTTTCTCAATTTTTCTTATTGGAAAAGTCCTTTTTATAGTTTTTCTTATAAGAATGATAGAAGTTTGCAATGGTAAAGGGGCGTAGCTACGCCCATTTTAAAGTTTGTCTTAAAGAAAGTAGTCGAATCGGCCTTCACTACAATTTACAATCTCCTATCTCGTCTTTTTTTAAAGAATTCCCATTTTTAAGTTTTTCTCTATATGACCGGTGCCACTCCCTTATATCCGATTCTTATAAAACTTTTTAATATAGTCAAGCATTAAAAAAAAAACGGAATTTCAAAGTTTCGTCTGTTTATATTAAAGAAAAAATTAGTTTTTCGAACACAAACTTCATTTTTGACCGATCGTTTTTATAGGAGGTATTGCTACAGTATTCCGATCGATATTTTTCTGAGATATACAATGCCGGGACATATACGAAGAATTTCTAAATCTAAATTTTTGGCTATATCAACTCGTCTCGTCGTGGTTATCAAAAATATTAGACTATCCTGCTCCGTGTTCCAAACTTCATCACAAAATTAATATACTCTTTGACAAAAGTAATAGAAAATGCTACGAAAAGTCAGTTGCATATCAGAAATGGCACTGCGTGCGCATTATTGCATTCAATGAGCAAGTAAGTCAAGTTAAGACGACTTGACTTGACTTGTGTTTGAGCTGAGCTAAGTTGAGCTGAGTTGAGTTGAACTAAGTTAGGCAAATCGCGCGAATATGACCAAAGGCGGCAGTTGGCGTGCACGTACAATTCAGACAGAAGACGATTGAAGATGAGCGATTATCTGCAATCCAGTTAGAAATTATTATATATATTTTAAGCTATTAATGCGAGCGACGTTCGTAAAGTTAACGCTGTGAAATAAGCCAAGCAAATTGACTTGAAGTAGAAAAAAAAATCATGAGAGAAGTTGTGTAAAAGAAGACTTGCAGCAAATGCTTGTCTCATGTTTAATGATAAAAAAAAAATGTTAAAAAAAAAAAAAAAAACAACATAAGACACAAACTATCGCTTTGACAACTCTAATCGCCACTAAGCCGAAATGTTCACAAATGCCAACAACAGCAAACAACAAGCAATTTCAACATACAATACACGAAAAAAAAAAATCAAAATCAGACACAAATCAAATTATACGATAAATCACAAATCAATTTTTCAATTAAAGAACTTCAAAAACTTCAGCCTTTCTTTGCTTTTACGTTGCTTGGCGTCTTTAATTGTTTAATTTACAAATCATGTGAACCAATTAGACAAAGGCGTGCACAAAAACAAGGCTCAAATAGACTTTTCTTGTTAACAATTATTAAGCATACAACATACAACAAACAACAACAACATAACAATCAAATCCAAATGAAACGAAACGAATCGAAATGAAATCGAAATGATAAATGTGTTACATACAACAATAACAACAACAACAGCAACAACATTAACAATAACAGCAATCACAACAACAATAACAAAAACATAAACAACAACAGTAACAACATATTGAAGCCGATGACGACGACGAGCTAAAGAGAACCTAAGTCAGTTAATACAATATAATCCAGCTGAGTGCCTTTCGTGCGTGCGTGCATGCGTGCGTGAGTGTATATGTGAAATGTATCTAAGCGCGATCCATTACAAGCATTTCATGCAAAGCTATTGGGGGGAAAAAAACAAAAAAAACAACACACTCACACATGACGGATGAGTTTGAACTCACATAGATGACCCAAGAGTGCTTGGCGGACTATACACACACACACACACACACAGCACAATTAGACCAGATGAATAGCCAGAGACGAACGTTTGTGTTGCATGGCGTTATAACGCATGTAATCATGTTCGACCACGTTCAAGAAGTATACATTCATACATAAATGTAACTTCAACAATTCACAATTCTTATTGGCATTTTCATTGACTTGCTCACTCACTCACTCACTCATACGCTTTGCTCTCGTTCATTTGCTAAGCCTAGTGTACGTTGACGTTCATGACGTTGGCACCACACAACACAACACAACACAGCTGAGCTTGAGCTGAGCTGAGCTCGACTTTTGATAAATGGCACACAACCTTTTCGAGGTTGATTATTGTGTTTTGTCTCTTGTGGCCCCAACAACAACAACAAACATTTGGTGGGATTTTTACTGATATTATTTCATTTCTGATATTCGATTGCCTTAGGCAAATATACACTGTGAAAAAAATCGTACAATAAAAACGCTCAGTCAGAGAGATAATAACAGAAATCAAGAAAAAATACTTCAGCAAGCTTTCTACGCACCCTAACCATCTCGCCAGAGGTCTAACAAGGTTGTGGAGCCGATCCGGTCTTCGTCGTAATGACCTTCCAACCCAGCGAGAGCAAACTACAGTCCAAAAGAACTGTTAGTTAACGTTTAGTCATAAGATCTTGAAACTTATTGTTAGAGAAGATCCAATAAATAAAAACAAAGTAACAACAAAAAAAAAACAACAAAGAGAAAGTCAAGACATCTTAAATGAAATTTAAGTAAATGTAATCAATTTGTAAATTAATACGATCTATAAAAAAGTTTATTTTTCTTACAGTGTTTGCAACATAAATTTAACTTCAGTTTGATTTTTTTTTTAACCACTTTTTTGACCATAATGACGACGCACAGCAACCAAAAAAAAAAAAAAAATAAAATATAAATAAAAAATATCAAAAAAAAAAAAAATTGGCGAATCAAATTAATCGTTTCCATTTCGTTTATTTGTTGGTAATTAAACACCTTTGCTTTGATTTCTCATCATTGAATGAGTGAGTGAATGATTTGATTTCATGGTTTCATTTCGTTTCGTTTATGCTGACGACGATGAACGACGACGTTGTACGACGACTTCGATAGATAATGTTGAATCGTTGTAGGCCATTAATCTCAAATGTGTGTATGGGAAACTTTTTCCCAAACTTGCGCAAAACAAATGGCGCCTATTTGGCATGATTTATGGGCGCGGGGCTGACCAAATGGACAAACGAACAAGTGAGTGAGTGAGTGAGTGAGCAAGTTGCTAAACTTTAGCAAAATCATACACACACACACACACACACACACATACATACATATGTGTAGCCAATCATCAGCAGCGTTAGAGGGAGAAAATGCAAACTAATTTGTGTTCCAATTTGTTTTCAAGCACGAGTACAGCGCACAGCAGGTGTGCCTATAAGAACACAACGGTGAAAACAACCATGACGAGGTTCATATAAACAATTAAGTAAATTTAAGTGAAAACAACACGGTTGGTATAACCGGCTCATCCAGAACTAAATCATCACATAGATCTTTTTTGATTCCTAGGCATTAAATAAAATATCCTCTATAAAGTTTGTTCTCTTCGCAATCCTTAGCTGTGGAACCGAGCTCTAGAAGACCATCTATATATCTTCCAATGACCTCAGGGTCTCATTCTCATCAAGGCTAATCTGAGGCTCCATAAGGCAGGACATGAGTAGAGTAATGTTTCTCGTATTCTCTACATCCGACTATTCCTCCAGCTATTGTCTCAAATCAGATCCATTGTCTTACCCTGTGTTGCCTTCAAAGTCGACCCATGCCTGATCAATCACAAATTTTAATACAGACACTTGGAAGAACCCTCGCTGCGTTGTACCCAAGAGTTGTCCAAAAAATAATACAATCTAATGTACGCCATTGGTGGTTTCCGACTCAAACTCAAATACATTTATTGTTTGTGATGTTGTTAATGTCGTTCGTTGTTGTTGTTGTTGTTTTGTTTGGTGAAAACTTTGAAAAATCTAAAATGTCAAAATGAAAAAAAAAAAAAATTAGCATGAAGAAAATACACGATGTGCCCAAGCGAGCGAGTGAGTGAGCAACTGTGCGATCAATCGCCCTCGGGCATTCAATTACAATCGAATTCTGGTGTGAAAAAGTTCAATTTCTTGCATTCAAATGCGCTGCGTATGTGTCCGCCAAGTCCATCCGTCCGTCCGTCTGTCCGTCCGTTCGCATAGTGTTGTGTGAGGGTAATGAGGAAATGCTGAATTGTGGCCCAGCGCGCGATTCATGCCAAGTTTTTCTCGCATAGACGAAATTGCAATTCATGCACTTCCTAGATATATTTTGCTTGATGGTCATTTGTATGTATATGTGTGTGTGTGTGTGTGTGTGTGTGTGTGCGTATAGCTTTGTGTGATTGCCATATTGTGCAGATAATTGTGTGTGCGCCCTCTCACACACAGAGTTGAGTGAAGTGGTTAATGCTTTGTGACTATTCATGGGCACTCAAAGCAATGACTTTGTATGCAGGAACAACAGCAACAACAGCAGCAGCAACAGCAACCGTAGCAGAATATGCAAATCACACTAAGTTGAAGATCGCGCAAATGAAGTTCGACAGGTACGACAGACAGACAGACAGAAAAGTGCAGCTCTCCAATATATTTGTCTCTGTGTTTATGGTAAAATGGCAAATAATAAAAAAAAAAAACAAAAAAGAAATAAACAACAACAAAAGACAGAAAACACTCAAGCATTGACAGTCAAGTGGACAACATTTTGCATCAGCAGCAGCAACAACAGCAGCGAGTACAGCAGCTGAAACGACGTCAACAACAATAATTGCCCACTTGATATTAAAATCAGACAAAAGCCAAGCAACGTACAATATAAAGGCAAATAAAATGTGCAAAAAAAAAAAACACGTTGCGATTGCAAAAAAGTAATCGAACACAAAAAGCAAACATTGCAAAAAATTAAAAAAAAAATTCTGAGAAAAAAAAACAAGTGCCAAGCAAAGTGCAAAAAATGAAATTATCAAAAATCGTTCATCAAATTACTAAAGTCACTTCTGCATGGCACTTAACGACTCTATTACGAAATGGCAAACAAACCGTGGCAAGCGAGGCAAAAAAAAAAACAAAAAAGATACCCGAAATGGCGCACAATTTTAGAACGCGAACGAGCAAAGCCGACACAAGTCAAAGCTACTTGAGCGACGATTTGATTTTCTTGCTTCAAGTTTGCTTGATTTTTTGGGGCTCGTCATCATTGTCGTCATCGTGCAAGACTATGAGCCAAGAAAATAAATAAATAAATAAATGTATATAAAATGCAAAAGCGTCAACACAAAAATTATTTTAAATTAGAACTCGAAACTACTCACGTTTTGCAATTTTCACTATTTTTAAGGAATGCCAATTGAAGTGTTAGGAAAATAAACAGCAACGTATAGCAGAGAAAACTGAAGCATCATCATCAACATCGTCATCATCAACAACAACAATGGCTGGCATCAATAGCAGTAGCAACGACAACAATAACAAACAGAAAGGGAGCTATTTTCGGCCTTGGAGAAACTTATATACTCTTGCAATCCCTATTGGAAAGTCCTTAAAATTTTTTCAATAAGGATCATTCAAGTTTGTAATGAAAAAGGGGCAATGCCACGCCCATTTCATATTTTTTAAAGAAAATAATGCGTAGTAATGTTAGTTCTCATGTTCTTATAGAGAAATCCCATTTTTAAGTTTTTTTCTATATGGGCGATGCCTCATAAAACTTTGGAAACAGTGAAGAATTAATAGAAACAACATAAAAACAAATTTTCATCTGTTTATATTCAAGAACAAACAATTTATTCTACCAAAAACCATATTTTTGAACGATCCTTCATGTGGGAGTTCTATAGTCGCCCGATCTCCACCAATCCCTCTAACAATCCATATTTACCTCCAAGAAGTTTTTGTGCAAAAATTTTGAGTTGGTAACTCCAAAAACATAACTTTTTCCAAGCAAAAACCTAATTTTCTATAGATCATTTCTATCCAATGTCCTGACCGATCAAAGTAAATCTCAGATATATAATGCCTGGACATAGACAAAGAATTTTGGCGAATTTGTCGATATCTTTCAAACTCATAACTTGTTTCGTCGTGCTGATCCAGAACATATAACTCCTTCTCTGCGTTGCAAACTGCATAACAAAGTTTATATACCCTTTTCCCCAGACTATAAAAACAACGACTCCTTGACTAGCTGACAATCAACGCAAATAGCTCAAATACTGCTTCAGTGCTTCAAGTGCTTCTACTGAGCGTCGACGTCAACGTTAACGTTAACGTCAATGAAGAAGATGTCACCCACACTTGAAGCCAAGTTTGTTGCTTGAGTCTTTTGTTTAGTAGAATTTTGCCCATAGTCTTTTTTTGCGTTTTTGATGTTGTTTTTCTATTTCTTTTTTTCTGCTTTTTTTTGCAATTTGGCAGCGCAAATATTGGCAATATGCTGCGAAATATCGCTTACAGTTAAATGGCCACAAATGCACTTAGCTGACTCAGACACTCAAAGAACTCAACTCGAACTCAACTCGAACTAGTCGCAGTCACAGTACTTGTACTCAAATCAAATATTGAAGCTCTTGCATTGAAGGCTTTTTAGCTTCTGCTGCTGCTGCTGCAGTACGATTTCTTTCCCAGCAACGTGACTATGAATAAATTAAGTAGGCTAGATTTCGCATTGATTTTGAAATATGCCAAATAATGACAGTCTGTTACATATTTACGGTTATTGTAATGTTATAATTCAGTTTGTCTGTCTGTCTGTCTGTCTGTTTGTCTATCTATGTGTGTGTTTTATTGAAGGTGTGCGCATTAAGCAAGTGAAAGCCGCCACCCAATGTTGTCAACCTGTTTTACAACACCGCAGCATAACACACACCACACACACAACAAAATTGTTGCTTTAAATATAAAAGAGTGATAAAAAATTGTTGTTTTTTTTTTGGGTTTTTTTTTACACATTAATAAATTGTAATTAATTAAATTTAATTACTCAAACATAGCCGAACTAACCGAAAGTCGTAACAAGCGTAATAAAAGCGCAGCTAGCAAAACGCAAAAGCTCTGTGTGTGTGTGTGTGTGTGTGTATATGTGTGTATGCGTGCAGCTTCGCATTTTGATTATCGTTGGCTGTCAAAATCTCGTGCAATATGCAATAATATTGCTCATTTTATGTACATTTTCTCAGAATACCAACAACAACAACAACTAGTGATGGTGTCGCTTAAAGCAGTTGTTGATTTTAGTTACAAATTCAACAACAAATTCGTTCAGATATGCCATAGCTGATATGTCAGCTTCAGCCGCTGCGTAACAACAACATTAACTGATTGTTTTAATAGTCGAAATCATTGTAAAATGTTTCCTTATGATTTTTTAAAATCTATATAAGCGAACAACTAACAAATTAAAGACATTTTTATTGTCAGGCAGTAGATGGCAGTCTAGCAGAGCAGTAGTTGATTTGACTTGAGTTAAAAGCAACAACATAACGCAAGACAACGCAACTGTAAACTGCCGTTTCTCAAATATGTGAAATTAACAAGACGCAATTACATGGCCAAGCCAACAACAAACCTGACAAAACGCACAACACGCCTAAGCCAACAACAACAACCACAGCGAAGACAAGCAAACGACTTTGCAGGCTCAGCCATGTTCAAGTTGAATATCTGCCAGTCGCCACAGCCGCCACCGCCACCTTCACTGACGACGACGTTGCTGACGACGTTGCTGACGACGATGACGTTGTGTTATCGTTTACTTCATAGTTTTATTTTTAATGCCAACTTCTACTATGCCTGCCTGGTAGTGCACAGGCACACAGGTCAGAGCTGGAGAGCAGCGGCAGTGGCAGAGGCAGAGGCAGAGTATATATGCAACGATGTTGATGATGTTTGGCGCGAGATTTTTATCAACTGATTTGGCTTTAGTGCTTAATGCAGAGTGGTGAAAACACAAACACAAACACTTGCATGCGAAAATGGCATTTATTGTATAATTAGGATTTGTCTTATTGCTAATAAGCCAAGTAGTAGTTGTTGTTGTTGTCATTGTAGGTAACATTGGCGAACCAACAATTTTTTTTTTTTTTTACTTTTTCATGTCTTTAACATACAAAATTTGCCATGCAAAGTGAAAAGTTAACCAATGTGTGTGTGCATGACCATGAGCAGGCGAACTGTGCGCACATTCAGGCTATAATAATTGTCCTCAGTGTGTGACTTGTTAACAAGCTCATTATTGTAACCGAAACCAAAACAAGCTAGTTATAAACAGCAGAGGCAACAACAACAACAACAACAACAATAATAAAATTCTCGAGGACGTTGATTGCTAGCAAGCGAGCAAGTCTTAAAGCCAAATTAGCTTTGACAACAATTAAAGATCGGCATCAATTTTCATTCAAAAAAAAAAAATAAATAAATAAATAAATTTAATTAATAAAATGTTAAAAAGCATTTTAAAAATTATACTTTTTATATTCCAGTAAATGTTTAATTTAATAATAAACATGAATCTATGAATTTCTTAATTTTTTATTATGCAAGCTATTTAGATAGAAATCTCAGCCTAGATCACACATCAGATAGCAACAACATACATACGTGCAACATACTCATCATCATCATTATCATTATTATCATTGTTAAGCACGCTACGCTAATTTTGCTGACCTGATGATTGCCCATGGAAATTGTAAATTATGAAATTATATTTCAAGTTGAGTTGAGTGCCAAAAAAAAAAAAACAACAAGAAACATGCTGCACGAGTGAACGATTGTAGACAATTTTGTTTGTTGGATCTTTAACATTTCACCAATCAATGATGATGATGTTGTTATTGTTGTTGTGGCATGTGCGAATCAAGCGCAAGCGGTCAATGTCAAAGAATCGATCACCCCACACGTCATGCATACGTACACAAATTCGCTGAGCCTGATTACAAGATCAACATCATCATTCTATGCATGTCTGTCTCTCTGTTCAACTGTCTGCCTGTCCAATTGAGCGTGTGACTCTATACTTATTGTGCGACCCAAGAACGTTCAACATTTGTAGCACGCTCGTACAACACACACACATAATCGTAGCTCAACTTCGACATCGACGCTCATTTGAACGGTCACACTCACAGTTCAAAATCAATTGCTGCAAAAGTCATGCAAGGCAAGGCCTAAATCGCACGGCCTTTACGCTAAAGCTCTCATCCTCATACTCATCGTCATCCACATCATCATAGTTCAATAGACTTATTGGCTGTTTATGACGAAAAGTCGACGTGAACGACTTCAGCAACAACAAGTGCATTAAAAGTTCGCGGGAAAAGCAACAACACACACACACACACACACACTTGCTAGTCTAGATGACTGACTTGATCTTTATGCTTTTTAGTCATATTAAATTACGATTAGGAGAAAAAAAACCGCTGCTAAATCAAATGCTGTCGGTCGAAGTTCAATCAAGTCAAGTCAAGTCGCGTTGTGATTGATCTGCGCTGATCATCAGTTGATGGCGACTTTTCAACCGAAGACGACGACCAACTTCGTTAGCAGCAAAAGTTCGCATATACTTACATATATAAGTATATATAAAAATCGAAATATTTTGTCTTATACGCGAAAATATTCTTATTGAGTTATTGCTGCAAGTTTTTTTTTTTTTTTTGTTTTTTTGATTTGTGCAAAAGTCACAGTCAGTCAGTCAGTCAGCCAGTCAGCCAACGACGAAGCAGAGCCATCAGTCGCTGTGTGTATCTCTCAGCCAACCGCCAAATGATGCGCACGTTCATGTTCTGCCTGATCAGGTCAGTTAATAAGGTTAAAAGCTTCAACAACAACAACAACGACCATGGCTTGACTTTTTCGTCTTCTTCTGCTGCTTCTTGCACAATCGATTGACTTATCGCATGCAAATTATGTACTTCATGCACGAATATTATAATTAGCTGCGCTCTTCGATTGAATAATTACAATCATTTTCATAGTTTCATGTTTCATAGTTTTTTCTTCTTCTTCTTCTATCTACTCCTTCATTAGTTCGTTCATTTAAAAAAAAAACAAAAAAAAAGGCCAACCAGTCAATGTTTTTAAACCTTAAAATTTCAATTTATGTAGCATCATTAATAAGCTCAACTCTTAAATCGAAAAGCGCGAAAAAGGCTTAGACTGAACACACCCAACCATCACACATCATAAACTAAATAGAAGAAATCAAAGAGGCAAAGCAACATACATAAATTCTCGAAAATCAAATCGAGCGCATTTTCCAATGGCAAACCAACGGCAGCAGAGGTAACTAATTAGCAACGCCTACAAGGCTGAGCCACAAACACGAAACACTCCAAAAATTATGAGCGCCAATAAAATTTAAAACAAAATATGAAAAAAAGGAGTTAAAAAAAAAAAAGAAATATAATGAAAATCAAGAAAAATTAGACTCATTTGCATTGCGGGCGTTTTTGTAGTTGATTTGAGAAAAAGGTGTTGCCACAAATAACTTTTCATATTTTTTCATTTATGAATTTAGCATGTTATAGTTTGTATATAACAATAACAATGCTCGACAAAAATGTGTTACAAATTTAAGCATTTAAACGACAAAAAGACTTTCACACACGATTTTCCATTTATATGTCAAATTGTCATAAACGTAATCGATTCGTTATAGCTCAGTTTGACTTATGCAAAAGTTGTCTACAGCATTGTGCTTGATTTGAGTAGACCAAACTTGAGCTGAGCTGACCTGACTTGTGAGTGACGCTGAGAAGGCCTCAGCGGGTAATTTGCATATATTAACTACTGTTATGAACTTCTATTTCGAGCATATTTGGTAAGCCAGAGCTTTGGTATGCAAAGTTAATCTAAATTTAATTATGGTGTTCGAACTATGAAAAAAAATAAAACTCATATAAAATACGACGCCAAAGGCAAACCAACAAATACAAAGAAAAAAAAAAAAAAACGAACGCCGACAAAAACCAAAATCGATCGAAACAGGTACAAAACACAAGCGGCGGCGGCAGGTGAAGCCGCAGCAGCAGCGTCGGCATGGCACATTGAAGCCGAAAAAAAAACATTATTAATAAATTAATAATCATCATAAGCGCTTTTAATATTGCTACGACAACAATAATACAACACGAAAAGCCAAATTTAAGTGTTCTGCTGCGCATTTTTTTGTACACCAAACTCGAAATCAGATTTGTAACATTTCCATAAATTCATTTCAACATGTTGCTGCGTGCGCCGATAAACTACAATAACAGCAACAACAAAAAAAAAAAAAAAAAAAAACAATAGCCAAGCCAACAACAACAAATATAAATACATGTAAAAATTAACCCACGATAAAATTGATACAACTTTTTACTCTTCTTCTTCGTCATCATCATCGTCGTCGTCGTTGTCGTTGTATTCCTATTGAATGATTGCCGATTGACGATGCATAATCGCGTTGTCGATATCAGTTTTTATCGCTTTTTATTAATTTTAATAATTTGTTTCGTTCGTATAAATTGACGCGTTTTCTAGCATTTTTTTTCTCATACCCTTTATACAAAGTACATGGGTATATTTTATTTTTTTTGTATATAATACAAAAAAGTAAGCGAGTAAGATCCCAAAAACTATATCATATGTATACAAGATCAGGACTTCAAGCGACATGGATTAAGGAATTCTCTCGAGTTTTTTTTTTTTTTTTTTTTTGACGACCCATAAAAAAAATATAAATTTTAATTTCTTATCATTTATAGATATTTAAGGAGAACGGAGAAAATTTCAATTGGAAATATCCATTATAAGATAAGTTGAAGCTTTCTAAAGTCATTCACTTAAAAAAAAAAATACAACTCCACACATTTGACATCTTCCAACTGCTATGTCTACAGATCCTCTTCGAATTTCGAAAAACCATTTAATTATTATTAAATTATTATTATTAAAAAAATATTCAACTTTTTTAACCCATCACCCACCCAATCCGTACTTACCAAAGATTTTTGGAAATTATAAGATATAGAGACTTAATATTTGGAGAACAAAATCGTGAGGTACTGAACAAATCACGTTTTCTTGATTCTGTGTCATACCCACTCTCTCCCACCCAACCCGTACCACCCACTTTTGCAAAAGACTATACGTGGAACACCAATAGCGATGAAATTAGATTGGTAGACAGTACAGTCCTACAAGATGGCATATCACAGTTTTTGCTAATCCCCCCTGATTTCACCAGAAATAACCCTGTTCGAAAAATTGCTACATCTCCAAAACTATAAGTGGTGAGCATATGAAACTTCATATATAGGGTCAGTAATTACGTATCTTTAAAACTTTATACTAAAAAATTACTTTCTTCCCCAATATTATTGCCCATCAAACTAGATTTTAATAAATTAGAAATTTTTCCCGCAGGTTTTCTCGACATTTCGAACAATATTTTAATAGACAATATCAGATTAACATTTTTTTTAAGGCATTTCCCAGCATACCTTGTGTGTAGAGTATTAAATTGTCGAGTATACTTAATTATGCCGTTCTTACTTTGTTTTTTTTCCACCTTGGATGCTAAAGGCACCGTGATTTGCAGCGGCAAAAAGTCTGTTAGATACACTATGACCAAACGATCGTTAGTTTTCTGTTCACTGTCAAATAGTTTGTTTCAAATTTCTTTATCATACATATTTTAAAATAGTTTGTCATTAGTTTTAATCAGCGTTATTATTGTTTTATCGATTTAATCAGTTTTAACTCAAGTAGTAACATAAACTTAACAAAAGAAATGAAAAAAAAAAATATTTTCTACGATGTAATTTATTATAAAATGAATTTCATTGCTTTTTTAATGAAAAATTTTTAACGCATTTTTTTTTTTTTTTTGACGAAAAATACTTTCAAGCATATCAATAATTATTATGTAATAATATTTTCATTGCCCACATTAATAATAATATTCTTATAAGTGATAAAAATCTCATCAGATTGTTTCCTTATAACGTAACGTTTTTTAATTCATTTCTTTTTCAATTGCGGCACATTGCATCAAATCCAAAGGGTTACTTAATAGAAGGAAACTTTAAGGCAAATGTGTTAATTGCAATGAAAATACAATTTCAAACTTAATCAAGCGCACACATTGCCTACAAAGAGGCAATAAATGTTTTTAAGTTGCAAAAAAAATCGCAAAAAATTAAAAGTGGCAGCATCACAAGTACAAGTAGTAGAAAAAGGGAAGAAGCAGCAGTTATAGTAGAGGCAGAATAAAAAGAAGAAGAAGAAGAAGAAGGGAGCAAATCGAATGCTTGAAATTAGTTGTTGAAAATGAATTGCACTAATATCAAATTTCACACTGCAGCGCTAATGGCTGAACAACAACAACAACAACAACAGCAGTCGTAACTACAATTACTACAACTTGACGGCAACAACAAAGCAAAATATCGACTTCCAACCACAATAACAACAAAAACAACTACGGCGTTGTTAAATGCAATCAACAGTTTTTTTTTTTGTTTTTTTTTCGATTTTTGTTTTTTTTTTCGTTGCCTTTTTTTTGAATTTTATTTTTGCTTTTTTTTGTTTTTATTTTTGGTTTTTTTTTGCACAGTGTAAAGTGTTTTTCATCTAATGTGCAAAGCGCTGATTGGACGAAAAACTGTCTGACCGCAAAAATGAAAATTATGATGCTGTTGAGAAAAGAGTACGACTGCAGTTGCAGTTACAGTCAAGCACTGGTTGTTATTGTTGTTGTTGTTGTGATTTCGTCAATAAGCGTGCGTCTGTATGTGTGTGTCTGTAAAACTGACAAGCTTTGATTTTGTTTTCTTCGCTTTGCTCAAATTTCACATTAGCATATGAGCGACAACAACAACAACAACAAAATCAATACCGCACCCTATTTTGACATGCCTCTTTTCTAGTTGTTGTTCTAAAATTTTTTTCTATTTTTCTCAACACTTTCATTAAAACATTTCTCACACTTTTCAACACACACACAGACACACTCCAACTCACAACATTTCTGCGTATCTCCAATGCGCTTTCGTATTTCCCGAACATTATGAAGCGACAAGTTTATTGGTCAATTAAAACATTAACGTTTTGCTTTCGCAAAAAATGTATCTGTGAGTGAGACTGTGACTTGCGATTGGAGTCGCTCAAAAGACTGAGAAATGAGCATGCGTAGTCGAAATCGAATTACAGATTGGCAGCAATATATATGTACATAAAAACAAACAACAACAACAACAAATACACATAAACATCTTGTATATATACAAGTCTATACTGTAGTATATGTCGTAGATAGAAGATACAAATACTGATACATCAAGTTACATTTATGGCGGCCGAAAAGACGTTAGCAACAACAACAACAACAAGGACGGGTGTCACCTGTTCTGCTGCCTTCATGGTTGGTTGTGGTTTAATAAAGTTTTCTGCTTCTTTTTTTTTTTTTGTTGTTGTTGTTGCTGTTTTGTGGTAACTGAATTCAAGATTTAGTAACGCCATTAAATTTGTTGGCAACTCTTAATAAATTCGCATACGATATTATTGTTGTTGTTGTTGTTGTTTAGTTGGTTAACTTAGCTTAGCTTTGGCTAATGATGAAAATTATCAAATGAATGCCACAAAATTACAGCAACAACAACATAGCATAGCATAGCATAACGAAAACTTGTCTTCGAAAAATCATCATCATCAACAACAGCAACAACAACAGCAACAACAACAACACTAACAGCAACGTCAAACTACAACTAGCCTCAACAAAATGTCGAACAGGTGGTGCTCAGTGCAACTTGTTGTTGTTATTATTGTTGTTGCAATAGTTGTTGGTGGTATTTGCACACAACAGCAACAACAACAACAACATATTTGCTACGGTTCGATTTTACTTGTCTTAAAAAGCACAGCAAAAAAAAAAAAAAAAACATATAAGCTTAAAAAAAATGGCGACCGCCACACATCGAAAAAAAAAAAAACAACAAAAAAAACACGATTTCATTGCAATTTGCGCTCAGCTTATTCGCCCATTTGAACAGCGATTGGCTTAATTTATGTTAGTGATTATTTGATCATGCTTGGCAATCTTGTAAACAAATCAATCGAAGGCAAACATTTAATTGGTTTTTTGCGTAGAAGGTGGAGCACATACTAAAAAAAAATTGCAAAATACAACAATAAATAAATAAATTAGGAGAAAAAAAACCAACATTTAATGTGTAAGAAGAACAACACATTAAATAAACATTTTGATTGTTTACTTTGAGGTGCGGCAGGCAAGACAAACATGAACAACAACAACAACAACAACTTTCTAACTGGAATTTGAAAATTTTAAGCCCGAAATTGAAACAAGCCAGCCAACAACAACAACAACAAACGTTTTTCTCTCTCTTTACAAGCCACATCCTCACCTCATATTAACCTTCGGCACAGCATAGAGCATCGCACGAACAGAAACCAAACCAAACCAAACCAAGCCAAACCGTACCTGAAATGAACTCACAAAACAAGAAAATAGCAATAGCATAGAAGAGGAAGAAAAGGAGAAAAAACAACAACAACAACAACAAGAAAGTAAGAAAACCCATTTCAACTTTCTCACGCACTTCAGATTTCAATTGGCAATAAATGTAATGCAAAGCAACACTTTAAATCATCGCGCATAGCACAACAACACAACACAACAACACAGGCCAAAGCACAAAGCACAAACACCATCCAATACAACAACAATAACAACACCAACAAGTGACTCCCTCTGCTTGATCGCGCGCTATTTCGTAAGTCAATAAAACAGAATAGCCAAGCCATGTTTCGATTGCATCTGCTAAACCAATAGTTAACAATTTCTTTAGCATACAACAACAACAACAACAACACCAACAACAACATTGTTGCATGTACAACAAGTTACTGCCATGCAGGCTTTGCTGTAAACTCTACACTATGACTGGAATAAATGATAAAAAACACAAAAACAAAACGCGGCAACTCAACTCAAGTCAAGTCAAGCAGTTTCAGCAAGATCAAATCTCATCATCAGTAAAGTCAACCTAGTATCAAATTTACACAGAAATTCATATATTTAACAGCAAAGTGGAAAGCACAAACTTCAGCACAAAATTGCTGAAAATTTGTTTATGCACCAAAAATAATGTCCTTAGCCTTAGTGCTGACGGCTGAGCTAATAGTGAAGGCAAAGGCCAACTTGACCTTAGACGTAAACTACAAAAAAAAAACAAAAATAAACAATAAATGCAGCAAAAAAAAATAGATGAGAGTTTATTTCTTTTTGTAGCTTGAGAGTTTTTGCAATTGATTTGACTTTATACTCAGCAAAAAGTTCTATTTGACCTATTAAGAAAAAAGATAAGGTTACAGCTATGATAAAAAAAATAGTAGTGCTCGAACGAAATCTAACATCTTAAAAAAAAAAGTCCACGCACTTTTTATTTGCTATATTCTCAATTGTTTAGGCAAGGGATAATTTTTTCCTTAACGTCACACATCAAATTCTTAACTTTATTGAGTTCGACAGACTTATCTGGAGACCATTTGAACCATTTTTGACTGATGGATGAAAACCTCCTTTGCTTTGTTATATTAAAAATCCCACATCGATGACATTGGCTCACTGGAATAAAACAATATGACTTTCTACTAACAGATGCATTTGCATAGCATCCTTAACCTAATGTATAACTCCAGCTTTCTTATCAAACCTTGATAACCAATTTATCGACGGATGTTTTCTTCATACGAAGTATTAATATACACTGAAATTCCTCATTACGGACAATACTTACAACCGAGCAGCTTCAATAACTGGACAAATTTCGTGGTCGCAGCTATTTCATTAATTTTCCATAGAAATATTGTCCTAATAACCGGACGCGGACATTACCATTTCGATAAAGAAATCTCTTATAAACGGAAAAATTAAAAAAATCCCAAACAAGTTTATGAAAATCTCATTCCTATTTGTGTTCTTGAAAATGAAATCAGTGATTGACCTTTTACTGTGTATGCATTGTATTGATAAAGACGAATATGAAAATTTTTGCCCCCATAAGCGGACATCTCCCATAACCGGACAAAAAGATTACAATGATAATGAATTTCAATATATAAAGTGGATATTAATCCGTAGCGAGTAATTCAGCACAATTAAGTACACATTGTTCTTATTAAAAACACTCGGTAAACCATAGAAATCACACATAATTATTAGCAGCACTTATATTTTTGTGACCGCAACTGTTTCTGCACCTAAAACTACATAAATATTGCATTTTATTTATGCATTAAAATTTCAAAACGCATATTCTTTAGTTGAGCATTAAAAAGCTTCCGTTTTTTCTTTATTAAAACGCCTTCTAAGCTATAAACTTTAAACGTTCTGTCAAGATAAGCGTTAAAGCGGATCTAGAACGATCAACAAATATACGCAAACGATAAACGAAGCCATTTCAGTGAAACTAAACTACATTAAATACGTTTTTATATCTAAATTCGTGCAAATAAAACGCACAATTTACATTTCGTATTAATAAATGCGCTAATGCACTCATAAATCTCAACGTTTAGCACACTGTGATGTCATTAAATTTTAACGATTATAATTAAAATAAAAAAAAAAAAATAAAAAAATAAAAATATAAAAAATATAAAAAAAACGTTTACAACAACAACAACAAACCGAAAATGCAAGTAATAAAATAAATTTAAACGCACTTTTGCACAATAACGATGTGGATAGCAATTTGAGTGCAACAGCAAACAACATTTAATAACAATAAAATGCCAAGATAAAATAACAAAAAATAAATAAACCAGAAGGGGAACTATTTTTGGCTTAGCCGAAACTTATATACTCTTGCAAGCATTTTCACAATTATTTTTATTGGGAAATCAGTCTTATAGTTTCTCCAAAAAAATCATATAAGTTTATAAGGACAAAGGGGCGGAGCCATGTCCATTTTCTAATTTTTCTAAAGAAAGTAATGCAATCATACTACTCTAGATTTTACGATCTTCTATCTCGTTTTCTTATAGCATTTTTTAGTTTTTCTCTATATGGGCGGTGTCACCCCCTAATGTCCGATTGTTATGAAATTTTGGAACATAGTCAAAGGTTAATAAAAACATGTAATTGTTTCATCTGTTTTTATTTAAAAAGAAAAAATATTTTCTAACAAAAACCTTATTTTTGATCAATTGTTCCTATGAGAGCTATATGCTATAGTTATCGGATATTCACCAAGTGTGTCTTTATTGATCCAAGATGTTCTTGTGCAAAAAATTTTGGTGATAGCTTTAAAACCAAAGCTTTTTTAAGCAAAAACCTGTAATTTGACCGATCATTTTTATGGCAGCTATATGATATATATATATAATGTGTACATACTTTATTAGTCGGCGATGTCTTCTACTCTGCGTTGCAAACTGCATGGCAAAGTTAATATACTCTTGCAAGAGTATAAAAATAAAAAAAGGAACGTTCAAATTAAATGTGCTTCAAACGCATAAAAAGCATTTTCCAATTGGAGACTGATTAAAAAAAGTATTTATTAAATAGTCAACAAAAAGCAAAATAAATAAAATGAAATTATTTAATGATTTTCCAATAAATAGAATCATAAAAAAATATATTTCTAGTTGGATTTGCTCTTTGTATTTGTTATTGTTAGTGCACATATAGAAAATGGCGCCGCTGTTTGGTTTGCTAACTTGCTGATGTTAATGATGCGCGTATTGAATTTCAATGTGATTGCTTGGAATCACTTAACCAAACACACACACACAAACACACACACATGAACAATTTTGCAGATTTCATTGCGCGATTTTATTAGCGTTTTGAATTATGTTCATTATTTGCAATTTTAATTGGCGTAGGGAGGTTGGCAGGCAGACAGACTGACAGACAGACGGACAAAAAGATCGGCAAGCGATCAAGCATCGCGTGTGTGAGTGTGACATTTCGATAAATCACACACATGAGGCAAGTTGACTGCGCCCTCTCAGTTTGAAATTTTCAACGGCAACAAGAAGAAGAACAACAACGCATATACATATCCAAAGATGTTTGTATGTATGTTTATAGGTTTACAAAGGTTAACAGCAGGTTTGAGCGCAAAAGGTTTCTAGAGCAGCAACAGATCAGCTCAGCATAGCTCAGCTCATCGCATAACAATAAATTCTCAGTGTAGCGCGAGAAAAACGCGCGCGATTGACCTCTGAACGAAATGGCTTGAGACGATCTTATTTGCATAAATGCAACGCGTTAGGCATTGAAACAGTCAAACACAGACAACAGGCAACTCCTCATGATGCAAAGTGCAACGAGCAGCGAACACTCAAGGTAGACAGACTGGCAGACCACGACGAAAATGATGGTGACGACTACGACGACGACGACGATGAATGACTGATATACCAACAGACAGAGCAACCAACCGACAGTCAGTCAGTCAGTCTGTGGAACGCGCCACAAGCAGCCAGCAAAGCTACTTCAGTAGCTAAGCTGTGCTGTGCTGTGTTTTGCTTTGCTTTGCTGCTCAAAGGCAAGCAAGTAAAGTTTCCCAAAAAAACCGATAGCAGAAAAAACAATAACAACAAAAAAGGGCAAAGAAAATTTTGCATGCAATGCAAGGCTGAAAGCTCAGCGTAGCTTCAGTTCAAGTGGCAGTGGCACGACGTTGTCGACAACGACGACGACGCCGTCGACGAAGAAATGTGCCATGGTCCAAATGCTAAACGCGCGTTAAATGATCGCTTTCGTTGCGCATGCACAACTAGAAGAAGCTATTCAATATCAGCGCTTTTTTTGTTGTTTTTTGTCTACAACAAAATCCGAAGCGACTTAACTCAACTCGACGAGTCGACTCAGCTCAACTCAACTCAACTCAAGTCGACTTGATTTTCGACGACGACAAACATTGTGCTCGTAAAAATCAAGAATTGATGGAGTGTCTAAAACGATCAGCAAATCATTTCCATCTTCTCAGGCTGCCACTGCCAACACTGACGCTGTAGTTGCTCAGTAGTTGCATGTATGTATGTACAGCATGTACAGCAGCGTACAAAATAATAGGAGTGAGCTTTATTGTGCCACAAACTGATATTTTATAAAAGAAAAACGGAATTACTTTGAGACAGTCTTCCTTTGGGAAAATGTTTGCTCGCTTTGTTGCATGTTTTGCATTTTTAAATTATAATTAATATTATTAAAACCAGAGAATTATACACTTTTCTAAAATAAGTCAAAAAATCACTACTACTCTTAATATCTTAATATAAATGAAACAAAAATGAGTCAAATTAAATAATATATTAAAGCATTAAACATGTTTTGTGCCCTTCCTTTAAAAAAAACCCACCAATTTTTTATGATTGAAAGACATTTTGTGGGAATTTGCCTTAAAAGAACCTGACTGTATTCAATTGAACTTTGTTTCTGTATCATATAATGTATTTTTAATCATTTGGAAGTCAAACTACTCAGCAGAACTCAAACCAACCTACCCGTAACTACTCTTCTGCTGACATACTAGTAGTTTTCAGACTGTTATCCTGTTGGAATATCGATTTTTGAGGAGAATTCCACATCGTGTATGTTAGTTTTATTAGGGCTAAAAGTTCCGGATTGATTCAATGATCTATTAATTAATTTTTCTTATTTTCTTACAAGTATCCATAACTTAAGGACCTTCGAATTTCACATGCTTTGTTCTGAATTTTCGATAATATTTGTTGTTTTTTGAAGGCTGGCTAATGTTCTGGTCATATTTCATTAACCAAAACGTTTTCGAACTCATTAATTTGTTACGTAAGACAATTTTTGCTTGTTTTTGACCTCCTCTCCCCCCTACGTAAGTAAAAATGTAGTAGGCAGTATATTTAAATAACCAAAAGTAAGAAATGGTTGACCCCTTCTCTCCCTAAATCATCTTACGTAATTAATGAATGGTCCCTAACACTACAAAATGTTCTCCCATCGACTTTATAGTCCAATGATGCTCACTCCTATTGTTTTGTACACAACTGTATGAGAACTCAGCGTATGCAGATTCCATGCTTCAAACTGGGTGTTGTTGTTGTTGATGCTGTGTACGAGAAGTATATGAAAGCGACTGCCACTGCTTGTGCGCCCTCAGGTGTTTTTAATGTTGTTGCTGTTGTTATTGTTGCTGTTGCTGTAAGTGCTATGCCACTTGTATGCAAAAAAATAATATCAATTCACACTCGAATTTTTCTCGCCACTCTAAAATGGCAACTGTGTGCATTTTTTCCTTGCTCTTGTACCAAACTGACGTAAAATAAAATTTTCTCGGTTCTGAACCGTGTTAAAAGTTTGCCTTCACTTCTCACTAGATCTATGTTTTACTCAATGTTTTGTATTATTGTTGTTGTCGGTGTTGTTGTTGGTGTTGGAATATATGCAGGGTTAACAGGTCGCAATAGTCACTCAACGCTCTTTCATTTTGTTTTGTTGCTTGTTGTTGTCTGTTGTTGTCTGTTGTTGTCTGTTGTTGTTGTTTGTTGTGTTTCAAGCGTGGCATAGCGAAATGATTTACATTTCAGCAGCAAACGTTTTAACCTTAAACTAAAATCAATTTTCGACGTTTTCATTGCACTTTTCTTTTCTGTGTTTTCTTTTTTTGTTTTTTTTTTTTTGTTTCGTCGTCGTCGTTGTTGTTGTTGTTAGTTGTGTGTACAGCAAAATAATTAATTTTTAATGTATATTTGCAGCAACAGCAAATTTTATGCTTTTTTAATGCGCAAAATTTCGTTGGCCATTAAAATAAAAACCATCAACATTTCAGACAGCACAAAACAGAAATTGAATCTACAATTGTATCTACTATGAACAACACCAGTAGCAAATCAAAAAAAGCAAAAAAAAAAAATAACTCATAGTTAACACGCAAGCCAAATCGAGCAACAACAACAACAACGTTTGTTGTAAGCAACCAATAAACGCTTTAATATCATTTACAGCAAGCAAGATACTTTTCGCAAATGTTATGACTTTTCAGCACTTTTAAATTGGCATGTGTATTTTTTCTCTTTTGACCCTTCAGCCTAACCGCTCAACCGCCCGCACGCACACAACCAATCAACATTACAGTCGTCGTCGTCGTCGCACTTTAAAGTCAACTTCATTGTCATTGGCTCGAAAAATATCGATTACACGTGACTCGAAAAAAGGCGAAAACAACACAAAAAAAAAAAAAAATAACAAAAAAAATGAAGAAGACGCTCGCAAGTAAGAAATTCAATTCCATAGAAAACAGTTAAATTCCGTTAAACTTTCAAGCAACTAAAAAGACATATTGTTGTTGCTGTTATTGGTGTTGTTATTGTTGTTGTTGTTGGTCTTGCTTACTTGCTATTTACTTGTTGCGTTTAAGCCACCCAAAAGTAGCCAAAGTAGGTTTGCTTTTGGTGGTCCATGCGATTATCATGAATTGATCTGTAAGATGTCAAAGCACAGACTCCGACGATGGCAATGGCAACAGCAACAGCAACGGCAACAGCAACGATGTTGTTGAGAAGGACAACGCAGCAGCCAAAGCAGCGAAATATAAGCGTTACTTTGGCCCATTGAATTGCAAGTTAGCAAGTCAGCAAGCCAGGCCAAAAGGTAAACAAACAAACAACACACACATATGCGCACGTTTGTTGCTGTTGTTGTCGCTTTTTCCCATGTTCGGCTACCAACTTTCTGCATTTGCGATGGTTCAGACTTTTCTTGTTGTTGTTGCTGTGCTGTTGTTGCTGTTGTTGGCTTTGGCGTGTAGCTACAACAATGTTGATGTTAGAAATTCGCGTAGATAACAAAATGTTGGCAGCAATGTTGACATTATGAATGACAACAGTTATTTATTATGTCTTCGTTGTTGTTGTTATTATTGTTGTTGTTGCTGTTACTGTCTTCTCTTGAAGTTTGAAGTCATTTGAAGTTGTTAAACTAGCCGTTTAAAAATATCTTCAAAAAGTCTATCAACAAAAACAAAAAAAAAAAGCAAAAAAAAAAAAGAGACAGAAACCAACATATAAATAATACAAAATTGTGCCATGTCTTTAGACTTAATTGACTAACAGCTTCTCACATGCACTCAACTCGAGTCAACTCAACTCAACTCGAGTCAACTCGTCTCAACTTGCATCATTTTGACTTGGCTTCTTTAGTCGAAAAATGGGAGTTGGTCGCGCTTTGCAATTAAACGTCAAATATTCTATGCAATT
This sequence comes from Phortica okadai, assembly GCA_034638295.1. Lineage (NCBI taxonomy): Eukaryota > Metazoa > Arthropoda > Insecta > Diptera > Drosophilidae > Phortica > Phortica okadai. The sequence goes on from CM067852.1 coordinate 6,774,922, forward strand.
TCAACGCCTCATTTTCCATTTCATGTTGCGTAAGCAGCAAACTAATACAACAACAACAGCTAGAGCCGAAATGAAAACCACTGGCAGAATAGTTAACACTAAACCGTTAAGTGCTGCCACTCAATGCTGCTTCATTAGTTTGCAATAAACACTAACGCAACCTGCAACTTACAACAGCTTTGACTGTAAATATTTTTTTTTTTTATTTCTTGAAAAAAAAAAACAACAAAAAAAGTGTAAAAGAAAAATTGTTAGAAATCATATAAATGCAATTTCGGAGCAAAGCCGTCATGACTTCAATAGAGTTCATTAAAATATACGAATTCGAAAAAATATACAAGCAAGCCGAGAGGCCAAAATTGCAATGTGCCACCTGAAGCATCTCTAAACTGAACTTGTTGTTGTTGTTGTTGTTTACTGACCAAAATACATGTCTGAGCCGAGCTAAACACGACATGAAACGCATATGAGTCTCCAACTCAGCACACAACACACAACTCAAGTGAAATTGAATTGTTGCTTGTGTGCCGTGCCGTGCCATGCCGTCGCGTTGCAGTTAGCAGCCAGCCAAGAGTGAAGCCGTTAAGTTGTAGCACAGTGTCAGCGCAAAGTGCAAAGGTCTAATTGAATATACGGGCTGGCGATGTTCTGAAGCGCGTGAAAGTATTAAACGCACAAAATACCGAAAAGAATTACGCCAAATATTGAAACCGAACTTGATGAAATACCCAAGCATTGAAAATCTTAACTCTACACGAAAGTCTTCTGTTTTGTTCTTTTCTGTTCATGCATGCAATCATGCGAAAATTAAAAGTGTTTCATGTGTATTTCTTTTTTGTATCACTTCAAAGATACACGTGGAAAGATGAAAAAAACCAGAAGGGGAGTTATTTTCGGTTTTTCGGAAGCTTATATACTCTACCAAACATTTCCCCAATTATTCCTTTTGGAAAATCCTTCTTATAATATTTCCAATGAAGAATCATATAAGTTTTTAAAGATAAAGGAGCGTTGCCACGCCCATTTTCTAATTTATCTTAAAAAAGTAGCCCAATCATGCTTCTCTACCCTCTTAAAATTTTCTATCTCGTTTGTTTATATAGAAATCACATTTTTAAGATTTTCTCTATATCAGCGGTATCACATCCTTATGTCCAATTCGTATGAAACTGTAATATTTTTTTTTTTTTTTAGTCAATGATTAATAAAAACACGTAATTGCAAAGTTTCGTCTGTTTATATTCCAGAACAAAACAAATTTTCTAACAAAAACCTTATTTTTAACTAATGGTTCCTATGGGGAAGTACAAGCCAAGCCGCCCAATCTTCAACCGACCAATCTCGCACACTTTCCATGAAAAATTTTGAGTTGGTAACTCCAAAAACAAAACTTTTTTGAAACAACAGCTATATGCTATAGTGAATCGATCAAAATAGTTCTGAAATAAACAATTCCAGGAAATTTATAATGAATTTCTAGAAGAATTTTTACATTATATATAAAAATTTGGGGGCAGTTTGACTGAAACACACACTGTCCGACTAATAAAGTCTTCTCGTCATGCTGATCACGAATATTTTTACTTTATACAGTCGGAAGTGTCTCGTTCTGTGCATTGCAAACTTCATGACAAAATTAATATACTCTCTTTGCCGGAATAAAAAAAGTATACGCCTAAATCGTTTTTAACACCTCTTCCACACACACACACACACAAAGAGTGCCATAAGTAACATTCAAGGAAGCCTGATTCTGTAACCAAGCGTACGACTTGAGCCAAAAGCCAAGCCAAACTTATCGTACGCCGCATGCTGTAATGATTGCCGCCCTTTATTGCTTTTATTTTGCACGCAAAATTTACAACTTAAAAGGCAAATTGGGGCCAACTTGCGACAATTTACGATATTAACACTAAATATTTGTGTAAATCCCGCTGATCGTGTTATATTTTATTATATATATGTATGTACGTTTGTATGTATGGAAAGAGAGCACGAACCAAGCCAAGCTAAGCCGGGCTGGGCCAAAGTCAACGCCGACGCCAACGCCAAACTCAACTCAATTCAAACAACATGACTCTACGTAAGAAAAATGATTTACGATATGTGTGCGGTCGAGTGAGCGAGACTCACTCAAATGCGAATTATTTCGTTTTTATGCGTTTTTATTGTTTGTGAAAATGTGCGCATACAATAATATTTTTAACGCTTAAGGTGCAACAACAAGAACAACAACAGTCTAAATAAAAAGAGAACTGCGCCAGAGGGCGGCCAAGTCGGCATAAATAAATGACATGACTTGACGCACGCAGTCGATTCAAAGTCACTTTAACTTCATGCTGCTGCTGCCACCAACAACAGCAACAACAACAACAACAACTAACACCACCGACAACACCATCAATGCCGTCACAGAAATGGAGCGAAATGGCGTTGTCGACGTCAACGTCTACGTCGACGGCGACGCATAAAATTTTACGATAATTGTTATTGGCCTGACAAATGTGCGCCTTTTGGTAGTTGACGTTGTAAATTTTTGGTTTAAGTTGAATACTTTTTTTGTTTTTATTATTGTTTTTTTTTTTTTTTAATACTTTTCTGCTTTCAAAAAGCATTCTTATACACAGAACAGATGATTTAATTACCGCATACGAAATTATTAAGAAATTCATTTTAATAATGATGATGTGTGTGTGTGTGTGTGTGATAAACATAACCTAAATCCAATTTTAATAAAGTAATTTGTGTAAAATTTCCGCAATCAAAAAAAAAAAAAGCAAAAACAAAAACAAAAACAAAATGAAACACGCAATTAGCTGGCAAAACATTTTGGGTCAATGAATGAATTTGTTATCATCAACGGTATATAAAAATTTGCCCACCAAGCGATCAAACCATCAATCGATCAGTCGATCAAATGTTCGCTGAAACGATCGCAAAGTAACTTCATGCACATTTGCATAGCAAAGCCACGAAATTTTATTTTAAAAAAAAAAGCCAAAACGCAAATTACCAATTTTCGTAGATTTTAAGATTTTTTGTTGTTTTTTTTCCGCATCGACACAGAAATCTGCACCGTTGGCTATTAGCAATTAACTGGGGCTATTATGAGCAACAAAATCAAAGCCATAAGAAATAAATTTTGACGTGCTACAAGCAGAAGAAGATCGAAACGAATCGCAATGAATTTGAAACGAGACGAATTGTAACCAAATCGCATACAACACCAACAAAACAGCAACAAAGGAGTGAACATAAAAACATTAAGAAAAAAAACTTCATAATAGTCAAATTAATCAGTCACAGGCACAACAACAACAACAACAACAACGAATTAAGCGTCAAATGAAGCTTCAAACCAACCATGAATGATGATGACTTAACAAAATGTCCAAAAAAAAAAAATACAAAATTTTTATTCACAGTGAGAAATATTGATAGAAACTGAAATATTGTTGGTATGCAAACTTCAAATTTCCGTACTATTAGACAAGTTGACAGTCGACGCGGGCGTAGAGCGGTGCTCGTTTTTTTTTTCATAAGCTAACTATGACTGGAGGATTCAAAAAAGCACCCGTTGTGCTGTGCCAACTAAGCGGTTTATATACTGGCTAAATTGGCTACCGATTGGTAGCACTTTTCGATGAGCTAAAACAAAAGAAAACCGCTTTTTGTCTAACATTACAGTTCAGTCACTCGAACGATCGACTGACTGGCTGATTGACAGTTTGACTAACTGACTCACTGACAATGTATAAGTGTAGTACTGTGATGGCGCCCTGCTAATGCAAGATCTTTATCATAACAATGAAACAATACTTTACATTACACATTACAACAATGTGGCCAAAAATTGAATTAGCACTTAGACAGCGACAGCGATAGCGACTGCTTGACTTTTGACAGTTGCGGCCTAATTTAGGCTAGCAAATATCTACAAAATGAGTTAATTGAAGCTAAATGCGCCAATGCTTTCACAACATTAAATAAAACAAAAAAAAAAAAAAAAAACAGTCAAAGTAAAAAAAACAAAAAATTGATTGATTTATTGTTGAGAAACTCTTTGTAAGCGCATTTGTGTGTTGTCAAGTTCGCTGCTTAAGTCTTTCGTTACCCAGTTGGTGGCACCCTACTGAGCTGAAATTAAGTTCAACCAAATAATAAATAATTAAAGCAATTAAAAACGCTAAAACAAACATTTAACAAGCCAGCAAGCGGAAAAACTTTAACAGAAGTTAAATTTGTGCTGAAACTCAACACAACATGAGACAACCAAACAAAAAAATCAAACGAAAAAACTCAAAAAAACAAATTAAATTTTTTATCTTGCCCTCAAATCGCGCGTAAATGTTGCACATTTATCAAAAATAAGCCGTCGCTGACGCCAAAAAGTCGTCAGTGTTAAATAGCAAGAAGACACCCAAAAATAAAGTAAGAAACCGAAAACCGAAAAAAAGGTCAACGCACAGTTAGCCACGTTAGTACATGAAATCAGACAATTTCCGCTTGGCACAAGTACAAGCTAAATAAATTCTAACAAGAATCTTCTGAAAACCCAATTTGCCAAAAATTTAGTTGGAAAAACAGCAATTAAATTTATTTTTTGCGCTTTTGTGGCACGTACGCATTAGACGACAAGATCAGTAAACGCGAATTAGAGAATCTTATTTCTCTTACTTATAATATAATACACTCCAATTTGAATTGTTGTATCATATTGAGTTCCACAGACAGGAAGTTGTTGATTTTAGCTATAAGTGCGCCAATTTTGTTATCTAAATAGATCTCACGCCTTGCTAAGAACATAATTCTAAAGTTTCAAGTCAATTGATGAGGAAACAAACAAGTTTTTCATTAACGAATTAAACAATTTCAATGATCCTCTATGGATCGTACTTTTTCGAGGAATTTTGACATTGGTAACACTAATATGTATTAAATCTCGCACTAACTTTCAAATTTCAACACAATGTTTCCTATATGTTTAAAATTCTTCTTCTTTTTGTATAGTTCTTGTGATTCTATCATAACAAATCCAACCAATTATTTGAATAGACAAAAAAGAAGATTTTCTGCAATTCTTTTTAGCTTCAAAGCAGTGGTAGAAGATCGTTTATATACAGTAGGAACGACGGATATCTCTTTATCAACTGATCCTATCGATCTATCCACACTATTCCTGTGTGAAGACTAAAATTTAAATTTTTTTTTTGATAATAAGTATACAACGTCAGATAATTCTGAAAAGCTTTCACAACGTAACAAACAATTAAACAAAATTCGAAGTTAAAAAATATAAAACAATTAATAACAATGGGTCGCGCAACAAATACGAATAGCAATTGCAGTTTGGGACCAAGAAGACATGTAAGCAGAGATAAGCCAACGCAAAGAAAGAAACCAATTATACTTATTGGCCACACTCAGCGACGTCGTCCGGAGTGTATATTAAAATTGGTGCAGAAACTCAAAGCAAATCCAGTGTTACTTGATAGAAAAGTACGTGAATTACGAAAAAAATTTCGCCGTGCAAAACAAAAACCGACAATTGTGCTTGGCACAGTGGGCGTATCATTTCCGAATGGTCAAAATGGTGATATAACATTTGTGCGTAAACCGTTGCGTAAGGTTAATATACCACTAAAGCCGTTAAGTTGTGACATCATGAAAATAGCAAGAGGACGCCTAAAGAGAAAAGCACAGAGCGCACCATACAAATGTGCTGAAGTAGGAAGATTGAATAAAAGAAGTTGCACAAAAACTGAAGAAACAAATTCGCAATCAGCTCAGTGCGCAACATTTCAATGTTCCAAGCCGAAAATAACTGCAAGTAATATAAAAACTGAAAAATCGTTAGCAAATGTCAACCAAAATGCTCAGTCATGCAAAACAAGACCCATGTGTGATTATGCTGAATGGTACAAATCGAAGAAATTAACAAGTTTTAAGCGAACGATGAATGTTGATGTGCTCGCATACTCACAACGCTTAGTTGGTTTAAAATAATATAAGATTTACAATAATTCAATAGTTTTCATCATAATTTTAATTCAGCAAATGATTTTCGTTGTTAAATAATTGAAATATTAAAAAATATCAATGAAAAAACAATCAATCAAGAAATAAAACAACAATTCTTTGCACTTACAATTTCAGAACAAGTGATCGCTCATAATTTACCGTTCAGCAGTTAATTGAGAGTTTTAATTACTCTAAGAGAGTCATTTACACGCGCCGCACAAGTCGTAAACAAATGAAGCATAAAAGAAAAACGAAAAAAACCTGCAAAAAAAAAAACGAGTGCGCCATCTTGCCTATAATAAATTTGCACTTGACAATTATTTTCACATTATCACTTTAATAACCGCGTTACAACTAAATAAACTATTGAAAAATCAAATATACACATTAAATAACACTTTTTACATATTTTTGGAAAATACACTTGCTTTTATTAACCGAAATTAACGCGTTAATTTAATTCGAGCTGGACTGCAACAGCATCTCGCTTCTACTGATCTAATTAGAAAAAATAAGAATCGATAGTAATCGATATTATGCGTGTATGTGCAATTGCAATATATTGGAATTGAAGGCGGCATTCACAGCGAATATGTAAACAATGTTTGAATCTGTAACAGGTGACATAATTTAAAAATCTGTTACCAATTGCAATGCCATGCAAAATAATTAAATATTCAGAGATGTGATTGAAATTATGCTTGTCAACTTTCAATAATTTCCAATACAGTTCAATACAAAAGATTGAGACTGAGTCATAAACTCGTTAAAGGCCACGTCCAAGTCGTATTCACTTACCTGAGTCGCGTTCCTCTTGAGGTGTGCGCGTTTATCTCAATCTTTGTGCTGCCCGAGATATGTAAATGAGCTTAAATGTATTTTCTTGTGTGTCAAGCAACACAATAACAACAACATCATAATTAAATTTCATTACAGATTTTTGTGCTCATAACAAATTGCCAGTGATTAGTTTTGAAATGCTTACTCCAGCTTGTCGCCAGGAATAAACCGTAACAAGGGTCAACGCTGTTGGCTGCCATCAGGATGGTATGGAAATTTATGCGCCTTGTTGAATTTCTCGAACCAAAATTGAAACTGTTGCACATGCGGCATGGGGGCAAAGTTTCGTAAAGACATTGGAACATTGGAAAAGAAAGAAAGCGCGCCGAGATATTAATGAAGTCATCTGCTTTAGGCTCTCTTCGCTTTGTTATGCACTCGTATAAATTGCTTATAAGCGACTAAAATTAATTACAACAGATAAATCAAGCGTGCAACAGACAATGCGACAGAGTTAAGCGACAAACTTCGTTTTAATGGTAACAATATTTATTTCTTTGTTTTTTTTTTTGCTTTGGAATTTTGACTCAGTTTGGTTTTAACTTGTTTTCTTTCTTTTGCTGTAGTGTGGTAACATTAAGAGAGCCCTCATATCGTTGCAACCAGCAACAAAATATGCGCACGATAATTTACCAATTAATCATATTTCTATGCGAATGCAACTAGATCTCTTTCGCTTGACCGTAGCGATGGACAATAGGTGCTGATTGCTGACCACCGCTGGTGCAACAACAACAATAACAACAAACACAAAGACGACAATAACTCCAGCCAACACCTCCACGAGTAACATGCTTTTTGTATGAGTATATTGTGTCGAGTTGCCGGCTTCTCAGCTCTGATAAATGATTTCGATTAGTTTGTACTTGTAATTCGACGCCTATAAATGGACTATGATTGAGCGTCATCGTCGTCATCGACATCGTCGACAACCACAACAATAACAATATACTGCACCCTACTTCCTTAGCTGCCAGCAACAACAGCAAGCACTTATGTATACGTTGTTGTTCTTCTCATCTTACATTTCCTACAAGAAGTCTCTCAGACGCGTTCATCTCAACTCGATTCAAGTCGCGTTGCTGCAAGCGATTTGACAAATTGTCTATAATTGAAAGATTAGCTTTCCACGACATCGTTGTTGTTGTCGTCATCGTCGTCGTCGTCATTCAGCATCATTGCCTTTGTTGTAGACAGACGGAGCGAGCATCCTTCACATTCAGGTCTTTTACACTGTCGTCATCGTCGTCGCCGTTACAGACGCTCGCCTTATCATACGCTTGCATCTAACGTGTGAGGTTTTATTAATCAAACTCTACGCTACACAAAATGGATTTGGGGCTGGCACAAGTAGGTGGAGCGTGTTTACATAGCGTAGACAAGTGCTGTCAGAGTTGTAATTGGAAATGGTGTGAAAATCGACGCCACGCCTCGTGCGCACGCTCTTGCCGTTGTTGTTGTTGTTGACTGTGGCTTTGGCCGATAGTGCAACATGTTGACAAGACGCGCTCGATAAGCATAAACGTTCTGAGGCCACCAGGTGATATCTCAACGTAAACCAAACCAACCAACAACTAAAGTGAAGGCACATTTCGCTTAATGCGTTTAATCGCAAACCTCATTACTTTTGTAATGCGTGAAACATGTCAGCTCGATGCGATGCCTTATCGCTGACAATTACTCAACTCGTTACATTGCGGCATTTTGAAATAAGTTAAGAAAGGTTGGCAAGTAAAAAGATGAAAAAAAAATCCGAAAAGACAATAAATGAGTCTCTTAAATGTAACAATAGCTTTACACTGTGCAAAATTGTATGTCGTTAGGAGGCAACCGGTGATATAAAACAATTGGCTGATGCAGCCTTACAATACAGATACATTTCTGACTGTGTAGCTCATGTATTATTGCTAGCAACATTTATGAAACTGTTGTATTTTCAACCAATTGTCATTACTCAACTATCGCTTGTCTCGGCGCATAGGCTCACGAAGTAGCCAGCCAAGCAGCTTGCCAGTTAAGTTCATTTGTCAAGCTGGCATGCAGCTATGCGTGCGTTTCTGCGTCAGCATTGTTCTACATTTAAGTGCAATCGATCTAGTAAACCAACTGTGGCATGCGTGCGGCATTAATGGCTGCAACATGCATTACACGAGCACAAAAAAAATAAAAAATCAATGAGTCAAGTGGGTTGCATGGTGTGAACGGCTACGAGGACGATTCAACGCATCATTATGTGCTATTTTGTGCATATGATTGTTACAAATTGTGCAATTAAAGGCTAAAAAGCCAGCAAAGGCAGTAGCGATGCGCAATGCTCGACAGCAGTTAAAAATGTACGATAATCGATGTGCGTTCGTTGAACAAGGCACATGATAAATTTGCATGCGCGCGGCAGGTGTCAGCACACATATACATATGTATGTATGTATGTATGTGTGTTTGAAAATGAAATCTTTGCCGTAAATTTCACACAATTTATTAAAAGCGAAATTTTTTTTATATTAGTAATAAATAAAATCGAATTATTATTACTTCAATTGCTGTGTTTTGTACAATAAATTAAATTTTTATTTCTTATTTGTCTGCCGGCATAACTCAATTGCCATGACCTGCCTGCCTGACTGTGTCTGTTTGTCGCTCTGTCTGTCCGTCTTTCTGTCGGCGGCATGGGCTGACTGCAATTAGGGGCGTGATTTTTGCCATTGTGCATTTAGCATAATGAAGCAATTTGTGCAGCGCACAAGTGTTAATTGGATTTGCGTGCTGAAATTTGCGCGCGCCATGCTTTTGCACACTACCCGTCTCACTCTTTCTTACACGCATAATTGCCGGCAATGCTGCAACACGTGGCCACATAATAATTTATGACAAAATTATAGCTTTTTGCATTAAACAAAACGAAATGTGTGTGTTTTTTTTTTTTTATAATGAAATCAAGTTTTTTTTCTTTTTTCATTTTGTTGCTTAAGTCTTTTGATTTGTTAAACAAATTTATTTGCGATTTTTATCTTAAGGCTAAGAAATGTTCGCATGTCAACTGTTTGCTGCACCAATTTATGATCGACAACAGATTTGCACAAACGACTGTATGAGTTATAAATTCTCATCAAAATATATTTCACACTGCGGGAGATCATCAACAAGAACACAAGAGCAGCAGTAGCACAAGCAACGACAACAAAAGCAACATTATGCAGTCAGCGCTGAAGCAGATGAGATGAGATGAGATCAGTTCAGATCACAGCTCATTGCAATTCCTGTGAACAGAGCAGAACAGAAGAGTCTGCCATTGCAACGCTAAAAAGGACGCGTGACACAAAAAATATCGAAATTATTAAAGAGCATGCCACAACTATCTGTCTGTCTGACTGTCCATTTAGCCGTGCTTTAATTAACGCGACAAGGCGCGTTGCTTTGCTGCTCAAGGCGCTCTCATGCCGACAAAATCAGTTCACCTGAAATTCAAACGCGCTTCATTCGCTCCTTCATTGTCGCTGACTAATTAAAATTTATATATTTCGTGTGTTAGTATCTGTGTTTGTATTTTAGCATATTTCGTTCGTTGACTAATTTTGAATATTTTATTATTTTGCGGCTTTTCGTTGAACTAATAAATCTTGTCGATAATATGTAGTATGTTTTTATTAACTTTTAAATAGTAAACATTTGGCGCCTTGAGCTGTGCCTCGTTTATGTCGCAGCAACAACAGCAAAAACAACAACAACAACACGCTAACACTTTGAGTCATTTTTGTGGCATTTGCTTGCTGAATATTGAAAACTAAAGTCGTTTTGACAACCAAATTAGAGTAGTTTTTTGTATCTTTGTATCTTTTTGTACGTTCGCTTGGCTTTTTATCTTTGCTTTGAATTAATTTAATATGCAAATTTCTTTTGATTATATATTTCATTGTTTATTATTTATTTGTATGTTATTGTTGTTGCTATTTTCGACACTTGCCACGCACGTTCAACGCTTCACTTCGTGTAGAAATTCCTTTTGCGTTTATTTTTATGAGCTGAGCTCATAATTATTTCGATTAGTTCATTTGGCAGCCGATTTCGCTACAAAAAATAACGGCTGGCACAACTTCGAAGCTGTTGACACTTTGACAATTAAACATAAGCGTGGGCCCATCAATAAAACGACGGGCATCGCACATAAACGTTTATTATAAATTGCATTAATTGCCATAAAAAACATAACATTTTTTCCAACTCTTTTTTACCGTTTTTGTTAAAATAAACGATTTTTCAACAGAACAAGTCACTTAATTTTATTGAAGCCACAAAAATTTAAAGGGTGTGCCAAAATTGAGGGAAACTATTTCTCAAAAAACAACAATTAGTATTATTTACCCTTATGTCACCCAATATCACACAATACATACGTTAGTGTATTACTAAAACTAATGATAAAGTTCAAATGCTAGACTGCACAATGTCAAGTGTTGCACTGAAGGACATAGGCGCATTTAATATTGTTTTTTGCGCTTTAAATGCATTTTGGTGCACCCTTCATTTTGTTATGTCTTCAGTGTTTTGTTACGCACACACACACACTCTCACACTTGAAACAAACGTTGTTTTTACACGATTTTAATCGCTATTAATTCATATTTTCGGTTTAAAAATAATAAAGAAACAAAAAGTCGTAGCAATTAATTTGTGCGTCCAATAAAACGTGTCGGCTTCCCACTGTGCAACAGTGAGCGCAAAATAAAAATTCGTTTAAGTTAAGCAATGCAGCCAAAATGTTTACAAAATCAAAGGCCTATAAAAAAGTAACAACAAATTTGAAGAAAAAATTTAAAAAAATGTTTGTTATGTACGCACAGTTAATAAATAAATACGTAGGTATATACGACATGTGTGTGTGCCTTACAACATGTTTGTTGTTGTGGTTGTGGGCAATAACAAACAATTAATAAAATGCCAACATTAAGCATTGACTTAACTAGCCGATTAGTTAAAACTAATCAGTTTTTAAACAAGGCTTAACGCATTAAAAAAAAAATTCCAATAGGCGGAAATTGTGCACGCCTCTATTGTGTATGTGCCGCTGCCCCCCACACAGTGTGTTGCACATCTTCGCTCGCTAAATAATAACTCCGATTTATGTTGAGCTTTGTTGCTTGCCATGAAAGTCGTTTAGTTCTTTTGCGATTTATTGAAAATTAGTTGCTGCAAACATGTGTAGATCGCTTAATTGCCATAGAATAAGTTTATTTATTAATTAAGCCAACAAAAACAAGTCGAAAAAAGAAGAAGATAGCCAAATAGCAACAACAACTAGCAATTGCAAAAACAACTTTTATAAATTTCGCCAATTTTCACCAATTTACTTTTTATGATGCTTAATTTTTGCGCACATTATGCAAAAATGAAAACTCAAACATGCCCCTCACCCTTAAGCATCATAGACAAGTCGCAAGATAAACTTCATTAAAGCAAATATTGCAAATAAAATTTATGTTGGCAATTCAAGCAAATGAAAAATAAAAAGAAACAAAAACAAAACGAAAAATGTACGTTGCGAAGGTGTTATATACATAAGCGCACACATACATATACACATTTGCAGACAAGCAGGTGGCAAAAGAAGAAGAGGAAGCAGCAAGAGCGCGGAGTCAAGTCAAGTGCCACCAACAAGTAGTGAAGAAAGAAAAGCCAATAACTAATCGAATTGGTCATCGAAAATGGAAAAGAAAAGCGCATTCAACTTCAGTTTTTTGCCAAGCCTTTGCCTTAGCAGCAAAATAAAAGCCAACAACAAAACCGTGAAAAGCGCCAAAGAAAATATTCAAGCTTATTGCAACTATGATGCGCTACAAGAGCATTATCCGGCCACTTATTTACATTATGTACTCCTATGTTTGATGAAGCCACGCAACACATACAACAACATAACATTTATTCAGAATCACATTTAAATGACTTATGTGCTTTCTGAAGTAATGTAACATAGACATATATAATATTGAATAGAGTGCTGAATTGTCATTAAAAAAAGAATCTTTCTACTTCATAGTTTGTCGCATGTCTTACAGAAAAATATATAAGCCAAGCCTTGTGTGTGTGTGCGTAGTTTACAAGTGAGCAACAGCAATGCCCAAACAGAAAAAACGCTGACTCGCCTCAACTTGCATCAATCGATCGATCGATCTTCGCTGCGATAGTTCGGCTTGTATGTGTGTGTATCTGTGTGAGATGAAGAGTCACTCGATCGAGCAGTCGAAAAATCGTCGATACGCAACCAACGGGCGGTCGGTCGGTCAGTCAGCAAGCGTGCGTTTCACCTGTCGAGCATTTTATTTGCTTACGACGAGTCATAGTAACTGTTGGATGAGGGAGGCGCGTCTTAAGAGCTTTGCATCAGTCAATGCAGCAACTTTATGCGAATTCCATGAATTCGTACATTTGATGGCGAATTAGATATTTCTTTTTGCAGTTTTCTTTGGCTGAGGACACAATCAACAACAACGGCAACGGCAACAATGATGACAAGCATTGAAGCTGTAGAGTGACGTTGAATGCATACACGGTGTGTCAGGTCAGCAGACACACGTGACCTGCGTGTGTCCGACGTGCAGTTTTTGATCGATCGAAGGAGCGTACGAAAAAAATAACTGAAACAAGCAAAGTGCAGCAATATTAACATTAATGTTCAATTAAGAAAAAATATGTAAATAAATCAGAAATGTCGAAGTAGCCATTAAATGCTTTTAATTTATTGCATTGAATATTACCAAATTAACTCTCCATAATCCTATGTTGTACAGAGCCACACAATGCATGCGGCAATTCAGTGTAAAGGTACGATGTCTTCAATACTAAATTGTCATATGTTCCGTGCGTCTGTATGTAACATAAGCGCAACTATTATAAAAAACTATTGAAATATGGTGTACTAAATTGGCATCGATGGGCGCGAATTGTATTAGCTTGCGGCCGCTTGACCAACATCAATCGAAGTGTTGGTTATATGCAGAGGTGTCGTGTCAGGTGCGATTGAAATTCCACAGAGAATATTTTCAGCTAAAAACACACATAGACAGTGTAACAAACATGCATGCAACAAGATAAACAAGTCTTTATACTATTTGGCCTTTAGCGCCTTTTTGGCAATGGCAACAACAATGCTGACCATGGCAACGACGACGTCTTTGATAATGAATGTAGACAACGGTCGGGTCAGCGCAAAGATCTTCATTTTTTGCGGGACATACTTTGTGCTACAACACAATTAAAGCAATGCCGCATGGCGTATGCGCTGTCGGCGCCATTGAATGTTCAATGTTAACCAAAAAAGGGACACGCAGGATGCAACAGCAGCGGTAGCAGCAGCGTTTTTTGCCCATTTTGGGTCGATGCGGCATTTTTGCTTTTTAGTTTCGCCACAAAGTGGTAAATGTTGTTTCGGTGTCGCTGAGGCTGCAATTTGCCAACATCAGGGAATACAAGACGCAACAGTGGCTGCACATAGCATTAGTTGGTGCACAGACGGACCGACGACAGACAGACAAGCAATAGTAAAAGTCACTGTGACTATTGAAGAAGTGTTAATTAAGAGCACGCGTGCTAATTGCAAACTGCCGCCAAATGCAATACAAGGCAAGGAGCTGATATCGAAGTGGGGCGATATGGTTGTTAATAAAGCAAAAACTACTACAACATTACAAAAGTGCATTAGGTCTGAGTGTGCGTCACTTCTCTAAGCTAAATGTTACACAAAAAGATATAAGTTAGAATTCAAATACATAATGAAAGTAATACCAATTAAAAATCTTGCCTGCGTCTCTCAACTAACAATACAATTTAAATAAATATCTTCCTGTTTTCTCCTTTAGCCAACTAGTTAGAGTTTTTGGCTGAATGGCAAGTAGTGAACACTTGGATTTCATTCAATATTAATCTCTAAAGCGATTAACTTATCGCATCTCACTAGTATTACTTCATATAAATGGCTTTATCAAATACTTTTAATAGTGACAGTATCATCAAGATTCAACTTTCAAGTCGGCGTAGCTGTTGAGCATCTATGATAAACATCCATAGTATACGCCATCAAATCTGTAAAAATTGGGGAGTAAAATTAGTGAAAGATCAATTAAAAGAAACGTAGTACTTACAATATAATTCATAGCTGCATATTTCAACGACCAACTTAAGCTGCCTTCAGCAAAGAATACTAATAATTCATATTTGTTCTTTTTTTTACCATTTATTCGTACAAACTCCATTAAACGTTTACTTTAGTTTATTTTTGTTGTGCCTAATTTAGGCATTAATTGAAAAAGCGGTGAACTTATAAATACTTCTAATGGTCACAATCAACCAGCTACAAAGGCCGGCAGCTGTTCCACTGTGTCGCCGGCTACCTTCGATCTAACCTCAATCCTTGCTCGGGCTGACGTTCTGTATGAGCGTTATATTGTCGCCCTTGAGCATGATGCGCCCGAGATTGCGGCGTTGCCGTGTCTTTACGTAAACCTCCTCCGCGTCATCCAATACCAGATTCATGTACTCATCGAAGCCGACAATATGTCCCTCGATGCGAAGTGAGATATTTTCGTATAGCCAAACTTGAACACGAGAACGATTTTGCAGATAGCGGAAAATCAGATTGATGGGCTGTACCATCACCTTCTGGACCTTCGTGTTGCCTTTGAAGGAGCTCATTTTCGTTGATTTTTCCTCTTAACTTAATCAAAAATTAAAATATGCACCAAATCGCAAAAGAAAACAAAATCGCTGACTTTTTTTTTTTCAGCGCGTCGGTGTAACAGTGGCGCTACAAGAGTATGTTACTCACAGTCGGTATTTCTGTTATTGACAGAGGCGAGAAAGAGACGGGGCTTGAAAGAGCGAAAGAAAACATAGAAAAACGTCGCTTAAAATGTTGCCCGAAACGGGCCATAACAGAGCTGTTAAGTCTTACAGTGGCAGTCACTTGACGTATGTTCGCGGCAAATGTCAAGTGACATGAGTTGATACACCTGCAAGTCTCTAGGTACGTGACCGATTGTCTGAAGTCTAATTTCCTCATCTCTTACTAACGCGTCGGTGCTAGTGATGCCTCTTTTTCTTTTTTTTTAAAAGACTGCGTCTGCGTAAACTTTATTAAAAAAATAGACACATTAACGGTTTGGTTATTTGTTTGTTATGCGCTGTATTACGGTTATTGTAAAAAATTGACACAGTCTGGTGATGTTTTAGCAAAAATTGGCCAAACTTGCTCAAAAGTCAAAATTAGCGCAAAAGCGTCCACGACCAAAAGAAGAACGACAAAACAGACGAAACGCAAATTTGTCGAAGATGTGGCATATTGACGCTGAAGTGTCGTGCTCAGGCAAGACTGAAGATGAAAAAAGAACATCAAAATGTGAGTAGCTCTCTTGTCAAGAGCAAACATACTGCGACATAGGCCACACCAATGAAAAGCATTCCTTTTCAAAAAAGTGACACGAATAGCAAGAATTGGGTGCGCATTTGTCTAAAGCGATTGCTCCTTGACATAGGCGAAATCTAGCCGAGAGTTTGGTTTCGACAAAAACTGTAACAAACCGATAATATATTTAATACATCAACAAATTCATCTGATATGCGTAAGAAAAATATTACATTACGTTGGGTAAACAAAACACATTTTTATTTATCGATATTATGTGTGATCGAAATCAAGAACGAAATAAACTCTATATTTGTCTCATTCGCTCATTACAAATTCAGTAATAGTATCGGAACGACAAGAAAAAAACGAAAGTGTTAATATGTCGCATATATAAAAATATTGAATCTTTTCTTGCGACAATTGAATGCTAAAATTTTGCGAGTCGGTGTATGTTTTAATGTATCGATAAACACATTGGAGGTTTAAATTTTTTAACCTTAATTTAAATTTTTAATAATCGAATTTAATAAATTGCAAAATTTTTATATAGTTTATTTTGTATATATTATTTAGAAAGCAAAAAATTTGGCAAGATTGTATTTGAAGGTTGTTTTTCGTCTGCCATGCAGCTTTCAAATAAGCTTGAGATTTCTTTTGCCTCTTTTATAGATAATTTAAGTTGACTCCAATTTATTTAAGCATTTTACGTTTTATTTAAAATTTTTAATTACAATATTGTATGACATAGTTATTATTGGAAACTAATTTTTATGACAATAAGAGAAAAGGAAATTGTTCAGTAATTGATTGAATTTAAGAAATATTAAATTTGAATTTAAAAAATTAAAGATTGAAACCAACAAATAATATTTATATTTGATCTAAACAATGATCAACTCAGAAAAAAATTGCTTTAACTCACAATTAATGTACTTTGATGTACATCGATGCTTCTTTTAGTGGTGGATTCTTATATGTTTGAACTTTCAAATTGAAATTACTGAAAAGGATGAACACATTAATATCTCAATGAAAAACCTTTATTTTTGTGTGTTTACTTACACCCAGTGACAATTTTTATACCACCAACCAGACTTAAATGCAATTGCACAAGCTTCATATTCTGGAAATGTGACATTTTTCCTATCACGAGTGCTAAATGGTAGATTGATGTGATATCCAAATTTATTTTCAGTCCGATTTCCTAAAAATTCACCGAGCTTATTCAATCTATACATGTCACTTTCTCCGGCAATTTGAAAGTGATTATATATAAATTGGGTGGTAATATTGTCAAAATCAACCATGTCCATGTGTAATTCGTAGCGACGCGAGGTGGTTAATAAATGAACGTTTTCAAGGCCCAGCCAGTACTGTGATTTCGGATCTCCAAAACCACTTTTGTACTGGGACCAATCGCGATTGAAGAAGTCATCGGGACCTTCCATCTGATGTTGTATCATCATCCGTCCATGCTGGTCACAATAAACGGAAGTTGCTTTGTTGGAAATCAATATTTGGTAAGCACCTGCTCCATTGCCACTGCGAATAGCAGCAGAACATGAGTTCGGTAAACCTTGAATTAGATAATTAATTAAAATTGACGTGAAAATTGCAAATGTCGAAATGAAAAAACTTACCCGATTTTAACAACTTCGTTTGTTCATTCTGCGATGTCGTGAATGTCTCAATATAATCGTTAAGCTTATTCTTTATTTCATCCGATGTACCTTGATTTTTTGTTAAACTATTATAGAGTTGTTCATAATGTGTGTTGATGTTTGTTTGGAATTTGTTATTTGCTTCCTGGCTTGATTTGTTCTGCATTTCAATTTGCGTATTCAATTTTTCACTTAATTGTTGTCCAGTTTGGATTATTAAATTGTTCTGTTCCGTGCCTTGAGTTTTAATCAAGTCAGTCAGATTGGTATATGTCATCAATTTCGTGTTTAATTTCTCAGACAGGTTCATTAATTTGTTGCCAAATGAGCTCATGCTCTGTTGAATGACTTCGTCAATTTGATTACACTTACACGGCTGCGGTTCTGGTTTGTCGGAAGTTTCAGTTTGTTGTCCAGTCTCCATTAAAAATTTAAAATAATGTTGAATATCCTTTAGTTCGCCATTTCCATATGGATCCTAATGTTAATGATTATTTGTATGGTTTTAGAGAATATCTTCAATTTATTTATACTCACATTGTCGTTTTCAATAATAAAAGTTTCTATATTAGGACAGAGTTTAATTATTATTTTTGAAATAAAAGAGCATATTTTTTAGTACTAACCAATTGTTGAATTGTAACAGGCCTCTTGTTGAAATTCTTTATGACTGAATCTGTAATTATCAATATAATGTTTAAGCACTTTTCAGAAAAACATTTTTTACCTTAAGAACTTCGTTATGCGTTGCTGCATGGCGTCATGTTTCTGTATGAATGCTGTTAGCTGTTTCTCAATTTGCTTATACGCATCATTTCTAAGTTTATCGATCTGATTAAGATGGACATTGTAGAGCTTTATTATTAGATTAAAATAGAGTTGACTTACCACATTGTCTGCTTGGCTTCTTTGTGCATATAGCAAAAGGACGAAGGCCCATAGTACTTGAGCTTTCACAGAACAAAACATTTTTAGAACGCGTTCAGTCACTCACTCAACAAAAACTTTCATTCAATTAAACATTTGCAGTCCATAAATCGGTTTTTTATACAACAAAATACTGAATCCAATTTGGTTTGCGATATTTAATTTGTCGACTTATCAGTCAATTCCAAGAACCAAGTCGGATGTTTATTAAAAATGTTGCAAACAAAATACAAAAGCCGCAACTTAGCCTTGAAATGCTGATAACAAATTTCTTTTAAAAATTTTGCTTTAAATAAAAGCATTAGATCATCATTATATTTAACTTATAAGCTGTATTTTGAACTCATATGCAGATGATTTGCAGCGCTTGATAACGAGCCTGAATGTTACTCAAAGATGCAAAAAGTTATCAGCATTTTATGCCTTACATTTGATGTATTTGAAATAAATTGTATAATACTAAATTCTAAGCTAAAATCTATCATATTTTGACTTGTTTAAACTGCTGCCAATATTACTGCACACATTGTTGTTATTGTTGTTGGTGCTGCTGTTGTTGATGCCGTTTGCGCCGTTAGCAATCTGACTCAAGTTGTTGTTGTTGTGTCCAAATGAGCCGCCACTGACACAGCTGCCTGTATTGTTGTTGGCCAGTGTGTAGACCTCATAATCGGAAATCATAAAGTTATAATCACCGAAAAGCGTCATGTGCGAGGCTTTCGGGCCGTCGTATGAGTGCGGCAGATTTGAGTATGAGTCCAAGTTCGTATTACAATTGCTGGCGACAAGCAAGTCCGCGCCAGCGCCGAAAATTGGACCACACCTGTGTTGACAAACAAACATTGCGTTAAGTTGAGTAGAAAGCCTAAGAGGAGCGTACTTACTCAGGGTGGTAGCATATAGCGTAGGGCTTCTTGATGATGTCGAATTTGGTGGGCTGTTCGCCGTTCGGTGGATTGAGCGTGTAGAGAAATGCACGCTCCGAGTGTATGTAGCCGCCTTTGCGGCTTGTTTTGGCCCAAGCAACGTCCGAGTAGCCGCCACTGATCTCGCCATGCGCACCGATGCCGATAATCATACAAGGCGCAACACCGTCGCAGTAGCGATGAAAGCTGGCAGCGGCATAGCCGTGTGTAGAAGCGCGATACACGAGACGCCAACATTGCTTGGGCATGCCCAGCCAATTGTTAAGCACGCTCTGCAGCACCAACTTGTCATTCTTAAGAATCTGTGAGCCCGGAAACATGTTCACTGTCAGTCGTGGCTGTAGTCGCTTATCATCTTCACTGAGACTGCCTGGCAGTGAGCTGGCCATAAAGTTTCCGCCGCCTGCCGAGCACACTGTCGCGTTCAATTTGTTTGAGTGCAACGCAGCGTAGCGATAACGCTCTAGCGAGAGTTCAATGGGCACAGCGCCGGTCGGCTCAACTTCCTCGGCAAACACTTGGCTATCGATAAGCAACAGACGCACATGTCCCATAACGCCACTCAAGTGTTGACAGACGCGTGCACGCTCCTCTTCCGTCCAGTGTGCCGTAGGCTGAGTTACGCCGGCCTGATGTTTAGCCCAGGCGAGCACGCAGCGCCAGACGTCTTCCTCTTCGAGGCAGAACTACATGTATTGTAAATGAGTTGTTACTGACAAACTAAAAAAAACACAATAACTCACATAATCCGACGAGATAAGCTTAATGAGCGCCTCCTTGGTGAGATTGAGAAATGCGTTTGTCTTTACACACTCGCTGGCATTTTCGCCAATATAGATTATGCAACGCTCCATGAAAGATGCGGCACACTTGGCACCCGCTTTCTCGTGTATTTCCATGACCGCCGTGAGAAAAGTGCATGCATTGTCCACGGAGAGTGTTGAGATGACGTGCTCTTCACATGCGGCACGCAGTTCCAGCACGCCCATATCTTGAGCGAGTGTCATCATTTCAAATACGCGCGAATCTTGTAACATTAGCTGAAATTTAACAAAGATTGGTGAGAGACCGAGAAGGAAGTATACACATATCGGGAGGAAATGCGGCACATGACAATTTATCAGCGCCACCTATAATGCTTGACTATCGCCTTTTCGCTCACACTACTTAAACACAAGCGGAACAATACATTTGCAGTTCACTATTGTCCCGTTACTTTTTTGTGCGACCAAATTTCGAAGCGTTCGTAAAAAAATTAAATTATTTTTTTATAAAATGCGTGTTTATTATTCAAAAATAGCAAAAAAGTGAAAAAGAAAGATGTTTTCGTGTGTGTGTAAGGTAATTTGAGAAATATCTTTAATATTATGCAATTTTTATTTAACCGGCCAAAGCTTGCTACATTCGGGCTCCATTGTGCAGTTTGTTTTATTCATTGACCTTGAACATACACCAAGACGACTTTTACTTGTTAACAAATCAGTATGTATGACGAAGTTGCCGAAATTTGACAATATTTATTTTAATAGTATATTTGCAAGAAATTTTAAAATCCTAATTTAAACAAAATTGTTTTATATTATGACTTTTGTTAGCTTCCGCTAATATTGCTGCACACATTGTTGTTGTTATTGCAGTTGTTGATGAGAGAACGAGAAGAAAATATGCGCATTTTTGCAGTTGTGATGATCAAAAGGAAGTGTGTCGCTTGACAATTAAACAGCGCCACCTGTAATACATGACTAATATGTTTTCGCTCACACACTACTGTAACACAAGCGGAACAATGAATTGGCAGTTCTCTATTGTCCCGTTACTTTTTTGTGCGTTTAAAATTCGTAGCTTTCGTAAAAAAATTTAATTATTGAATATAAAATGCGATTTTAATATTCCAAAATAGCGTAAAAGTGAAAAGTAATAATATTTCAGTGTGTGTGTAAGGTAATTTTTGAAATATCTTTAATATTATGCAATTTTTATTTGGTCGGCAGAACATTGTCTCATTCGGGCTCCGTTGCGCAGCCTCCAATATGCATTGACCTTGAGGTGTACACAAGTACTTTTTTGATGTTTTTTTTTTTAAGTTTACTTACTTTTGCTGTGTAAACATAAAGTATAAATTGTCGAAACAATTCACCATTTACGTGTGGCAACCGTATTGCAGTGGGCGTGCCCGGCGCTGAAGGTGAAACGGTGCAACCTGGTATGCGGCAAAGTTCACCGCGTTTAGCTGTCTTGAAGCTTTTGCATCTGCAGAAGAGGAAATAACAAAATATACAATTAGCTTGAGTTTAATTTCTGTGTGTATGTGTGTGTGTGTGTGTGTGAGCTTGAATCGCTGTTGGAATTGCAAGAAGCGCAATCGCAGTGGCAAAGTGACCAAGTGGCGTGCCATGAATGATTCATTCTTTACTTGTTGTTGTTGTTGATTTTTTTTTGCACACAAGCGCATGCCAAGCGCACACTTCATGCAATGGCGCGAGACCGCAACAACAACAGCAACAAAAACAACAAAAAATCATGAGAAAAAATGTAATTGAAGACAAGTACAAGTATAAGGCAAAAGAAGAAGAAAAGCGCCGCAAAACCAATTAAAATGATTGAGCAGCAAATGTGAGAACGCTTGGTCGGACAGACGGACAGACGGACGAACGGCGTTGCATTGCATTCTTGCCAGTAGCTTGTGCTCATTAACTCACCGTGCCATCAATAGTATGCGATGCGCATAGATACGTTCATCGTCGCGACCGCAAATGAAGACAACATCAGCGCTGTCCTGATCCTCGGACAGACGTTGTAGATCGTCAATCAGCTGTGGCAGACCGGCAAGTGCCGGATCACAGCTGAGCGTCGGCGTGCGTTCAGTTGTTGTTGCCGGTGTCGATGGTGCCGGCGGCAATGGCGCTGGACAAGGCGGCGGTGCACGTGTACTCATCGCGTGTTAATTAATCACACACAGTGAAGGCGTGTGAAAAGAGAGTGCGAGAGAGCGAGAGAGCGAGAGAGAGCAATAACAAAGTTCGTCGCTTAAGTCGTTTGTTTTTTTTTTTTTTTTTGCCAAGAGAAATAAAAAAAAACTATAAAAATTCACACGTGCTTCTTTTGTTTATGTTTAAAATGCTTTCTTTGCACGTTTTATTTTTATTTTGCTTTGCAACTTTTTGCTTGTTTGTTTGCTTGCAAATGTATCTGAGTATCTTTCTCCACATGAAATTCATAAACAAGCTGTGCGCGCACACTATCCCGAATACCTTCGCTGAGCACAGCCGAGTATGTTAACAAAAACTGGTTTGCTTTTTAAAGAAAAAAAAAAAATTGAAAAAAAAAAACAAACAAAAAATACACTAAAACAAGCCACGAAAAAAAGCAACCAAGTCAAGAAAACAATTAGTGAGTAGGCCTGAGCTGAGATGCTGCTGCCTCTGTGTCGTTGGTTTTTCTTTGTTCACTTTAGAGAATTTTCAACTTTTTCTTTAATAATTTTAAGTAATTTTTAAGTTTAACACAAATATAAGTAACATTTAAACTAACTTTTCACTTTTATTTTTCTTTTATTTCAGCATTTTTTTTTTTATTTTGTCTTATGTTTTAAACGGCTCGCTTGGCACGATTCGGCTCTGCTCTCAGTTCTTGACGCTCGCGCGTTTCCGCCGCAACTAATCGAAGCCTAACCGAGGTCGGTCGCTGTTGCCTCTGGTCGCGTTCTTGGCCGTCTTTGTTGTTTTTGTTATTATTGTTGCCAGCCAGCCAGCCAGCCTGCTTGCCTGCCTGCCTGGTGAGTTTATTTCTCCTTCTTCTTCTTTTTCTCTTACTATCGCAACAGGTAAAATAATTTTTTTTTTTTTTTTGTGTTTTGTTATTTTTTGGAATTTGTATATTTAACATTACATTTTTTTTTCTCTTTTTTTTGCAGTTTTCTTCGTAATTTCATCTTGTGTTTATTTTTTATTATTTTTTTTTTTTTGGCTGTTTATGCTTGTTCAATCGCTTGCAATCGTTCTTGAATGAATTGAAGCTGTTGCGCTCAACTTGTACGCGTCAACGTCCGTCGGCTTGTGCGCCTATTGGCCAAGCATGCAGCAGCGCCGGTTTGCCGCATTCCAATCGAGATTATGCCAATTATGTTGTGTTTAATGTATAATTTTCATTATGAGTTCTTTCGTGCGTTCCTGTTTAAATGTTGTTTCGTGTAATGTTTTAAAATTGTTTGTGTTAATTTTTTATTTGAAGCTTCGGTTTTTTTTTTTTATCGTTTGCGCGTACACGCGTGTGTTTTAGGTTTATATAACTACAGGATTGCTTCGGTGAATGCTAATGTTTTCAGGAAGAATTTGTGGTGAGTTCTTAAGTTTCGTATTTTTTTTTTTTAAATTGATTTTTATATAATAATTGAACTATATTGAACTACGAGTATTGTTGTGAACGTGAAGCAATGAAATTTGCATCTGAAAAACGTTAAATTAAACTTTACAGTTTTAGAGTGATTGTGTTTTAACATACAGACCCACCATGGGTCAAGAAGACATGATTTTATGATTTGCAAGCAGATCAACTAAAGTTGGCTGACAACCTACGGACGTTTTGATCGAATTTGTTGAAAATTTTGATTGTTACGCTCTCGTTGTATTGATTGTTATTGTTGTAGTTATGTAGTTATATTTTGTTGTATCATTCTTTTGATTTTGTTATTTATTGTTTCATTGAAAAAATCAGATCATCAAATGCATTCCAAATATACAAATCGTTTTTCAATTGACTTCACGCCTATAGATCGACTCACCTCAAACTGCCAAATGTGTTCGTTTATTTTAAGCTAAACTTGAGATAAGCTAGCCCAAATAAGCAATAAATAGCATATGCAGCATACTTTGTAGCTGTTAGATTTTTTAAAAAGAAAAATGTAGACAAATTTTTTTTTAATGTTCATTTTAATTTGTTTATTTTTAGTTTAAAGGTTGTGGAAAATTAATGATACACAGAAAAAGTTTAATTATTAAGAAATTCAACAAAATTGCACTAAGAAGACAAAAAATCATTACAAGTATAGATACATATTTCTTTTACAAATACAATTTTACTTTTTATTTTACTTTCCAAATTCGAACAAAAAATCAAACTTAATATACTTTGGATACACAGTGTGTTCTGCGTATAAAAAGTCAATTTTTATCCATAATTTTGCATTATGATGCACTGCAATACACTGCATCACTTTGCCATTAATGTAACTTAATGTACATCGAGACTTCTTTTAGTTCTTTCCCATCTTTACTCCAATGGAGCACGTGGCCGGGATTTTCGTCAACATTTGTGCGAACTTTTAGGTTCAAAATTCTAAAAATTATGCATTAAAAAACATTACATTAAAAAAGTTAATGTTAATTTTTATACTTACACCACAGAACAATATTTAGGATGATTATCATAATACCACCAACCAGATTTAAACCCAAGTGCACAGTTGTATTTAATTTCGTTTCTATTACTATCCTTATCAACAGTTGAGAAGGGCATATTGATCTGTAGACTATTGAGGGTCTCATTCCCGGTAAATGTTCCAAGATTATTGATTCTGTACAAATCACGTTCGTCACCTATTTGAAAATCATCATACACGACATGAGTAGTGACATTGTCGAAATAAACCATCAAAATGTGCAATTCATATCGATGCAATGAGGTCAGTTGATGAATGTACTCCAAGCCCATCCAAAACTGAGCATGCGGTTTCCCAAAACCGTTCTTAAACTCAATCCAGGTGCGGTTGAAAAAGTCAGCGGGACCTTCCATCTGATGTTGTATCATCATTTTTCCGAATGCATCGCAGTAAACGGAGGTCACTTTATTAAAAATAAGGATTTGGTAAACACCCGGACCATTCCCGTTTGAAATCGCACAATCGCAATCGCCACATAAGTTTGGCAAACCTTTCTGAATAGATTTCTTTTGCGTTTCAAATTGTGTTTTTAATTCATTACTCAACCGCGTTGCTAATTCGTCAATTGAATTGTTTTGCGATAATGTGAGTGTTTCAAGATGATTATCAAGCTTATTCCTTATTTGATTCGAGGCATCTTGAGACTTACTCAAGCTATTAAGCATAATTTGATGGGTGTTGTTTAATTTTATGTTTGCTTCCTCATACGATTTCTTTTGAGTCTCGAATTGTGACTTCAATTCATTAATCAATCGGTTTGTTTGTACGTCGGTGCGATTGACCATGTCCTGTCGAATAATCTCATAAGCTTTCTCACATTCACATCCTTGTTTCTCCGCGGTTTCCACTGTTGGTTCACTCAGTTTCCCACTATCACTCAATAAAGAGGCCAAATCAAGTTCAATTCTCAAAATGTTAAAATTTCCAAAGGGATCCTAATGGACAGTAAAATATGTACTTGTTATCAATACCATTGTATTAATCAATAACTTCGCGTCTTTCAACTTACATGATCATCTTTACGTATGAACGTTTCTGTGTTAAATTAATAAATTAAAATTATTATTTTCACTAGTATGTCTGGGATTCTCAAAAATATTTACCGATTGTGGCATTGTAACACGCCTCTTCTTGGAATTCTCTTAGAGTCAAACTGTAATTGAATGTTGATTAAGATTTTATTTATCACTTCTTTAAACTCAAAACACTTCACCTCACAAAATCGCGAATTCTTTGCTGCTCATTTTCGTACTTGCGTTTAAATTCTACTAATTGTGTCTCAATTCGTTTAAGCACTTCGATCTAAATACGGAGAAGGGAACTTACTAAAAACGATTACAATTTTTAATACACTACTCTCACCGTGTTGGTGTCCGCTTGGCTTGTATGAACCAAAGAGAACAACACAAATATGCACAAAATTCGAACTTTCACAGAGTTAAACATTTTTAAAGTACGCGATCAATCGCTCTTTAAAATATGACTGACTGAAATAGGAACTTTGCTGCTTATTTATAATACAGAAAACCAACAACAAATGTTGTGCAAAAAAAAAAAAAAAAATTATTTTTAAATATTGTATAAGCGGGACTTGCTGATATAACAAGGCGATTGAGATTCCCAGAAATTTGGTTGCTGTTTATTAGGAAGTGAACTCTGACATATGATTATTGTTCTTATCAGACATTGTTCGGACAAATGTTTCTGCAGCTTTTGTTTTGTTATTCATTTATAAAAATTTACTGATAAAAAAGTTCAAGGTTTCCTTGTTAGGCATTCAACTTTGCACGATGCTTTTTGTCCATTGTTTTTCTAATTCGAGTTTGGCAATATACATTTGCTTTTAGATGAATATATTTCACATACATATTTTTCTTTCATTGCAAGTTTGCGCAAGCTTTGTATGTAAGCCTAGAAGCCAACGGCTTTCTTTGAAGCATTCAAATATATAGCATATTCTTAGGCTTGTTTTTATACTCTTGCAAGAGTATATTAATTTTGTCATGAGAAAGAGTCATCTCTGACTATATAAAGTATACGTATTCTTGATCAGCACGACGAGACGAGTTCATATAACCATGACCGTCTGTCTGTCTGCCTGTTTCAATGCGAACTCATCCCAGAGTTTTAAAGTTAGAAAAAACATTTAAACGCAGAAAATTTTCTTTACCTTGCAGGCAGATTATATTTTAAAACCAGCTTGATCGGAATACTACAGCATACAGCTGCGTTAGGAACGATCGGTCAAAAACGAGGTTTTTGCTTAAAAAACGCTTTGATATTTTAGCTATCATCTGAATTTTTTGCACAAGAACATCTTAGGCGTCAATAAAGACTCCCTGCGAATTTGATTAAGATCAGAAAATTATAGCATGTAGCTACCATAGGAACAATCGGTCAAAAATTCGGTTTTTGTTAGAAAAACTTTTTTGTTCTTAAGAATAAACAAATTAAACTTTGCAGTTACCCGTTTTTATACATCTTTGACCATATACCAAAGTTTCATATGAATCGGATATAAGAGCGTGGCACCGTCCATTTAGAGAAAATCTTAAAAATGTGTTTTCTCTGTGAACCGATGAGGTAGAAGATCTCAAAATTAAGTATAGAATAATTGCATTGTATTCTTTAAAAAAAAAATCGAAAATAAGCTTATTGGAAAAACTGTAAGACGGATTCTCCAATAAGAATAATTGAGAAAATGTTTGCTAGCAAGCTGAAAATAGCTCCCTTACTGTTTTTTTTTTTTAAATCATCAACGGCACCGACTTTAAATCATTTCAATAATAATTCTTTCTTATTCATTTATTTATTTTGTAACGTTTTTAATTTTTTTTTTTTTTTCATTTTGCAATCTTTATGCAACGTGTGTGTCAATGAGTCGTTTTGTTTGTTTGTCGTTTAATTAATTTGCGAAAGCAAACACTTTCATCTTGATTCAATGCCTGCTAAACGCTTTCTTTGCTTTTTGCGCGCTTTTGCAATATTTGCTAAACAGTAACCTACTTTTTAGTACAAAATGCTTTTCATTTCTAACTTGTTTTCATACATTTTTGTTTTTGTCTTTTTATACGTTTTTTTTTTTTTTTTTTTTGCCAAAGTGCATAAGGCAAATGACAAGCTCTCAGTTTTCATTACGGTGACGTGTGCAAGTAGTAGTTGGGTAGTTGTGTAGTTGGGGGAAGTTGTAAGGCATATATTGCAAATGTCTTTATCAGCAGATGTAAGTCGTCATCAACGTCGTCGTCAACGTTATTCATATTTGCTCATGTTTCACTTTTCACCAAAGGCGTTCGTTCATTTTCTGACTTGTTTTGATATTTGTTTTTTTATACTCTTGCAAGAGTATATTAACTTTGTCATGAAGTTTGCAACGCAGAGAAGGAGACATCTCCGACTATATAAAGTATATACATTCTTGATCAGCACGACGAGACGAGTTCATGTAGCCATGTCCGTCTGTCCGTCTGTCTGTCTGTTTCAATGCGAACTCCTCCCACAGTTTTGAAGTTATCGAAAAAGTTTAAACGCAGAAAATTTTCTTTGCCTTGCAGGCAGTTTATATGTAGAAACCAGCCTGATCGGAATACTATAGCATATAGCTGCCATAGGAACGATCGGTTAAAAATGAGGTTTTTGCTCAATAAACTCTTTGATTATAAAGCTATCGCCTCGATTTTTTGCACAAGAACATCTTGGACGTAAATTAAAGCACACTGCAAAATTGGTGAAGATCGGATAAATATAGCATATAGCTCCCATAGGAACAATCGGTCAAAAATTCGGTTTTTGTTAGAAAAACTTTTTTGTTCTCAACTATAAACAGATGAAACTTTGCAGTTACGGGTTTTTAAGAATCCTTGACCATATTACAAAGTTTCATAAGAATCGGACATAAGGGCGTGGCACCGCCCATATTGAGAAAAACTTAAAAATGTGATTTATCTAAAAGAAGACGAGATAGAAAATGGTAAAATGAAGTGTGAAATGATGGCATTGTATTCTTTAAAAAAAAGTAGAAAATGGGCGGGGTTACGCCCCTTTATCTTTATAAGTTTATAATATTCTTATTGGAAAAACTATAAGACGGATTTTCCAAATGCTTGCAAGAGTATATAAGTTTCTGCAAAGCTGAAAATAGCTCCCTTACTGGTCTTTTTTTTTTGTATGAGTTTCACTTGACTTGTTTTTCCGCCTTGATCGTTGCTGTTGCTGTTGCTGTCACTATACGTATTAAAGTTGCGTCTCATACATTTTGTGGCCTTACGTTGACACATTTTATTTTCACCCTCCGTTTTGTTTTTGTTGTTTTCTTTAACTGTTTGTTGTTTAAAAAAGTTTTTGTTGTTGTTACACTTTTAAACAAATAATTGCATAAAAGTCAAAAATCTCAACAACACGCACAACAACAAATGCCATTAAAAATTATGTCAAACTTTGCACTTTATATTTGTTGTTGTTGTTGTTTTTTTTGCATTTTCAATTTGCGTGAATTTTATTTTGTCAAATCAAATTTTTCAAATTGCACATAATAAATTCAATAATTCAACATCCTCGCAATTTAACGGTAACTTCATGCCACCCTTTTGCTCCATAACACAAGACTCGAGTCATGCGTCGTTGCTGTTGTTGTTGTTAAGTGTTGTAAGTCATCATGTTTGATGGCATTTTGTATCGTCTTCGACATCCTTCACACACACACACACACATGTATGCATTGACTTCCGTTTGCTTTACATGCTGTGCGAAAATTCAATTTTTTATTGCTTATGTTTATTGAAAATTGCAACATTTTTGCCACATACTTCTTCATACTTATTGCTTACTTAAACTTTGTGCTTTGCCATTTGCCCACAACAACAACAATAACAACAACAACACTTGACTTTAACCCCACACGCACATCATTTGCTCATTAGGTTGCCTCAACTCAACTCAGCTCAAACTTAGCCCACTCCAACTTAGCTCCGTGCTTTTGATTATGTTATTTGCCATGCTGAAATTGCATTTTACGTCACAAGTGACAAACGGAAATTGAAGTTGCTTTCGTTCACTCACTCATTCATTCATTCATTCGTTTGTTTGTCTCTCAACGCTCTCTAAATCTTACATTCAGTACTGTTTAAGAGGCGGGGTCTTATAACAAACGTCGTCATCAACATTGTTCAGCTATATGTATATGTATGTGTGTGAAAGCTGTGTGTGTATTATGACTTGTTTTGGGGCGGTTAAATTCATGTGCGAATATCAAATGTAAATGTGAGCTTAAGCCGAAAATTTGGTAAATTTATGCGTAGCTGCGTATGATGTATGCAATACCAAAGATTTTGGTAGCATAACAAGCTGACACCAAGGGTGTTTACACTGTGAGAAATTTTCGAAATTATTATTAGTAAAAACTCCATTATCCGGATCAATTAAAACCAGGGGTGTTCCGTGTAATCGAAAATCCGGATAATCGATTTCATAGACAAATTATAATATATAAGTTCCTACACCATATATTTGGACCAAGTTACTGGCAGATTTTGCATTTTTACACTCTCAATTATCTTCAATTTGTCTTTTGGTTACCTTTTTAAAAAATTAGAGCAATTAGACTCGTGAGGAATGAGTCCGGATAATCAAAGATCCGTATAATCGAGGTCCGGATAATCGAGTTTCTACTGTAAATATTTTTTTAATTTTTTTTTTGTTGCTTATAACTTTTTCTTAATGTGATTTGATGCTTTGTTTGTTGTTGCTTTTTTTTGTCAATGCTTAAAACTGCACAGTGTATAGCAATTGTATGCGTCCGATCCATCATCGTACGTCAGTCAGTTTTGACATATCATAGCATCTTGCACGTTGGGCGCTGTCATCAGTGACGTTTCATTAACCCTCCACAAACACTGACAACCACGACGACGACGACGACGACGATGATGATGACGACAATGATGGTATTGGTGATGACTAAAACGTTCAAAATGCCGACTGCCGTCTGTTGTCCAACGGCTGACGACTGTTGACTGTCACTTTGCCGCTTTGAGGCGTCAAAATCAACTGCGACAATCAAGCAAACGTGTTTGTATTTGTCTGCGCGTGTGTGCGTGTGTGTGCGTGTGTTCGTGTTTGTGACGCAATCTACCGATTTCCGCTTAACTAAGCCAAACATTGCAATTCTGATTAGAGTTTGAGGCGTAAAATGAGAATTTCCAGTCAACAAAAGTGTTGCAGAGGTTTCGTAAAATGAAAAAAACACCAACAACAACAACAACAACACAAAATTGGCCGCAGGACATGCAAAGGCAGAGATAGCGTCGTCTATCTGTGGGTGGTTAAAGTTGAAAAGAGGTTGCGGGGTCAGTTTAAGAAATGTCATGCAACAAGGCAAGTGCAAATGTTTGTATGAGGAAGCTGTCAAGCGTTGACAGGGCGTTGCAAAAAGAAATGAAGTATGCGGTTTCCTTAACAACAACAACAACAGCAACCAAAGTGGTACGCTGATCGAAAAATTGTTGCTCTAAAGTATATTATTACGAAATTAATACCTTTTTTTTTCTTTGCATAAAGTCGACTCATGTCTTGAAAGTTTTCGTGGCTGCTGACAAGGGTGGCATTTCCTTACACACAAGTTCATTGCGCCCTGCTTGGCGTCTTTGCTACGATGAACCCTTTGTAAGCCAGCATAAATATATTTATATATAAAAAATGTAGAAAAGAAACTTTTGATATTTGGTTATTATGCAAAAATATATCATATTAGTATCGAAATTGTTTGAAATTTACATTTTGCTGTTCACTGAGTCGTCTCGTGTCGTGTTGAATTGCGCGTTGATGTTTGTTGATGCGAGATTTTGAGCCATTGAGCGCATCGCACATCTTTAGACAAACATTGAAGGTATGAAAAAACCCCAAAAAAAAAAAAAGGGTTTACCAAACTTTTGTCTCTCACCATGTGTGTGTGTGTGTGTGTTGGTGTGTGTTGATTTTTGATGACAAAGCCAACTGAGTTACTTTGGCTCGAACTAGAGTTTGCACGTGTCGCGCTTCATTTAAATAACAACTTTTCGTCTACGTTATGTATTTGTTGTTGTAGTTGTAGTTGTAGTTGACAAACATTTTCCCTTTGCTTGCTACTTTTGTTTTGTTTTTGGTTTGCCATTGATGAAAATTCAATAAATGTCAGCATTTCATTCTTGCTATATTTTTTGTTGTTGTTGTTGTATTTTTTTTGGGATATTGAAGCAACTGTCAACTGGCGTTGCTGCTATGCGCGCTTATCTATAAACGGCTATGAACAAAATGCCAAACAAAAAAGGCCAATTCGAGACTCTGTTGTTGTTGTTGTTGTTAGTGCTGTTGTTGCAGCACAAACGCGCAGCTGCTGTCAACCAATTGAATGCGTTAATAATGACACTTTTTTGTCGACACTTCTGTGCTACTCATACGTATCAAGTCAAGTCCCTAACTAGACAGCACTTTATACTGCTCACTCTCTTCTTCCTCTCTCTCTCGCTTACGCTTTTTTAGCACTACATTTTTTTTTATGCTGCATGCCTTTAGCATGGCGATAAAATTTAATTACTTTTTCATTGCATACTCGTCGCCAATGACTTGACTCAACTCAACTCGATTCAACTCAACACAACTCGACTTGCAAACGCATACGAATGCAGCATCGTGTTGCTCTTGTTCTTGCGCATTCATGTTTTTTTTGTTTTTTTTTGGTTTTTTTGTTAGTTTGAACATTTTACAACAATTGCAAAATGATTGAAGTACGCTTAAATTTACATTTTACACATGCACCAGCTGCCGCCTGCTGCCTGCTGCCTGACACGCCCAATGCGCGTACAAGTGCTTTCAAAGTTCGATTGTGCAAACTTGTGCGTACACAGACCAAAGCAGCGTTGTGCTCACTGATTGCCAGAGCTGTCAGAATTGCCAATTTTTTTGAATACTTTTTTTATTTTTAACTTCTTTTTTTTATCATTGACAGTTGTCACAATGACATTTAATATTTGGACAGCAAGCACACCAATGGCTGGCAACAACATTTATATTGTTCGAACAATATTTGTCGTTGTGTTGCTCTCAAGCGCATTGCTTTAAAAAGCGGTTAATGAACTTGTCGTCTATAATAATAATATTAAGTATTGCGTGAAAACTAACTGTAAAAAAGCAAAAATTTGTTCGCCCACAAAAGTGTCATTATGGCGGCCAACAGATTTTCATAATGGCACATTCATTATAAGCACATTATGCATTTTATTTTATTGCACGATTTGTTGTCAGTTTTTTTTTTTTTTTTTATTATTTTATTTCTACAATTTTCGAACAAAATGTGTCGACGACGACGACAACACTTCCGTTTCCGTTTTGTTATGCCAAGCGTGTACGCAATGAAGCAAAGTATTCTGTTTCTGTGCTGAGTCGTTCTGTGCCTTTGACGACAACGTCAACCACTCATGTGTGAAATATTAAAATTCAATTAAAATTGCGTTAATTTCAACATGAACGCCAACAAAGCATTCATACAAATGCTAGCACTCAGTGCGAAAGAGACAGCGAAATTGTATGAAGCAAACGAGTATACTTTATAAAGCACATTGTCATAATTGTCAACTGTCAGTTGACGATAGCATTGTGGCAATGCTTAACTAAAAGCAAGCGGGGCAAGAGCATGCGTAATGTGCGAAACTGAGCCTGACTGATAGACAGAACGGCCGGCAGGCTGACATGTAGACAGACAGGCAGTCAGACAGAGCGACAGACATAAACCTTTCATTCACAAAAAATGTCAATTTCAGAGCATAAAGCATAATGAGGCCCATCAACAATACAATAATGTTGATGATGATGATGATAATGACAATGTTGAAGAACAATGTTGAAGATGATAATGCGTTGGCCATGACTGTGTGCTGTTGAAAGCCTATTGAAGTACCTTTGAATGGTTAAGGGAAATGCACGCAAATTGTGCTTCACTTGTCAACGGCAGCGTCAGGCAATGCATGCAATCGGCTATTTATCAAGCATCGATAATGGTTAATTAATATATGTGCATGCATATATATATGTGTGGGTGTGCATATGCATATGCATATGCCTCGAGCTGTATCATAGTCAAAGTCGCTTGGACATTACATTTGTTGTCCTTAACGTGCTGCCATGTTGCCGCCATTAGTGCGGTTTACAATATATCAACATTATTATTATTTTTATTTTTTATATATATTTTTTTAAATTGTTTATTGCACTGCGCAAATTTATTGGCAAAAAGATTTTTAAATTTAATTTTTTTTTAGTTGAATTTTTTGTTTGGTTTATTTTTGATTTATAAACATTATAAATTCTATTAACTAATTGCTAAGCTTAATTGTTTACCGCTGAGTTTTTATTGCTTAGTGACCATAATGACGTGTTGATATTTCTATTTCATTTTATAAACGACCGGCCTTTTATTATCACGTGTTGTTTAGTTTCTACGAATAATCACGTTGATATCACGTTTCGCTTATAGCTTATCGAAGGAAGCAAAAAGTAGAAAAAGAAGAAATAAACACAAGATTTACAGTTTTGTTTATAAAACGTAGCAACTGTACTTTTCTTTAAGTAAGCATGAGTAATTAAAAATACATTTTTATAACTAATTAATTAATTACGACAAAATATAAAAGAATATAACAAAAAAAAAAATATATATAAAAGAATAACTAACTATAAAAGAAAATGCAGTCAGGAAATGGCTAGAAAACCTACGCATTGCATAAAAAAAACATTTGAGTTTCTTTTGAAGAAAAATCATGTTTTAAATGCATTTCAATGCAGACACTTCGAGCGCACAATAAACGTAAATAACCATAAAAGTCAAGATCAGTTATCATGTTTTCAAATAAACTCAAAATAAACTATCAAATCGTCTCAACTCTTATTGGCTTTCGGACATTTTTGTTTTGTAGTTTTCTCAACGTTAACGATTTTCTACTACGTTCCTTATCTAAACCGTCTTGGCCTGGTTTTCTTTCTTTCGGCTTTACATTTTGTATACGCTTCATTTACTTATAAATGTAGAAGGTATTTCTAATAATTGTTTATATATGCAGTCGTTCTGAAGTTTTATAGTTGAAAGGTAGAGAGATTGAAAGCGACTGTAGGATATCACATAAGTCGTTATTAACGAGCTATGTTACAAATACGTGTGCCATGTCATTGAGAACAGTTATTAGGCTAAACGACTCAACTTTGACAACGGCATCAAATTATAGAACTCATCTGCTATTGATTTTTTTTTTTACCCCAAAAATCAATGTGACAAAAACATTTTAAGTTTGGCTGGCGAGAAATTGGAGGAAAAACATTAAGATATCGTTGGGAAAGGTTCTTAAATTTCATTTCATTTCGTTGTCGTTGTATAAAAGCGGAGCTTGAGCTCAAACCTACGTCAGTCTTTGTTGTAACTTTGTGACATCAAATCAGTGCGGCACAAAACAAGTGAAAAAATGCAACAGTTCAGCCTTTTGGCTGCGCTCGTCTTAGGTGAGTACTTTTCACGCATAGAAAGTGCAAATAAGAGTGGATAATATAAAAAAAAAATGAATTTAGGCATCTGCTGCTCCTATGTGACAGCATCATTGGTACGGTGTGCTTGTGATCCTGGACCTGAAGGCTTACCCGGTCCAATGGGACCGCCTGGACCACGCGGCGAACGTGGTCTGATGGGTTATCCTGGTCGTGATGGACCACGTGGCATGCCAGGACCGCCAGGTCCTGTTAGTTGGTTCCCGCCGCCACCAAATGGTCCACATCATCCTTTTCATCCACAGCCACCAATACCAAGCCAACCGGGACCGCCAGGACCACCCGGACCGCCGGGTCCGCCAGGCTACTGTTACAGCTGTCCGCATTGGCGTCCACAAGTGCCATGGCGACCGCCACCACCACCACCGCCACACGGTGGTTTCCGTCCAGGTGGTTTTGGTCCCGGTCCTGGTGGCTTTGGTCCGCGCCCAGGTGGTTTTGGCGGCTTTGGCGGGCCCGGTGAAGGCGCCGTCTCATCATCTTCGGCCATTGGCAATGTCATTGTAGTGCCGCCTAGGGGTGGTGGCGGTGGCGGCGGCGGTGGTGAGATACGTCGTGCTTTACTTTATCGTATCACAGATGATGGTCAGCTTGTGCCATTGAATATCCCAGAAAATGATGCAGCCGCCATTGAAGCTAATGAATTGGCATCAGAAGCATTGTTTGCAGCTGGCTTCCAACCGGAGTTTGCAGTGTCGACGCCATCCTTGGTGCAAGATTCAAATGACGTAGCTGAGCCGACAGGATCATCAACAACATCAACAACAACAACCACAGCGATTGCTGCGCCCACGACAAGTTCCGTTACACCCACTGCGTCTACAACAAATGCTGAGTCATCTAACGCGGAGTCTGAGCACAACAGTGCGACTGCGGATGCTGCATTGAGTGATGCCGTCAGATCAACGTTGCGTGCCACATCCGATTACAATGAATGGCGACGTGGCTTATTGCTCGGCGAACCGCAGTACACACAAGCAGGACAGGGCACAGGGACGAATGATGCGCCACGCTACTATGATACCAATCAGCTTGAGAACAGCATGGATGAATTCCAAAAGGCATTAGCCGAATTGCGTGAGAAGTACTCGTATTTAATACAACAACGCAGCGGCAGTAAACCCTACGCTGTGATTATCTAATACACACACACACATAAACACATTATTTATTAAAACAAAAACACAAGTACTGATAAACTACATGGAAATATATGCATAACAATGAATTAAAAGCAATCATTTGTTAATCAATGTCTATAACAATTTCACAGCTACGCAGAACTCAAGTGTCGCTGATTGCTCAGCGCTGATAAAACAAACAAGAAAACAAAACAGAAAATACAATCAAAGATCTTGTGTTTATTTTAGTGCGAAATACAAATTTTTAATTAGCCATTTTATCAGTCAATCAATTGAAGTTTAATCGCACGCCTTCAAGCCGTCACCAACGCACGCAGCATAGGCCATCATATGCGGTATCGCATTCTGTTCATAGACGCCGGTAAACAAATGCGACCAGGGGCCAGACGCAAATACGCCGACATCCTCACCGCCGTGCGTCTCGGACTCAAGTGGCACTGTTGCCGGAAATAGATCATCAAATGCGCCCGTCAATACCGTTTCAGGTTCAACACGCTTATGCGCCTCCGTATCGTAATAGCTTTCAAAGCTCTTGCCATTCGCATAGCTAAGCGGCATATATGAGACGCCATCTTCACCTTTGGTCTCTGCCGTTCCGAAAATGTCGCTGCCACGTTGCTGATAACCAGCCAGACTGAATGTATGCGAGTGATCCGATGTGACGACAATCAGCGTATCTTCTTCGCTGGTCATTTTACGTGCCGTTTCGACGGCCTTCGATAGCTCAGCCGTTTCATCCAATGCAATGCGCGCCAATGTATCATGATGACTGATATCGATTTTGCCGCCCTCAATAAACAAAAAGTAACCATTTTCCTCGGTTTGCATAACCTCAATAGCCTTTTGTGTCATCTCCTCCAGCGTGGGCTCATCATTGTCCGGATCGGCTAACGATTCTTGATGATAATGCAAATGACTGCTCGAGAAAAGACCCAACAAACGATTTGTCTCCGTTGCATTGACTTTCAATAATTTCTTTTGTTTCTTAACAAATACATTGCCCTCATGCATATCTTCAAATTCTTGTACAAGATTGCGTCCATCCAAGCGTCGTCCTTTATCATAATCCGCCGGACCATAGAAATTACGCTTGCCGCCGCCGAGCATAACCTTCAGCTTCTTGCCCACTTCGCCGTGTATCAATTGCACAGCAATATCATCAAGGCCTGAATTTTCGCCACAACCTTCAGCCAGCACACTATCATTTTCCCATTCACGATCCGCGGTATGCGCATAGACGCCCGAAGGCGATGCGTGCGTGACACGCGTTGTCGTTGCAAAGCCTGCCGCCTTACCAGCATCCATGGCCCATTTGGCAAGCGAGTAAACATGATTCGCCTTATCACGCATTGCCTCACAATCGCCGCGCTTCACATGCGCATTCACGCCAATTGTGCCGTAGTTGGCTTTAACGCCGCACAAATACGATGTCGAAGTGCAGGCCGAGTCGGGCACAATCTTGTCGACGGAATAGGTCTTCGATAGGCCCGTGTATGGAAACTTCTCAAACGATAATTTCACCGACTCATCGCCGATGTAATTACGTGCGGCCGCCAGCGTAGCCAAACCCATGCCATCGCCCAAAAAGAGTATAATATTCTTGGCAATCTTTGTATTGGGCACAAAGTTTGCCTTTTGTACAATTGCATCCTTGCTCTGCGCCAGCCAATAGGCTTGTGTCGCTTCGGCTGCATTCTGACGCTGCTGCGTTGACTTCGTTTGTGCGTTGGTGTGCGTCAGTGTTGGATGCATCTGACGTTCACGTGCACGTTCTTCGGCCATAGTATTGGCCGTGGCCAAGCCTGTGGCGGCGGCGGCCAAAATTAGGCAAAACGTTGCTGCCAAATTGTGTTGCATCGTTTGACGTGCTCGCGCGTTGCTTGCTAACTGGACACTGTTTGATACGTGCCTGTTTAATGCTTATTATAAGTAGCAGTTGATTTGTACGTGTGATTTTTATCACTTTGATTATTTACAACCCCGCGTAACGCCACAGGTGTGTCTTTGTCTAATTTTCGTTGTTTGAAAAACATACATATTACAAAGCAAAGTGCCACACTTACCAACTGCTTATACTTGAGATAAGCAATGTGCGCAAATTATTAATAATACACAAGCAAATCTATATAATTGACGTTGAATGCACGAAAAGCCATCAGTTTGGCAAGAACTGCCGCTGGGAAGCAAGCCAAATAGACTAGCTAGCCATGTTGACGCGAAATATCGGCCTAGTGCTTTGCCTGCTGGCATTGGCCTTAGGCTATAATTGCTTAACAACAACAACAGAGCAAGAGTTCGGTAAGTGCAAACGCTTTGATTGAAGGCAATAAAATTTCAACACCCGTTAACGCTTGTAGAACATCCACGCTTGGCGAGCGCACGCGATTACGTTGAAGCGACCGCGGAACTCGATACAAAATTCTGGCATGATAAGGCACAAACGATATTGGCCGATAAGCTGGCAGCAGAACGTAAAACGCCCAAAGAGAAGACAGCCAAGAATATTATTTTATTCTTGGGTGATGGCATGTCCGTGCACACGGTGACCGCCACACGTGCCTATATGGGTGACAGCAATAAGCAAGTCTCATTCGAGAAATTTCCCTTTGTTGGACTTGCTAAGACATATGCCGTCGACGAGCGCACGCCGGATTCGGCTAACACGGCTACAGCTTATCTAAGCGGCGTGAAAGCAAATTACGGCACAATTGGCGTGAATGCGGCCGTGAAACGTAAAGATTGTCATGCGGCGGCCGATGTGAGCACGCATACGGAAAGTTTGGCTAAATGGGCGCAGGATGCGAACAAGTGGGCGGGTCTGGTGACAACAGCGCGTGTAACGCATGCCTCGCCAGCGGGCGTTTATGCGCATACAGCCGATCGCAATTGGGAGAATGATGTTGATCTGGAGGAGGCCGGTTGTGGCAATGTCGCGGGCGTTGTTGATATAGCCAGGCAGTTGGTTGAAACGCCGGTGGGCAAAGATTTGCATGTTGTGCTCGGCGGTGGACGTAGTAATTTCCGTGATAAGAACATACACGATGAAGAAGGCGTGCCGGGTGCACGTAACGATGGGCGTGATTTGATCGATGATTGGCTTGTCGATAAGACAGCACGTAATGCGCATTATGTTTGGTCACGCAAAGGTTTGGCGAGCGTTGACTTGAGTAAAACGGAGTATCTGTTGGGCTTGTTCAGTGAATCACATTGCGCTTATCATGGCGATCGTCAGCGTCATGCGCTTGAGGATGCCGAGCCATCGCTCACCGAAATGACCGAAGCGGCAATTAAAGTGTTGAGCAACAGTGAGCATGGTTACTTTTTGTTTGTGGAGAGCGGTAAGATCGATATGGCACATCATGAAGCGCATGCACGCAAGAGTCTGGAGGAGACAGCGGAATTTGCACGTGCTGTTGAATTGGCGCGCAGCATGACCGATGAGGAGGAAACTTTGATTGTGGTGACATCAGATCATTCGCATACTATGACTATTAATGGTTATCCGGTGGGTTTTTTTTTCAAACTATTTGATTTTAGTCATCATCTTACTGATCTTCTATTTGTAATTGAATAGTATCGTCGTCAGAATATTTTATCGTTGGCGCCGAATGCCGCTACCGATGAGTTGCCCTTCACCATACTCTCCTATGCCAATGGTCCGGGCTATGCACAAACCTATTCGTCTGATGTTGGACGCATTGATTTGAATAATGTTGATACCACTGATCCGGAATTCACTTATATGTCCACGGTGCCTTTGTCTTCGGAGACGCATGGTGGCGAAGATGTTGCTGTCTTTGCTTCGGGTCCATATGAGCATTACTTTGCCGGCAACTATGAGCAGAGCACGGTGCCGGCGTTGATGGCTTTTGCGGCCAATATTGGACCTTTTACTAAGAGTGAATTGGGCATTGAGTAAAAAAAGAAGAGTAACAAAATAAATACGTGAAACTTAATAAATTTTCAAGTGTGCGGCGTATTTACACATACATACAGACGGACAGACAGACAGACAGATTGAGAGAAGGAAGACAGAGTTACAAGCAAAGGTGAAGAAGTTGTTGAGCTGCTAGCCAGAGAAGTTCAAGGTGTCAACTGTACACGCATACTTGAATCAATGATGATGATGATGATGATGATGCTGACTCTGACGATTGTGTTGGCGACAACGAAGTTCTTTTTGTTGTTGTTGTTGTGCGTGTTCTTGTTGATAATGGCGTTGCCAGTCAAAGTCAATATTTGCAACAAAGTTTCGCTTACAACTTTCTCGTCTATGTGTGTCTGTGAGTGTGTGTGTGTGCTTGTGTATGCGTGTGAGGCGACAAGGTGTGGCTGCGCAAATAATGATGTAAAATTTTCCCCTTTTCAAATGACTTGGGTGTGTGTTTTTTTTTTTTTATTGTAATAGCTTTTAAATTTTTAAATTTCATGTATTTGTGTCCTTCACTTTGCTCATATCGGCCAGTTACACGTTAACCCTCCTACGCACACATACACGCACACATTGATTGCCCATTTTGCAACCGCAAAATTTAATTTATCTGCCATCAGTTGATGTTCTTGCGGTTTTCGATTCACACACGTTATACGACCATCTATTTCAACTACACGCCTCTCCCTCTCTCTCTATCTCTCTCTATCTCATTCTATTCTCTTCTGTGCTGCTCATGTCAGTAACGCCCAGTTGTAGTTGTCGCCGTTCTGCTATTGAAAACAACAACAACAACAACAAATATAAAAAAAAAGGAAAAAAGTTTTTCCTTGCTTGTGGGTTCAGTTTTTGGGTTACCCTTGTCAAAAATTGCGCTACGTTCATTGCTGATAACATTTACCGTTGCTTTGCACAGCTCAACTTCGATGTGTTGCGATTCGCTTCGATTGTGTGTGCGTGTGTGTGTGTGTGTGTGTGTGTGTTTGTGTATTATCACAGATATCATCTGTCTCTGACACTTATAAACACACTTACATACATACATACATATGAGCACTGAGTCGCACAGATACATTGTGCGCTCGACCTGCAGATACTTTTTGTCAGGTGAATTTTGTTATTGTTGTCGCTTGCTTCTGCTGTTGCTTTGAATGCTTGTTTGTTGTGTTTGTTGTTGTTGTACAGTGTACACTACCAAATCGCATTTCAACTTCTTTTTGAGTATTCTCTGCTGTTCGACACCTCGAAATTCATTCATTCATTCATTCATTGTTGCTTTGTGTGTGTTTCTGTGCATTCGCGCATACATCCGTTTCGTCCACAACCTTTATTAAGTATCTCATGTATGTCTCTTCGTTTCCCTGTTTGTCTGTCTGTCCGTCTGCTTGACTGCTTTTTATGAACTTGTAGCTTCGACATCATTGTCGCTTGTTCATAGTCATTGATAAGCTTGTTCTTTTCCCTTGTTCCATTTATGTATCTTACGTCTCGACAAGTTGCGCTTTGGGGAATCTCTTTTCTTGGCTGTCATAGTTAAGCCCTATCTGTGTGTGTGTGTGTGTGTGTGTGTGCTGTTCAGCAGCTTATTTGCTCGTCGCAACTTGGCAGCTAAAATTCCTTTTCACACAATATGCACGCCAATAATTGAAATGCGATTAGTTTATGTTAGTTTAGGTGTGCCACAGGAATGTGTTGTAGTGCTTGCGATACTATCGATAGTCACTATAGTTAGTATCTCAATACATTTCTGGTGATAATATTTCATGAAAGCTACTAAAATTTTTATTTCTCTTTATAATTTAATAAAAATGATACACATTTCTTTGCCAACAGCACACAATTTCTTTATTTGATTTACCTTATAAAATTACTTTACTAATTCACTTTCTTCATACGTGTCATTGACGAGCTCCTACCTGTCTATCTGTCTGTCTGTCCGTTTGTCTGTCTCTGGCACATGTCGCAAAACCTGCAATCAAATGCTATTCATTGGCAATAAATCGAATTAAACGTGCGTTATCAGCGCCATCAACACACAAAGCACTAACAACAACAACAACAATAACAATGTTATTATCAACATACACACACACAAGTTTGCTTTGCTTGACAATAAAATTGTTATAACATTTGCAAAGGAACTTCACATAGGACTTTGACTCACACCAAGCTGAACTTTGGCCAAGCATTGTTAAATAGAAACGCTGCCAAGTGGCTAATTTAGAAGCTGACTACAAAATCAAGTAGGCGCTTTCGAGTACTCCGTTTTGTAGCCGCCCAACGCTCAACAAACCAAAGGCAAAGCCAAAGCTTAAAAGTCCTTGTTTTAGAAAAAGAAAAAGAAAAAAAAAAAATACAAAAAATAACAAAAAAAAGAGAACTTCAAAGCGAGCGAGCGCACGTTGTAAATTGAAGACTGTTGCGCTGTCAAAGTGCTGGCGCGCCCTTACGCTACTTTTACAACAACAAAAACAGCGACAACAACAACTAGAAGCAAACAGCAGCAAAATCAACGAACTGCAGGACCAAAGACAAAGTCAAACGGCATGTCAAAAAGGATATGCTACTAACGTGCATAAAGTTTTTTTTTTTTTCTCTTCTCTTCTCGTTTTTTTTTTTTTTGTTATTTTTTTTTGGTTTTGCTTTTAATTGGCTTCTTTTTTTTTTGCAAACCAAAACGCTGATGAATTGAGGTTTACAGGAGGCAGTAAGGGCTGAAGAACTAAAGTCAGTAAAGTGTAGTGGGTGAGTAAGTGCGAGAGAGAGAGAGATGGAGAGTGGTAGGGAGAGATGGATAGATGCAACGCTCAGCGCTCATTAAACATTTACTTGCACAGTGCGCGTTTCTTTGTCGGCGTGAACTTTTGATGTAGTTGTTGTTGTTGTTGTCGTTGTTGTTGCTGTTGATGGTTGGCTTGTGCGTTGTTGACTTCGCTTGTCATCATCATCAACAACATCATCATCGTGGTTTGAATTTGATGACTTTGCTGACGACAAGCAACAACAACAACAACAACAACAACAGCAGCCGTGTGCGAGCTGTCAGCGCGTGTGGCAACACTGGCTTGTATAACAGCAAGCAATGCCGCGTGGGAAGTTGCCGCCGCGAGCGTTTGATGACAAACAACAACACAACAGCATCAGAAGAAAAAGAAGAAGCAAAGGAAGAAAATAAACCACTTGAGATAGCAATGAAAAATGCATTTTGCCGCAGTTGTTGTTGTTGTGGGTGTGGCAAGGTGGGCGTGCATTATAAAGATGGTCGTGTAAGTGCTCACACACACACAGACAGTCTTTCAAGCCTTCTGCGCTACCTTGTGTGTACATTTATATGTATGTGTATGAGTGTGTGTGTGCGTGTGTGTTGTCACAGTGACAACGTCAGGAACTTTGACAACATTTTTCGAGATGCACGCATTGCAATGCATTTGCTTGCATATCCTTGCATATCCTTAATGCAGCGCTTTGGCTTTGAATTACATTCCCTTGCGTTTAGTATTTTATTTTGCTTTGTTTTTCGCATTTTAACATGAAATTTTATAATATTTTTTTTAGGCTCTCTCTTGCTCCCTCTCTCTCATTCACTTTGACATCAAAGTGTTTTTGCTTTTTTGCCGACTGTCGTTGAACTTTGACTGTTTCGAGTCAATAATGCTTTTGCTAGTAATTAAATTTGTTTTCCTACAATTTCACAGTTTCA
The DNA here is from genome assembly GCA_034638295.1 of Phortica okadai. NCBI lineage: Eukaryota > Metazoa > Arthropoda > Insecta > Diptera > Drosophilidae > Phortica > Phortica okadai. The sequence goes on from CM067852.1 coordinate 6,819,464, forward strand.
TTAAACAAAAGAAAATAAAAATAAAAATGACAGCCTGAAAGTATGCAACATAAACTTGACTTTGTTCAATTTGGTAGTCTTCTTGTTGTTGCCTTCAAGCTTAGCGTGCGTTCGTTCGTTTTCTTAATTCCAAAATAAAACAAAACTTTGAACTTAAGTTAAATACAGTTGAGTTGAGTTGTCCTTAACACTAAACCTACCAGGCGGGTCAAAATGACCCATTTTCAACTTTTGGGCAGGATTTCTTTGAAAATAACATTGCCAAATTGCCATTTGCATTTATGACTTTTATTTAAAAACCAATTGAATGTGTTTTTCAAGATTTACTCAAATCTTGTTAATTTTATTTCCGAGTAATAAAAGTAGTGTGCTCTAACTACCGCAAGGGGTCAATTTGACCCGTGCATAGGATCTGAACCTCGATTTGTATTTTTTGTGGTAAAAAACCTCGAAAATATAAAAAACGAATCTTCGAGAACCCAAAAATTTTCAAAATAAGTGGTGATCATGAATAAAGTTAGCATATTATTTATTTGTTTTCTATATTTCATTGAATCAATTCATTCAATTGAAGACAATTTAATTTTTTTCCTGTATTAGTTTTATGTTTTTTATATATAATATATTAACTATTTTGAACCGATATTTGAAGAATATTGTTCATTAAAGTACCATGTTGGCCTAATTGATATATTTTTCGCTATATATAGTAAAATATGCAAAATTCTAATGACGGGTCATTTTGACCCGCTGTGGTAGGAATAGGTATACATGAAGTGTCGGTAGGTTTAGTGTTAACGACATTCATCATACCACATTGGCAGCGCTGTACGCAATTAGCGCAAGTTGAGTGATGACAATCAAAACTAAAATACTTCGCTGACAAAAAAAAAAATTAAATCAAAGCAACAGTAAAGCAAAAAAAAAAAAAAATAAAAATGGTAAAAAAAAAAAACCTTACAAAAGATAAATAAAGCTTTGTTGTTATTGTTATTGTCTTTGTTATTTGTTTGTTTGCTCGCAGCGTTTGATTTTATTTATGTCATTTTTACCTTTTGCCAACTTCAATGCTCTTCATCGCTCACATACTAGTACTTACTTCTTGTTATATCTTTTGCATAGCTTTGTTTCACTTTTAACTTTTTCTGCGTTCTAAAACATTTTCAGTTTGGTTTTTCTTTTTTTTGTTTTCTTTGCTATTTCCGTCATTGCAGCTGCTGTCAGACAAACAGTCAGTTAGTCAGTCATGCAGTCATACGTACGTACAAACGTACATTCATTCATTCATTGACTACTTCAATCATACACTCATGCGCTAAGTTGCTCAGTCACTTACACGCTCGTCTAACTTTATACTAAATTCTACATAGCTCAATAGCATTGCATTGCATAGCATAGAACAGAACAAAACACAACTCAATTCAATTCAACTGGAACTCGACTGAGCAGAGCTTAGCTTAGCTCAACGCAGTTCAGCATAGCTGAAGTCACAACTGAAGTTGCATTTAAGCACTTTTCATCATCAAAACGGCTGTGCCTACATGGCATCACCAACAGCATCACCAACATCATCAGCATCATCATCAGCCCCATCATCATCGTCCTGTATCATTCATGCACAGGCAAATGCTTTCAAAAAACATTTTGTTTTATTTCTCTGTTTTTGTTTTTGTTTTCGTTTTTTTTCTTGTTTTGCTTTTCTCAATTTTTATTTTTATTTTCATTTATTTTTTTTTTGTTTCATTTTTTTGTTGTTTTTGTTTTCACATCTGCCTTTAGCTCTTGTGCAAAGTTTCCTTTGGCGCATTGTTTGCATATGTTTTAACTTGCTTTGATCTTTGGCGCATTCTATGCACCTGTACAAAGTGAAAGCGGTTTTAGAGCGTTCAGCATTCGTTCGTTCGTTCGTTTTGCATGCTCTATAGCAATGAGTGTAGATACTTGTGCTTAGATTACTTACAGCTGTCATGAAGAGCGCTTCTCTATGAGTGTGTTGAAGTAAAAATATAATAGAAAAACAAAAACAAAAACTTGCTATTTTTAATTAGAATTTTGTATTATTTTTGTATTATTTTTTTTTACGTATTTTTTTTTTTTTTTTGCAGTTAGAAATTGCAATTAGTAAAAGTTTGCATTACTTTTCCGTCTCACTTGGTTGCATTTAGTAGCGCCTGTGCGTATGCAATGATTTTTTGTTTTTGTTACTTTCATTTAGCTTGCAACTCTCAATGCCATATGCCAACAACAACAACAACAAGTACAACAACGGCAGCAACAACACTTAATGCGCATTTAAACGTTAATGACTCATTAATATTATGGCATAAAAGAGAAAAAAGTACTGTAAAAATTATATAAAAAGTGGGCGTGTTTGGGGCGTCTTGTGTGCTTAACTCCCTGAGCTCATTTTGGCGCAGTTCAGCTCAGCTCAGCTCAGCTTGGCATGGCTCAGCACCTGCACACGCATATCCTTTTTTTTTTTTCTTTGGCTGAGCGTGTGTTGTAGTTCATGTCCGTCTCTGTTAGTGTGTGTGTGTGTGTGTGTGTGTCTCCTTGGTTGTCTTGTTTATTAAATCATTTATGCAGCTTCATAAATTTTCATTAAACTTTAATAAAATTTGAGCAGCACAGCTGTTCGTTGTACAACAACACTTTGCACAAGCGCTTGTAGAGCTTGTTGTTGTTGTTGAAATGAAAGTTTGTCTTGTTTGTTTTGATGTGTGTGTGTGTGTGCCTTGTTACTGTTACTGTTGTCAGTCAGCAGTGATTATGTAAATATTTCAACGCAAATTAAAATCAAAATTAAAATTACAATAACCAAGCGGCGGCAACACATGTTCGTTCATTGTCAACGTTGTCGTACTCTTGGCACGGCTTATGCAAACACCTTAGCTGTCACGAATGTGAGTTTCTCGTATGCGTGTGTGTGTGTGCCTTTATTCTCTACTGTGTTGTATAGTTGACGCTTATGGGAAATTCAAATAACGTTGGCAATTTATTTGCATTAATTTTTGTTGTTGTAGGCAGACAGGACACAATGCTTTGCCTACAATTAGTTGCCAAATCTCAGTGCCTATCAGTCTTCTTGTCTCACATGTGTGCGTCGGCGGTGCCTAAAAGCCTTTTTTGTTTTTCTTTTTTTTTGTATTTTAACACAGGAAGTGAACAATTTAACCTTCTTATGTCTCAAAGCTGCTTTTAGCTTTTCTTACTACTGTTGGTTCTTGCGCCTAGCCTATTCCATCTTGGGTTAGCAACATATGAGTTCTTATTAATTCAAATATTCTTCATTAGTGCCTTTGACTTTAGTTTAGTTTGCCCTTTTTATTTTGTAATATTTTACAATGACAGTGTAGAAAGTTGGTTGGGTTTTCAAGGGTGATCCAAAATTCAAGAAAGATTCAAAGTTTGCGTCAATTGAAGGGCAAAGTATTATCAAGGATATCTGTTATTCGGAACTTAATTTCGTTTGGTACCGAAAAAAAGAAAAAACAAATCAAAAGAATCTCTAAAAAATTTAAAACAACAAGTTCAAGTAAGTCATATGAAAAATAGAAACAAATAAATAAAATGAAGTGTTTTGTTGAAATTACAACGTTAAATAGAAATGTTTCTGCAAAATATAAATCAGTAAATTATCAAAAAAAAAATCAACAAAATAATTTTATTAGCTACTGTTATTATAAACTATTTATAATTTATTTATTATTTACTATTATTTAAATTTTAATTGAGATATAAATATTTGCAAATACATATATTCTCTATTAGCACCATTGACTATTTCGGCACCTTTCTAATAGCAATGTGGATTCTATTCCATTTAAACGACCGGCATCTTATCTTTAATGAAATGACCAACTTTTTGTACTAGCAAAAAAATCAAAATATTTAGCACAAGAACAATCGCTAGTACTTTGATTCCAACAAAGTGATTCACTCCTCTGTACTAGTTGCTTATAATACTATGTAGTGGCGTAGCGATCGGTCCCTGTCGATGACGTCTCTATGTTAAAATCTTTGGGCAAATTAAAAAATTTTATCAACAATTTTTGCTGTGTTGCTAACCAACCAATGAAATGTTGACTAGAGCTTGTGAAAAGAGTCAAACGACATACAAAATTTTTTTTTTTAAAACCGCAAATGACTAAACAATAAACGTTATAATAAATTTGTATGAAAAAAAAAATATATTTCTTCTTGGAATTATATTTCAAGCAGCATTGGTCGCAAATAAAAACACTGCGAATTTCTTATCAGCAACTTAAGCCCGAGTCGCAAGTTATGTTTTGTTTTCGCTTTGGTTCATAAAAAAATTTCTCTCTATTTTTGATAAAAAATATTTCGCGCTTCAAAAACACAAAAACAAATGTTTAATTTATTTTTCATAAGAACGTTTCGGAAATCGCTGACCAGCTACAAAAAATATTTAATTGAGTACAAGTTTTTGTTGAGTGAGTTCCTGTACGCGACAAAAAAAAAATGTTTTTTTCTGTGAAAGTGAAAATATTGTGGGCTTTGGTCCTCTTGCTATATGCACAAAGCAGCCAAGTAAAATCTGTAACGGTGAGTCAAGGTTAATATAAATTAGCTAAGCAGAAACAATTATGTCTGTCTTATGCAGATCGATCTCGACGACTATACCGATGAATTGTTAAAAGGAATCCAACAACAACTGAATACGTTTCAAGACAATTATGATAATAAAAACGTTCAAGTGAGTACAAACACATGGAAGGTTTTTTTTTTTTTATTTTGCTATACTAATAATAATTTATTACTTTAGGATCAATACGGTTCGAAAGAACTTTCGGACATTAATAATAAACTAACGGTTTTATTAGGATTTCGACAGACATATAAACCAAGTGACAAAATAAAAAAACAACCATGTAAATGTGAAAATTTCTATGAGGACATTCAACGGGCCTTGAGCCCATTTGCCGACCAGTTAACTAAGGAGTTTCAAACTCAATTTAAAGAGTTGCCCAAAAAAAGTGATTTCTGTACTTTCGGCAACAAGTTGACTAAACATTTGGCTGGGGAATTGAAAACCCAAGTCAAGGCACAAAATGAACAATTGATCAGTAGTTCAACTGAAATTGTGAGAACATCGACTGAAATAAAGAATAAGCTTGACAATTATAATGAAACATTCACGACATCGCAAAATGAACAAACGAAGTTATTAAAATCGGGTAAGTTTTTTACCATTTCGACATTTGAACTTTCACGTCAATTTTAATTAATTATCTCATTCAAGGTTTACCGAACTCATGTTCTGCTGCTATTCGCAGTGGCAATGGAGCAGGTGCTTACCAAATATTGATTTCCAACAAAGCAACATCCGTTTATTGTGACCAGCATGGACGGATGATGATACAACATCAGATGAAAGGTTTCGATGGCTTCTTCAATCTCGAGTGGTCACAGTACAAAAGTGGTTTTGGAGATCCGAAATCACAGTACTGGCTGGGCCTTGAAAACGTTCATTTATTAACCACCTCGCGGCGCTACGAATTACACATAGACATGGTTGATTTTGATAATATTACCACCCAATTTATATATAATCACTTTCAAATAGCGGGAGAAAATGACATGTATAGATTGAATAAGCTCGGTGAATTTTCAGGAAATCCGAATGAAAATAAATTTGGATATCACATCAATCTACCATTTAGCACTCGTGATAGGGAAAATTACCCATTTCCAGGACATGAAGCATGTGCAATTGAATTTAAGTCTGGTTGGTGGTATTATCATTGTCACATGGTGTAAGTAAATACAAAAAAATAAAGGTTTTTCAATGAGATATTAATATTTTCATCATTTTCAGCAATTTAAACATAAATGTTCGAACAGACAAGAACGAAGATGAAAATAATATCTTGCGTTGGGGTAATAGTAAAGCCCTAAAAGAAGCATCGATGTACATCAAAGTGCATTAATTCTGAGTTCAAGCAATTTTATTCTGAGTAGATCATTGTTAATGATCAAATATAAATAATATTTGTTGGTTTCAATCATTAATTTTTTAAATAAATAAATAATAATGTCATTAAATATTGTAATTCAAAATTTTAAATAAATAAAAATTTTCGATAAAATAACAAATTGTCGTTAACTTAAATTTGTCGTTTCAAAAGTAAAACAAATGCCACATACGTTAGTTCAATACCAAGTTTAAGTGCTAAAGTCTCCTATGCCTTAGCACTCGAGCTAAATGCTAGATTACCGTATGGGACGTGTTCTGCTATGTAACAAAGGAGTAAATTAATTTTTTTACATTTTATTTTTGATTACACTTAACTTTCAATTCTTATGCTTGCCTTTTTTCATTAAGGCAAATTTACCGTGAATTTTAAGTTGCCATAATAGCACTAAAAGAAGTTATCGTCTTTACTTTCTTTCCTTCCATCTTCCATTCTTTACTATTGTGTTTCTCACTACTTTCCATCAACTCAATTTCAACTTATTATGTTTCAACATCGTCTTAACACTTCGCTTCATTTACTCATCATCCTTTCTCTGGCGCTTCTTTTCACTTGAAAATTGCATGGCTGCGTAAAATGTCCTTTCTCTTGATTGGTTTTTTTTTACAGTTTTTTTTTTTTATTTAAAACTCCGTAAAATTACAACTTTATAGTTGATTGCTGTCTGCATTGTTGCCATTGCTGCTTTTATGCTATGAATTTTACAAGACTTAATTTTTTTTTTGTATTTATTTTTTATTTATTTTTTGCGGTTGTGTCTTTTTAATAAATATTTTCGATTTAACTGGCGGACAATTTCGCCATAAATCAATTCACTGCTCATTTGCTTGGTAAATGCCAATTGGCATATGTAATTTATGGGCTTCAATGCGATTCGTTCGTGTGCATTGTTGAACATTAAACATGATTTCTTTTTGCTGATTTTTAATTTATTAATTAATTATTAAAAACATTAACACTGAGCGGCTTTGCAAAAGTGTTAACAATTTTTATTTACCATGTGTTGCGCTCTTGTTGTTGTTGGTTTTTTTTTTTTTTTTTTTTTTTGTTGTTCTGTCAATGATTTTTAATAATTAAATTTCAGATTGTTGCTCAATTTTAATGCATTATTTGCGTTTTGGTTTTTTAATTAAAAAAAGTATTTGTGTAAACAAGTGGCGTAATGTATGTATGTGTTCATCAAAAGTGTGTTGAAAAGTTGTTAAATCAATTTGAATAACTTGCAACTCAATTTGCCGCAAATACGTGCAATTCAACGCTCATTAAGAACTTCCGCTGCTGACAAATGTCAAATGTCATTTAAAGAGACAACAGATAGTTTTTTTTTTTTTTCTTTTCTTTAAATGATGAAAGAATTTTTGTTGCAATTGCGAACAGATTTGTGGCGTTAACAAAATGCTAAATAAACCGTATGACATGCTGGTGTAGTTCCTCCATCGCATATAACGCAACTCGTCACGCACTTAACATGCTCAAGTGTGAAATTGTGCTTTTCATGACTTAATTTCCACAGTCATCGCCGACGTCGTCATCAAGAACACACATCACACAACAGACAACACACAACGTCGCCACTTGTATCATCATCATCATCGTCATCATCATCATCAACAACATCGTTGAGCATTTCAAATGAGGCGCAATACATGTTTTTTAATGTTTTATACAAGCGTTAAATTTGTTTATAAACTATTTTTTCATTTGCTCAGCTTCACAGCTCCTCACCCGTCATCAGCATTTGTTTATTTTGCCTCATAAAAATGGCAAAAATTGAGTGCAACAGCAGCGCCCACGCACGCAGTCGTCAACTTGTCGTCATCAACTTGAGTTAATGTTCATTCATACAGCGCTTCAAGCACTTCCTTTACTTTAAAGCTTGCTTTGCTTTGCTTTCTTTTCGCGCTCTCATAATTTTCGCCGTGTTTTTTTAATTTAATTCAATAAACAAACAAGCAATGCGCTTTGCTGCAATACACTTTGTATGTACATATGTCTTAACTTGGCCAAAATTGCTTACAAACCAAACAAATTATACCCGAACAACTCATAAAATAGCATGTGGTAGCAAAGACTTTGGTGCGTTGAAATTTTTGTGCTATGATGTGTTTTTGAATACGTACAATTTTTTTTGAGAAATATGTTTTCGTTAGCAAACGTTAATTGTTAAAAAAACAGATTTTTGCACAGCATGTGGCCAATACGTTGATTTACACTACTTCTATACTATATTTTTAGCTAATGTGTGGCACTATAAAATAGACAATTTATTAACTTTGGCTTGTTTAGTTAGCAAAGTGCTTGCTTTTTTTTTCTGAGTTGCTTAAAATAATTCAAAAAAGTCTTTCTACTACAAAGTAAGTAGTATCTTCTATCTGAGCTGCTGTAAGCTGCTTTTGTTAATAACATTATGATTAAAAAATATAGCTTATTTGCTTAAACATTTTTATGCGATTAACGTTATTTGGTAGCATGCACCCTGTATGTTTTTTGTGGTTTTTTCGGGTTTGTTTTCTTTTGGCACTTAAGCTGCTTGTGCAATCCGTTAGATACATTGTCCTTATCAACATACAATAACTAAAAAGAAGCAACAACAAAAAGCACACTGTTTGCCGCTCTTTCGTGCACAATCGTTGCAACATTTATTTTATATTCAACAAAAATAAGAAAAAACATAAAACGAAGAAAAAAAAAAAACAACAGTGGCAAAAGACACAAACACAAACAAACATTGCCAATGAATGAGCCGGCCGGTTTAAATTAGATTTACAATGGTTTTCTTTCTACCACCGTCATTATCCTGTAAGCTTGCCTTGCCGTGCTTAAGCATTTGTATGTGTCTGTGTGTGTGTGTGTGCCTTGGTGAGAGAGGCAGAGAGCGAAGGACATTACGCTCATGACTGACAAGGCATGCGCTTTTGGCAGCAACTCAGTAAATGAGAGTAAAGGAGCTGTTTCAATGCCAAATCAAAGTAGAATAAATATTTTTTTATTTTAAATCCTTTGGAGTTAAAAATATTTGAAAAATTAATTAGATTAGTTTTATGATCGTTAAAAATTATAAATTATTTGAAATAATTGTTTTTCATATATTTGAATTTAAAGTTTTTAACGAGTGGACAGCGCTCAGCGGCGCCACTCTTTGGCCCACAGCGGCAAGCACGTTAGCCAAAATCTCAATTGGCTAATTTCCAAACGTTCCGCAAACAGTTTTTCTGCCTTTGCGAAATGAAACTTTTTGGTAGTGAAACACATGACAAGCGCAGTGCAAAAATTCGTTTGTTACTCTCTCATTCCCGCTCGTGGGTGGTAAGCGTTAATAGGTATTGAAGTGCCGCATGTCTTATAACAGCCTATGTTGCCTTAGAGCATTTCAGTGCTGATTTAATGTTAATTGACATTTTTGGAAGAAATTTTACAAAAAATATGTTTTGCAAGTATAAAATTTGATGCACCATATAAGATTTTATACAAAATATGCTTAATTAATTAAAATTTAGGTATTATGTTTTTGTATTTGTTGCAAAAGGTTAATAAGTCCATCAATTTCATAATGAAAATATCAAGTTTATCGTTGGTATGAAACTTTTGCATAAATTTATTTAAGAACATATTTTATTTATAATAATTTCTTATAAATACATTAAAATGCTTTCTGTGATTGTTTGTTGTCAGAGGGCTTTTTGCAACAAAGAATTCCTGGGAAACAAGCAAATACTATAAACATTTGAAAAATTCTAATATAAAATTTCACTTAAAAAATACTTGTATGCGATCTATTTATTATTTTTATCATTTGTAGCGTCGAAAAAAGGCTATAGATTCTCATACTTTGATTTATTTCTTCCATCTTATGTTAATTTGATCTACTGCCTAAAACATAGAAATGATATTTACTTTTTCCTAATAACGTAACATTTTTGAATTGAATATATGCCAGTATACCAGTTCTTATTTCGAGTTGGAATTATTTTTGGCAAGGAGTTGCCACTAGTGCAAAAATTAAATGATTAAAAAGAACATGCTATGTAATGGATGCATGTTTCCTATCGTTGGCTAATGACATACAGCACTTTTATATTAAAAGTTGTGAACCAAGCTTTTCGCTTGTTTGGAACTTAATGGGAATGAACAACGAGCATGCTTTTTTGTCTCTCTCTCTCTCTCTCTCCCTCTCTTTGTAAGTGTTCTTCCACGCTCTGCTCTGTTCTCAGCTGGCAGAGCGACGACATTGCAATAAAGTTGATTGCTAAGAAAATGCCAGTTAAAAATGGCCAGTTAGAAAATGGAAATCACCGGAAAAACTACATGAACGCGGAAAAACAAGCTCATGTGTATGTAAGAAGAAAATTCTGCTACAAAAAAAAAAAAACAACAACAACAACCTTTCAAGTAACGGTGTTTGAGAGCGAAGCGTCAAAACAGTGAAAATCAAATTGCTCAGACGCTGACTTGAGATACTTTTTGCTAAAGTTAAAGTGTTTCACAGTGCGTATGTGTGTGTGAGTGTGTGTAAGAGTCTGAGTAAAGACAAATAACAACAATAATAAAAAGAACAAAAATTAAAGAACAACAACAAATCGTGTTGATGATAATAACACACTTGTTTAAATATATCACAACAACAACAACAACGCGTAAAAGTGAAGTGAAGCAAAGTTAAAAGTTTATCGCAATCAATTTAGTCGCTTGCGGCGCGTAATCAATTGCAGGCAGCGGCAAAAAAACAACAACAACAACAAATAAATAAACAAAAAAGAAAGAAACATTCTACATGTTCATACTTCATATAAAAGTGCAATGTTTGTGCAATAATTTCGGCATTACAGCGCCAACTTTTGGCGAGCGTAGAACAAACAAAACTAAATCGTTTCTTTAAACCAAAGACGTCAATGCAAAAACAAAAACAAAAGCAAAAACAATAAAACAAATGCAAAGTCAAAAACCAAAAAAAAAAATAAATAAATAAAATAAAAGTAAATCAATAAAAATAAACAAAGACAAAACAAAAACAAAAAGCAATGCAAAGTAAGCTAAAACAACAAAAACAGCGCGGCAAATAACGCCGAAACAACAATAACAACAACTAAACAAAGTTACAAAGCAACGAAAAAGAAAGAAAAATAAAAACAGCAACAACAAAAATTGTTTGTGTATCTAAATAAATTTTACTTTGGCGCTCGCTGCTGTTTTTTGCTCACGTTGCGCTCAAACGATTTTTTCTTTTTTGTTTTTGGCTTTACTCTACGCAACGCGCGCGCTCAGCTGATAACAACAAATGTAAGAAAAACAACAACAACAAAAATCGACATAAAAAAAAAATATGATTATTGACGAAAAGTAAACGAAAAAAAAAGAAAAAAAAAACAACAAAAATAACTCAAGTAAAGAAAAAGTAATCAAACACATTTTTTTTATATTTTGCACAAAACGAGTCTCAGCTGCAAGTCAGTCTGTCTGTCTGTCCGTACGTCTGTCTGGCTGGCTCAGTTAACGTCAACGTTGACGCAGTCAGTCTCAAGTTGCTGTTTTGTGCTTATACGCTATATAGCTTGGCGCAAAAAGTATCTAGATACTTTTTTATACAGCCTTACATGCCTCAGTCAGCCAGCCAGTCAGCCAGTCTGCCCTTCTGCGCTTGTGTGTCTCTGTGTTTGTGTATTTCTGTTTGAGTTTTATGCTTGTTTATTGACTCTTCGTTACTCTTTGCCAACAACGTTCAGAGAGTAAAGTCATTGTCGATGTGTGCGTGTGTGTGCTGTGTCTGTGAGCGCCTGAGACGATGGCACTGACACTGAATGAGTGACGCAACGTCGAAGTTAACTGCGACTGCACTTGGCAGCCGACGACGACGACCTGCGTTTCTTTCACTTGAGCCTGAAGCTTCAGTAATAAAGTAAGAAGAAGAAGAACAAGAAGGCGTCTGAATTTTTTATGTTTTGTTGTGATCGCCGCTTTTGCGTCTGCAGAGCAAAAACAACAAAGCAAAATTGTATAATAAAACAGAAAGACAAAACACAAAGCATAAAGCATAAAAAAGTCTTTAAAAATTCAGCTTCTTCTTCAGCTTAGTAATGTAAAGAGAAATGAGATAATTTTCAGAGATATTTGGCAAAGGTATTTTTGTGAAATGTCTGTTGTTGTTATTGTAATTAAATTGTTTAAGCCAATTTGTGCGTTAAAAGCTTTTAGACTGTTGTTTCAGACACATCGCACATTGCACACACACATACACTTTTACTCTAATTGAGTTAGTCTGGCATTGCAGACAACGCACAGTACACAATCTGAGTTACAGCAACAACAAATGGGGTTGTAAAGATACTTGCGGCATATCAATGAAAAGCTTATTTAAATTATTTTACAAATTCTTGCAGTTAAGGGTTACACAAAAGTTTCTGCAATAAAAATTTCTTTTTTCCAAAAATTCATTTCATTCATCATATGTAAGCCGAGAAGTATCTTTTATAAACACTTTGGAATAAAAAGATGTCTGTATAGTTATTCAAAATATGTGCTTTATTCATTATTTTATACAGAAAAGTCATAAAAGTTGAACAACTTTTTTCATGCACAAAATATTTTTACTTGGCTTGAATTCATTCATTTCAATTTCACGAACCACGTGTATCTTTTATCTATTTTTGTCTGTCTGCTGTGCTTTATTTTTGTTGCCTTTACTTTGCCGGCATTTGTGCAATTTTCGCTTTGCTCGTCAATAATCAATCGATAAAAAAAAAAATTACAAAATACTAATAAATCTACGTGGCTCTTTATTTCAGCGGCGCTAAACAAAAACGAAATCAGAAACGCTTTTTTTATTTTCAATTATTAACAAACCAAAACGAATCCGTTCAATATAAAGTATACGAAACTAATTAACTCATTCATAAATACAAAAGCCAATTGAAAGCCGATTATAAACGAATCATTGAAATTGAAAACATTTCGAAACCAGAAAAAAAAAAAAACAAATTAACAACTTTTGTGTGGTGAGTTTTTGATAACTAATTTTTATAAGCCATTTAGCAACTTTAGATACTTTTTAGTGCTTTTCAATAAGTTGTTTAAAAAAATATATTTGTATGTTATTTGTGGAAAGAATTTAATACTTAAAAATAAAAGTACAAAAATCAAAAGAAAAAAAATTTTATTGATAAAGTTGCTTATTGTTATTGAATTGTTAAACTTTTGAGTTTGATAAACTATTTTGGGGCGATTTATTTTTAGAGTTTTATTGATATACTTGATTTCTAAGCTTCTCCTGAAAATCTGCACCCAACAAAACCGCACTTTGGTGTATTATTTGTTCAAATCCTAATAGTTTTCATTTGAGAACACGTCATTAGTTATTTGAGTAGCTTAGTTGAACTTTCAGAACGAGCAATGACATAATTGTTTGGTGATAGTAAAATCTTGAGATGTTTTCATGGAATACAAAAAGTGGAGTCTTTGGAATTTTTACCTTATTGTCTCTAGAAATTTTCATTAGATTTTGTATACAAATTTACTCCTTTGATATACCAATGATATAAAGAAATATTAAAATTGTTATCACGATGAACTTCAAGAGAGAACAGGAAACAAAATCTGTTGATTTTTCTATTATCTACCGATTTTGTTTTAAAACGTTTGAATGGAGTACAGAAAATGGGATATTTATCTAATTTTCATTAGATCCAGGAATTTGGTCATACAAATATTAATGTCCCAAATAAAATGTAATTTTTTATTATTTATCCGACGGTAAAACTTTGAAAGAGAGGAAGAAAAAAAATTGGTTGGAGATAAAGAAATCTTGAGACGTTCGGATGAAGAACGGAAAGTAGGATCCTTCGAATCTCTACCATATTCTCTCTAGATTCAGAAATTATCAACTGCTATTGAGTTTTTGACTATTTTAGAAAAAAATCTTGAGACGACTAAAAATATGGTCTTTCAAATTTATTCCTTATTATCTCTAAAATCAGTCATCATTATTAGATTTTTTATGCCATACATTTGGTATATTTTATATGCGGAAATTCTGGATTATAAAGGACTCATAAGATTTAAGTTAAACTTAGATATTACCTTAAATTTCTATATTATTTTCTATACAGTATTTCTGTATTATAAATGTACTTGACAATGCCCTAGACAAACTTTAATTTTTACCACTATTTTCGCCGTAAAAAAAAAAACACTCCCCCAACTTGCTCTGACCAGCATCTAACGTCAGTGTCACATTGCCTTAAAGTATACTAAATTTTGTTCATCGTAGCATATTCTAATATTGTAGACAACTCCAATTTCCAAAAAAAAAATAATAAAAAAAAACATCGCACAATTCATGTTCATACTTGAATAAAGGCGAGACTAACTTTAGCACTCAATGCAAACTATTCAAGGGCAACTTTTATGCTCACCTTCAGAAAGGAAAACAACATGGAAAAAAAAAAGAAAATAGATGGAAAAAAGTGGTTGAAAATGGGGGAAAACCCTGGCCTAACGTCTATTAAAGGACTTTCGCTGTAGAATAAAATCATTATTTGTTGTTTTGTTGTTGTGCAGCAGCAATAGCAACAGCGACGTCAGCAGCGGCACCGGCAGCAGCAGCTACTGTATTGCCTACTGCCATTTTCTGCTTATTGCTTGTTGCCCCTCACCTTCAACACACTCAACTCGAATTGCGCGCCCTACAATTGAGCAGCTCTCGACTTCGTTTCACCATTTCACATTCATCACAAGTTCAAATGTGTGCAAGTTTTTTTTTTCTTTCTTTCTTCTATGAATTTTACTTTGTTCATGGTTTATTTATTTTTTTTTTTTTGATGATTTTTTTTTGCAAAACAATTTTGGCCCAAAACGAAATCAAAATGCCTGCAACATAACAAAAAGCAACAACAACAGGAACAGGAACAACAGGCGCATACGACAACAACATTGCAGCGACGTTGGCATTGACGTTGACGTCGACGTCGCCATCATAACGTTGCGCCGAGTCACCCTCATCATCATCCATGTGCCTTACGTATTACCACAACTTTTCTTTTTCTTTTTCTGTTTATTTTTTTTTTTTCGATAGTCTGAAAGTGAAGCAAGGCTTTTCACAATTTTCATTTCCATTTTCCAAACCACCCTCATGGCCGATGACGACGTTGACTAACATACACACACAAAGTTGAACTATTGCAGACACAACGGAGCAGAGCAGAGTCGGTGTCGTCTGTCGTCTAACGTCTGTGTGAAATACAATGTGTGTGTGTGTGTGTGTGTGACGAATGTCGTCGACAATGTTGAACAGTCTTTATTTATTTATTTATTTTGATCCTGACATGTACATTCATACATATGTGTGTGTCTCGTTTGTCGTCTTGCTTTAAACGTCTGTCGTCGGCATTTTATGCAAAAAATCGCATCACGCATGCTGTCAAATTATCTTTAGTCGAAAAAAAAAAATAATCAAACAACTTTTCATTTAACCCAAAAAGAAAGAAGATAGAAGAAGTAAAACTGACAAGTCGTTCTGGTCAACTCTTTTTCAACGCTCGACTTCAATTTTCAACTCTCCAAAGATTTACCCCTTTTTTTCATTATTCTAGCTGCTTTTTCTTCATGAGCTCTGCTACAATTTTGTGGAAGTTGTAAGGAAAAATGTATAAATGACAGAAAAATTAGTTTAAAACTTGTGTTGCTCAGTGTACTCTGCGCTGTGCGCTTGTTTAAATAAAATAACGCTGTGAAAGAAAATTGTTTTTCTTTTACTTTAATTTGGCAATTTTTCTTTTGTAAGCAAAGCGCAAATAGCTTGAGAAAGTAAGCATTTCCCAGTGGCAATTTTTTTTTAGGGGTGCTCTGTGCACAACTGTCTATAGCTGTGTGTGTCTGTGTGTGTGTGTTGCTC
This sequence comes from Phortica okadai, assembly GCA_034638295.1. Lineage (NCBI taxonomy): Eukaryota > Metazoa > Arthropoda > Insecta > Diptera > Drosophilidae > Phortica > Phortica okadai. The sequence continues at coordinate 6,835,343 of CM067852.1, forward strand.
CAACGCATGTCGCATGAGGGGGTTGTTTTATACTTTTTGCTTCCGTTTTTGCTCCCCTTGGCAGTTAGAACTTCAACGTCACATGATTCTTCTTTGCTTTTTTTATACTCGTAGTACGTCTTGTCTACTTTTCTTGCTGTGCGTGTGTGCGTGTGTGTGTGTGTTGAATTTATGCGTTGCGCGTTTTTCCTAAGATTGACTTTGACATTAGCTCCAATGTAAAATGTTGCTGCTGTTGTCTTCGCTGCGCATTTATGCAAGCCGCCAAAGTAAATCACCACCTCACTTCACCTCAACTCATTTCAAACCAACAATGTAACTTTGCGTGCCCCCGCTTGGTTTTTCAGCTCATCCCCAACAACATGTTTGCTCGCGTCGTCGCCTTTCAGTCAGTCAGTTGTTGTTGTTGCTGTTTTATTTTAGCACATTTACGTCATAATGGCATTTCCTGCCGTTTATGCTCTTTCGCCCTCGCACAGACGCACACTCTCTCACACACATACATACATATACACTCTTTTATGCTCATAGCTCACCCTGTGCTTTGTGTCCTTGTTTGGTGCTCTCTTTGCACTTCTTTGAGGTTGGTTTTTTTTCACTACTTTTACTTGCTTTGCTTTTAACTTTCTTATTGCTATTAATGTTGTTGTTGTTGTTTCGCTTATTTCTTCCGTTTGTTGTTGTAATTTTCATTGTGTCTGCTTTAGAAATTTATCTTATTCTTTTGTGCGTTGATTTGATTTCGCAGCTTCTTCGTCTCAACACAAATTCATGTTTATTCTTTGCGTTTGGTTTGATTTTCTTTTTATTTTCTTTGTTGTTGTTTTTTTTTTTTTTTTTTTTGCTTTCCTTTCACTTTGCTGCTTATGCGCGTATTTTATTGTATTTCAGCTTGTTGTAATTGTTATTTTTGTTGTTGCTTTCAGCACTCTTTTTTTTTATTTTATTTTTATTTAATTTCCTTTTTATTTTGATTTTTATTACATTTTATTTGCGCTTTTGTTCGATGCTTTGGCATTTTTCTTTTCTTTGCTTACATTTTATTTTATTTTATTTTTTTCCGGCACATTAGTAATGCTTTTCGGCCAATTGTTGTGAGTTATTCGCTCGTTCTTTTCTAATCTTGGCGGCGTAGCGCACAAAATTCACTAAAATAGCAAAAGAAAAGCGAGAAAATAAAGTTAAATGAAAGGAAAATTTAGTAAATGACCGACACACACACATACACACACACTAATACTAATACAAACAACAACTAACCGCAATCATCCTTCATCAATGTTGTTGCACACACCCCCAACCCCCTCAAAAAACCCCTCATTGTATTGTTAATCGTAATTTAAGTTACATTTTTCGCTTATTTCGCTTGTGGGTTACATCGACCATTGACAGTATTGACAATGATTGATTATAGGCTCGCATTCTTGCCTTGCTCTGCCTTGAGTCGTCAGAGCGTTAACAATTTGCTCGTAACCGCCCATGCTCATGCCGAGACACATGCCGCTGCCACCTGCCACATGTGTGTGTGTGTGTGTGACGTTGACTGACGCCAAAGCTTATCAAAGCAAACCAATATTAAACTTAACTCAAATCAAGCTAAAAACTTGTCATGTCTTTCGTAGCAAAAACCAACAAATAAATGAGAATATTTCATTATCTTCTTTTTTTTTTTGTAATATGTAATGTTGATATTCCAACTATTGATTTTTATTGTCTCACACACACGCACACACTCGATTTGCTGCCAGTTGTCAGCATAGTTACTCTAATTGTAATTACACAAAGATACGCACAACGATTAGATACAAATTCTATTTGTGTTTTCTGCTTACTGTTTTAATTTCTTGTGCGCGTATTGTATTACTTAGTTTAATCTGATTGGGTTGATTATGTTGGTGGTTAAAACATAAATTTTTGTCAAGATTTTGTAATTTTCATTGTTGCACTAAATTAAATTCAATTATAACTTACATGTACAATGTCTTGCAAAGCAAAAGATAACTTCAGCTTGTACAAAAAGCAATTGTTTATTTAGTGTGTGTGAGCATATTTGTCGATTGTGTCATAAAATAATACTTGACATTTGGTTGAGATTTATGATATGTTTGAAATTTCTTCCACATTGTTGAAATTTTTGTAAAGTAGACGCTCGGAAATTAGAACCACTTTGTTTTTAAGGCAATTTGAATTTGGGAAAATTTTAATTTCTCGATTTTTTTTTTATTCGAATATAAACAAAAAAAGGTAGAAAACTTTCTTAAAAAATTATAATAGATTTCTTTTCTTTTTTTATTTTATTTAATAATAATAAGTAAACGAAATTTTGTCATTTTCTCGGAATGCATTTTCATCTTTATCAGGATATTCCTCTCTAAATATTTTTTTGACTTTCTCCTTTAGTATTGGCTCAGTTTTTTTTTTATTCAAAACAAAAAAACAAACATATTTAAATAATAAAAAAAAAAAAAATACGTCCAGAAATGTAAATTCCAATTCTAAAAATTCTAATTAATACAGTAAGTAAGTAAAAAAAAAAGTGGTTACCTGAAAAGTTTTGCGGGAGTTTTAAAATTGGCATCTGTATGGATTTTGGGTTGCTCTTTCCGAATTTTCACTTTGCGACCGTCTATCACCGCTGCTCGAGCCGCCAATTTAAAAAAATGGCGTCCAAAATCACTTTTTTCACCATATCTCCATTTTGGCTCATTTTAAGGCAAAAACATCTCTATACTAAATGAAACTAAAGAAAATTTCCAACAAATTATGTTCATACCTTTTTTTCGTAAGACTAACAGTTGAGGCGTATGAGCGGGGCAAAGTGAACAACTTGTGTATCATGCGTTTTCATACATTATTTTTGAATTGAATTAGAATTAACCAAAATGGAGATATGGTGAAAAAAGTGATTCCGGACGACTTCATTACTGTATTAAATTTCTGAACTTTTTTTTTTTTAGTGCGTTTCATATATTACAAACTTCGATTCTAATTTGTGGAAGATTCTAATTTCCGAGAGTTCTAATTTGTGAGCGTCTACTGTAACATGTTTTCGACTACTTCTTTTTGTTGTTTCTTTTGTTTGAATTATTTGTTTTAATTAAACTAAAAGCATGTTCAACTAATTACAATTTCAAATTCTTTGCCAAAAAAACATACATTTTATTTCGCTCATCACTCAACTGCAAACTCAATCAATCACTTTGATTTCGCTCAGTGTGTTGAAACATGCTATTCCATTTCGCTTGCTGCTTTTAATCTTCTCAACCCTCACATACCGAAAATTGATTGATTAAATGTTATTTAACGCTCAGCGACAGTTGAGGTTTTTCATTGCTCTTCTTTGTCTGTAATTCCCCAATGGCTGTTCCTTAGGGTGCCTCAACTCAGCTTCTCTTCTTGGTTTTGTCTTGTTTTTTTTTGTATCTTTTGTAGAAACATGTGCTTGCATTTCAATTTAATTACATGCAGGCGACACTTTTTGTCGCTTTTCTTCAATTGATTAATAAAATTGTTGTTAAACGTTTCTTATTCAAGCTACTTTGACATGTCTTTGCTTTTATATGCAACGGAATTCATTTAGGGCATGGCTCATTAGTCATTTCATGCGATCATTCATGTAATTATTCTTAGTCAACTTACGTTTAATACTTTGTATTACTTGCTGCTTGAAGTAAATGTGTTTTTATGCACTTAGATACTTTTGTATCTTCATACTTTTAGTTACTTTTTCACAACATTGTGCAAAGTTTTCGGTCTTAAAGTTGTAAAAAAAAGAAAATATGCATATTTTGTATCTTAAAGATACTTTCAGCCACCTGCTGTCGCTATCAGTGCGCATAAATTTCGCTGCACTTTTTTACTGCTTAAATTTTATGCTATCTATCTATCTTACATGCACGCCAGTTGCTTCATTTATACATTTATATGTATAAGTTGACATTTCAACTTGACACAGACAAAGTATCGAAACGCTTGGCCTTTGGTACAACCGTCAGTTGATTTGTGCGCGCATTCGCATTTCCGTTCTTGTCGTTCTTATTCTGCTTCTTCTTCTGCTCCTTTGCTTCGCCAGTGCAATCATGACGCTGACACACTTGACTGATGAGCTATTTTGGCTTACTGCAACGCAACTTCATTGCCAGCTGTGTGTGCGCACACACACACACACACACACACAAGCTGATGAATCGTCGTCACAGCTTCATTTGCTTTGACGCTCATTATTCAAAGTGTACGCTTGCTCTTACTTGAGCACATTACGCAACAGCCGTGGCTCAATTAAACGTCAATAAGTGTTTGTAATTTTTCAATTTGCCGCTTGGTTTGAATTAAAAAATGTGTCAATTCAATCATCAAAACAAATTATGAAACAAATCAAGCACAAAAGTATAATTTATGTACAATATTTTCAAACAAAGTAGTTGAGAAACAATAAATACAATAAAAAAAGTATCTGCCAACACAAAATCGTCACAAATAAACGAAAATTTAACGCTTACTTTTGATCAACAACAACAATGATGATGGCGGGCGTGTGGGGAAATGTTGTAAAAATCAACGGAATTTCCAATCAGCAAAGAACAAAATGCGTGCCGACGCGTCTTGTCTTTTGTCTATGCTTTTGTCACTCGCAGCTCACCAGTGTATCTTTTTGTCTACGCTTTTTTTTTGTATCTGTTTGTTTGCCGCGCTTTTGTCTTTGTCTTTTAACTGGTCGCCCTTCGTTTTCGGCAGCGGTGACAATTGTCAAGCTAAACAAAAATCGTCATATCAAAGACAAAATGCCGCTGTAAAAAAAAAAAAAAAAATAGACAAAAAATAGAAGCAGAAACTGTTTTCGCTCACCGTTGGTTTTTGGTTTTGTATCTCTTTCGGGGTATTTTTTTTTTTTGTCACCGCTGCTACTTTAACGACTTTGCTGAAAAAGTTTTTCGTTTGCAACTTTCAGATTGAAATATATTGCCAAAGACATGGGCCGTGGGTGGTTGGCTTGGCAAAAAATGCAATGCCGTCAAAAGCGATAACAGAAGTTATGCCAGTCGACTAGCGCCTCACCGCAGCACATCGCTCCAACCTTGCTTAGGCATTTTTACTTATTTGTTGCATATACGTTTTCCACGTTGCAGTCAAAGTTTTAAGTATCTTTCTTTCATTTTTTCTTACCTTTTTTTCCCACCACTCTAACAGTTTATCATTTCGTATTAATTGTTATTAGTGTCTTTCGTTTTATGCAATAAAAGTTTGATTTGTTGGCACATTAATTTGTATTTATGTGCAAAAGTTTTTGCATTTTGCATTCGTACACTTGTAAGACATCAAATTAATAAACGTATTACAAATCATAATAATTGCATTTGCTATAAGTTTTACCGTCTCTCTATCTTTCTGTCACTCTTTCACACTTTTATTTATCGTTGAGCTTTGTTGGCCTTAATTAGTTTGTGCGTTTTTGTTGGCACATTTTTCTCGTTAGTTTTTGTTGTTATTCAATTTGATTTGATTGTTATTATCTGCTATTTTATATACATATATTTTTAAATATATATATATTTTTAAATATATATATATTTTTTTTGTAGGTGCTAAGTAAATAAATTAGTTTTATGCTAATTAAACCAATTATAGATTAATACACTTAAACAAATAAGGTGTTGAAATATATGAAGTTGCTTTATTGATACAACTTTCGCACAAATAATTTCTTAGTTTTCTTTAATTAATGCTTTCAACTGGATTTACACTAGAGGTCTGCATAAATATATTCAAATGAGTCATTCATTTTGAACACGAATGCTTGTTTTGCTGTGAATGCGAATAAATTTTGTATGTGTGGCTGTATTGCCGACTGGTATATATTATTCACATAGACATTTCGTAGCAAATTTCGAGTACAATCTTTTTGTGTACCATTTACTCACTGTATAATAAATGATAACATTTGAAAAAATAAGAGTGACAGAGATATTGAGGACAATATCTGAGAGCCTGAGAATATTATATATATAATTGATAATAAATGCCGTAAATATTAGCGAGATAACTGTCTTATTCATCTTTATTTTGACAATCGTATATTATTCTGCTATTCAAGCTGTTTTAAGGGTTCGACTGCATACTTAACTCATATAATTTTCACTGTATTCATAAGTTTACTGGATGTACTCAGATTAGTAGCATCATAGAATTCACTGGGAGTAAGTTCACTAATAATTTGTACTTTTACTCTTTGACTTGTATGAGTGCACTGAACAGCGATAGAGTACACTAAGCATGAGTACCGCGTACTGAAGTTTCAAATGAATGAATGCATACTTCTAGACTGTAAAAGTCTAGATTTTTTGAGTAAATGTAGAGAAATTCCTATAAGTTTTTTTTTTGATTTTTAAATTAGAAAATGGTGAAAACTAATTGGAAAACATTTTATTGGAAATTCTATAAATCTACACAAAATGTATTTAGTTTAAAACCCGCTTTTTGATAATATTAATTGCTATATGCCTTATAAGGAATGTCCAGAAAGATTATAATTTCTTGTCATTTGGACGTGTTAAGTTCAGGACAACATTATATGCTTGTATGCTACATTAGGCCACACATCATATAAGACTGTCTAGCATAAAGTTTGACTTGTACTTGAAAGACGTTTGAGTTGTGTGGCCCCTTGTAACATAAGAGTATATAATATTGCTCAAAAGGCAAATATCATTAGTAAATAATATTATGAACTCTTATGTTTGCAAAATACAATTATCATTACGACTATCTTATATGAAGTCTCACCCTATGTAATATAGAAGTGTATATGATAATGTTTTTCTTCTGCCAATCTTTATCTCAACTAAACATTTCTCACAGTGTAAATATTACACTATTATTGTTTGATATTTCATCTCCCTCTCACGCTTTGTCGCGCTCTTTTTAATTTTCATCGATCTTGTTAATAAAATGTTAATTTTCTGCTGACGTCATTGTCGATGTTATCTCTGCCAGAGAGCTGAGCTAAGAGTTTTATTGTATTTGATATTGATAACGAGTTTTACGGCTTATTGCCTTATTGAAATTCTAATTTGAGACAATTTGCCGCTGATAATTATGATAGTTTGTTCGGTTCATTTGATTTCGTTCGGCCTTTTGCACAGTAGTTGTACCATAAAATCATATTTTATTAATGATTTCTACGTTAGCTAATTAATTATGTGTGGCAATTTAATTAAAATTTATAACGCTTTGCATTTTGCGTACACAGTGCACAAATAACAACACCAAAAAAAAAAAAAGCAAAACCACAATATTATTTTCAGTGTACAATGTGCTTGGTAGATTATTTTTAAAACTATTTTGCATATCAATTTCAAAATCAATTAGAACTTTTGCGCAAAAGTTTGTTGTTGTTGTTGTTGTGCCATGTTGACTGCATTAAAAATGCTGAAAAATTCATAAAGTTTTTTGTACACTTTGTTTTTGTTGTTCTTGTATTTGCATGGCAAATTTATAATTACACAAAGCACGGCAACCACCTGCTGCCGTCGCAAACGCATATAGCTTATAGACAGGGGGAGAAGTTGAGTGGGACAGACACACACACACACACACACATGTGCCCAGCTTGAATTTAAGGCAGCTATGTGGCAATATGAAGGCGCATATTTGCATAAAGTGCGCATAAATTATACTAACAGCAGAGAAAAATACAAAAAAAAATACAAAAAGCAAAAGAAAAAGTTATAATTCCATACTTTTAGCCGCTTTGTGGCACACACACACACACATACAGGTGACTGTGGCAAGTTGCGTTTGTTCAGTCTGTGTGTGTGTGTGTGTGAGGGTGTGCGACAACTTTCATGCCGGTTCCGGCTGCTTTACTACGGCGCTGTCACTCAAACTTCGTCATGGTCGCAAGTCGCGCATGTGACAAAAAGGCACTCAACTTTGTTCATGTTGTTGTTGCTGTTGTTCGTTCGTTTGTTTGTTTGTTGCACGTTAAGAAAACAAATAAAATACGCAAAAGTTTATTTTATTTAACTTTGTTTTTCTTTTTTTTTTTGTGTATATTTTCGGTTTAGCATAAAATTTCATCAAGCTTAAAAAATAATGTAGAAAAAGCCAAAAAAAAAAAAGAAAAGTATCTGCAGCTGTTGTCATTAAATGTTGGCAATTGCTTGCCGCTTCTTCTTCTTCTTCTGCGCCAGCTTGTCTAATTTATTAAAAATCAATTAAACTAATTAGAAAAGCAATTCAACTTTGACAAGCTTTAAGCATAATCACAACAGACTTCGAACTTTGTAATTATTCACCTTCATCTTTGTCTCTGTATATCTGTATTACTATTGCTATCTCTCTCTCTCTCACACACGCTCTTTATTTGATTGTCGTGTCGTGCTGAAAATGTCAGTCACTATTCGACTTATTTAAGCTTAATGCTCACCGCGGCAGCAATATGCTCATTAGAACATTTACCGCTCACCTTTTGCTAAATTGCTTTCATTCTCTTAATTGAATTTTGTATACTGCCAACGGGAGTCATAGTTAAAGCTATGCTGGCATTGTCCTTTAGACTCTGTTTAACAACGTTCTATGTTCAACTCGCTCGCTAGCTCGCTCACTCACTCGTCGTGCTGTGCTTTGCGCGCTCTTAATGAGGAGTGACAGGCGACAAGCATAATTAAATTTTATTTTACTGTTACATGCAAAAAAAAAAAACGTTACGAAAAAGAAAAAAAACACGTTGAGATACAAAAAATTAGAAGAAGGCAGCAATTGCTTTATGTCTACTTTGTTGTTGTGTTTTTTTTTTTTGTTTTTTTGTTAGGACATTAGGCGCATTGGCGTGAAATTTAAATAGATTAATTCGCACTCGCACTCTCATTCGTGAGTTTTATTTAATGGTTTCTCATGTTGCGTGTCAGTTGAGCGGCTTTGCACTTGAAACGCTTTACACGCTTACGGACATTTCAATGGCTTATGTTTTGTAGTTACATGATTTATGTGTGCCAGTGAATCACAGCACACAAAAATAAAAAAAAAACAAGAAGGTTGTGAAAATCACATATTATGAATTTGAAATTGAAAAGATTTTCATTGTTTTAACTGTCTTGAATGTTAATCTAACGAAGAATGAGTTAAGTAAGGTGCTGACGCGAACTTTGCTCAGTCATTAGGTCGTCTACATAGTCTGGTTGCTAGTGTGAGATGGGAAATGCATAGATTTACTAACTAGCTAACGGATAGGGTGTGGAAAGAGATATGCATATCGAAAATAGGCTAGGAGAGCAGCCTATAACTACTTTTAACCGAATCAAGACTGAATTAGTTCATACCTTCAAGAGTTTTTAGCAACTATATAAGAGCATCATGTGTAACCGTTTTTACTAATATGCTACCGTATAAACATTTTCAAAAACTCCACTGAACAGAAGCAAGAGATCTGTAGGAACTAAATAAAATCTTTGTATTATGTTTGATTAGATATAAAATTCATTCTGAAACCAAATCGAACGCAGCTTGTTTTTTCGAGTAGTTACTAAAAAATATAACGTTTCTGAAACTGAAATTCTCAACATCATCTTCACTTTCACCATTGGACATCATTATATTTAAACAACACTTGGACCTTACCACTATCATGATAAATCACGAGCTGCTGGTTTAACTGAAAGGCGATTAAAGTTTCGAATTGTCGTAGGAGCAGATCGACCTCTGCGCTCAGCTCTGGAGAAGAAGTGATAATGGCCTTAGATAGAGTCTGTGATTGGTTTTAATACAAATTAATTAGTTAATTTTGATAATCCTGAAAACACTGATTGACGTTTGAATCAATTCCATGTGCTTGCTGCTTGCATAATCGGACAACGTGGCAGTAAATTATAATAAACATCAAATAAATTCTGAGAGATCAAATTTTTCACTGTCTTGATTGACACAACATTTGAAATTTTCTTGAGAAAGTGTTTTTTTTTCTTTAATAATTATTCATGTACTTAACGAGTTATTGAACTCATTCCAGGCAACTCATTCAATAAGACGCACCATAAAGCTGTTTAACTTAAATCGAAAATACGGATTTGATTTAAGTCTTTGCTACTGTTTTTTTTATACCTTATTTTTTTTATGATGTCTCAAGATACGCCCACACATACACACACGCTTACTCTGCACACATCAATTGCACTAATTCTTCATCTAAATCCGATTATTGATTATTAATGCAGACGAGAGGCAGCGAGTGAAGCGAAAGTGGCTTCAGCAGCATCATCAGCTCATAATCATCCAAAGCCAAAGCGAACATATTCAATCAAGTGGCAACAGCAGATGTTAACTTTATCAGTCATGCATGCAACGTACACTCGCACTTTCTCCCTCTCTACCACACTCTACCTCACTCTACCTTACTCTTCCTCACTGTTTGCTGCTCTAAGTCTTTGTGTATCAGCGTCTCTTTCTATTGCTTGCACGCATACCGTGTTGCCTCATTTTTATTGCATTAATAGCGCATTTTTCAAGCATTCCTTTTTGGCGTGCCGTCAAACGTGTTCGAATTAAAAAAATAAGAAAAAATAAGAAAAAATAAGGAAAAAAACCAAACAAAAAAAAACAGCGCAATTCTTCGTCTGGCGCTGATTATGATTGAAGATGTGCCTTGAAATTGTCGTTGTCGTTGTCGCTGTCGTTGATGCTGTTGATTTTGTTGTTGGCATTTTGTTTGACGTCTTTTATTGTTGTTGATTTTGCTATATGTAGTTGTAGTTGTTGACACCACCCTCTAAAGAGTTGCTGTCTTCGTGTCTGTCACTGACAATGACATATTGTCATCATTAACACTTTCTTTGTGTGTCATTTCAGCTTGTCTCATCATCCTCTCTCTACTCATCACTCTACTTGGCTTTTAATAGAATTATTTACTAGTGAGAGAATTCAATTTGCTTTTGAAGCGTTGCTTTATTTAATTTATTTTCACACTTTATTTTATTTTCATTTTTTGCTTCATTCTATCTTTTTTTTTGTACTACTTGATTGTATACTAATTTCATTTCATCTCTGTTTTTTTTTTTTTTTGTATTATTTTTTTTTGTACTTGTGTGCGCTCATTTGTAAAACAATTTGTATGCAAATAAAGTTGTTGTAAACAATTTGCTATGCTTTGTTGAAATAGCTCAAGTGCATTGACAAGCGTGCTGATGCTTTGAGTTATATATATTACAGTTTGAGTGGCTGCGCTATCACGAACATTGTTTTTCTGAGTTATCGAAAGTTATACACAACAAAACACACAAAGACAGACAAACTTATAATAAGAGACTACAATTTGTCAATATTTATTTTTATTATGCAAAAAGTTTTCCTAATGAAGAAGAATTTTTATAGCTAAAAATTTCTGATTTTTTAAATTGAAACATAAAAAAAATACATATTATTTACGCCTATGTTACTTAGCGCCACACAGCACATACGCCAGTTTTACATTTATATGTGCGCTTTGCGTTCAATGTATAACTGCCTTTTGTCCGCTTTCTGGTACGATGTGACATAGGAACTTTTAGTATAGATTTGCTCAGATTTTCAGCGTGTTTAATTTGTCATTACTTGTGTGAAAAAGTTTGTGAAAAAAGCTGAAAATCTGAATCGTAACAGAAAAAAACATATTAATTACTCTTATGTTACTTAGCGACACATTGCACATACATCAGTCTGACATTTATAATTGTCGTTTGCGTTGAATGTAATACTGCCGTTTGTGCTGTGTACCATTATGTAACATAGGAGTTTATATTATAATTTTTTCGAGTAATGCGACTTGTGTTTACTTGTTTAGAAAAGTTTTGAAGCTGTCTTGATCTCTGGCATTGCCCTAAGAAATATAATAAGAAAAAACACAAATTGTTGTTTTTCTTTCGTTTGCATTAATAATCAACTATTTAATAAATGCTCATATGCGCCGACATGCTCATAGCAAAACTTATTATAATTAAAGCAACTAATTCACACGGCTGTCTGTGATTTATGAGACAAACTCGAACTGTGTTAAGTAAATAATTTTAATTAGTTATGACGTCGTTTCACGCTTAACTTTCTAGTTGAGTGTTGTTTCGCAATTAGCATTTTAAGTGGCTTGTTGTCAGTCGATTTGACTTTACTTGACTTGACTTGACTTTGCCGACTTTGACTACGATTTCAACTTGAGTTGTGTTGAGCTGAGCTGTGTCTTGTCGGCTGAGACTTTTCATTTGATTTGTTGTCATATGCAAAACTCGTTGCCACTAATTTGTATTGATATGCAAATGTTGAACACAGACGTGGTAATTGTATTTAATTACAGCTTATCTGTGTGCAAGTGTGCGCTCGTTTAGTTTGATTATAAATAATGTTTACGCTACTTATAAAACATATAGGCGGCAAAATAAAATGTAATGCAATTTTTCGAAAATATTTAAAATGTAAAAACTTGTTTAAAAAAAAATATTCTAAATGAAAACAAAAAGTGTGCCAAATTGCAGAAATTGTCAGCTATAAATTGTATTAACTTTGCGTAGGCAAACACATTGCGTATACGTAATATTGCATATAAAGCTGTTCGCCCCATTCTGTGCACTGTACTCAGTGCTATTAGTTGCGCTGTTTTTGCCATCAATCGTCGCTGAATGCTTTATAATATGAAAATAATTTGCGTGGGTAAACATGCACTAAAACTCAATTTAGAGGCATTTTGCTTGAGACACTAAATTGACTCACTGACTGACTGACTGACTATTTGACTGCATGCTTTATAGCACACGCTTGCCGCATGCTGTCCAACCGAACGACCGTCTGTCGGTCTGTACGCTCAATTGAATGCGCGCTGTTGCTAGACCAAGGCGGTCTCAGACTTGCTGAAGGTGCCAACAATCAAGTCGGCCGTTTCACTAGTTTGACAGCCACCACCATCAGCAGTGAAGCTGTGCGCGAGTGTCAGTGTTCGCAAACACAAATTTAATGCGATTTAAGCAGCGTAAATTGAGAGCACTTGGCGCGCTTTTGTGCTTGACGTTGCTGCTGTGTGCTGAATGACAAAAAAAAAAATGAGTAAATGATGAATTGAATGAATGTCTGTCTGTCTGTCTGTATGCTTTGAATGAGAGCAACAGCAATAATAAAAGCAGCAGCCTCAGCGTGCTCCAATTCGCAGATTTTGACAAACCAGACTCAAGTGTTTAGTTCTGTTCAGCTTCTGTCTGTCTGTCTTTCTATTTGACTGCCTGCCTGCCTGCCTTGCTCACTGCAATATTAAATTACTGTTATACAGGGTGTGCACACAGCATGAGCATAAAGTATGCCAATTAATCCCAACTGGATTTCGTTGGCAGATAAGCGTTGCAAAGTCAAGCCAAGCCAAGCCAAGTAAAGTCTGGCAACCCCACTTCAGCATTGCCGCTCAGCTTCCTTTTTCCGGCTGTGGCCATTTACAATTTTAGCATAAAAAGCGTGCGAAAGCATCATGCACAAAAGGAAGTGTTTATATTGGTGGCAAGAAGGGCGTGCGGTGTGCGGTTTTGTGCTTGTTGTCTGTGACGACAATACCAACAGCAATAGCAATAGCAACAACAACAACGACGATCTAAACTGCCACTTGATACAATGGCAGATAAGTCATTTTTATGTGACACTTTGCCTTAAATATTTCACTTCTTGTTTTGCGTTTTGCGGCCATTTTGTGTGGTTGTTTTTGCTATGCTTGGTCGACTCGACTCATCTCAGCTCAGCACAGTTCAGCTCAGCTATAATTTTGATGGCTATGCTATGTTGTGGGCGCAGTTGTTGGCTTGACTTGAGTTCAGTTGACTTGGCTCATATTTTCTTTCTTTTTTTGGTGGCCGGATGGGCTCGTTTTTTGGCAATTCTCCGCTCTGTTGTACTTACACTATATGCAGGGTAGGCTGTCTGACAATGCGTGCGTGTTTGTATAAGTGTGTTGTTGTTATATGAGTACTGTTTTTTTTTTTTTTCCTATGTCAACTAATACTCATACTCATGCCTTCATTGCCTTCACTGTAGGTCTTTTACACACTGAGTCTTCTTAGTCATCTTGCTCAACTCAATATGCCGCCATCTTGCGCCTTCAATTCACACCCACCCACAGACTATTTCCATACCATACCAAAAAAAAAAAGAATGTCAATGACACTTTTGTGGGTTATAATATTTTCTTTGATGGGTTATGATTTAACCGATAAGCGTTAAGTATTTTGCTTTGTCTTACACTTCGCCCCACATCCAACCAACCAACCTACCAACTGAGCGAGCGAGCGACCAACAATTTTGCGCTTATCATTTGCCATTTTCAACTTGGCTTGCGTTATGAAATTTTATTGCTAAAACTGTCAAATTTTATGTCAATAGGCACGTTAGACGCCAACAAAATCGTTATGTCCGAAATTGTCAACTGTTTGATTAACGCTTTAGACAGTTGACAATGGGGACGGCGGCGTGTATTGGCAACGTTCAATGCCAGTCAGTCGAATAGTGAATGTGGCAAACAATGTTGCCTTATTTTGTTTGCTTATTGACTTGAATTTTTTTTTTTTTTTTTTTTGTTTGCAATTTTTAACTACTTTTGCATTAGCACAGTAACAACAACATTTGGTGGCAACACGCTTTGACGCCTGTTGCCAATTGAGTGCAGTTCTAACATGACCATATATAAAATTCGATTTTTGTCGATTTTTCACGACTCGTTTTTGGTCTAAAGTTGTTTGGAAAAATCAACTTGCTAAATTAAGCAATTTATTACGTGTTGTGCTCGTTTGTTTTTCTTTGCTTTTGTTTTTATACTCTTGCAAAAAGAGTATATTCACTTTGTCATGAAGTTTGCAACGCAGAGAAGGCGACATTTTCGACTATATAAAGTTCTATATAATCTTGATCAGCCAAGTTCGTCTGTCCGTCTGTCTGTTGCGAAGCGAACTTCTCCTAAAGTTTTAAAGATATTCAAAAAATTTAAACGCAGAAAATTTTCTTTTTCTTGCATGAAGTTTGTATATAGAAACCAGCGTGATCGGAATACTATAGCATATAGTTACCATAGGAACAATCGGTCAAATATGAGGTTTTTGGTCAATAAACGCTTTGATTTTAAAGCTATAGCCTCAATTTTTTGCACAAGAATATCTTGGACGTCAGTTAAGACACACTGTAAATTTAGTGAAGATCGGTTAACAATAGCATGTAGTTCCCATAGAACAATCGGTCAAAAATTCGGTTCTTGTTAGAGCAACTTTCTTGTTCTTAAATATAAGCAGATGAAACTATACAGCTACGCGTTTTTCTGAATCCTTAACCATATTTCAAAGTTTCATAAGAATCGGTGAAAAGGGCGTGGCACCGCCCATATAGAGAAAATATACAAATTGTGATTTCTCTGTAAGCCGACGAAATTGAAAATCGAAAAATGAAGTGTAGAATGATTGCATTGTATGCTTTAAAATAAATTAGAAAATGGGCGTGGTCACGCCCGTTTATCTTTAAAACGTATATGATTCTAATTGGATTAACTATAAGACGAATTTTCCAATAAGAATAATTGGGCAAATGCTTGCAAGAGTATTTAATATTCAGCAAAGCTAAAAAAGATTGGTTGATTTTGCTTTTTGTCCATGTGTCTTGTATAATCATTTTAATTAAACAATTTATTATGATTTGTTTTCGTTGCTGTTGTTGTTTCTGTTACTATTTGACACTCAACAGTTGCGGCTTAATTATTAAAGACAGGCAACGACTGCGCCCACCTTCAAGTTGAAACCAAAATAAATCCAAATATTATTACAACACATGCTTTTCCATTATTTTCATACGATTTAAATAAATATATAGATTTTTTTTTTGTTTGTTTTTTTATTATTATTTATTATTGTTTTTGCGTATTATTTTTCTATAGCGTTGCGGTCATGTTTACATTACCAATGAATGTACAAAGGCACGGCAAAGTTATGGCCAGACGTGCGGATGTCTAAGTGAGGAGGCTGCATGAGGTGAGCGTGTCACTGACAGCCTTTTGCGGTTATGCGCTCAGTTACAGTTTCTGCTGCAAGGCAAATTGTTGTTGTTATTGTTGTTGTGGGTTAGCGGGGGCGTTGACATTGTTTGTAAGCTAAGGTATAGCAGAAGTAGAAGAGTAAAGTAAAGTAAAGTAATGTATGAGGCAAACATTAAGTCGCAGCTTGTTTGTCTGAGCACGTCGCGTTGACCTCGACGTTGTTGCTGTTGTTGATGAAGATGATGATGACAACGCTGCCCAAATCGGCTTCAGTTTCAACGCTTGCTTGCGGCTTTACAGCCTCCATGACTTGTTATTAGTGCTGTTGTTGTTGCCGTTGACAATTGCTACAGACAATGAGCTTAATTTGCTGCCAGTCATTTCTAGGCCTTTTTATTTGTTTTTGTTTTGTTGCTTTGCTCAAAGCCAAGCTTAAAATTTTAAGCTGCTTTGGCAAAATAGTTGACCGGCCAACTTGTTGTTTGTGTAGTTACGATAAGCTCTTAGCTTCTTATCATTAAAAGTGTTGTTGCATTCTTGATTCATGCACACACACACACACACACACACATACTTGTGCTGTATTTTCAAATGAGTGCAATTGAAATTTTGTATTCCAATATTTTTTACACTACTGTCAGTTTTAAGCGCTTTTTCTGTTTAATATTTTTAAAGGTTTTATTCAAATTTTGTTTTTTAATTGACTGTTTATACCCTGTACACATAATATGTATGTGGGTATACTATTAAGTTCGTTTGAGAAGGTTTGTATGTAACACATAGAAGGAGGGAAGCGGGACCCAATAAAATATATATATTCTTGATCAGGACGACAAGATGAATTGATATAGCCCTGTCTGTCCATCCGTCCGTCTTCACCAATGATTCTCGGAAACTATTAGAGTTAAAGACTTCAAATTTGGAGGGTAGACTCGTGTGGTCAAACGCTAGATCGAGTTTGAAGCCACGCCCACTCCTTCGCGCCCAACGAGCGCTGAAAAGGCTGTACCTCGAAAAACTGATGAGTTGGAAATATGAAAATGGGTCGGTAGACTCTGTATGTGGAATTTACAAGACTTCCTCAATTTCTCTTGTCGTCCTAATCAAGGGTTCCTTTCCCCTCCTGTTGAATGACATAATTATTATTGGAAACTAATTTTTATCTCAATAAGAGTAAAGGAAATTGTTCAGTAATTGATGGAATTTAAAAAAAATATTTAATTTGAATTTTAAAAACTGATTATTGAAATTAACAAATATTATTTATATTTGATCGTTAACAATGATCTACTTGGAATCAAATTGCTTTAAATCACAATTAATGTACTTTGATGTACATCGCTGCCTCTTTCAGTTCTGTGTTACCCCACCGCAGCACGTATTTTTCCTCTATATCTGTTCGAGTTTTCAAATTTAAATTTCTGAAAATTAGAATATATTAATTTCTCACTCAAAAACGTTTATTTTTGTGTGTTTACTTACGCCCAGTGACATATATTATACCACCAACCACTTTTATAAGTAATTCCACAAGCCTCATATCCTGGCACAGGGTAATTGTTCCTCTCACGAGTGCTAAATGGCAGATTAATATGATTTTCAAATTTATTTTCTGTCTCATTTCCTGAAAATTCACCGAGCTTATTCAACATATACATGTCACTTTCTCCGCCAATTTCAAAGTGATCATATACAACTTGAGTGAAAACATCATCAAAATCAACCAAGTCTATGTGTAATTCGTATCGCCGTGAGGTGGTTAGTAGATGAACGTTTTCGAGTCCAAACCAGTACTGTGACTTTGGATTTCCAAAACCATTTCTATACATTGACCATTCGCGATCAAAGAAGTCTTTGGAACCTTTCATCTGATGTTGTATCATCATTCGACCATATTGGTCACAATAAGCGGGATTTGGCTTATTGAAAATCAATATTTGGTAAACACCAGGACCATTTCCACTGCTTATAGCGTCATTACATGAGTTCGGTAGCCCCTGAATGAGTTAATTAATTAAAATTGACATGAAAATTGCAGATGTTGAAATGGTTAAAAATACTTGATTTAATTAATGTCGTCTGTGAATTCGTGAAATTTTCGATATGAGTATTCAGCTCATTTTCTATGGCCTTGCATGTGCTATGAGATTCGTCCAATTTGTCAAGCATAGCCTGTTGATTTTTTTCGAGATTCGTCTCGAGGTCCTTCTTTAATTCATCAGTCAAGTGATTTGTTAACTTTTTACCGAAAGTGTTGAAATCCTTTTTTTTAGGCAGTATTTGAAACTGCTCATTGATATTTTTATTTGATATATCAAATTGTGTTTTGAATTCTTCAGTTAACTGGTTTGATTTGTCAGCAACTGCTTTTAAGACCCGTTGAAAACCTTTATCGATTTTTTCACAGGAACATGATTGTGATGGAGATAATAAACCGTCACTTGGTTTATGTATCTGTCGAAACGATAATAGAATATCAAGTTTATGTTGAATAGCCAAAAGCTCTTCGGAACCGTATTGATCCTAAATTAGTAAATTAATATCTGTAATGTAAAATAGAAGATCTTTTTTGAGGCAGAAACTCACTTCATCAGCACTATAGTTTTCAACTTTTGTCTTCATCACGTCATATTTGCCTTTAAATATTTGCAGATCTTGTTTGATTTGTTTTAACACGTCATCGGTATAGCTTTCAGAGTCGCTCTGTGTATAAGACAGACATACATAAATGCAGCTTTATAGCAAATTTATATAAAACTTGACTCACCGTTTGGGCTCTCACTTGTCTTCCATGTGCGTATAGCAAAAGGACTAAGGCCCACAATATTTTCACTTTTACCGAATAAAACATTTGACGATTAGAGTACCTCAATCAACCAAAATTTCCATGCAATTAAATGAAGCGATATTAAAATGAAACACTTGTTTTTGGTTTTTTGAAGCGTGAATAATTATTTTTATTAAAAATAGAGAAGTGTATCAAATTTCTTATGTACCGAAGAGAAAACCAAAATCAATAAAGGGAGCTATTTTCGGTCTTGCCTAAACTTATATACACTTGCAAGCATTCTCTCGATCTTTGCCAATCTCTCACTCTATCTACATTTATTTCTAAGTAGTTTTTGTGAACGATTTTGTGTTGATAACTGCAAAAACATAACTGTTTTCAAGCTAAAACTTAATTTTTGAACGATCATTCCTATGGCAGATATTCGCTATGTATGTTCGATCAAAGTAATTCAGAGATATACAATGCCTGGACATACTTATGTATATAAAGAATTTTGTGTTTTTCGAAATCTTCAAAACTCTGGTAAGAGCTTACACTGAAATAGATAGAAACGATGCACATGGTTATATAAACTCATCTCATCATGATGATCAGGACCTGAGGAACATGCTTTATATAATGGAGATGTCTCCTTCTCTGCGTTGCGAACTTCATAGTAAAGTTAATATACTCGATTTGCAAGAATACAACAATTCACGACTTGGAATCCGAATTGGTTTTACTTGCGACCGAAGCTGTTTCGAATATAATTATAAGACGAAATTTTCCATGGATTGGAGAGCTCGAGTAAACGTTTAATATTTACATTATATATCAACATTTCGGTGGTTTGTTAGACTGGGTTTGAATTAGTACAGCTTACAACAAACATTCCTTCGGTTTGTTGCAAAGATTAAAAAGACGAAGTAAGAAAAGAATAGTCGGCAGATTTTGTGTGATAATTTTTATACATGAATCTTTAATTAATTGATTTATTTGTTTTTGTTCAATTCTCCAAAAAGTGCAGTTGCACCATTAACTTGAAGCTTTGTTGAGCACGCGCCAAGCTATATTGGCCTTGCGCCAAACTCTTGTGGGCATCAAACTGTATATGCGCCTTACCCTTGACCAATGTTGCCGCAATAGTTAATAGTTCCATGCATATTGCGCCACCGATGAGCACAAAACCACCTGAGATAATTGTATATTCAATACGCACAAATGTCGGTGCAAAGGGATACGTTTCCTTAAATAATATATTCAATAGTATGCTGTCCTGTTCCGCTCTCTTTCTTTTTGAGCATTATCAAGTCACTGTATAATGGACTATCGGGATCAACGGACTTCAGATGTATATACCATTCATAAATTGAATCGTTCTTTTTGAGTGCATCCGAGCGGTAAATATCACGTAACTCTCTCATCAGACGATTGTTGGCCTGCTCGGAACCGTAAGCTGAACCTTTTTAGTAGTCCTGTTTTTAACTCTGACGCAGTCTTTCTACTTGTTACTAGATGCTTCACTGCCATATCGTCTTTCTTATTTATGGTGCGTATATCAATCATTTCAAGCGGAAGATACTCGTATCCATCACTCTCCTGTACGCTTTCGCCGATCGGGTCAATGATTTCATTGATTTCATTGTTGCCTCTCTGATGTACACTAACAAATAACCAGTAACGGAGCTATTTTCAGGTTTGCTGAAACATATATACTCTTTGGCCAATTATTCTTATTGTAAAATCCATCTTATAGTTTTTCCAATAAGATTCATATACGTTTTTAAAGATAAACGGGCGTAGCCACGCTCTTTTTCTAATGTATTTTAAAGAATACAATGCAATCATACTACACGGCGCCACGCCCTTTTATATTGGTGGGGGATTCTGTGGTATGCAGTTTTAAAGTTATGTGGTAAATCTACTGAGCTTGTATGAAGGTTTGTACCTGTATTAGTTAAGCGGGAAGGGAAATGAAGGGGAGGGTAAAAATTGTGGTATGCAGTTTTTATGGGCTACACATACTGAGTCTATATACCGACTTTCATATTTCTATCTTTTCGGGTGTTGGAGTTACAGCTTTTTAAAAAAGTGTACAGTGCTGGTTGAGATTTCAATTCTCTAGTTTTTATAGTTTCCAAAAACCATAGATAAATAGCGACGGACAGACGGACAGGCTTTATCAATTTCTCTTGTCGTCCTAATCAAAGATCCCTTTCCTCTCTTTCTGTGCGTTACATACATTTCGACTTGCACAAACATAACATGGTACATGGTACAGGGTATGAAAACGGAAATTCAACAACAACAATATATTGAAGCTTGAAATTTCTTTTGGCTCTGTTGTAAATAATTTAAGTTGTCTCCAATTTATTTAAGCATTTTACGTTTTATTTAAAATTTGAGAATTACAATATTGAATGACATAATTATTATTGGAAACTAATTTTTATCACAATAAGAGTAAAGGAAATTGTTCAGTAATTGATGAAATTTAAAATAACATCAAATTTTACTTTTAAAAATGGATTATTGAAACCAACAAATATTATTTATATTTGATCATTAACAATGATCTACACAGAATTAAATTGGTTCCACTCACAATTAGTGAAGCTTAATGAACATCGATGCCTCTTTAAGAAAATGCTTATGCCAATTCAGTACGTAGGCATAATGGTGGCCCGAACGTGTTTTAACTGGCAAGTTTAAATTTCTGAAAATTAGAATATATTAATTTCTCACTCAAAAACGTTTATTTTTGTGTATTTACATACATGAAGTAACAGTCCTTATACCACCAACCAGAATCAAATCCCCGTGCACAATTATAGTCAACTTCGTCATTATCCACGTCAGAAGTGGTAAATGGGTTATTGATGTGATATCTAAATTTATCTGTAGTCAGATTTCCTGAAAATTTACCGACCTTATTCATTCTATACATGTCACTTTCTCCGCCAATTTCAAAGAGATCATATATATCTTGAAAAAAAACATCATCAAAATCAACCATGTCTATGTGTAATTCGTATCGCCGTGAGGTGGTTAGTAGATGAACGTTTTCGAGTCCAAACCAGTACTGTGACTTTGGATTTCCAAAACCATTTCTAAACATTGACCATTCGCGATCAAAGAAGTCTTCGGAACCTTTCATCTGATGTTGTATCATCATTCGACCATATTGGTCACAATAAGCGGGAGTTGGCTTATTGAAAATCAATATTTGGTAAACACCAGGACCATTCCCACTGCTTATAGCGTCCGTACATGAGTTCGGTAACCCTAGAATGAGGTAATTAATTACAATTGACGGGGAAATTGCAAATATCGAAATGGTAAAAAATACTTGATTTAATTAATCTCGTTTGTTCATTCTGTGAATTCATGAAATTTTCGATATGAGAATGAACATTTTCTATGGCATTGCATGTGCTATGAGATTCGTCCAATTTGTGAAGCATAGCCTGTTGATGTTTTTCGAGCTTCGACTCGATGTCCTTCTTTATTTCATCAGTCAAGTAGTTTAACTTTTCATTGAAAGTGTGTAAAATATTTTTTTTAGGCAGCCTTTGAAACTGCTCATTGATATATTTAATTGATATATCAAATTGTGTTTTGAACTCTTCAAACTGGTTTGTTAATTTGTCACAGGAACATGATTGTGGTGGAGAAAAAACATCATCACTTGGTTTATATATTTGTCGAAATGTTAATAAAAACTCAAGTTTGATCTGTATATCCAAAAGCTCTTTGGAACCATATTGATCCTAAATAAATAAATTAATATCTGCAAAACAAAATAGAAGATATTTTTTGAATTTGTACTCACTTCATCACACCTATTGTTTTCAATTTTTGTCTTCATCACGTCATATTTGCCTTTAAATAATTGCAGATCTTCTTTGATTTGTTTTAACACGTCATCGGTAAAGCTTTCAATCTGTGTATAAGTCAGACATATGTAAATGCATCTTTATAGCAAATTTATATGAAACTTGTCTCACCGTTTGGGCTCTCACTTGTTTTCCTTGTGAGTACAGCAAGAGGACTAAGGCCCACAATATTTTCACTTTTACGGAATATAACATTTGACGCTTGGAGTACCTCATTCAACGAAAATTTTCATGCAATTATATGAAGCGATATTAAAAAAATGAAACACTTGTTTTCGGTTTTTTGAAGCGTGCATAATAATAATCAAAAATAGAGAAGCGTATCAAATTTTTTATGTACCGAAGAAAAACCCAAAATCTAGAAAGGGAGCTATTTTCGGTCTTGCCTAAACTTATATTCACTTGCAAGCATTTTATACTTTAATCGCTCGATTTTTACCAATCTCTCACTCAGTCTGCATTTATTTCTAAGTGAACAATTTTGTGTTGATAACTGCAAAAACATAACTGTTTTCAAATTAAAACCAAATTTCTGACTGAACATTCCTATGGCAGATATATGTACGCTATGTATGTTCGATCAAAGTAATTCTGAGATATTCTGGACAATAATAAAAAGAATTTTTGTGTTCTTCTTCAAAATTCTGTTAGGAGCTTACACTGAAATAGATAGACTGACAGACGACGGTCATGGTTACATTAACTCGTTTCATCATGCCGATCAGGACCTGAGGAGCATGCTTTATATAGCGGAAATGTCTCCATCTCTGCGTTGCGAACTTCATAGTAAAGTTAATATACTCGTTTTGCAAGAATATTACAATTTACGACTTGGAACTGAATTACTGACAAGAAATTCACAATGCTTTTACTTGCGACCGAAGCTGTTTCAAATATAATTATAAGAAGAAATTCCTCATGGATTTTACAGTTCGAAAAAGCGTTAATTTACTTACGGTTTTAATATACTTATATATGTATGTTAAATAATTGATTCTTTTCACAAAATACAATCAACATTTCGGTGGTTTTTTAGGTTATGTTTGAATTTGTACAGCTTAAAACAAACACTCCTCCGAATGGTTGTTATTTTATTTTCAATTTATTTATTTATTTTTTTTTTATATATTTTGACAATTTAATGCACGTTGGCAACACTTGGCGGCGGGTGTACAACATTTATTACACATCATTAAATAGCTTTCAAGCAATTATGCATATGCAACATGGCGTATGATCAACATAAGTTAATAAAATTAATTTAGCTGATTTAGTTTTGACTTTCGGCTGACATATATGTACATATGTATGTATGTACATATATGACAATCGCATTAAAAACGCGCCAAATCAGCTTCAGCGCTTCTATTAATATTGCGGTAGGCAGCGTGGAAAAAAAAAAAACAAATAAAGTGAAATTTCATGAATAAAATCAAATCAGCTCAGCTCAGCGTGGCTTGTGGCAAATGACAGCAATTTCATAATTGGCCGAAAACCACAAATTTTGCAAAATAATTTTGCCAACAGCCAACAACCAACGGTTTGACCATAATGAGTGCCAGACAGGCAGACAGACAGACAGACTGACTGACTGGCTGTATGGCGTTATGCCAAACAAAATAAAGTTTTCAATTGGTTGGCATGTCAGCTACAGCATAGTACCCTCACCCACCCCCCTTCTACCACTGCTTGTATTTATTGGCCAGTCAATGTTCAATATTAAAATTTTATATTGCAAAATTTTATACATACAAATTTGCATGCTTATTTGACATGCCGCCTCCAACAGCATGATTGTGTGTGTGTGTGGAGTGAGAAAAGATTTTTTTCGTAAATTGACTTTTGATGTTTTGCGGTTGAAATCGCATTTTTAATGATGCGTTATGTGTATTAAATTTTTAACATGATTTATGCATAGTTTTTCGATACTTTAATGTGGCAAAGATTTGTGATTTTTTTTTGGGAATATTTTTACACACACACATGTGCAAATGTGCTAATAAAAAAGCAGCGTCAACTATTTGCACTCGAAATCGTATAATGAAGTATACAATTAAGTGCGACAAGAGGCGCCAACTGTTCTAACAAGATGAGAACGACAAAAACAAAAAAAAAACACAGCGACAATGTGGTTGGCTTGGCATGGCATAGCTCGACTTGGTAGAATAGAACATACTGCGCGACTCACACAGTCGACAAAAATAGTGAAATGAAAATGTGCAAATAAGTGTGCGTGTGTGTGTGTTGCGTTATTTCAATAATTTCGGCACAGACACATTGTAAGTGATGAAGTTGTGTAGTAGCAAGGAGCACAGGCAACAGCGGCAGCAGACAGCCAAAGTTGCCAAGCGGCGACAACAGCAGCCATGCCACACACAAATGTTGCATTGCTACACACACACACACACACACATGTGTGTTGAACATTTTTGGCATTGAGTGGCAAACCAACACGGATTCTATGCGAAAAAAGACAAAAAGGACCACAATGACAACGCATGAAGCGCAATGAGTTCGCACTTTCAATGTTGCACGTTGTGTTAATAGCACGAATGATGTTGAAAGCGTATGAAAGGCGATGACGATGATGATGATGATGATGCTTGTGTTGTTCATTATGATTATGATGATGTGCACATTAGCACTAAGCTGGCAACACTTGCACTTCTTTTATGCTTTGACCATTTGTGTGTGTGTGAGTTCAAAAATTGTTGTATACTTGCAGTGAAGAAAGCTGAAAATGCCGAAAACTTTAGCAAAAAGTAAAAACTGTTGGCTTAAGCATTAACTGCTAATGCCTTAAAGTAAAGTTGCTACATAAATTTGCTGTCCAAGCCATAAATACACACACACACACACCCACACACACCCACACATCAGCTGCAGTTTGTCAAAACGCTAATGCAAAAAACCTTTCCAAGTAGTTACATATATGAAACTAAAATGAAAGTTGTCTAAAACAACCCTCGCATATTTACAACAAAATCAAAAAAAAAAGGGAATAAAAAATGAAAAAATTGTTGGCCACAAAATGACCAATCGCAAGCATAAAACAACGTGCAGCAAGGAGCAACAAACTGTTGGTCAAACTGTTTGGGTGTAAAGAAAAAAATACAACTTACACACATAGATTGGAAGATTCATACAGTGCGGTTAGTTAGTCTGCAATTCAGTTGGAATATTATGCCTCTTTGCTAACCCAAAGAGTTACAAAACCAATGTTGCTCATACTAAACATGTCCCTTGGCATTTGGCTTGTCAAATAGTTAGCATTATCAACCGCCGCCCTTTGCATAGCACAGCATGCTAATGTTGTATGCGCATTCAACAGTGTTGTAAAGTGTTCAAAAGAACTTGTCTAGTCGGTAAATTGTTTTTCTGACACAATATTTTATGCAAAAAAATGTTGCCAAAGAAAACAACATAAAAAAGATAGAAATAAAAAAAAACAACAACTTTTTTGTATATTAAAAACACTTTAGTGTCTGAAAATGTTGCTTGCAAAGTGTTTTACAACACTTGTGCCGCCATTTTGTTGTAGGTATGCATGTGATTGATTATGATTGCCTTGCTTGCTTGATGGTTTGGTTTTTATGAGCTCGCTTGCTCGCCTGCAAACTAACCGCAAATTAGCTTATTTCGCATTTTTACAGTCATTTCATTTAATTTCCACAAACAAATTTGCGCCAATTTCACACGACGTCGACGTTAACGTCAACTCTGTGTCAGACAATGGCAGCAAATGTCTGCCTTCCTGCGCTCGCCTGCTGTACTTTAGAGAGAAGCTCATAAAAGTAATGAAGCTGTTTAGGCGTCGCTTAGGAAGCAACGGAAATTTCTCGCCGACTGAGTGCGAGCAACTTTTCTTATGTCAGCAAGAAAAACAACAACAAAAAAAGCTACCAAAAGGACTTGCTCGTAGTGAAGCGTTATATGACGATGGGCGAAGTCGCGGTATTTAGTTATGTTTTAAGTGTGTGTGCCGTGTGTGTGTGTGTCTGCAATGCTCTTTCATTCAAAATTCATGAAATTGTTGGTTGGCTGACTTTCTCTCGCTACCCTGCATTTTTGTTTTTGTTGTTATATTTTTTTTGGAGGCTATTCAGACAGTCAAGTCAAAACGACTACACAGCGCAGGCAATTGGAGTCATCATCAACGTCGTCGACGCCATTTTCAATTTCACTTTATGTGCTTGTGTGTATCTTGTTGAAAAAAAAAAAAAAACTCTTTCTCACCGTTGTATTCTTAACGAAACTGTCATGAAACTATTGACAACGACTCTTGTTGAAGTTTTTATGATCTGAAAGGTTTTGCAATGCAAGTCAAATAAAAATTGGCTGACAATGTTCGTTAAATTACCGATATTTTTTTGTAAATTTAATTAAACGCAAAGTTTTTATAATAATTACTTGAAAAAATCATCTGCTACAATATTAAAAACAAACAATTTGATGAAGACGATACTTCAGTTGTGATTGAAGAATATAATGATGAAGTTGGATAGAATATTTAATATATTAAATTGTTCTTATATTAATGAAATTAATTTAGAAGTAGTTATAGAAGTATTTAGAATCGAGCTTTGTCAAAAGAAAAATTCTTAAAATATTGAAACATTATAAGAACTACAAATGGTTTACCATATATTTTTTATTTTACTAAAAATCTAAAAAAAAAAATCGAAAAAAAATGATGTGTATAAATAGTTTCATAATTATACAAGAGCTGCCCGTGGCTGTTTTCAATAATCTTAAGAACTTTTATAGATATTACTTGTTTAAGAGCACTTATATAAAATTTTTAGATCAATCGATTAAATCGTTCCTGAGAAAAAAACTGTTTTTCGTTTTTTATACATTTCTCATTTTCTCCAAATGAGTTAACGATCTGAAACTTTCAGGATTATTTTATTTAGTAAGTATCAACAAATTCTCTAAAACTTATCTTTTCGAGGTGGATTCTCCATGCTTATTTGCCTATGGTCTTGGAGCTACACAAATTTCGAATGCTAACCTGCCGTATGTGCTTTGTGAAGCTGTGTAACATAGGAGTATATTAGACTATAGATATAAACCTGAACTTTTAGCTCTCTCTCTTGTCTAATAAGACATATCATTCAAATGTTTCATGTCTTTTGGCACATTCTTTATACTTATTTTCTTTAAGTACATAGTCTTTCTCTACTCACTGTTATTTGCTTACTCAGTTTGCCTGACAATTGTCAATGTATTATGCATGTTTTATTGCCACTTTTAATGCTCTTATCATTTTATCAATTTCTGTGATTTTTGCTACTACTTTTTTAGACGTCATTACGTCTCTGATGGCCAATGCCAACACGATTGGCTCGTTTGTTACGCTGCTTAAGGCACTCGCCGACTGCTTATTGCTATTTATGCTCACTACAAACATTAACAATTTTTTTTTTTTCTTGTTGTAAGTATTCTGAATTGCTTCATTCTTATTTGCAAGTTAATATAACCAAAAGTCTTGGCAATAGTATACGCTTTTACACTCGACGGCAAACCAAGCCAAGCCAAGTCAAGTCAAGCTAAGAGACAAGGCATTTTCACCCAGTCCAGCGCCCTTTTTGGCGAAGGTTCGTTAGCTCGTTATGCGTCGCTAAACGGCTTTTATGGAAAATTTCCTGCTGTTGCTGCTTGGTACATTTAATGAAATCCACTTTTCATATGTAATTTTCTTTATTTCATATGCAACATTCGCCGGCAACGTCGCGTGTTACTTCTCAGCCAGCAATAGCGTTGGTCTGATGATTTCCGGTCTCCTTTGCATGGCTTGCTTACTACTTACTTACTTTCATTGCTATTGAAAAACAAAGCGCCTTACAGTTAGACAGGTTGGTTATAGACAGACTGATAGTCAAGCAGGCAGTCAGACAGAGAGACAGACAGAGAGACAGGACTCAGACAAAAGCAACACGCTGCGTGCTTCTTTGTGTCTGTCATAATTTTCTTCAAATATTTTGCTCTCTGTCTCTTCTTGTTTTCTACATTTTGTTGTTGGTTTTTCATGCCAGTTTGCCCGCCTGCTTGGCTATGTCGAACATTTTATACGCTGTAAATAGTTTTCTCGCTTGTTTGCAATACTTTTTACTTAAGGCGCGTCTCAAGCGTTTTTGACTTTGATCGTTTTGTTCTGTGTGCTGTGTTGCTAAGACGCGCTTCGAGTTAAGCAAAACTTTTGCATTTGTTTTAAGTGGCATGTTTGTCTCTCTCTCTCTCGCACTCAACACAAATACTTTGCACAACGAGTCCTTTGCCATGGTTTTATTTTTTTGTTTTTGGTTAGCAGACAAGATAAAACAAAAAAAAAATAAGTATAGAAGAAAAACAACACCAGCAACATGTTCAACAGTTCATAAAGTTAATTTTACCACAAAAATTATGTTAAAACGATATGAAAACGTACACTCAACGCAACTCTATAATTTGCCTTGCACTGTCTTAACGTAATGGTGGGAACTCTGTCAGTTGTGCGCATTGAATTTCGTTGCTTATTTGCGACGACAGGTTAAGGAACTCGCTTAAGTAAACTTTTCGTGGCAAAGAGTGAGGAGAAAGTATGACGTGCAACATGGCGTATAAGTAATTAGAATTGTATGAAATGCATATGCGAAAAGTTTTGTGTGTACGACAACTTTTTTGTCTGTTAATTTATGAAAATTAAAGAAAATTTTAGGCATTCTTAGATACTTTTGATAGTTTTTGTTGTTGTTGTTGTTGTTATTAATGATGTTGTTGATGATATTTGTTGTTAATGATATTTGTTGTTGGCATTTGGCTAATTGAGTTGTACTTAGTTGTGTTGTAGGTGTGTTGTTGTTTCATGCTTACATATTTTAGACGTTTATTGAACTGTCAAAGCTAAGCCAAATAAATTGCGCATACATATGAGTTGAATAGAAAAAAAAAAAACAAAAACACAAGTAAAAGAAGTTGAAATGAAAGTAGCAAGAAAAAAAAAAACTTTCAGCAAAAAGTAATCTATTTGTTAGAGGCAAAAAAAAAAAAATCTTGCCAAAAGTTGCAGAAAAAAAAAAATAATACAGAAGACATTTGAAATAAGAGCAGCAATGACAAGTGATAATAAATCTTGGCCAAAGCCACGAACAACAACAACAATAACAAGCAGAAAAGAGCAATGTATTCAAAAGACAGACAATTTGTGAAAAAAGTAAGTTGTATAGAAAGAAGAAAAAAGGCACAAAATTCTTGAGTAGCAATGAGACAGAAGTAGCAGAAAAAAAAAAACAGAAGCTATTAAGTGACCAACTAAGAAAAAAAAATGAAGAAAAAAATGGCAAGAAAAAAACAAAAAATAAATAAAATAAAGTACGAGTACATTTGTAAGCAGGCGGCACTAAGTTTTGTGCATGAAAAGTTAACATGAAGTAAAATCAAGTTCTTTTTTTTTTTTTCTTTCTATTTACTCTGCTAAGAGTCTAAGTTCGACTTGCTAGACATTTGGTCGTTTAGTTGGACTGTCGCACTCACTCTCTCTCTCTCTTTCTATTTAGCTATTTGCCATTTGTCGCTGCTCATGTTCATTTACTTTTATTTATAGCAATAAAAATAAAAATAAACTAGCTAAGAAACTCATTCGCCATACTTCGAACTCAACTCAACTCAATTCAACACAACACAATACAACACAACTCTACTCTACTCTACTCTAGTCAAGTTGCCTTTGCCTTTGCCTTGACTTGAGTCAATTCAAGTTGACGCAACTACAAACCAAAAGTCTTTAGTTGAAAACATTTGCAGAAAGTTTCAAGTTTTGTGTGTTGCTCTTCATTAGAAGTTCACAAAAAGTTGTCACTGCTTGACTTGACTTGACTTCACGAGCCTTGACTTGATTCAATGCGACGACTATAGTTTGCTTTTGAAAATTTTCGCTTATTGTGTCCTTGAATTGCAAAAGTTATGCAACAAAAAACAATATAAATGAATAAATAAAGAAAATCTTTTATTTTATTAAATTTTTCTTATACAAATTGAAATAGAAATAAAAAAAAAAATTCAATGCTAATTCTTTGCAGGATTTACGTCAACGCCATAAATTTTGTGTTTTCTTTTTTTTCGACGTTGTTGTTGTTTTTGGTGCAATAAGAGTTAAAGGTAAGTGACAAATTTTTGTCTTATTGTATTATTTTTACTTGCTTGCTGTCAGATTTGGACATTGGGTTTGCCAGCAGACGCATACACATATATATAAAGTGAAAGAGCATAAAAACCGCCCCTAATTGTAGGCAATTAATTTTTGGCACATCAAAGTGAAAAGCTTCCAAATACAACATGAACAGACGGCAACGTTTTATTGCTAATGGTGGTTGTTTTTTGTTGTTGTACCCTTTTTTTGTATTCTTCTGTATTTTTGTTGTTTCATGCTGCTGCGTATTTGTGTATATTACGCTTAAGCAAAAGGTAGACAAGTTAAAGGATATTGCAGTGGCATTATGGTTGGCGCTTGGGCAAAGGCAAACTATGACAGTCGACGACCACATTGGAAAAATGTATACAGAACGTGGCTAACCGCACCTTTTAACCCTAACCCTTTTCTTCCATGCTTGCTTGCTCGCTTGCTTTGACCGAGAAAACTGACGTTTGCCAAGCCATTTATTATGAAAGGACATACTTTTCTACAACAACAACGATAATATTAGGTGGCAAGCACGACACAAGCATAGACAGTTATATATATATATGTATAGGTGAGACAGGGGCAGCTCTTTTAAGGAAAACCTGTAACGGTAACGGAAATTACCGGAAATACATGCAATGCTAATGCGGCAAACATACTACAAAAGCAATAATAGCAACAACAACAACTACAGACAATAATAACAACAAAATCAAGAGAAGAAGAACAACAAGTTTGAGCAAAGCAATTTGTTGAACATTTGCTGCTTTAAGTAATAATGACTAAAAGCATATTTGATGCGCTACATGGCTTATTGTTTTTGTTCTTGCAAAAGTGTTAACAACACACACACAACTTACGTATAACTTTTCAAGTAACCCTCGTGTTAAGGGTTCAACGTTGGTCAATAGAAAATGCGTATTTGTAACGTATCTACTTTTATTGCCTCCTCGACTCGACTCGACTCGACTCAACTCCTTGCCTTTTGCCAAACCAATACCCTTTTCATATGCCATGCTATGCCACGTCATGAGTCTCATACGTTGTAAAACTCATAACATAACATTGCGGCTATGTTGCTGTCGTAGCAAAAGTTATGAGTTTTTCAAGTTTGAGGTCAGCATATATACAATAAAATATTTATAAATTGCAGTAGAAGCAGAGCCAGACTGGTCAGAGCAGCTGAGCCGAAGACATGTATGTGTGGGCGTTGCCTTAATTGCATTAGCTGCGTTGATATTTCGGTCGTAGATAAGAAGAAAAAAAAAAGGGAAGGGAAGAGAAGTCAAGCTGTGCTAAGCGAAGTCAAAGCGCAACGAACAGGAAAACAAATTCAATACGAAAATTACTTTAACTGGCGGCAAGAACAACATGATCATCATTACTAATATCATCATGAGCAAGCGACAACAACAACAACAATAATAAGAAGACCAAAGGCATTTCAAATAATGTGCCACGTTATTATGTTAAAAGCAATAAAAGGTGGCAGAAAATTTGCAAAATCAATCGTTTGGAAGTTGAATTTAATGGAGGTTTTTTTCTACCATTTTTCTCGTTTTTTTTTTTTTTTTTTTGGCTTATAGAAAATGGCCAAATGACAGTGAAGTCAGCACATAATCATTTATATGTTTGGCAAAGTGAATTTTTTTTTTCTTTCCAATTTTTTTTAATATTTTCTTTCTATTAAACTTTCTTAACTTTTATTATAATAAGAGTTTGTCAAAATAAAAAATAGAAAAAAAAAAAAAAATCTATTTTTGTTGCTTTTGCTTGAAGACATCAAATTGAATTTCACAAGCCAAGCGAAATGTCATCAAGTCATGCAAATTCACTTAAACGGAGTTTTTGAGCGTTGAGCGTGTTAATGCGCGCAATTGTTTGGTCTGTTGGCTTGTCAACCGCAGCAGTGAGCGATGTGCACACCACACCACAACCACCACAACCACCGAACCTCCGTACAAGCTTCAACAAGAACAGTTTGCTGAACAATCTTTGGCAATGTAAATGTGCAGACTTTCATCACTTTACAAACACACACACAGACAGAGACACACACACACACACATACAAGCAAGCATAAAAAACAGTGAAAATTAATCAAAAAACTTTGCTTGCGCAGAACGTTCGCCAACATTTTCAATTGACAATTTAAACTTTTATCTGCTACTGCACAAACAGACAAATATATACACACACACACACAGACACGCACACATACACGTTGAGTAACACATTGAAAGCGAAACTTTATTTAGCAAAGCGTAAAAGGCGCAAAATGAAAATAAAAATAGAAGAAAAAAAAGCACAGCATACATTTAGGAGTGGCATAGAGTTGACGTGGTTTGTTTTGTTGTTCGTTCGTTCTTGTTGCTTGTGTTCAACTTTATCAAAACTTTGACGTTTTATATTTGTTTATTTTCTGCGCACATTGTTGTCGAAGCGTTGCTTGTTGTTGTTTGTGTAAAACAGCATCAAAATCGGGCCAACAATAACGATGGGTTAGACAAAGGCAAAAGCACTTAATGCGCGCTCTTTTGCACGCACCTAAAATTAAGAACAACAGCAACAACAATAACAATAATAATGATGATAAAAATCATCAACATAATCATAATAATGACGACGTTGATGATGAGCATAGAATATAAGCGATAACAAACAAGCTTCAAACAGGCGCACAGCAAAAATGTTGTGTACTTGTAAAAAAAAAAACAAAAAATAAAAAAATTAAATAGAAAGGCACGCAGACAGAAGCGTTGTATCTGCGATGCGTTTGTATCTTATGCTCTGCCATGCGTTTAACATTATTTACATATGACAAGCAAGCAATGCAAAACGAACATGTCGAAGCTGACAACAAGGACGTTGATGGCAACAACAACAATAGCAACAACAATAACAACAACATTAACAAAGCTGGAAATACGACAACAACGCAAAAATTATGCACAGAGTTGTCAACGTCATCATCATCATCGTTTTCAGCAGACAAATGGACAGACGGAGAGACAGACAGACAGACAGACAGACAGACATGCGACATGCTATGCACAAAAGTTTTACGTGCTTTTGGCAGCGCAACTGACAAATATTTGTCATTTGCTTTTGTTGCATTTTACATATATATTTTGTTGTTGTTGTTGTTGCTTCATTCTGCCTATTGACATTTGCTTGAACGTGAATCGTGTCGTTGTTGCTTTTCAACACTCACATATCGCTCAAATATCAAAAACAGTAACTGAAACTCATTTTGACGCCCACACACACGTGTCGCCCATTGCCAAACTTGCCGGTGTATGCATATGTATGTGTATGTGTGTGTTTGTAATATTTCAACATGACGTTGTTCATTTTTTTTTTTTTTCTGTTTGGAGAGCACACGTTTGAAAAGACCGACTTTTGTTGTTTGTAAATTCAGCTTAGTACAAGACAAAGCTGCTGCACGTGTAAAGCGCTTGTTTTGGAAGTATTTTATTATAAATATATCTAATTTTTTTTTTCAACATACCACCTTTGATGTTCAACACTTTTTGGTAGCTTAAAGTCGCCAAATATTTGTTTAATAGCTAATTTTGTATTCTGTTCTCACAAAAAGTCTTCTAACTTCTAATAACTCTTCTTCAAAAAAATGTTAAGCCTCTATTTAATAGTTTTTTAATAGAAAAGTAAATAGGATTCTTATACGAGGCACTTTACAATCCAATGATATCGTTCTTAGCAATTGTAATTCCTGAATCTAAACGTAACATAAGGAATTATGAATTAACAGCCAATTAACATGACCAAAATAGAATTACTACAATTTTTCTATTAAGAGTGCTTAACAGAGTTGCATAAAATATCTGGGACTAACTTTGGATAAAAACCTTACATTTATCCAGCACATTGACGAGACAGTAGACAAAATAAAACTTAAAATAAAAAAGTGGAAAATAAGAAGAATCTTCAATCTGCAAATCATGGGACCCATCCTAATTAGTGGGATTTTTAAACAACTCTGTAGAGGAAAAGTATAATAATAACATTTTAACATCATTTTTGAAAATTTCTTAAGGTCAAATAAACTCAGGTCAGAATTTTATGTACCGGTACGGCCAAATTTCGTTTAATAAACAAACAAACTAATGGGCTTCTTCTCTTCAGAAAGTGCTTTTATTAATAGACCATCCGATGCTGCAACTAACATCATGTTATAAACCGATCATCATGAAATAAACCTAAGCAATCCAATATTCTTGAGAATTCCGTTCACTATGTAGAAAATTTAAAATAGTCAAACTTTCCATTAAATATACAAACTTTTCATTAAAGAGTTCGGATCAAACCTGAAACCTTTAAATACTTTTAATGCGGTACTTTGATTATTGCAAGTGCTCTGTGTTAATGTTTTTGTTCTTGTTCGCCAATAGTATATACAAATCTTCTTCATATTCATTGACTTTTATGCGACTTTATTCAGTTAGTATCCTTTTCATATCGGCAACATAAATTTTTAGCGCATGCCTTGGCTTATCTAAAAGTGCTTAAATAATAACTTCTCATTTTGCTTTTTGCGACAATTATACAAAAAGCTTTCAAATATGCCTACAGGCACAACACTTCACAACTACAAAATTTCCAAACGGCGCACAAGCTCAAAGCAAAGCTCAATTTCAAATGTGGCGCAGGAACGAATGAAAGCGACAAATTGAGTAAAACTTCAATTAGAAAACAAAGTGAAAAAAAAGAAAAGAAAAGCAAAAAAAAGAAGAAAATATATTATAATTTATGTTAATTACTCAATTACATTTCTACTGCGCCCAAATGCCTACTAGGCAAACCAACACTCACCGCGCTCGCGCTCATGTTCGCGTTCATGCAACACAATCATTATAATGAGGCAGCGCTGCTAACTTTTTCCTCGTCTTTCGTGCTGCCAACTACAAAATAATGCAGAGCAGCAACGGCGTGTCGTAATGGCAAATTATAAATTCCAAACACAAATGTGCCTCATTAATAAATATGAAACGTCAATGGCGGCAATGATGGCGTTGCTTGTGCCCTGTTATGTTTGTAGTATATGGTGCTATCGCTTAGGCTTAGTTAAGTTGACGCTACCAACTAGGCCAGCAATCAATAGTAAAGTAAATAACAACACCAACACACCACTACCCCTAAACAATGCTGCACGGCTTTGTACTCTTTAATAAACACTTTAAAATTTATTTATTTTCATTTGTGTGCTTTCTTTATAAACAAGATAAAATAAAGAAAGAAAAAAATATCTTTAATAGCTGCTTTTATTAAACAATTTTTAAATTTATTTACATAAATTCTTTGCTTTTTTTTTTGGTACTCAGAAAATCTTCTTGCACACAAGTTGGGGTGACTGACATACGAGCACGTCATTTTTCAAGGGCACATACTCACAAATACATCAGCCTAAGGTAAGCCTGGGTCTGTGTGTGTATGCTTTGCTTCCTGCTGTAGACTTATATGCCTTTCACTTTCTTATTTCTTTGCTCAAACTTATTTTTTTTCTTCACTTCCTTTAGCCTTATATTTTTCTAGGTTTTTTTTTGTCAAAGTCTGCATAAGATTAATGAGATTTTTTGACAGCGAAAAATTAGGCAAAATGTGATTTAAGGGTTGCTGTTTTTATTTGCGCCTTTGGTCGCATTTCCTTTTTCTTTTGCCATGCAGCTTTCAGATAAGCTTAAAATTTCGTTTGGCTCTGTTGTAGATAATTTAAGTTGACTTCAATTTATTAAAGCATTTTACGTTTTATTTAAAATTTTTAAATTAAAATATTGTATGACATTGTTATTATTGGAAACTAATTTTTATAACAATAAAAGAAAAGGAAATTGCTTAGTGATTGATTGAATTTAAAATCATATAAAATTTGAATTTTACAATTTCTGTTAAAGATTGAAACCAACAAATATTATTTATATTTGATCGTTAACAATGATCTACTTGGAATCAAATTGCTTTAAATCACAATTAATGTACTTTGATGTACATCGCTGCCTCTTTCAGTTCTGTTTCACCCCAACCCAGCACCCAATTTTGCTCTATCTTTGTTCGAACTTTCACGTTTAAATTACTGAAAATGATGAATATATTAATTTCTCATTCAAAAACGTGTTTTGTGTGTTTACTTACACCGAGAAACATTTGTGATGCCACCAACCAGACTTATATGTATTTGCACAATTAGTCTTTCCACTTTGGTCATTATCATTGTCAGTAGTGGTAAATAGCATATTAGTATGATTTGCAAATGGATTTTCTGTCTCATTTCCTGACATTTCACCGAGCTTATTTAATCTATACATGTCACTTTCTCCGCCAATTTCAAAGTGATCATATATAACTTGAGTGAAAACATCATCAAAATCAACCATGTCTATCTGTAATTCGTATCGCCGTGAGGTGGTTAGTAGATGAACGCTTTCGAGTCCAAACCAGTACTGTGACTTTGGATTTCCAAAACCATTTCTATACTTTGACCATTCGCGATTAAAGAAGTCTTCGGAACCTTTCATCTGATGTTGTATCATCATTCGACTATATTGGTCACAATAAGCGGGAGTTGGCTTGTTAAAAATCAATATTTGGTAAACACCAGGACCATTCCCACTGCTTATAGCGTCATTACATGAGTTCGGTAGCCCTTGAATGAGTTAATTAATGAAAATTGACATAAAAATTGCAAATGGTGAAATGGTTAAAAATACTTGATTTAATTAATGTCGTCTGTGAATTCGTGAAATTTTCGATATGAGTATTCAGCTCATTTTCTATGGCCTTGCATGTGCTATGAGATTCGTCCAATTTGTCAAGCATAGCCTGTTGATTTTTTTCGAGATTCGTCTCGAGGTCCTTCTTTAATTCATCAGTCAAGTGGTTTGTTAACTTTTTACCGAAAGTGTTGAAATTCTTTTTTTTAGGCAGCATTTGAAGCTGCTCATTGATATTTTTATTTGATATATCAAATTGTGTTTTGAATTCTTCAGTTAACCGTTGAAAACCTTTGTCGATTTGTTCGCAGGAACATGATTGTGATGAAGATAATAAACCGTCACTTGGTTTATGTATCTGTCGAAACGATAATAGAATATCAAGTTTATGTTGAATAGCCAAAAGCTCTTCGGAACCGTATTGATCCTAAATTAGTAAATTAATATCTGTAATGTAAAATAGAAGATCTTTTTTGAGGCAGAAACTCACTTCATCAGCACTATAGTTTTCAACTTTTGTCTTCATCACGTCATATTTGCCTTTAAATATTTGCAGTTCTTGTTTGATTTGTTTTAACACGTCATCGGTATAGCTTTCAGAGTCGCTCTGTGTATAAGACAGACATACGTAAATGCAGCTTTATAGCAAATTTATATAAAACTTGACTCACCGTTTTGGCTCTCACTTGTCTTCCTTGTGAGTACAGCAAGAGGACTAAGGCCCACAATATTTTCACTTTTACCGAATATAACATTTGACGCTTAGAGTACCTCATTCAACCAAAATATTCATGCAATTAAATGAAGCGATATTAAAATGAAACACTTGTTTTTGGTTTTTTGAAGCGTGCATAATTTTTTTTATTAAAAATAGTGAAGTGTATTAAATTTCTTATGTACTGAAGAGAAAACCAAAATCAATAGAGGGAGCTATTTTCGGTCTTGCCTAAACTTATATTCACTTGCAAGTATTCTCTCGATCTTTACCAATCTCTCACTCTGTCTGCATTTATTTCTAAGTGAAAAATTTTGTGTTGATAACTGCAAAACCTAACTGTTTTAAAGTTAAAACGAAATTTCTGACTGAGCATTCCTACGGCAGATATACGATATGTATGTTCGATCAAAGTAGTTCTGAGATATTCAATGCCTGAACAATAATAAAAAGAATTTTTGTGTTCTTCTTCAAAATTCTGTTAGGAGCTTACACTGAAACAGATAGACTGACAGACGACGGACATGGTTATATTAACTCGTCTCATCATGCGGATCAGGACCTGAGGAGCATGCTTTATATAGCGGAAATGTCTCCTTCTCTGCGTTGCGAACTTCATAGTAAAGTTAATATACTCTTTTTGCAAGAATACAACAATTCACGACTTGGAACTGAATTGCTGATAAGAAATTCGTATTGCTTTTACTTGCGACCGAAGCTGTTTCGAATATAATTATAAGACGAAATTTTCCATGGATTTTAGAACTCGAATAAACGTTTATTTTTTCACAAAATATAATCAACATTTCTGTGGTTTTTTAGGTTATGATTGAATTTGTACAGCTTAAAGCAAACATTCCTTCGTTTGTTCATTTGCGATGACATGAATGTCTCAAATTGATCGTAAAACTTATTGCTTATTTCATCCGTTGTACATTAAGGAGTTGTTCATGACGTGTGTTGACATTTGTTTGAAATTTGTTGTTTATATCCTCATTTGATTTGTTTGATTGCGATCAGCAGATTTTATTTCAAATTAGTTTCACCTAATTTATAATTTTGATTCATCCAAATCTTGTCTTCTTCAAATATTGCTTAAAACTCATCTCCCACACTCATATCCGCTCACTGATGCACAGCGCTGACAGTTTTAATGACGAAACTAAGCATTTCAATACAAATTGCGCCACTCGAGTTTTCTTTCAAAAATTCACTTAGAAATGTTGGCACTTAAAAGCCGGAAAGTGCCAAAAAAAAAAAAAAAAACACTTTACAATATGCATAATTTTGCAGATCGCTTTCAAGTGTAAAAATTTATGCTTTGCTGCTTCTTGGAATGGCGCTCGTTGGTCCTCTTATCGCTTAAGCAACGTCGTACTTAGCACTCAAACGCTCATTAATTTATGCTTGATTTAAAGACCGTCTTCGCCTTCGATTGGCAGGCAACGCGCTACTTCAGCCTCATTTACTGATTGATTGCATTTTTCATAATGCGTACATCATTTCACCTTTTGCCGCGCCTTCGCTTTACCCGCTGAGTCATGGCACGAATCGTTTACCATTTTTCGCCACTTAAGAATACAAAAATTGCTCAATTAATTATTGAAATTGAAATGAAAAATTTCTATTTTCAACATTATTTCTTTCACACATATTCAGAGAGATCTTCATGAATTTTCCGGCGGAGTTTTTGCCATCGATTTGCTTTGATTGGCTTGCTTGGCTTCAGCGCTCTGTGCATCAATTTGCTATTTACATTAGTGGCGATCATTTTATGACGCCTAAATTTATTACTCTGCGTCTCGTAGCATTTCATATTTGCCTTGATTGTGCGGCATGGCAGGGCACGGCACGGTGAGACACGGCGTGATGCGGCGCTCATTTTCAGATCAAAGTAAATCATTCTGCCATCAATTTTCATGTTTTTAGTGCGCGCAATATGCCAAGAATTTATTGAGTTGTCTTCACTTTCGTGCCTTGCTAGCCTCTGTCTTCTCTTAACGTTTTTGAATCTCTTTCGTCATCACAACTTGTCTGGCCTCCGTTCGAATCAAGTGAAATCAAGGAACGAACAATACTCAGACAGCCAAATAGTTAGATTAAATGCAGTTTATAAGATTTATAGATTTAATTTAAAATAAGCAAAAATACCGAACTTACTTATTTTCAAGATATTTCAAGAACTGTTCGATAGATCTTCTTGAAACTTAAATTGTGTCTCCTTAGGCAAAAAATCTATCGTGTAGCACAGCGTTTTTTTTTTTATAAAGCGGCCTTTCCGAAAGATATTCATTTTATAACATCGAAATTTCAAGAACAAATTTTTTTTATAAATAACTGTAAATTTTTCAATATTATATCGTTTAAAGAGTTTCTGAGAATGTATAAGCATATTAGTTGAAAAAGGAGTGAATATGATATTTTTATTTAAGATTGAAATGTGTTAAAATGGTGGGAGATTCGACTATATATGGTATTATTAATTTTTTTCGAAATCAGTAAAGCAAATTGTAGGAGTTAATTAGAATTACTGAACACCTTTTTTCATTGTTATTTTCTGTGTTGTTTTCTTTGGCGATGAAAATTATAATTTTTCTTATTTTTTTTTCATTTTCTAAATAATTTTTATAATAATAATGTTCATAAATTCGTGTTAATTGAAATTGTTTGTCTTTTTGCTAACCTGTCGCAACATATTTTCCTGTCCGTTGCGACAAATGTACGCCAGTTTTGATTAACTAACAAAAGCTTTAATATGACAGTGCATAATTCAAAATGCTTATCAGCAACGCATACTTTTTGGCGCCTTAACTCGCAACTCGCACACATTTGGCAACTCTTCATTCAGACGCGGCCATTTTGTTTTCGCTCTATTGGGCGCCCATTAGTCCTGCGCTAATCTTTGCTGACCTTGTTTCATGTTTTTTTTTTCTTCTTTTTTTTTTTTTACATTATTGTTGTTGCTCATCGGCGACGCCAATGCCAACGTCAGCGCCTTTGGCCAGCACATTGTCCGTTGTTTTTGTTGTTGTGTATTGCCTTACAGAAATTAATAAATTAACTTCCTTGTGCCATAAATCATTTTCGCCAAGTAACGTTGACTGAAACGTTTGCCCAGCCAATGAAAAATTCAACGCCCAATGCCGCCCAACAAACATTTGAGCGCTTAACCACTTAAACCACAACGCATACGAATGGCAAAATATGCTGTGGGTTTTCTCTTTTCAACTGTAAAATACATCAAGCAACAACAACAACACCATCACAGTCATCATCATGAGCATAATTATCAACATTGGAGTCTTCGTCTTCAGCGTCGTCATTATCATCATCATCATCATCATTTACATCAACATCATTGGCCGCGACTGCTTAAAGATTTTTCGTCATGTTTAACGCTTTTCATTATATTTTTTGCTTGCTCGTGTTCTTGTTGTTGTTGTTGTTGTGGTTCCTGCTGTTAACTTTATTTTACACACAAAGACACACACATACATACAAACATTCAAGCAATTCATAATTTTTGCCTTACATAAATTAATGGCCGCTTCCTGATTTCGTTTGTGTGCGTTTTGTGGCACGCTCACTGCCAACTCTTAATTTAACACAACTCAGCTGAGGCTGCGGCCATTACTGCTGCTGCTTCTGCTTCGGCTGCTGCTACTGCTTGAAAACATTTTTCGCACATAAATTGTTAACTATTTGAAAGAAAACCGTCGCCTGCTGGCTTGACTGGCTGACTGGCTCTTCATTACATGTTGCCAACGCCATTTGCCACCAACAACCCTTCGTTGTTGTGCTTGCCCCACACGTCTCCGCGCCCCCTTTAGTCAACCATTTGCCATTTTGTGGCCTCTTTAG
The DNA here is from genome assembly GCA_034638295.1 of Phortica okadai. Classification (NCBI taxonomy): domain Eukaryota; kingdom Metazoa; phylum Arthropoda; class Insecta; order Diptera; family Drosophilidae; genus Phortica; species Phortica okadai. Next base: position 6,877,477 of record CM067852.1, read on the forward strand.
CAATTCGTTTGCCTTTGCTTCTGCTTATTTGCACAGTCAGGCGAAAACATCAACAGACCTCATCTGCTTTTCGGCTTGGCCTTTTCTGCTTACAGCCTCTGCTTCTGCTTACAGCTTCTGATATTGCTTCTTCTTCTTCTTCTTTTGCCAACACTTCTGCCTACGTCTTTATGTGTTTTATGGCATGTTTTTCGAGCTTGAGATTTATGACAATTGCTGCGCTGTGCCTCATGTTTGTTTGCCACTCGCTTCATTTGTTCGCATACATAATGTTTTGTTTTTCTCCTCCCTCACTCACACTCGTTAGTGCTGGTTTACATGTGCTGCCCTTTTTCCACACATTTTCTTGGCAATCGTACGTAGTAACGAAAAGGTTAAATAGTTTTCTGGAAATTAGTGAAAATGTCTTAATAAACCAAAGCTAATCTTTGGCGTTTATTGAACTTTGTTTTGTCTGGTTTATGAGTGTATTGTATATATGTGTATGAGTATGTGTGTGCGTGGGTGGAAACCTTCATGGCCTTTTGCTTGTTGTCTATTAAAATAATTTCAAGTTGTTTTTATGAGTGTATTTTGCTCGTTAAATTCAACTATCAAATCAATATTTACAACTTTATTATGACTTTTGTTCAGTTACGACATAGATTATCGTTCATATGAAGTCAATTTATACGCGCATCAACATTTGTCTAAATGCAATCGTTAATTGATTGGCGTCTGTGGCAAGCGTGCGTTTAGTTTATTTTTATAGGCAATACCCTCGCTTGCCACTCAGTCACATACGCACACTTCACGTCAAGCTGTGCGTCATCATAAAAAAATGCAAGAAAGAAATTTCACAACAATAAAAATAATAATAAAAAAAGATAATTGAAAGAAATCATGATCAACAAAAAAAAAAAAAAAAGAAGAATTGTTTAACGCGCGAGCTCATAATAAAAATGCATTCATAAACATGAAATACGATGCAGTTGCATTCATGTACCAATACAAATATTTGTACGCCTCACAAACCGTAACGTTACGGGCGCACACACGTACATAGATGCTTCATGTGGCACGCCATGCGCAAGTCTATTAAATGTGCATAAAAATAGTTATGCGGCAGGGTGAGAAAGCTGTCAAGGGGGCACGATGCTTGGTTTGTTAATTAAATGACGCCATGTCAGCATTTATTTTTCTTTTTTTTTTTTTTTTATTTATTTATACATTTTAAATATTTTCTAATTTGCTTTTGAGGAGGTGTGCTTATGGCAAAGTATAAGAAAAATCTACAGACGCTCGATTAGCACAAGTATTCAAAGAAAAAAAAAAATAAAGAAAAAACAGAAATTTCTTAAATTTCAGCAAAACAGAAAAGAAAACCATAAATGGAGCTACTCTCGGCTTTGACGAAACTTGTATGCTCTTGCAAGCATTTGTCCAATTATTATTCTTGGTGGAAAAGCCATTATTATAATTTTTACAATTAGATAAGATCGTATTTCCTAATTTCAATCATACTATATTACATTTTGTAGTCTACTGCCCCGACTGCTTATAGAGAAATTCCATTTTTAAGGTTTTCTTGATATGAGCGATGTTACGAGCTCATGTCCGATTCATCTAAAACTTTGAAATATAGTCAAGTATCAATCAAAACACGTAATCCAAAGTTTTTTTTGTTTATATTCAAGATCAAAAAAAAAAAATTCGAACAAAAACTTTATTTTTGATCGATAATTCCTATGGATGTTATTGCTACACTGTGATCCAATCCAGACAATTCTTAGATATACAACATGTATAAAGAATTTTTACTTTTAAATTTTTTCGAGAGCTTTAAAACTCTGGGAGTAGTTTGCACTGAAACAACTGATGAAGAATATAAGTATACACGGCGATATATCCTTCACAGCGTTGCATACTTCATGCCAAAGTTAATATACCATTTTAGCAAGTGTAACAACAGAAAAAAAAAAATCAATTGAAATGCGCTTGTTGTTGTGTTGCTGTTGTGCTCCACAACATCAACTTCATGCAATTGTTGACAGCTGTCAATCTCAGCTGCAGTCTGCTGGCAACTGAAGTCAACAGATCGCCAACCCCAACGAGCAATAACAACAACAACAACAACTACAAAGCGAGGGCGCACAGACAAACGTGCAATATGCACGCCTGTCTGCATATCAAGCAAGTCAAGTCAAGTCGAGTCGCGTTGAGACGAGTTAAGTCGCGCCAACACACATCGCTCAACTCAACTCGAATTGAATCGCCTCAACTTTAACTTCAACGCCAGCAGCCGTCATAATTGATGAATTTATAGCTTTTCCTGGTACCAGCGCCAATTTAGTTTGCCGTACTCATATTTGTTTTGTATTTCTTCTTTTATTGACTCAACTCTGTGCGCATGTTAAGTTAAGAAATTTTTGTTTTGTTTCGATTTTACAAAAATGTTTTGACTACAAATTCTTGTTGTTGTTGTTTTTGTAATGCATTTAGTTTGCTACGCTCGTGTCACAAAATCGTACACCCAAAGAGTTGAGCAAGTTTTTATTTCATTACTTTTGTTTTTGGTTTTTTTGTTTTTAAACAAATCAAGAAAAAAATGAAAAGAGAGAAAAAAAAAATACTCATTTAAAAATCTGAAGTATGAACGTGACTTCCGCGCAAGAACAACAAATTGCCACAAATGGTAATGACGTGGAAGCAATCATTGCACACCAAGGGGGCAAGTTTAGTATTGGGCAAGTAATAATACATCAGTCAAAAATAAACAAAATTTTATTTGTAAAAAGCAAAAAAAAAAAAACTAAAAATATAATAAGTCTTTCAACAATTTGAAAATCATTTTTCTTTTACCTCCCATTTGAATCCTTCATGCAATTGCATTGCTAAGCCGCCCACAATTGCCACACTTGGCTGCCTGCAGTTGACACTTGCCTCAAATTCATTAGAAATTCAATTGCATGCGCCTTTTGTTATGCTAAATTTATCCTCAACGTGCAACGTCAGCCATCAACAACAATCAACCAACCAACCAACCAACATCATCATCATCATGATCAACTATAAATTTCAATTGGCTTGCACTCCGCACTCCACCCACACAACGCAACTTTAATAAACTGCACAATTTCATTTATGTTAATTTATAAAAACGAACAAAATATATAATTTTTCGATGCATATTATTAGCAAGGCTTAAAATTCCGTTTATTTTCTTGCTAAATATGCAAATAAATTGCACTTCGTTAAAAAGCATTTAACGTTCGCCTTTAATGCGTTAAATATTTAAACAAAACAAAACAAAATAAAACAACACCAAATAATCGCCAATAATATTCAAGAAACAAAATCAAAAAAAAAAGCGTAACGAGATGTATTAATTAAAAACGAGTTTCGTTGAACAACACCAAAACTACAACAAAAAAGCAAAACAAAAGCTTGTGGAGAAATTTTTAATAATATTGCGTGGAATTTATTTCATTGTTGTACATATTTGGTCAAATGATGTATCGTTAAGAAATTATGTTATGAGAAATGCTTACAAAATGAGACTTGTTGATTTTGTTTAACGAATAAAACGTTAATGAAGAAAGTCGTTTGTGCAAAAAATTAACAAGAATTTGTAATGAAAGAAAATATCACAGCAAAAAAAATTTACTTTTTTACACACTGTTAATAGGGATATTCAATTAAAAAATATTTTAATAGATTACTAACAGACAGAACAAAACTTTTTATTATCTCTATTAGCTAACATATTTTTAATAGTTGTCTTGTTGAACATGTTCAACTGCTGCCACTTTGCTTTCTATTTTACATCGTTGCTAGTAATCGTAATAATTGGAATAAGAAGTCTATTAATTTATCTATTAATTTTTCTATCAAAAGCAGCATAGGGTCTTTATTGTATGTACTTTAATCGACCTCTACAGATTTGATTATGAAACATTTCTAATATTGACAACAAACCAATTGTCACAAGAACTTACTCATTTGTGTCAACCCTTCATCACCAATCTTATTAAAACAAAATTAAATATATTTTTCTAATGCATGTATTATTGAACATATTATTGTAAAATTTTATTAAATTCTTTTATATATTTTATTATATTCTTTTATATATTTTATTATATTTATATTACATATTCTTATAAAATATAAATATAATTTATAAAAAAACATAGTATATAAACTAAATTAAAAAAATTAAATAATAAACAGAATAACAAAAAACGATTTATTAAGTCTTTTAAATATTATTTAAAATTATTCTAATCTGATAAGTCTCTGACGCTCGGGAACTTAATTTTCACTATATCAGCAATGCCCCAGGTCACAGTTTAGTGAGAAGAGAGACACAAATTGCAAAAACTGCCTACTATCTAACCAAGTAGGCAAGCCGATAATTCACTGAAGATTCACAGATTAAGTCATAAGAGAGATTACAGGTGTGAGAACGTGATAAAGATTATTACGATTCATGCATAAATCTCCGAAAGGATTATTCTTATTTCATACTTTGAACGTTTGGTGGTCCTGAGATTTTTGGATTGTTGTTACGGATATTACATACTTATCACAGATTTGAGCCAATGTTTGAACTATTTTGTAATGAGATTCATTACTATTCTTGAGTTTTATTTATCACGAATCATTTGGTTTGTTTAATTATTTTCAAAATTGTAAATAATTTTATATTTCCTTACATTGCGCATAAAGCACAACTGTGCTGGTCTTTTAACTCTTTTATCAAATGACTGATTTTTGAAATTCGTTCTTCCACATTTAAATTCGTTACGTTTTGACTTAATTTCATATTAATTTATGCAAAGACTAAAGACCAAAACAAATTTTTGTTGATACAATATCAAATTACCAGTTTTTCAAGTCCGACGAAGCAGCAAAGAAACGAAATCGAATGCCGGCTAAGATACCAATACAGACAAAGAGACAAACACCCGCATAACCCGCCTTGGCCAACATTTGTGTGAAAAAGACACGTCTGTGTGTGTCATAATAAAAAATTAATAATGTGCGGCGCCAAAAAACTTTATAATATGTTTTATGAGCCAAGAAAGAAGCCAAAAAAAAAAAAAGAAGATAATAATAAAGACACTGTGACAGCATTAAAAAAAAGTGTTAAATTCAAATCAGTAAGGGAGAAAAAAAAATAAAGAAAACAACAAAAAAACTTAACTGTAGTGAAGTGACCGCGAAGTGAGGAAAAAGTCAATAAAGCGTTGCGTATGAGTGATTTTAATGCTTATGAATATTTAAATAGATTTTGGACAGTTTTTTTTTTTTTGTTGTTTTCTTTTTTTTGTTTTCAATTTTTAACGACGACGACTGAAGACAGAGCATTGATGAGAAACAGATACAAATGCATGGATAGCATGAAAATTATGATAATAAGCAAAAGCACTTCAATCACAAAACGACAGACGGCGAGGCGAAAAAACTTCACCAGGCAAGGCACACTTTAATACATTTGACGCACACACACACACACACACAAGACAAGCTGTGTTAACGCAATAAAATGATTTGTGGAAATGCTTATAGTGAAAAGTGAAATACTTTTATGGCTTTTGAAATGCGCTCAAGTGACGCTTATGTACGATATGTGTGTGTAATGGCACTTCAACTATTAATCAAGTTTGTCGTTCATCAAAAGAAAAAAGCGTAAAAGATACAAAACAGCAGAAGCAGAAGAAGCAGAAGAAGCAGAGTAAAGTGGCGGCAACTTTTTTTTTTTTTTCTTGCTTCTTGGTGTCATTGCTGTATGATCTTTATGGCATGTCTTGAGGCAAGTAAAGCCGCACGGATTGACCCACAAATCAAATGGCATTAAGCTTACTGTTGTTGTTGCTGCTGCTGCTGCTCGAGCATCGCTTAGCCTAGAAATCTAATTTAATGCGTTGTGTCATGTTGAAAAACTCATTTAAATAAAACATGTCAAAGCGATACGCAACGAAACGACAAGAAGAAGAAAATGCTACTTCAATGTGTCGTATATATACATACATTCATATATCGTTGACATGGTGGGCCCCTCATTTAGAACAGTCACACGAACGACCCATCGACCAAACGACCAACCAAACAAACTAACAAACGAACAAACACAAATGCTCGTCATTGACGCTTCGACACTTTTGCTTTTAATAGCCGCATAAAATCCACAAATTCATTTTAGAAATTAAAAGTTTACGCAGGCATAAAATTACCAACTTAACACCCGCTCATTTGCTCGTAATTTAACGCTGACTGAATGCTGAAGCGACTGTGGCAGCAACAGTGGCAGAGACAGTAAGAAGCTTGTCTGATGTCAGGCCAACTGACGTTGACAGTGTTGCAAATTGTTGTTAGTAAACGGTCGCACGACTACTAAATATGGGCCAACCAGGCAGACAGACAGACATTTACTGAGACAGCCAGATTTTCCGTCGCTTTTACTATACTGTCTTTTACCACGACAGGTAACATGTTTTTTACTCTTGTTTTTCTTTTTCCACAATGTATTTTCACCGCCTTACATTTTCCTGCTTGTCGTCGTTGTCAACGTCGCTTGTCGCTTGTATCTTCTTTTATATGTTTTGCTTTTATTTGTATTTTTTATTTTTTTTTTTTGTTATGCTTTGTAATTTGCAAAATTTTCTAATTGTCGCATGAAATTTAAGCCTTTGGCTATCAACAACATCAACATTAAAATGGGCGCGGTTGCAGTCTTTGTTGCAAGCGTTTCCTTTCCCAGGCAACATTAAATTGGGTCATCGACATTAGAGTACGCACAGTATTGTTGTTGCTGTTAATGTGGGCGTAATTGTAAATTTAATTAGAGAATTCTGTTCTGATCTTTCGTCTTTGGAGTTTAGGAAACAACACTACTAAGTTAAGTAGCTTCATCTACTTGATAATATACTATTGCAAAACCGAAGAAGATATTGATATAATGTGTAAATACAAAAAATGCAAAAGGTTTTTAATTTTGCAACTTTTGAAACGATTTTTGTATGACGAAATATTGAACTGTCATATGTTATTGAGGGCGACATGTAACATACGGCAATCAGTTAGACGACAGCATTTAAAATTTATATCTGAAAAAAATTTGTCTGCAACAACAACAATTAAATTGTTAATCTATTTTTGAGCACTTCGAATGGAAAAAAAAAATATATGAAATATTTCTGCTGTTGAACAAAATTTATTGTTAATTTTATTTGACAAACTCTAACAAAGAAAAGTAAAATTTTATTCATTGTTTTACATTATTAATAATGTACTGAAAGTAAAAAGCATTACTTTTTATTCATGTAACTTAATGTACATTGTCATTTCGATTAAATCTTCGAAATCCTTAAATCGGTGAAGTCTAAAAATAATGAAGAAACTGGCGTTACAATAAAAAAAAAATATATTTAATATTTATACTTACACCATCTCACAATTACCGTAATACCACCAACCAAATTTATTGTATTTTGCACAATTGGTGGATCTAGCATTTATTTTGTCATAAGTGGAAAATGGCACATTACTTGGTAAATTAAAAATTTTTGAATTATTACGACGCCGATTTATTCTATACATGCCACTTTCATGACTAATTTTAAAATCACTATATAAATCTGTATAATTACGTATTTTATCATGGAAAGCAACATGCAATTCGTAGCGGCGCGAGGATGTTAATAAATGCAGATTTTCAAGTCCTATCCAATAATTTGACTTTGGCTCACCAAAACCATTCTTGTACTGTGACCAATCGCGGTTAAAGATGTCTTTGAATGAATTAATCTGACGACTTATTAACAGTCGACTAAGTCGGTCACAATAAACGGGTGTTGGCTTGTTGAAAATCAATATTTGGTAAACACCAGGACCATTCCCACTGCTTATAACGTCCATACATGAGTTCGGGAACCCTTAAAAGAGATAATTATTTAAAATTGACATGAAAATTGCAAATGTCGAAATGGTAAAAATTACTTGATTCCAACAACCTCGTTTGTTTATTCTGCGATGTCGTGAATGTTTCAATATAATTGTCAAGCTTATTGTTTATCTCATTCGATGTTCTCTCAATTTCAGTTGAACTACTGATCATTTGTTCATTTTGTGCCTTGACTTGAGTTTTCAATTCCCCAGCCAAATGCTTAGTCAACTTGTTGCCGAAGGTACAGAAATCACTTTTTTTGGGCAGATTTTGAAACTTTGCATTGATATTTTTATTCGATGATTCAAATTGCGTTTTGAACTCCTTAGTTAACTGGTTGGTTAATTTGTCGCCAAATGGGCTCAAGGCCCGTTGTATGGCTTCGTCAAAATTTTCACACTCACATTGCTGTTTCTTTACTGTGTCACTTTTTTTACGTTTTTGTTGAATTTTAAATAAAGTCCTAAGGGTAGCTTGAATATCCAAAAGCTCTTTGGAACCGTATTGATCCTTAAGTATTAAATTATTATTAGTAAAACAAAATAGAAAATCTTTATGGTATTTGTTCTCACTTCATCGTTTTCATTATCAGAAATATTGGTTGAAATTTTTGCCTTCATCACATCATATTTGCCTTGAAATATTTTCAGTTGTTGTTCGATTTCTTTTAACAATTCATCGGTATAGTCATCGAGGTCGATCTGCATAAGACAGACATAATTGTTGCTGCTTAGCTAATTTACATTAAACTTGACTCACCGTTTCGGCTTTTACTTGGCTGCTTTGTGCATATAGCAAGAGGACCAAAGCCCACAATATTTTCACTTTCACAGAAAAAAACATTTTTTTTTTTTTTGCCGCGCACAGGAACTCACTCAACAAAGACTTGTACTCAATTAAATATTTTTTTGTAGCTGGTCAGCGATTTCTGAAAAGTTGTTATTAGAAATAAAGCGATATTAAAATTAAACATTTAACCGCGAAAAATTTTTTTATCAAAAAATAGGAAGCTTATGAAATTTCTCATATACCAAAGAGAAATGAAAAAAAAAATAACTCGCAACTTGGTCTTGAGTTGCTGATAAGGAACACGTATACTTGTTGTTGTTTTCGAGCAAATCAGTAGCAAACGAGAACTCATGGTTTTACACAAACAACAAGCAAGCAAATTAGTTAACGGCAAAAATTTTTAATTGTATTACGTCATTGCTTTATTTAATTGTGTAGTTTGTACTTATGCTTGACTATAATGTTGAAACAAACAAATGAGCTCGAGCAGAATTCAAGTCCGATGATTATTTAGATGTTCCAAGGCATGACTCATTGAATTTCTCTGATTTATTTTTATTTTTCAATTTCTACAAACCGATTTGAATTATTCAAATAATATAAAACAAATAAAATTTAAATAAATCATACAAAAAAAACAGAAAGCAAGGCAAATAATTGTTAAGTTTATTTGTACATAAAAGAAACATGTGTAATTCAAAAGTGAAAATGCAATTTATTTGATATAAAATTTGTATAACCTCAATTAAATTTTTGTATAATTCAATTAAAATTGCAATTTAGCTGTATTTAATATACATACATATATCACTGCCATCAATGTGTATGTGTGTGTGTGTGTGTTTGAGGTAGAATCACTCACAAGCAAATTGCAAACTGGACCACATTTGATGTCTGCATTTGTTGTCTGTGTGTGTGTGTGTGTGTGTGAGACTCATGTATGTAAATATATGAAAGTGTTTGCGCACAATTTAATTTTTATGCGTTTTAAACGCGCACCAATAAATAATTCACAATTCATTGACATATTTTTATGGTTATAACTTCCGATCATTATGACAACAACGACAGCAAAAATGACGACGACAACAACGACAACGACATGAAAAAATAGCAAAAAAAAAAATGAATATATAAGTAAGTAAATATAAAACGAACGCATTTGTTGTTAGCCCTACCTCAATACTTGCACACAGATACACATGGCTCGACATTCTATCGTTTCCATATGTCGAGGTAGATGCGAGAATCTATTAAAACAAGGCGAACGCATAATTTAATTTAAACAATTTTTTTAAATAACAAACAAGACTAAAAACAAACAAACAGCAACAACAACAACAACTACAAAGTGAGCATTACTACTGCTGGCAACGACAATGAGCGGCTGTGCTACAACAATCAACGCAGCGACCCCCAAAACTGATAGTGGCAGGGGCGACAACACAAATAAAATAAAACAAAAATAAAATAGGAAAAAAAAACAAAAAAAATGTGAAAAAAATAACAAAAATAACTGAAAATGAAATCTGTGCGCGTCGTCAACCTTTTCGAAAATATAATCACAGCATAAAAATCAATTCAACGCGTGTGTTGCGCGTGTATTTTTTTTCCAACGTTTTATTATTATTTTTTTGGCTCTTAATACAAACACAACGAAATCAACAACGTTGAGCGCCGCCCCAGCATTTTTTTTTGTCAACAATGTTTGCCGAAAACAGGAGCAATGCCAAATGAAAATCCAAGGGAGACAAACAGAAAAATTGTCACACATTTGTTAAACATTCAACGACGACAGTGAAAAAGTATAAACGGAAGCGTATATACAACAACAACAACACACACACGCATACACATACACACACAAATTTGCATGATGATTTTATATCGTTTTGCTCAACTCAACTCAACTTCACTCAGTCATTCATTCATTCATACATGTTGGTAACAATACAACACAGATACTCAATACAAACACACACACACACAGACACACACATGCATTGAAAGTGCCGAAAACGAAAAACGGCGTAGAAAATCATATAAAAATAAAATAAAATAGAAATAAAAAAAAAAATTGTGCGCGAAAATCATAAATAGCTAACCGACAAAAAAAAAAAAGTGATAGCGCCAGTCAGGAGCCTCAAATTGTGCTGCGCTGAGTGCTGAGGCGAAAATAGGCTGACAGAATACCAAGCCATGCCATGCCATGCCACGCCTCCTTATAACATCAACACATGCCAACAAGCCAATGTGGTATGCGTGTAGGCGCATTAATGCGCGGCACAGGCGAAAATTTCAATATACATGAAAGTAAAGTAAAGTAGAAAATAAATGGCACACACACACAGCGGTCATAGACGGCTGCTTTGTACGCTACATATGCTGATTATAAAAGTCATGTGTTTTATGTGCTATGCATAATGCAAGGCTTTTCTGGCAACTCACGTTCTAAAATTCAAGTCCCTATTCTCGCCACTCTATTAAAAAAATGTTAAGTGTGCTTTTAATAGTTTCGTTAATAGAGAAATAAATATATTTCTTATGCCAGCCATCATTTTGATATTTTCTAATAATTGTAATTTCTTATTTTATGTTTAGGTTTAACATAATTGATGGAAATTGAAAGGCAAATTAACAGCAATTTAACGGGATCCTAAAAAAAGAGCTTTTAAAAAAATGTTTACTACTTAGTACAAAACAAAAATGTAGCAGTCCTGAATATGAGGCGCAATTGAAATTTTATTTAATTACATGTCCTATAATAGAAATTTCTATTAACAGTATCTAAGGGAGTTGCTAGAATACGGAGATTAGTCATGTACATTTCTATATTGAGCGAAAAAAACATTAGCTCTTCTATTCCTATAATTAATTAGATTATTTATTTAAATAATAAAATAATTAATTAATTTTATTAGATTAAATTTATAGAGTTTCTGTAATAGAAAAATTAATAGAGTTTCTTTAACAGAAAAATTAATAGAGTTTCTTTAATATGAAAATTAATAGATTTTCTTTAATAAAAAAATTAATATAGTTTCTTTAAAGACAAATTAATATAGTTTCTTTAAAGACAAATTAATAGAGTTTCTTTAATTGAAAAACTAATAGCTACTTTATTCTAGTGTAAGAACTGTTAAGTTTTAATTTTTATGTTTATAGTCTATTAACTATGACTTTTTCTACGAGGCAGCTACTAAGTGAAGAAAAAGAACTGTGTTCTATAATATGAGAAGCTGTTAAAATCCTATTAAAATGTCATTAAATAGCATGTTCTCATTAACAGTGCCTAATAGAGTTGCCAGCACAGCGTAGATTCCTTTATTATGAGCGACTGTAGGTGATGCCAAAAGCAGTTGAAGCTGACACTAAATAAAAAAGGCAAAAAAGAAAGCTAAGCAAGGCAAAAGCATGAAATACTTTTTGTGATTTATGGCATGTGTACATGCGGGAGATTTCTATAAATGTGTTTTTCTTTTCGTAGGCTCACCCGACCGCTCGCCACCTACAAAGCTGCCATTTTTTTTTCTGTTCTTCCTTGCTTGCTTACTTCCTTGTTTGTTGTTTTTTTTTTTGTATTTATAATACATTTTCGCTCGTTTTCAGCCATGTTGAGACTCGATACGAGACTTGGTTCGGTTCAGTTTGCTCGCACTCGACATGCCAATGTCACAGAAAATGTTTTACAAGCAATTTTCCTTTTCAGCTTTTATGTGCGTTGTTTGTGCATTCGTTTAACTATTTTGGCATATAAAATATGAGCTATGATATGAGCTGTAGCGCTGAGCTGAGCTGCGCTGCTGAACTTGGCTAAAAGCGAGCGGCACGCGTTTGCTACATTTAGTCCTTGCGTGTATATGTATGTATATCTGTGTGTGTGTGTGTGTGTGTTTGTATTGGTAAATTGTTTTTGCCATTTGGAGTTTATGACATTGTTCAGTGTCGTCCTTCTTGTCCTCATTGTCGTTCATCGTCGTCGTCGTACGAGTGTCCTTGTGGTTTTTGAGCAGCAATGGCAACTTTTTCTTTCATCATATACGAAATGTATGTATGTATGTGCTTGCCTATAATTTTTTTATGAAGCAAAAGTTTTTCACAGATATTAACAAAAAAAAAAAAAAAAAAAAAAGAGCATAAAAAAAAAATAGCAAGAAAAATGTTTGGTGTTGGTGACCTTTTGCTGCTGTCAGCAACGCTTATGTAACGCAAAACTTGTCGAAATTTTCGACACAACAACAACAGCAAAAAAAAACACAATATTTGTAAGGAAAATGCGGAAAATTGCTTTAAGCAAGAGCGACTCTCTGTATGTGTGTATGTGTGAGACTGCGTAACGACAAACGCTTAAAATAAATCATTATAATGTGCTGAGACATTTGCTGCTGCTGGCGTAGGCGTAAAATCAAGCCAATACAGCGCCACATGATCAAACTACAACACTCTATTCAATGTCACCATCACCGTTACACAATTTCTATTATAATCTTAGTTATTGCGCAACGCCAACGTTATTTACTCATACCTAAGCTGCAATTTTGCAAGCCATAAAAAACACTGCCATACCAACGAACAAACACAATTGTCACTGTTAATGTTCTTAAGCTGAAGGTCATAATGAAGATTCAATACGTAAAATTTTGCAAGTTTTATAGACTTCTAATGGTCGGTGAAAGTATAAATCTGTCATAGCTTTATGACGTGAGACTTTATGAAGACCAAAAACTATCATAAGTTATTATAATGATTACTGTTTTATTTGTTCAGACTCACATATATGTACATACTTGTAAATGCCATCGAGATTATTGTAAAGTTTTTAGGCTAAAGCAGATGTCTGATTTTGAATGAATCTGAAATGAAGCGGTAATACGCCTTGTTTGAAAAGTTCATGCTTGAAATAAAAATAGTTTAATTATTGTACAAGAATGAGAACATGGTTAAAAAATTAAATATAAAAAAAATAATTTTTGTTTTATTTTTTTTTTTTACTGTTCTCAAAAAGCTATAAAGCTGTTGATATTTCTCTAAAGCGCTCCTATCGGCCCTCATAACATATTACATTTTTAAGCCAATCGATTATGTCGTTTCTGAGTAAAAAATTATAAAGAAGGAGATATCTCTGACTATACAAAATATACATCGGCAAGTCGAGTTGAAATTTCACAACAATTAGTATCTCATGCCTGGACCAAATGTCTGAAAATTTCATTAAGGTCGAACCACTGGAACTAGTACTCGACTTACAAAATAAAGAAGAGGAAGAGACGCAAATTTACGTCGTTAAATTAAAAATTTTTTTTATTTCCTAACTAATTGACTTGAAACTTTACGCTTATGTTCTTAGGGAGGCATGAAATGGGATACGCCCACTCACCACTCACTTTTTCTCGAAAACCAATCTGAAACTTTCAGGATTTTATTATTCAATTAGTACAGCCTAATCGCCATTTTAATGTATTTCTGGTGCCGATTCACTATCCGCTTATACCGCTAAGATCTTTCTTACTGATTCTAATTCAACACATGTCTAACGAATTAGTCACAAAAGGCTATAAGATACTCCAAACAGCTCAGAGTCATCTAGCGTGTTACTTGACGAAAACAATCAAGTCTTTAGACTACGACAATCTGCCAAGCTTTTAGTCATACTTAAAGACTTTCATGCCATTCATTCAATTGCCAACTCATGCACTCACACCAACAGCAACAACAACAACATCAGTCATCAAAATTCAAGTGCCACTCAGCCGTCGCCATTGCCGTTGCTGACGCTGAAGCTTCTTCACAGCCAAAAAAAGAAAACGCTTCAACTCTCAACTCAACTCAACTTCACTTCAATTCACAAAGAGCAACAACTTTATTTTGTTGTTTATTTATTGAATTGAACATGTTATGGCGCTATGTATATTTTATTATGATTTTTTTTTGTTGCTTTTTTTTCTACACTTGTCGCCTTGAGCAATTTTATTTGTCAATTTAGCAACTTTTTATTATAAATTTATTATTTACAACGCGACATGCCATTTTAATGAAATATGACCAAAACGCAAATAAGCATAAAACATAAACACACACACACACATACACATACACATGTAGAGAAAAAGAGACATAAATGCCTAAAAAAGAGCAACAACTGTGTAATCAAATATACCAACAACAACAACAATGACAACAACAAGCCATAACATATTTCATATAGTATGCAAAAAAGAAAAAAAAAAAATATAATAATAAATAATAAAATAAACGAGTGTAGCAGAAGTGGGCATGAAAAGAGCGAAACAAATTATAAAACATAGAAAAAAATTTGCTAACGTTATCAAGTTTTGTTGGTCGTCTGTCACTTTGCCTCAACCCCCAACCCCACCGCCCCACAGCCAACGATGACTGTCATGAGTGGTGTGTTGGCTCTATGCGCGTTGTTGAATGCTGACACCTAAGCGACTCTAATAACTCATTCAGCTTGAAACTTGGAATTTGTAATTGAAACTCGTTTTGCGGTTGACTGCAACGACAGCAACAACAGCAACAACAACAACAGAGGCAGCAGCAAAAAAAGTGAGCGGCGTACAAACAAGCTTAGCTCAGCTTGGCTTGGCTTGGCTTGTTATGCAGCCAACAACAACAGCAACAACGATGGTGTATGACGGCGATATCGACGATGGCGGAGATGGCGGCTTCAGCAGGTTGGCGAGAAAATCTAAATAAATCGTTGTTTAATACATTTTTAGTTGGATTTTTGTATAAATATTTGAATGTGCGTTCAGTTAAATAAACATTTATTTTTTTTTTTTTCGAATTTATTTTTAATAAATAATGTTGTTGTTATTGTTGATGCAATTTGTTGCGCTTAGTTGCACAAGTCTGTGTTTGACCATAAGTCTGAAAGTAGTCAAAAGTGAACGTTAGCCAAAAGTCAAGTCATGGCCTAGGAATAAATTTAGAAATAGACAGAAAACTTAGCCGAAGCTTAGATACTCTGGCAAGCATTCTTCCAATTTTTTATTGGAAGACCCTTTTTAAAGTTTTTCTAATCGAAAATATTCAAGTTTTTAAAAAGAAATGGGTCCATTTACTATTTTTTTCTTTCAAAACATACTAGACTATATTTTTCAATATACGATCTCCTCTGCTTAGAGAGAAATTCGATTTTTGAGTTTTTCTCTTTATGGATAGTGTCACGCCCTTATGTCCGATTCTTATAAAACTTTGGAATATAGTCAAGGATTGATAAAAACACGTAATTCCAAAGTTTCGTCAGTTTATATTCAAGAACAAAAAAAAAATTCGAAGAAAAACTTTATTTTTGGCCGATCGTTCCTATGAGAGCTATATATAATAGTGATCCGAACAAAATAATACTGATATTTACGTTGTCTAGTCTAATACAAAGAATTTCTGCGTTTAAATTTTTTTGTTTGCACTAAAAGACGGACAGATGGCTATATCAACTCGTCTTATAGTAAAATAATTTTCTTGCAATTTGTTGCGCTTACTTGCACAAATCTATGGTGACTAAAAGCCAACTCATGGCCTAAGAAAAAACTGAAAAAAAAATACTTATCTAAAATAGCAGAAGCAAATCTTTGAATTTAATATCAAGATTTTCTCAATGCACAAAGCTAATCAATTTCAATTCGCATCTTATCGCGCTTTGACAACTCTATTTGTCAATCGCGGCTGTCTTGCAAATAACTTACGGTTGGGACACTGTGAGCGCGCGCTGTGCACCCCAGAGACGACTTTGTCAAAGTAGCCTTAAATGGCAACACGATGCCAGACAATTTTTCTCAAGACGCGAGCGGCGCGAAAAAGCTGTCAAAATGACAAAGTTTAGCACAGTTGAGGTCGTGAATGGCGGCGCACAGTGGGCGCCATTGAACGCAATTGAAATGTATTTCACCTGCTGTGCTGAAAGTGCAATGCGATTTGATACAAATAGAAGAGCAAACGAAAGCCAAAGCGAAGATTTGCACATACCAAACTCCACACTTGACTCGATTGCATATCATATCATTTGGTTAGGCTTCGTTTCATTTTGAAACATAATAAATTATTCGTTTACCTATGATGCACAACAATCATTTTCCAATTGGCAAGTCTGATTGCCTGCCAGGCAGCCAGTCAGCCAACCAGTCAGCCAGCCAGCAAGCCAGCAGCCAGTCAAGTACAAATTTTCATCAGTAGGTGGAGCTGTGAATATTGGCATAAAATTTATATCGTTTCTTGTGCAACAACTTGAGAGGCCGCCAACAGCAACGACGATGTTGCCTTCCTTCGTTCGGTTGGTTTGTAGCTGAGTTAATAATACAGACAACTCGTTATTGCAGCGCAAACAAGACATGACTAAAACGAATGTACGTCGAAGAAGGCATGAACAAGTTGCCATTGGGTTTGCCTCGGCATGTTGCACAGGTCAATGATGCTGCTGCTGTTATGTTGTTTTTGTTGTATTTCTTTTGGTGTCTGCAGCAGAAGACAGCATAAAAATGATACTAAAAATAAAATTATTGCTTAGCAACCACAAATAATCGTAGATAGGAATCGACAGTGTGCAATAGCCAGAACAACTCTGGGGAGAAATGA
Organism: Phortica okadai; assembly: GCA_034638295.1. NCBI lineage: Eukaryota > Metazoa > Arthropoda > Insecta > Diptera > Drosophilidae > Phortica > Phortica okadai. Next base: position 6,894,788 of record CM067852.1, read on the forward strand.
TGGAGAGAAATAATAAAAAAAAGCAAAAAGTAGTTGACTGAAATTGCGTTGAAACGCCAAACATAACGTTTGAGTTAACCAGGTGGCATGCAACAACAACAACAACAACAACACACAAGCGAACAGACAAACAGACAGACAGACAAAGTCTAAGCATGATGACTGCTGTTGCCTCTATTGCCCAAGGTGCTTGCTTGCTTGCTTGGTCTGTCTGTCTGACTGTCGGCCAATTACTAAGCAGTGAACCAACAACAACGACGACTTTGCTCTTTGCACGTTTGTTGATGTTTGTTACTCCTTCTTCTGCTGCTGCTGCTGCCACTGATGCTGTCGACTGATGTTGCTGCTGACTACTTCGACTTCGGCATCTACAACTCGTCATTTTGTTTGTACGTTGCTACAACAATATTTGGTTGCCAACATCATCATGTATCAACATCGTTTAGGCTTTAGTCCAGCAGTCTCAACTGCTTTGCCAGTTTCATGTTTGCATGTTCTTGCCTTGCCTATGTTCAGCTCAATCTGTCTGGCGGCTGGCTGGCTCGCTGGCTTCGTTTGCAAATAATGCCAGGAATTGACTGGCACTGTCGCTGTCGCAGGCTGCCATCTTATCACACCACACCTCACCCACGGACGAACGCACACGTGTCCTGGCAACTTGACTTGTATTAACTTGGCTAGTTGTGTTACCTGTTTTAGCCATAGGCTCATTTTTTTTTTTCTTATTAGCATGCAAGGACATTATCAAAGCAGACACCCTAAAGTAACCAAAGGCTTCTGTTTTAATATTAAATTTATAGATGTAATACAGTTTACAGACATTTTCGTCTATCGCCAAACTGTTAGAGTTTCTTCTGACCAACTCCTTCAGCACTTTTCCTTCGCTTTATTCGTTTTTCACAAGACTCTCAACATTCATCAACATATCATCGTACGACTCGCCTTAACCACTTAAATTTGCAGAGTCATCAAGCTTTGTTAAACGACTTCATCATCATATGCTGTCTTTCCTCTCATTGATCTGTAAAAAAAAATGCAAAAAAAGAAACTAACGAGATACAAAATATCAAAATGATTGCACAAAACGTTTGATAAATGAATCAACCGCAAGAGTCTGTAAAGAAACATGTTCAAATCAGGCAACTTGCAAAAAGATTGATTTCGATTCGAGATGAAATTCCAAATTGCAATTTTACTAAACAAATAAGTTTCAAGTGTTGCTATACAATCCTGAGTAATTCTCGAAAAAAAACTCTTACATATTTTTCATAATGCTTCACTACTGGCAAACATCAAAGACACTTTAAAATATTAAAGTTTTAAATATGATTTATTCTTTCTTTGTTTGTCATTTTTTTAGATGTTTCACTTTCTTATCGTGCTTCCTTGAAATAAGGTTTAATATCCTTAAGCTCTCTATTTTCATATGGGTCCTTAAGTAAATTGTTATAAGCACAAGGACAAGTACAAATTTATACTTACATTATACATAATTTTTAATATCAAACGTTTCTGTATACAGAGTATTAAAAAGAAATTAGTATTATGATAGCGATAAAGTTATTTATCTCTGCTCTTCCTGAAATTCTCAATGTGTAATTTTATAATTGTTAATTTGACAAAGGTTTAAGCACTTTTTGAAAATAACAAAACTTTACCGTAAAAAATTGTTGATTCTTTCATCATTCATTGACGACCATTTGGCCTTAAATTGCTGATACGAATTTATTTCGATTTCGCATTGTTATTTATATGATAATTTTGTCATATAAATACATATATTAATGGTTTCATCAATTTGCAATTTCCAGACTTCGATTGCACAATCAACAAACTGCAATTGTTGATAAGCGTTGCTATCATTAACATTGACCACAGACATTAGAATATTATGAACCGCAAGATGAACTTTTGCTCTGCGTACTTTTTAGCACATTTCTATTTCAATTGAATTTCATTTCAACTGAAATCACGACCGATAACTAACTTTACTTGTATTATTTGTAGATTATTGTTAAACAACTGCGCAGTATGGCAAGTTGACACATTGAAAATATCTCATTTGAGGCGCACAAATATCAATTTTGTCATTAGCAACAATCAAATGTCTTACTTGACGTTTCTTGAGACAAAATTAACATAAGAATCGAAAGAAAAAAAAAACAAGAACGCATATGCAAATGACTTGTGAGTGAAATGACTTCTTTCTGTATAAGAAAAACAAATAAAAATGCAATCATTTCAATGCACATTAAGTCAAGTCAAATGAAATGAAATGAACTCGTCTGTTGGGTTGTGTGTATTTAAAAATAAATTATAATAATGATAAACAGCGCTGCATGGCCAGGCGGGTCTGTCTGTCTGTCTGTCTGCATGTGTGTATATGTGAGACAATAAAAGTGCCAACAAGTTGGCCAACAAGCGGAAAACGTGAAGATTCTGCTTGCATTGCCACCTACGCCAATTGTTGTAAGTTGAGTTGAGTTGAGGAAATTCCACGAACGAATCACTTGTGAAAATAATGTAAAGAAATAAAATAAGACGAAATGTAAAAAATCAACAAAGATGAAGCAGAAGCAGCAACAGAAACGTGAGTCTACAAATTAACCCCTTTTGGATTGCTTTGGTTGAATATCATTGCAGTGGCAGCGCTGCCACTTCGACGCTGCTCAAGTTGATTTTATGCATTTTCAGGCACTTCAATTGCAGACGGCGTTGAGCTTCAATTCAATGCAACGTCGTAAGGTGCTGCATATGTGCTGAGCATTGTTTTTTTTCTCTTTTTTTATTGCTGTGCTTCTACTGCTGCTTGAAGTCAACATGACGTATACTGAACGTCATAGCTCAGTGCCTTAGCAGACGCACACAATTTGTTTTGTTTATTTATTTGTATTTGTATTTACTTTCTAGTCAATATAAACGTCGTGAATTTTAACTGTAAATAAGTACAGATATTTCAACAACAACAACAACAGCATCAGCAGCTGTGCAACAATTTGTTGTAATATGATAATAAAAGCAATAACAATAAACAACAACACAAAAATGACTTCAAATCAAATAAATATGAACATTTGTATAGTTTTAACATTTTAGAACATTAAAAAAAAAAAAAAAACAGACAACAAAAATCATTGAATCATTTCCTTTCAAATTGCTTTACTTTCTTACATAAGCTTGGGGAAAATGCTCTGCACTAAAATGCACTTGAAAGGCAAATAAACAAAATTTTTATGTTGTAGAAATAACCATACCAATATATGTATGTGTGTGTGTACATTTCAATAGGTTTAAATAACTCAAAATTTGTCTGGCATATGTGTAAAGACATTTGCCTGCTTGAATGCAAGGGTGGCTGGCAGGAAGGCAAAGGGTCTGGGTGTGGGCGAGGGTGAGAGCGCACTTCCTGCTGTTGGCAAACGCTGTGAAGTTGATGGATTTATTACACGAAAATTGTTATGAATGTTTTCTTAGTTGAATGTGTGAATAAATAAAAGATGGACTATTTTTTTCATGGCCTTTGAGTATATTGCATGGCGAACGAAAAGTATGAAAAATATACTTTACTTACAACACATACTTCCTTATATTATTTATTTAATTCTTTAATAACGATTGACTGTTATTTTAGTATTTGAAATAAATTGTAATAAATATAATGTAATAATAATATACATATATCTCCCTGAGAGATCATCACCTTAGCAGAAAAGAGGGATCCAAATTTATTCGCCTTCGTCTTGGTCACACTAATCTTACCCAACACCACCTTTTCAATTCATCTCTACCTTCTTTATGTCAGTTTTGCAACTCTTATTCTGCGATCTCCCTTAAACATATCCTCATACAGTGTTCTCATTTCAATAACCTTAGAACAAAATTTTTTCTTTCTTCCAATCATTTTTCTTACCTTTCTCAACCTACCTACCAAAACATTTCTCCTATTGCAAAATTTCTAAAAGCATCAAATCTATTCCAACTTATTTGATATAATAAGAAATTTATTCAAAAACTATTTTATGATCCAATCAATTGTAATTTAATATAATTGTCATAATTTATATTAATTTAAGGAAAATTAGTTATTAGATTCATTTGTATTATATACTATAAGTAAGCTTAAGGCTCCCAGCTATGGCTTCTTTTCCTTTGCTTCTTTTTTTTTTATTATATTAGAGAAGTTTGTAAAGAAATAAATAAATAATATGGTATTATACTATAATAAAAAAATATGATATTTAAAGAATAATAATAATAAAAAAAATAATATGAAGAAACAAAATAATTTAATTGACAAAAAAAAAAAAAAACAACTCCATTGATAAAAAAAAAAAAAAAATTTTATTAATTCTAAGAGATACATAACTTTGTGTAGTTAAAGGCTTAAATTGCCAAGACCATTCCACTATTCCAACCAGGAAACGATACATCAAACCGTTAATCCCTTCCAATCCCATATAGATAACATAGAATGCTTCAATTTAATGTCATAAGAGAGATTTCGGAAGAGGGTACATGATATAGTGTATTATAATTAATACGCGAAACGTTTGCCACACTAATGACTACTTTTTTTCTTAAATGTAATCCTTTTTTTTTGCCTTAACTTAAACCTTATCTCAGAGTATTTAATCTACAAACCAAAAAGTTGCAAAACTCTTTGAAGTTTAATTACTTTTCAAACCAAAAACCATTAATATTTGCTAAGCTAACGTTGGCCAATACTTAATAGCCCTGGCTTAGACGCCTGCAAAAGATATATGCATGTATCTAGATAAAGAGCATTGAATGACCAAAGCCAACAAAATTCAAAAATCATGCAACAAACTCATAGAGATCAAACCTAAAAATGGTGGAAGAAAAACACTGAAAAAAAAAATGGAAAAAAGAATGTGAAAATCGTTTAGTTTGCTGCACTCAACACTTACTGACAGGACATTTATTACCTTGCATAAACTCTTTGGAGATACACAACGGAGATAATGTGCGACAACAGCAACAACAGCAACAAAAACAAGCGCTGAGATACAAGCAGCAGTTGAGCAAGATAGTTAGAAAGCGAGCGAGCGGTGTAACTGTATGTGTTTATATCTATGTGTGTGTGTGTGTGTATGTGTGTGTGAAAAACCATTGCACTAAATCCACTTAAATTAATTGCAAAAGGTGATTACGTTGCTGTTTTACAGAAGGTGTACAGACAAGCAAGGCAAGCCAAGCCAAGCCGAGGCGTTGCCTGAAATTGCTGCCAGGACATTTACAACGCAAGCCTGTCTGTCGGTCTGCCTGCCTGTCTGTCTGTCATTGCTGCCTGCAGCAGCATGTGCAGCATCAGCAGCGCATTTGCAACAAACAACTAAGCTTTGATGTTGCTGTTGTTGTTGTTGCTGCTGTCGGTGTTATTGCAATGGAAGTTGCGGCAAATATGTTGCAAGCAAAGCAAAAGCAAAAGCAAGCAAGCAAGGATGCGTAAAGGAGTGAACATGTATATGAGTGTCGTCGTCGACGTCGTTGTCGGCAAAGCGGCAAAAGAATAACGTTGCATATCTTGTTGCAAAAGGTATGGCAGGCAGCGTACGCCTCCACTGGCTTTAAGCTAACGAACGATGCCATTACTAATGCCAACGGCAGCGGCAAACACATTCAAGGATAGAGAGATACAAGATACAAGTGTTATACGTTCTGAGCACAATTTTTTTTTCCTATTTTTTTTTTTTTTTTTCTTTTTTGTTATTTGTGTAGGCAAATGATGTTGCAACAAAAGTGGGCTTGGCCTTACAACACGCTGACAGTCGACTGGTCGAACGTTCGGTTGCTCTGTCGGTCGGTCTGACTATACATATGTGTGTGTGTGAGTTTGAGTTTGAAAGTAATTGGCAAAAAAGGCGAGTAGCACGGCATGTCAGTGTGAATGGAGTGAAGTGACGTAGAAGGCGAAGAAGAAGAAGAAAGCAAGTGCCGCCAAAATGCAGTCAAAGATAAATTGAAGGCGCAACATAGTCGAAGACGAAGAAGAAGAAGTGCAGATACCGGCAAGAGAGGCGAGACAGACAAGCACATAGACACATAGAGGGCGCTATTGTTGCCAATGACTTGGCATGCTTTGGCAATGCAAAGTCGCGCAGCCTCACACACACACACACACGCACACACAGAGACTGATGTCGAGGTGTTGTGCTTAAAATGTCATTAAGGCGCAAAAAAAAAGCTAAAGAAAGGCAAGGAAACAAAGGACAAAAGGAAAGAAAAGTGCGACTGCAAAATGTACTCTCCCTGACAGATCATAAAAGCATAAAAAGGAAGATAAAAGCAAATGAAGCACTACGCACACACACACACACACACACACACGTACGTAGATACAAAGATACAAGGCGACAATAATCAACACCACAAGACAAGGCATATTAACACAGTGCGTCTTACAACGGTGCCAAATATATATATATGTGTGTGTGTGTGCGTTGAGTAAGAAAGAAATGAAGATAGATGGCGCTGGGCGTTAATGCGGTTGACAACAACACGAAAGGATATTGAATGTGGCAGAGCTGCGAGAGAAATTTATTGATAATTGTTTATTGCTTCGTTAGGCGGCATTTAGTGGCGCAACGCCGAGCGCTTGTTTGTTGTTGCAAATTGAATATGCAAATTTGTGCTCGATTTTGGAGCTTTATTTATTTATACTTGTTTCCTTCTTTCTTTCTACATGTTTGCATACTTTGAGATACTTTTATTTATGCTTATCGTTTGCGCAGATAAAACGCAAATGATTTGCATAAATTGTTTAAAACAAAAACAAACAAAAATGAAAGAAAATTTAAAAATAAAAAAAATATATAAAAAAAATAAAATAAAAAACAAAAACAAACAAAGTAAATTTTTGCGTAATACAGACAAACTTTACGCGCCATTTTGTAATTTTATTTTATTTTATTTTTTTTTCTCATTTTTTTTTGACTCATTTTTTTCCAATTTTTTTTTTCCTAATTTTTTTTTTTTTTTTTGTATGTTAGACGCACAAGGACATGCGTTAAAAATAACATCAACACGCATACAAATCCTGGCCGTGCTGTGTGTTCGGTGTTGTTGGCTGTCTTTCACCTTTTGAGCTTTTAAATGATTTTCCAGGCACGTACTTTTGTCGACTGTTTGCGTATTTAAACGTGCACAAGTTACAAGCATAGCTGCCACACAATTTGAGGGCAAGAGAAGAGTATAAGTGTGTCTGTGTGTGTGACACATGCCGACAACAAGCAAAGGTAACATAGCTATGGGTTGAGGGTTGAGAATACAGAATAAAGCTCTCGAAGCGACAACACGCGAATTTTGCTTTAAAAGGATTTACACAACTTCAGTCATGTTGACAAACGTTGGGAGAGAAGAAAAAAGAAAAACAACAACAACAAAAATTGCTGCAATGACAGCAAAACTTGGACATGACAGCGATGGTGGCATAAGTGAGTAGAAGAGAGAGAGAGAGAGTGTGTGAGACGCTGTCAGATTTAGCATGAGTTGTAGACAAAATTGCGGTGGCTTAGTTTGAAGTGATGGCAAACCAAAGCCCATTATAAATTGTCGCTACTACTGCAGGGCATCTAACCCACCTGCCTAAACTGTCGTCTATTAAATTTGGCGTACTCAACCGTCAGTCAGACTCATGTCCTTTTTTATACCAACCAACAACATGGCACGTGCTTTGCATAGAGACGCGTTTATTTTTTACTCACCATAAAGCAATCAAAACAGTAAAGGCAAAGAAGAAAAAAAAAACAATTTGAAACAAATTTATTTAAAGCACATCGTACAACACACTCAGACAAGCGCACAATGAAGTTATCTAAATATATTTGAAATAAACGAACGGCACAAAAGAACGGCGAAAGGCATGAAAAAGTTGAAAAAAGTACCGAAATACAAACAATATAAAAATGTATATTTTCTAACTGCAAATAATTCCATCAACACTTGTTTGCCGTCGACCGGCGACCGTCGACCAAAAAACTACCATGAGTGCAACACACAAAAGTGCAGAGCATTGATTGATAGCCACTTGAATTGTTCACTGGTTGGTCGCTTGGTTCTAGTTTGAATCATATTCCAACACATGCATTTCATTGCATTAGAATAAAGCCAACAAAAATAAAAATTCGAAGCAAACAAAACGGCGCACAAAATTGCGCGCCCCATTCACTTTTGCACAGTGGGACGCCGAATAACAAACAGTGGGTGCACAAAGCTGAGCTGCATTGGCATCGAATTGAGTAGCGCCGAACAGCATGGCGCTGCCAAACATCAATTGGTATAACTGTACGCAGGTACGTGGGCTATTGAACAACTACACGGCGCATAAAAATGCTAACATGAATCACAAATTTATCGCTGAGATACATGTTTATGCGCTGCTCACAAAAGGTATTTCAAGCGTATCTAAGAGCAATTGTATATGCTACATAACATACAACCTTACTTTTAGATATTTTATACATATATTTGATCTCTAAGACACAATCTTAATATACTCTATGTGTATAATTCATGTAAGATCGCATAAAATATACTCTGAAATCATCAAAACGGAAAAATAAAATCGATCTGGTCATGTATGTACGATCCACTGTCCATCTGACCTCACCAATGGATCTCGGATATCCAAAGAGCTAACTAGAAATATATATAATACAAAATTTTCCCCTCACATTTATATCCCCTCAAATAACCCTCAAATAAATAAGACTATGTCTCATAAACTATAAGAGTTGGGAATATCAAAATTTTTTGTGGGCTCAGTGAATAAGGTCTTTAAAAATTGCATACCACAATATGCCCCTTGTCTTAATGTTTCCCCTCAAAGACCAGTAATCTTAAATTCTTATGAATTACAAAGTTTTTGAGTATTTTTCGCTGAATTCTTAAAGAATATTCAAATAATATTATTCAAGGATGTATAATTCTGTTATAGATTTGTGGTCAGCACGCCCCACGATATGTTCAGAGTATTATATTGTCAAGTATCCTCTATTATTCCGCCATGTTACATCTTTCTTACATGGCGGTACAAATAAATCTTAAATAAATCAATCAATTACTTATTAATTTGATCAGTTCATTCAGCATTATCTTTAAGTTCGTCCTTTCACATCGCAAACACTTCTTCATGTCATAGAAACTTTCTATCCCAACCAACAACTCATGCTCAAAACATCACATTAATCAGATTCTTCTTCTTCGTTTTCTTTTGTCCAACTTCAAGTATAACAAAGTTATCATATTACACTCGTCAATGCGTAAATGTTCATTAATTAAGTAACTTAACTAATAATTATTACTTTTAATTACACAAGCCCAAAAAGATAAAAATGATTAACGCAAAACTTTTGTCAATTTGTACAACATTCTTTTCTCTCTGTGTATTTTTGGGCCAAGAGCCAAGAATGGTATGCCGAATGCCGAAAATCGCAGCAGTAGCAAACGGCAATGTGCCTCAAATTGTCTGGTAAATGTGTTTCGAGCATTAATAGACAGACACACACACACACACACAACTCTCGTTTATCTCCCCCCCACGCCTTTTTGGGCCACCTAACTAAGAGCAACGTTTGGTGAGACTCAATAAGGCAATCGAATGAGCCTAAAACGTTATTCAAAAATGTTTTATAGTTCAATCGATTGTGTGTGTGTGTATGTGTGTGTGTACTTCTGTGTGGCATATGCTCGTCTGTTTGTGTGTGGCTTATAAATATTTCAATATTTGTGTGTTGTGTGTGCACGCTCAGCAAGTCATCATCGTGTTGCTGCTGCTGCCTCTGCCTCTGCCACAGCCGTTGCATTGTTAGTCGGTGTCTGCATAGTGGCTTAGCACTTACCCAAAAAACCTCATATTTTAGGCACACACACACACACACATTGCTTGCCACTTGAACTCCTTTTTTTCCTTTTCTTTCCTTTTTTTTAGTCAAGTTGAAATTGAAGTTGTTTTATTTTTATCTTTGGCTTTGAATTTGCCATTTTGCAATGCGCACGTAGCTAATGAAGCACACACAAGCGTTGGCTTAGCTTGGTTTCGCTTTGAGCCTTTAACCGATGACCTGATTAGATTCTCAAGTGTTGCTTGTGGTTAGCCAATTAGTACAACGCACAGGAAACTAATTAATGTTCATAAATTTAATTGCAAACAAGTTGGCTTAGAAAGAAGCAAACAAAGCGAGGCAAAGTCAACGGTCGAATATGAAATCCTTTTCATCGGCTGCGCTACAAACACATCTCACATACACACACACACACACAGTGGCATTTGTTTCATTTTAATTTTGCTTGCTTTGTGCTTGTCTGTTTTCAATTTTTGTATCTTTGCTGAAATGTATATATTTTTTTTACATTAAAATAATATTTTTGCTAAGCATCCTTTTTGTCTGTTTTCTTTCGTTTACACAGGCCAACAAAAAAAATGATTAAAAGAGCTTAAAATATTATTATTGAATTAACCTTAATACTATATATTTTTGGCTGCTGAAATCATATTTAAAGTGAATTATTTTTATCAGCCATAAATTTCTCACATTTCAATATTAAATTAAAATATCAAAGTTGGTTCTCTTAATAATAGTATACTAGATATCTGAAGTACTGCTTGACCGATCTTGTTTTAATTGGAATGGGATATTCTTAGAAAAAAATTCTATCGAAATTTATAGTAAGATGTTTCTTAATTGAGCCCCCTTTTGGATATAATAATTTTTTAAACCGCAAAATTTAAAAAAATAACCCGCTGAAGTAAATTCAAGACAAAATAGAAAAAAAAAAATCCATTGTTTCAAACAGTTGTAATTTTTACTAAAAAAATAAAATTTTTACTCCTATACGGATTGTATTTTTATGCGATAGGATTTGTATTTCTTTTCTGAATGCTATAATGATCCACATTTGTATTTTTCCCATGATTTTTCCAATTATGATTAAGATATCTTGTAGAATCTGTTCTTAAGTATGTCTCTAATAAATTTTAACACTATCAACCAAGTGGTTCTTGAGATATCTTATAAACCAATTTAAAAAAAAAATCATTTACAGATTTTTATCAAATATGGAAATGTGAGAAATTAGTAAGTGATATGATAATATATATTTTTTTTCAGAATCAATACACAAAATTACACAGAAGTTAGTTAAAATTAGTGAAAAATGTTTTTTTTGTTGGTTTGTGTAATATTTTTTATTTTTGGCTAAATTCCAAGTGTGTTTGTTGTTTCCACAAGACTTCTGCTTTAATACAAAAAATGCAAAAAAACAAAAACAACGTCAGTAAAAAGAAATTTATACTGATTGTACTGCAATTTATAAAATTTGCTCCGAAGAGGAACTTTGTGCGCTGAGAATGAATGTGAAATGCGCTGCGTTGTTGACTTTGTAAGTTACTGTCATTTGAAGCTGAAGCAGCTGCACGTAGACAAGCTACTGTGCTCTACGCTGACTTTGACTTAACCCATTTTCTTTGCTATCTACTTGTTTTTCTTGTTGTACTGTTGTTGTTTATAACTTGCTTTTGAGCATGCCTCAGGGCAAACAGACACACACACGCACACCGTTTGTTTCGGCCAACTGCGCGTATACATAATATTATAAATATTAAGCACTGAGCCTTGAAATTTAACCAAAAAAAATAAATAAAAATAAATTCAACAGGAAATGAACCCTTGCCTATTTTATTAAACTAATTTTTGTCCCTTTTTACATATAACGCTTACTCACTCATTCATTCTCTCTCTCTCTTTTTTACAGCTGCGCTACTTTGGTTTATTGACTTCTTAGACAAGAAACCTTAACTGCTCATAGCTTGTGCATAGTTATTCAACCTAACGGTAAGTAATATACACGCTGGCTTGTATCTTGTATTTTTTTTATTTTTATTATTTTTTTTTCTTTTTTTCGGATGTTGAGGAGCGTATAATTTCCAAACAAATATGCACAAGCCAAAAACCTTTAGACTAAAAGTCAAATCGTTGTTGTTGCTGTTGTTGTTGTTGCTACTCTAATATTTCTTTGCGGCACACAATCCCAAAAGCTTAGCTGAGACGCAATGGCTGCTGTTGTTGTTGCTTGGTTTCCGCTTCCTGCATTTTGATGCGCTGTTTCGCTTTTTCATTTCCGCTTAATAAACTACATAATTAAACTGGCAAAATGGGATTAAAGGATTCAAAGTCAGGCAGTCAGGCAGGCAGACTGTTAGGCAGTTGTTGCCGCCTGATGTGTTGCCTGATGAAGATACAAGTTGGGTTTATTTTTTTTTTTTTTTTGTGTGCGTTTAGATATTCGAGTTCAAGTCTCAACGCTACATGCTTAAATGTATGCTGAAAGTGGCAGTTTCGTGGACGAATTAAGCTAAATTAATTTTCGTGCTTGCCGTTTGCCATCGCACAGCTTAGCTTGTATTTGTTACAAGCTCAACGCTCGACCGACCCAACTGACTCACTGACTGACTGACTCATGCTTTGAAGTTACTACAAGTTTAGCGAACTTTGACTTCTTGTGTTTGAGTGTGTGTGTGTGTATTGCGTATTTGGTTACTTGGCTTCATCTTATTTTATTTATAAGTCGCCAGAAAGAAAAAAACAACAACAGAAATTGTTATCAGCAAACGAGTAAAGTGTAAGTTTTTTTTTTCTTCCTCTTTTCTATTACTTTTGCACACTTTTTTTTTTTTGTTATTTTTTGTTATATTCTGTTTTTTCTTCATATTAAATTAATGATGTGTTTTATGTTGTATGAATTTCGAGTGCTGAAGTAACCGAAAAAAGCAAAGAATCTCAGCCAAAGTCGCATTAGCAGTAAATAAAATGGCATAATGTGGCAAGTCAACCGCAAAGCATCAGCTCAGCATCAGCTCAGCATCATTTTGAGCATCAGCTCAGCTCGTCTGTAGCATATACATACTTAGAATCAAACACTTTAAGCAGGGTTATATATTTTGCAGGCTTATTTGGCTAAGATTTTTACATTTTACTTGTTTCCTTACTGATTTTTCGCTCTCCGCCCATTTTTTTTTTTTGCCTTTGTATTTGTTTTGTATTTGAAACTTCCGTTTTTGTGCCTAAAAACAAAAAGAAAGGCATTATTGTTACAGTCACCGCAACCCTTAAGCAATATGACTTAATATATAAACTACATTGTTGTTCTTGTTGCCTTTGTTCATTTCACGGGCATGCATGCATAATTTGTAAGACATACAAATTCATTGACTGACAACGAAACGTTTGTATTGTGAGTTAAACAAAAGTCAAAAGCATTTACAAAGAAATCAGACAAAAAAAAAAATAAAATATCAAAATCAAAATCAAATCCGTCTGTCTGTCTGTCTTGTACAAATATTTTGACAAAACGCCTGCTGTGTTTCCATATAAATATTTATATTTCCTTTAGTCCATGTTGCTGTTGCTGCCACACACTCACAGCAACAACAACAAGAAACGCTAAGCAGGATACTCAGAATGCACGTCGACCTTATCGCGCCCATCAGCAGAGCGTACAAGTTCTACCTGCCTGCATGCATGCATTGAGAAAGTAAACATGATACACACTGGCACTTGCACCAGCATCTTTAAGATACTTTTCAATATATTTTTTTTTTCGTTCTGTCGCTTACTTGCTACAGTATTCGATTTTGAAGTAGTTGCACATGCCTCAAGTGTTTGTGTGTTCTTTGCTTTCTTTGATTTCTTACTTGCTTCGTTCGTTCGTTCGTTCTTTGGTTTGTTCTGCTATCTTTAACATCTCAAAGCGCACATTAATCTGTCGTTCCTTGCGAAGCGTAACCAAAACGAACCAAAACCAAAAACCAAACTTAAATGAGTATTTCCCTTTGGTAGAAAAAAAAAATGTTGAGAGAAAAAAACAAAAAACGAAGAGAAAAATTGAAAAGCCATGAAACATTTAACAGCGACAAGCAACAAACAACAAACACAGCGCGACACTAACGACTTTGACTGCGTGTATCTTTTAGCTCTTAGTTACTTGGTTTTTTTTTTATTCAGTTACTCATGCATATACAAAGCTACAGATGCAAAGATATTGAAATTGTATCCACCACAAAAATGCTGTTAAATAAATTACGAACATTCAGTCATCTGATCAAGTTCATGCAAACGAGCAAAGGAACGAATCCAAGAACGAGCGTAAATTAGGCTCCACTTTGGTTTTGAGAGGGGGTAAAAAGGGTACATACACTGAACAAAATTTGTTAAGTTGAAACTGTTTAAGAAAAGTACCTCCTAGGTTAGAAGCATAAATTTTAGGCGATTTCTCGCGAAGGATCAAAAAATACTCAATTTACTGTACCATTTATTTACCATATATTTTTTTTATATAATTTCTATTGATATTTTAAGAACCCAAAATAACTAAAAAAAACATGAAGTTATGATGTAAAAATTATATGTATAAAAAAAAATGTCGAATCCATGATCACTTACATAGAGGGATTTATAAAAATCATTACCAGAAATTTTCGAGTAAATCAGTTCATTAAAATTGGAGACATTATGTCCAGCAGATCGAAATAAATAGTTTCGATAAAATCTCATTAAAAGTTTCGGACCGTTTACTCAGATAACAGTACTTTACATCACTATAACACTTAAAATACTCCGAACTTTCAGAAATCCTTTATGGATCCCACTCTTAAAGGTCTTAATTTAAAAAATATACAAAAGAAAAATCCAAAAAATATTTTTTTCTAAATTCTAGAACAGTAAACCTTCTTAAAGTACATTAATGTTAATCCTTGAGTTACAATTCTTTCGCTCAGTGCATAAACATGTCGCAAGATTATCGCCTTTGGGCATCAGCAACGTCTTCGACAGCAGCAATCTGAGCATCAAAACTGTGCGACAAAACAACCTCTTCGACACAGCTTCCCATGGCTGATAGACAGACGGACAGACACAGCTTAGTGTTTTGTTGTTGCTGTTGTTGTTGTGGTGTGAAAGAAATTATTACGATATTTCTTTACAGATATTTGTCCAAGCTTGCTGCCTTTTTTTTTTTTTTTTTATTATTTGTTATCTATAAGTATTTGTATTTGTGTTCGTTAATGAAATTGAAGCTGTTATGGCTTTATAAAGTCAAATAAAGAATGATGACTTTTATTCTTCGTCCGTCTCACCACCACGCCGCTCGTTAGGCACGGTTGCAGCATTGCGTGTTAATGAAATAAATTCATTTCTGAATGCGTTGCATAGTTTCAAGTTACCAACCAACCAACCAAAAAAAAAAAAAGGAGAAGAAGAAAAAAGGCGACATGAAAAATGTGTCATTGGCAGATATAAATTTTTCAAAACTACCAAAAGCAAAACCCTCAACATGAGGTTGGCTGCTCGACTCGGCTTGTCGAACGCTTTGCAACTTGAGTTATAATCGCACTTGCACATAAATTTCACGCACGCACGACGTGTGTGGGTCGCTGTTCATATATGGTATACCATATGTACGATATATAAAATATGCACAAGTCAAGTCAAGTTTTTCTTTCTTTCTTACTTTATCTGTTTCTTTTTTTTGCTCTTTTAATAATTCTTTTTTTTGTTTGCCTTTAGTGTTAAGCATTTTGTCATTAGTCGTCGACGAAGGCGCACGAGCATATTTGTTGTGCCTTAATAATTTAGTAGCATTTCGAGCTGATAGAAATTTGATGTGTTGGCAAGCCGCTTCAGCCTTTGCCTCAGCCTTTCGCCTTTGCCTGAGCTTTTCGCCTTTTGGGAAAAACCAATTTCCTGCTTAGCAATTTAGCACAATTTTTCTCGCTCTTCATTGACACACAGATACGCCTATCACACACACACACACACACAAAGATAAACAGACAGACGAATTGCAATAATTTTTATCTACTCGTTTGTGTCGCCCTATCAAACTACTTAATTATTAATTTCGAATTTGCCACAAAAACGTTTATTGCGAATGAACTCAAAGCTGTTCACATTATTGTTGTTATTGTTGTTGTTCGCCTGTGACAATTTCCTCAATTGCAGGCCAACAAAAAAGCAGAGAGAAAATTTGTGTATTTTGTTGAACGCGCGTGTCATGAATCTCAAGTAAAATGTTGTGCTACCAGCTTCTACTAATTTTCCACAAACGATTTTCGTTACGTTAAATTTCGAGACAATGTGACAGAACCGAACAGAACAGAAACTTAGCAGACACAAGCGAGTCAAGTCGAATTCCCCAGATACATGACTCTTATAATTCAAGCAGCAAACGCTTAAACAGAAGTCGAAGTCGAAGTCTCGTGGTCGTCTTCATCGTCGAAGACGTTGGCAAAGTCTGTTTGTCAACCAAGTCATTTACATGCCATGCGCACGTACGTGACTCACATTTCCTTTGCCACTGGTTGGCTTCAATGTTTTGGGCGCTTTTTCGACAAACAGACAGACAAACGGACAGACAATCAGCTAGGCAGCTAGCCAAATAGAAATGTTGTGACTTGTCTTTCATCTAGTTGAGGTTTTCCTTCGCTTTTCTTCATATCAATTGAAATACAAATTTGCCGCTTGTCGTCGTCTCATGTATGTGACTCAGTTTAGTTGTTGTTGCTGTTGTTGTTGATCATGCCATCATGAGTTGTATGAGTCACGCAGTGTCACTTCAAATGGGCTTTGATAAAATATTTAGAATTCATTTTTACCCACAGATGATTGCATTGCAAAGCTTTCCAACCAGCACAGCTCAGATACTTTCTTGTCTGCTGTCTGACGCTAAGCTTATCTGCTACTGACTGCGCATTGATTTATGTTGCTTAGCTGGAAAAAGAAAAAAACTTACTAAAAAAGAGAAAAACAAATATATATTTTACCGTTTCAACATCGTTCATGGCTGGCTAACAAAGAATGTCAACTTCGTAGGTGTTCATATGACTTCTTCTTCTCCATTTCGTCTTCTACAAATACAACAAATCAGTCGCTTGCAATTGCATGCTTTATTAGTTTTGCTATTGAATGTACACGCACATATTTCAACGACTTAAATAAACAGATACATTTTATCTTTATAATGCTTGTACGCTACCATTTCATGTCAATGAATTGCTTTGCTCGACTCAAATGCTCCGAGCATTTTGCAGAATTTATGATTCCACAAGTCTTCATTGTAAATTTTATTTATTTATTTTTTTACCAATTTTTTTTTCTCCTTTTTTTTTCAATATAAGAAAAATATTATTTTAGTTTCTTTTTTGTAAATATTTTTTTTTTTCCTACTCATATTATTTATAAATGTTTGTACTCGTACCTTTCAGTGTATGTCGTGGACGGCGTTAGTCGTCGTAGCGTCAGCGACTCAAGAGTGCCTTTTGTTGACTTAACTAGATTTGAAGCACTGATTGCGCGATTTACAAACGTTTATGACTTGTTGCCTTGTTGCGTTTTGGTTCGCAACGCACAATGGGATACACTTCAATGTTGTATAAGTTAGAAAAGTTCTTAAGTTGTGTTGAATTGAAGAAAGTTGTAGGAAAGATATGTCTTGGACTGTGAACAAAGCTTAAAAATTGAAAAATTTGACAACTTTTCATGCTTCTTATATTTATCTCTTGATTTAAACAAGTGTGCAAACGGAACCTCATTGAATCTTTTGTTCCAGACACTCTGTCCAGTAATAATAATCTTAAATCTCGAACTTGTTTGCTAAAAAAAACTATCAAATTGATTACAGATCATAGGGATTTTCTAATATTTAATGATTTAAACATTATGTTGAGTAAGCTATGCCAGAACTATCGGATCAGGATGGACTTAGAGATCAATTACCGCATAATGATTCAGACATTGCAAGAACTATCGGATAAGGAAGTATGCGGAGACAAATTTCTTAATAAAACTTTCTAGTCTCATTACTTATCTCATTAAACCAATAGTAAAAACAATATTCTTAATAAATTTTGGACAGATTCTCCTGACATAGTTATAATACATGATTCCTTCAAGAGGTGACATTGGTTTGGCTTTTTAGATAGAACCTTGGAAAGTTCGGTTGTCAAGATTTCTCGAAAACTACTGAACAGATTTTAATGAAATTTATTACATGACTTTAATAAACAATTAACAAATTTTTGAACAAAGGATTTAATTTTTGGTTCACTGTGTAATTTTTTTCACGTCAAAAACACCGTTAATCCCTTAAGTTAGAGAAGAGCTTGTAACAAAAGATTCTAATCCGAGTCTTAAGTTCAATATGCCTTTGCATATTGTCCAAATGTACACCCTACATTGATCAATACTTATTGCGATAATGTTGGCAGTTTTCAACGATCGATCGAGGCACACAGATACGCTTATTTCAGGTACACACACACACTGGTGTGTTTGTGTATTTGTATGACATTTGTAACGATTTGTCGTTGTTTGACAGACAGCTTGCCTAAAACTGTCAACGCGTTTTTGTATCACTTTTTTTTTTTTTTGTATATTCTTTGGAATTTTTTGTTGTCACTACTATTTTTTTTATGATACAATATTTTCTCAACAATATTCAATATTTCTACGATTTGTTTGTTTCCTTGCTTTATTTGCTTTCGAACATATGCATTCACCACTTGGCCACGCCTTGTCGCCGCCTGCCGCTCGCCTTGTTTCCGGCAATGTTTACATGAGTTTTTTTTTTTATTTCTATTTTTATTATTATTATTATTTATTCCATGTTAGCGTCGCCACAAATGATCTTATCAATAAAACGTACCAAAGACTGTTAACTATTACAAGACATGCGCCTAACTAAACTCTTATGTATGTATGTATGTGTGTGATATGTCTGGCGCGCAGACAGACCCGACAAGCAGTTGATTGGGTTGGTGCTTGAGATTATTTGTACGGTTATATTAGATTAAGATTAGAATGATGACAGCGTTTCAATGAGTTTGAGTTGGGCACAAAAATGTGTGGAGATACAAACAAGTTGTGCAACATTGTAATTAATCTTGAATTTCATTTGGCTGTCGTAGAGATCCTTTTGATTTTGGGCATGTCAACTTGTCTGACAACTTAATTTAAATACACAATTTGACAAACATAAATCATAAAAAAACAAATTTGTTGTTGTTTCGGTTTTTCCAAAAAAAAAAAATTAAGCAAATGCTTGCATAGAAATGTGCGCGTTTAACCATAAATCATTTTGCCAAACAGAAAATGTATGAGATACAAAAAAAGATACAAAAAAAACGGTAAATAAATTTGCTTAAATGCATGGAAAATTGACAAGTTTTGACAGTTGACAGTTGCATTTTGCCATATCCTTTATGCACGTAGATACATACATGTATCTACGTATCTGTGTGCGCTTTTATTAAATGCATAAATAGCTAAAGTTGAAACAAAATACAAAAAATATGCAAGAAGTATGAGAAAAAAAAACAAAGCTAAATAAATACAACTATTTATAGCTAAATGTTGTTGTTGTTGGTTTTTTGTTGTAGTTGTCATTAGGCAGCATGACTGAATGACTGACATGCAACAACAACAAAAAAAGATTTAAAAAAACTGCAAACATGAATTCATTTTAAGTTTTATTTATTCAGGCATACATCACTTGTATCTGTGTATCTATGCACATGTATCTATGTGTGTGCGTATGTGTGTGTCATGCATGTTTGAAAAGCACGTCAAACTGACACGAATGTCCTGTCAGTTTGATGCGCTTTGCCAAAGATACAAAAATTATACATTTTATCTGGATTTTGTTTTTTTTTTTCAGTTTATTGAACTCAATGGCGTATTTTGTTGTTGCTGTTGTTGTTGCTGCCGATTTGGCGATTTCATTGATTGAAATTTTATGCAATTTAAGTACGAAAAATGGCAAAAACATTTACATTCAATTATACTTAAAATGTTAGTTTGCAATTTGTATACTTTTTGTCTACAAATAAATGACTATGTGAGTGTATGTGTCTGTGTGTGTGTGTGCTTTTTGCTTATCTACAAAACTGCCTGGCAGTTAAATGCAACATTATTCTTTATTGTTTGTATTTTCATAATGTTCACTAAAAAGTTTTGAAATAATTGTGCAGAATTCTTTCTGGTTTTTTTCTATTCTAATTTTGTTGAAAGAGAAAAAAATGTCTAAACATTCAATTCAACGTTTTTGTGTAGAAATTTCTAAAATAAATCACGGCAAATGCCTCAAATAACAACAATGAGCTGAGTGATGAAGGTGACGGTGACGATGATGGTGACAAGCATAATGTTGATGAGGACTATGACGACGACCTCGGTTTCAGTCTCCGACTCGGTTTCAATTTTCGTTTCGTCCTGTCGAATTGCGGCTGCGGACGAGACCAACCGCAGACATTGTGCCATGTTGAGGCTGAGGCGCTGCTGCATGAGCAATGTATGTGTGTGTTGAGGATCAGCAGGACGAATGTCGACGTTGAGGACAAAGCGTCAAATTCAATGTCATTTTAATGCTGACTGTCATTGCTGTAATCTTTTGCCTGCCTATGTGTGTGTGATTCTGTGTGAATGCTGGTGAAGTAAAAAAAATAGATATATACAGTTGTGGACAAATAAATAGCACAGTTTTCATAAAATTACACAAAATTCCTGATTTCCTGATTATTCTTCCAATGAACCAATGTAGAAATGGAGTTTTGATGAAGAGATTTCACATCAACAATCACAAAGTTTTTGGGATCACTTTGAGAACTTTACCATTTATGCCTATGTGTGCTTTCAAACGGCAAACACTCTTAAAACTTTTATGTAATGCGGCCCCACAATATCTCTTTTGCCTAACTAGACATATTATTTTCACACAGACATCTTCGTATACTCTACTTACCCCATTTATGTCGTCACTTTCTGCATTAATTTTGCTTTTTATTGTTCGGCAGAACTTGAAAAGTCAAGCATACTCTTTCAGACCCCACTCTTTTTCACAAGGATTATTATTTTTGCATCAGTGACGCGCGAGTTTTAGCCCTCTGAAGCAATTTTACGTGAGATCTAATATATTGAAGCTATATTAAAGATTATTCTTCGACAATTTTTCACCTTTTAGTAAAAGTTTCCGGTTTTCATATTGGAATTAAAGAAAATCGACCAAAATCGACCAAGAAAATAATATTTCTTTGCTAATAAATGAAAATTCGAAATAGAAGTGTGATATTTCCGTCTCCAGCGCAAATAAGATCTCTCAAGGTTTTTTTTTTCGAATTCATAAAATAATTTATAGAAAACTGTGAACTGTTTAGTGATTTTTATTTAATAACAATATAAAAGAAAATATAGAAAAAAAGAAATAGGAATAGTTGCAATAAGTTTAAGAAATTATCAGAATATTACCAATTTTTGTCTTTTTATAGCAAGGTTGCTACTTTTTTGTCCATAGCTGTAAATATATAAAATAAATACACTCACGCGAGCTGACCTGCATTCGACTTAGCCTGACTGACTGTCTGTCTGTCTAACCTTCTGTCTCACAGGCTCTTCTTCTTCATTCTTTCTGTCCTCAGCTCACCTCGCCTGCTCAGCTCAGCTCAGCGCACTAATGCTAGGCGCGTTTTGTTTGCCTTACATCCGCTTTGGTTTTTGTGTGCTGAAATTGGATTTTGACAGCTGTGCTCGAGCACTGCTTTTGTCTACATTTTCTTGCCGACATTTTAAAACTAATTTCATGCATCATTATGACCGAAAATGGTGACAAATTGCATTTAATTACTTTTCGGCAAATTACACAACAACAACAACATCAACAAACACTTAAGCGTTTTCTAATACATTTTATGGCAGACAACGGTTAATGCAAATCGGCTTTGGTCAACTTTTAACACTTTTCAATTACAAAAGATGCACTTTACTTGAAGAATTTCATTTCCGTCATTTAAATATTTCAACTGACAATCAACTGACAGCTTAACTAGACTTGACAGCGCTTCCGGTTGTGTTCTCTTTCAGCTATTTTCGTACTACATTAGTCGCTTTTGCTATGAGCAGAGTCATCATCATCATTGCGGTTGCTGTTTTATTCAACACTTCCTTCTTAGCCAATCTGTTTTTGTGGCATTCATATTATTGCAATTCATATGCAAAATGCTTTTAAAATTGATTTTAGTGCACGTTCGGTCATTATCAACGTCATCATCAACATTCATCATCATCATCAGCATTATTGGAAGTCGTTTGCACGCAATTTCGTTGTTAACCGCAAAAAGGCTCGAACTCAATTGAGCTTTACGCAAGATTGCTTCATTGCCTCAGCCAACACGCCGCTTATCAGCACTTTGTGATCATGTCCTCAACTGTGTATGTGTGCGTGTGTGTGTAAGTCAAATGCTATGCATGATTTATTTGGTGTGCGCTGTAACAACAACTACAACAGCAACAGCAACAACGACAAACAAATGTGCAAACGCATGCAAAAAGAGACGAGCAACAAAATCAGTGAAGCGCGTTCTTCGCTCCTTTACACAAACACACATACATTCATGTTTCACACTCATTCACTCACTCACTCACTCACTCTGCTGCACACTTTATCACTCGTTCACAGCAGCAGCATAAATTACCGCAATTTGAGTTTGGTCAATGTCTGCTGTCAATTACATTGCTGTTGTTGCTTCACTATCATGTTGTCCTGCTCTATGCTGTATGCTACTGTCGCCTTTGTGCATTTTAATTGGCAAACTCTGCACCTAACCTCACTTCATCTCACCTACACTGTAGAGTCTTTATGTACATTAGGCTTTTGCGTGTCTTTTCGATTTTCATTGATTGCTTTGCTTTGCTTTGTCATTTCAGTCGTCACTACATAGCTCCTCTCTCTCTCTTACACTTTAAGCATTCAACAAAGCATCAAATCAACTGCTTTCTTTGATTACTCTAGCACTGTTCTACTCGGCATTTAATAATTATAAATTCTCTCAATTGCTCAAAGCAACTCTGGCTCTGTTCAGCTTCTGTTCTGTTCTGTTCTGTTCATTGCGCTTCTGTTCTGTTGATTGCTCTGGTGATTTCTTTTAATTTCTATGCTTTCGTTCAAACAACCTTTTAATGCTTTTATTGTAATGATTGGAAAAGTCATTGCAGTTTATTTTTTGTTTTATACAAAAAAAAAACTTTGACTTCTTTGCATTTCATTGCGCCTACAAAGCATCCTCTGTTGGTTGGTTGGTTTGTTCGTTGGTTATTGGTTCAATGAGCATGAGAAAGAGCTTCTTGTTGTTGCATGAAGTGCTCTATAAAGCGCCTCAAAGTTAGTTACATTCATGTGCTTTCTCGCTCAACCGCCCACTCGTGCTCTCTCTCTCTTTCACACTGTTTGGCTGAGCTCAGCTCATTGATGCTGAAGTAAATTGTACAAAAAGCATTTCAATTGAGATTTATTGCAATGTTGTAAGTTGTTGTTGTTGTTGTTGTTCTTACTGTTGTTGTTACACCGCCAACAGTTGCAGCTAAGTACACGCTTTGTTGTTGTACTCTGTGTTGCTTTTTTTATTTCGTTTGTGCCTTTTCTTACTTTACAGCAATTCACTACTTTTTCTACTACTATTTTTTTGTTGCTATTTTTTTTTTTATTTTTATTTTTTCATTCACTCAGTTTTCACTGCCAGCATGCAAAGTGAACCGAAATAAAGCCGAAGCCTTTGAAAGGTTAACCAAAACCATTGCCTCAACTCACCCCCTCGCCCACTACGCCCTTGTCATCATCATCAGCTTCTTGTGCTTGGCAAACGTCCCTTTTGCAAAGCATTTTTTTTTTTTGTATTTTTTTTTGGTGTTTTTTTTTTTTAAGTTTAGATTGAAATTTATTGTGCGCTGCGCAGTGTTATATTTGCTTTATTTTTTACAACGTTATAGTTTTTCACACACACACACACACACATACAGACATTTATACAGTTTGCAAGTCAATTCCTTTGATTTGTGGCGCTTTTGCGTGCAATTTTTTAAATTGAAAGCAAAAATACAAAAAAAAAAAAAAAAAGCGAAGAAAAACACAACAACAACAACTACTGTTGCTTCTACAGTCATTGCTGCTGCTTCTTGCCTTTAGTAATCAAATTGAAAATCCTTTTTATACGCACAGCCCCTCCAATTGCCCCTCACTCACTCACTCACTCACTCACTGAGTCACTTTGATATTTGAAATTCGTTGTGCATATTTACTTTGATCGTGATTTATGCGCCACAATTGATATGGAGGTTAATAAATTGAAGGCTTCTGCTCAGCTCTGCCAATATTCAACTAAATAAAGTAGTAGCAGCTGAAGCAGAAGAAGAAGAGGAAGAAGCAGTTATAAAAGCTATAAAACAAACGCAAAACGCATTCGAAATGAAATGAAATCAAATATTTTGCTCAAACAAACATGGCCGCCAAATTGAGCGCTCAACGTTTTTCAACACTTTTCACGACAATAAAACTGTAAAATACTAATAAAAAAAAGGTCACTTGACTATTTAACCCTTTGACGCTTTTGTCGCATGTTGTTGTTGTTAGCTTCTTTACTTTTGACCTTGTCCAGAGCGTTGAGATTCTCATGACTTTTCTTGCCTTTTTCTGAACCTAAAAAGTCGTTTTCTTGTGCTTACTATTCATGTCCTTCTTGTTATTGTTGTTACTGTTGTTGTTGTAAGTGAAAAATATGCATGCAAATTCGTAGCTGAGAACAAACAGAGTTGTTGTTTGTTTGAGCGTTGAAATGTGCTAAGGTCAACTGATTTGTGTGTGCCTAATTAACAAAAATTTCTATGCATAACATTGTTGTTGTTTGAGACCGGAAATAAGCAAATAACATTAGGAAGAAGAAATTAGAATTTTTGTCGAAGGTCGAAAATGCAAAGGTTAACAAATCAAACAAAAATTTCTTCACTCTAAGCATTTTTGTTGCCTTTTTTGAAATTTTTGTAATTAACAAAACATCAGACAAATGTTTATTTAATTTACAGTTGGCTGAACAATGTATCTGTGTATCTAACAATGTTAACCAGCAACTTTGTATGCAAACAAACAAGTTTATTGATCCTGAGTTGCGTCAACTTTAACTTATTTTCAACTTAAATTCTTTGCTACTACTTTTTCACCCTTTTTACAAAATCCTTTTCAATATTCTTTGCCACAAAAACTTAATAATTACTTTTTATACTCTTCACGCAAGTGAATAGTATTATAACTTTGTCCTGAAGTTTGTAACAGCAAGAAGGAGGGGAGGGGGACCCCATAAAGTATATATATTCTTGATCAGCTCGACAAGACGAGTTGATATAGCCATGTCCGTCTGTCCGTCCGTCCGTCCGTCCGTCCGTCCGTCTGTCTGTGTATATGCTATCTCCTCCCACAGTTTTGAAGATATCGAGCTGAAATTTTGCAGGGAGTCTCCTCTAATGTGTGGTCAAATCATTGGTCGGAACCGGCCATATCGGATTATTGGAACTGGTAGCCCCCATACGAAATGAAGAAGAAAAACAAATTTGAATCGTTGTATGGAAAACTTTTTTGGTTTGTAAGATAGAGGGCTGAAATTTCAAACATAGTAGTTTTACATAGTCCGACATAATGCCTGAAAGTTTGGTTTAGATTGGGCAACTAGAACTGGTAGCTGCCATACAAAATGAAGAAGAGGAAGAGAAATTAAGATTTAACGTCGTTGTATGGAAAACTTTTTTGTTTTGTATGATAGAGGGCTGAAATTTTAAAAATAGTAGTTTTACATGGTTCGATTAAATGCCTGAAAGTTTGATTGAGATCGGGCAACTGGAACTGGTACCTGCCATATAAAATGAAGAAGAGGAAGAGAAGCAATATTCACGTCGTTGTATGGAAAACTTTTTTGTTTCTTAACTTATTGACTTGAAACTTCACAGTTATGTTCTTGGGGAGGCATTAAAACTATTTTGACAAAAATGGGCATGGTTACGCCCACTTTTACCAAAAATCAATAATTTGCATATCTCTGGTACCCAATGAGCAAAAACAATGAAAATTTGTGTATAGGCTAATTAGATGAAGAGAAAATATATTCAGTCAAAAAAATAGGCGTGGCACAAGAAATAAGCGTGAAGAGTATTTAAGCTTCAGCCTTGCTGAAGTTAGCGTCCTTACTGGTTTTTTTTTACTTTCGTTGCCATAAATAGAGCGCACTCGCACATATTAAAGCTCTTAACCCCAAAAAAAATATGGGGTAAGAAAAAAAAAATGTAGAAAAACTTTTCACATTTAAACTTCAGAACTCTGAACTACATTGGGAACAATAGAAATACCATCAAGTGGCGGAAAACTTGCTCCCATGAAGTGATTTTTGAAAAAAAAAATTGTTGTTTTTTGGCTAAGAAAAACAATTGTGCCAAAACTTTGTAAAACAAAACTATAAAAATTGTAAAAAAAAAAAAAATGTGAATATTGAAAGCTATTTGGTTATTTGGCACAGACAAACAAAAACGCACACATAAAAATATATGCACATTTGTGAAATTTAACAAAAACAAATATTGAAGCAAAAAAAAAAAAAAAAACTCAGAATAGATAAGTGAAAATTGTTGAAAATTTGTAAAATTACATTGGCGCCCATTTTGTAGATTGCTGGCAGTTGGTATAACATTTGTGTTACATTATATGCCACGGGACTGTAGTTTTTATATTGAAAAGTGGACCATTTGCATACATAAAACAGTTTAATATTTAAAATTATAACTTTTTCTATGGCAAATCAGTGTTTTTATACGAAAAAAGTGCTGCTTTGCAACATTGGCTTGTCTTATGTATATAAATAGTCCACTTTTCAATATAAAAACTATCATCGCTATAATCGATAGTATGTCAGCACTACTTTTTTCTTATTGTTATTGTTTTTTTGCGAACATTAAGCTGCCTTGTTATCTTAGTAATCTTACAAAGCATCTTCTCTTCTTCTTGCTGTTGCTGCTTTGCTCTATTTTGCTTTACTCTCTGTACACAAACAAACGTACACCCACTCATGCATACGTGCGCCTTGCCCTCTCACACACTCACTCTTTTTCTATTACGCTCTTTGTTAGTTACGCTCATGACTTAACTTTTACACTACAACATTAATGTTGCTGTTGTTGTTGCTATTGTTATTGTTGTTGTTGCTGCTGCTGGTGCTGTGGCCGACGTCTGAGAAAGAACTCTTATGCAGTTTTTTTTTAAAGTGAATGCATTTTGTTGTAGTTATTTCGGTTGTTGTTGCTGTATGCTGTCGTAGTGCCGCTGCTGTTGCTGCTATTATTATTGTTGTTGTTGGTGTTGTTGCTTGTAGTGTTGCTGGTGCTGTTGACGTTGCAGCAACTTCACATTCACATTGTTTGCGCTCGCAATTGTTCTGCACAATTTCGTCTCATCTTGAACGCAACTATTTTTTGCTGCTTCTTTATTTTGTAAAGCAAAGCTTTTTTTGTTGTTGTTAGTTGTTAGTTGTTTGTTTTTGTTACATTTTACTTTCCATTTATTTGTGCAGTCACCAAGCTTGGTTATCCTTTGCTTTTAGTTGACTTGTTTTCTTTATTGTTATATTTTTTTCACTATTTTTTTGAACAACTTTCTTTCTTTGCTTTCAACTTTTATTATCTTTGTCTATCTGTCTGTCTGTCTGTCTTGTAATGCAACGCAAATGCTTGTAATGCCAACGAGTAATGAATTGGAAAAATACTTTTTGCTTTAATGAAAATTGTTGCTCAATAGGATAAGCGTACTTCTCTGTCTCTCTCTCCCTCTCTCGTTGTCTCTTCCTCTATTTGACTGTCGGTGTGTTTATTCTATTTTTTTGTGGTTTCTTTAGTAATTACAAATACACAATATGCCACAATAGATTAATAGTCGCACAAAAGGTTAAGCTGCTCTGTATTTAATCTCAACGCATGCCCCTCTGCTCACACCAATGCATGCTATTAGACTTCTGCTACCTTCCTGTATGTCTGTCTTTCTGTATATTTGCTTTTGTAGTCTGCTACAAATCAAAGAACTAAGCCAACATGCCGCTTAGCTCGACTACTGCTGCTGCTTCTCCTTTTTCCTCTTCTTCTTGTCGACTTTCCCTTTTTGCTTGTTTGAAAAATTTATAGCCTTATAATTTATACGCTTAATTATTTAACTCGCTGTCAACTTGTTGCCGCCAACGTCACTCAATCAAAGGGGTGCCGCACTCCAACACACCCCTACACCCCCCTCTGTCACCGCTTCCCAACTTGCATAAGTTTTATAACAAATTTGTTTGCCAAAAAATGTACTCATGCCCTTACATTTTTTATAGCCTTTCAATTAATGCGCTGCTTCTTCTTCTATAAATTGCATGCTAGTAAAAGTAATAACAACAACAACAAGCACACTGTTACACTTCGACTGTCAATTTACGATGCAATAAATTTTAATATTCATTTTAGTTGTTGTTGCTTTGCTTCTTTTCGGCTGTTATTGTTGACATTGAATGACATGTATGTGTGTGTCATCTCTTTTGCACGCACGCTTCATTCTAATTATCTATGCGGGTTATCATCAATGGTGACGACGAAGACGTATGAAGAAACGAGATGACGCGAGACTTAAGACACATGCACGCATACAAAGGTTATCACAGCTGTATGAGAGCAGCGCAAGACAGAGCAGCGCAGCACGCAAGCACTGTTAGTTTTGTTATTGTTGTTGATGGTGCTCTTGTTGTTCTTCCTGTGCTTATTGCATTGTGTGAGGCGACGGCGGCCGCAAAAACGAAAAAAAATAATAATTGTTTGGAACTCGAAAATGGTGTGAATTATTACTAATTTTTCTTTCACACACACAACAACAACAACAACATGAATTATGAGCGCATATTGGCTTACATTTTACTCCTGTTTTTGTTGTTGTTTTTAATGCGTCTTTTTAATAGTTGATTAAGGCATTTTTTTTAATGTCAGCAATTTGAAAGGCATGTTGCATTACATACGAATCCTTTGCGTGTTAATGAAGATAATAAGTTAATAAACATTTTTTTTTTTGCTTTTCTTTATGCTTTGGTGTTGTTGTTAACCATAAATAATGTGTTTATTTATAATATACAAGCGATATAATGAGTTTTGTGCTAATTGTGCTTTATGTCTTAAGTATTATGACCGTCGCATGAAGCCAATCAATATTGAGGCAGCGGCTAAAGGCATAATCAAAGCATGAAGAATTTTTTGAAAATTGTATTTGCCGACACTTTAATCATACAATTGAAATATTTGTAATTTTTTTTTAAATTATTATTATTATTATTTTTTTTTGTTTTTTTTTTCTGACATTTGTGATTGTGTGTTTGTTGTTTTATTGATTGCAAAATGGCGTTTTGTTGATTGAAACACAACAATTTGTGACACACATTAATTGAAATGCAACAAATACTTTAAAGGCAAACTGCCACACAGCGTGTTGCAATGTTTTAATAGAAGAGGAAGAAGAAGAAGAATCAGAAGAAGCAGCACGCTGGCCGTATGAAGAAGAATCAAAGCCAAATAAAGAGACAAGACAAGTGAGTTGTCGCTGTCTGCCTGTCTGTCTGTGTGTCTGTCTGACTGCCAAAAGCACAAGTAGAAGTAGAAGTGGAAGAAGAAGAAGCATACTATTGACAGTTGTCAAGGCACAGCAAGTGTATAAGAGCGAAAGAGAGACAGAGAGAGCGCGTTAAAATACAAGAGAAAGAAGCTGAGAATTCGCGCGAAATCCCTGCGGGCGTTGTTGGTTTTTGTTGTTGTTGGCGTTGTTGTTGTACTCCTACTTTTGGTCGTCGTTGTTGTGCAAACAAGGCAGGCAGGCCAAGCCAAACCAAGCAGACAGAAAAATATGCCAAGTAGTTTGCCACCCAAGAAATTCACGTTCAAGAGGCAACAACAGCAATAACAACAACAACAACAAACATCAGAATAACACCAAACTGGCGGTTGAATGTTGATGAACGACGAGAGGACGTTGACGACGGTGACGACGATGGCGTTGAATGCGCAACAGTCGCGACTGCAACACCTCTTGTTAGTTTTGCTGATTTCATCATCATCATCTTCTTCTTCTTCTTCTCCAGCACAATCCACACATGATCATGTTTGGCCAGCTACGCAGAGTTGCTCAAACTTTTTGTTCGATGTCTTTTGCTTCTTTTCATTTCTTTTTCTTTGTTTGTTGTATTTGTTGTTGTTGCTGTTTTTGGTTTGTTGGTTGTTTTTGCTTGCCACGACTTGCAAAACAAACAACTTCGTCGTCATTCTCGCTACAAAATGCACGCTTCGCACGCTTGCAGGCAACTTGATCTGCGCTTTTAAATGATTCAATGTCCATGATTTCATTGCTACCTTCTCTTTTTTTCCATTTTTTTCCATTTTTCAACGAGATCGTTGATCATGTTGTTGCTTTTTTTCAACTTTTCCATTCGTTTGTGGTCTTTAGTTGTTGATTTTGCTTAATGTTGTGGGTGTGTTCAATGCGAGAGTTGAGTTTGCATGATTCGTTTGTTAGATGATACGCCTTAAAGGAGCTTGATAAACAGGGTGTCATGTTGTGTGCTGTAGAAAAAGAAAATATAAGAAAGAAATATTTATGCTTCAAAAGGCACAAATTTTTCGTACATTTTGTGTTAAAATCGAAACAACAACATTATATAGACCTATGTTACATAGCTGTTAAAGCGCACATACGTCCTAAAGCACAGCATACGAACTCAAATATCGAACTGACGTATTTTACGTTGTATAGACCCATGTTACATAGCGCAACAGCGTACTTGCGGCTGGAAGCATAAAAACTAAGCACAAACATCAAACTGACGTATGTGTTATGATGAGCCATGTAACATAGGCTGCTTGCATATTATTTTCTTTGAGTTTGCTTTTCGTTAAGCCTTTTCTGTAACTTTGTGTGCAAGCAAGAAAAATGAATGCTTAATGCTTATAAAAGTTGCTTCAAAATGCATAAAAGTTTTCAATTCTTTGTATTTTTGTATAAAAATGCATCTATAATATTATGTAGACCTATGTTTGAAGGCGTTACAAGCTTTACATGCGCTATATAGCATAAAAATGAAGCTCAAGAGACTTATATGTTACATAGACCTATGTTACATTGTGTTACGTTCATTACATGCGTCTTTGAGCAATAAAATGAGATTTAAATGTCACTCTGGCGTATGCTATATTACATAAACTTATGTTACATATCGCTACAGCGCACATACGTCTTTAAGCATAAAAATTATGTTTAATTGCGTTTGTTGTGAAAACGGTCGTATGTGTTATATTGCTCGATGTAACATAGCCAATTTGCACATAATTTTCTTTAAGTTTTGTTGACTTTAAGCATTTTGCGTAACTTTGTATGCGCGGCAAGCAACCTAAAGAGGCATCCTGTATCAGCTTCCTGTGTTTATCAAACTCTTGATCGTCTTTGTCATCGTTATACATAATCATCATCATTATCAGCTTCTTGCCTTCGTGCTACTTGCACTGTTGTTGTTGTCAAGTTGAAAATAAAGCAAACAAGCTGCTCATTGTAAGTTCATTAGCGCAATGCTCACGATTTGCTTGTTGCTTGCTTGCTTGCCTGCCTTGCTTGCAACATGGCACAAACATGCAGCAACGACTAACAGCCTACTCCTTTCTACATGGGCCATGGTTGCATTGCTGTGCTATGTCGAGCCGTGGCCATAGCGAAGTTCCAATCAGTAAATGGCAATGTAGGAGCAACAACAACAACAACATCAGCAACAACAACGACAACAAAAGCCAAGCAGAAACAATCGAAATGCATATAAACATGAGATTTTTTTGTGTAGTTGTTGTTTTTCTTTTTGCGTTTTTGTTGTTTTGCCAACGTTGATGCCTGATTGTAACAACAACAACAGCAACTACAACAAGACTATGCGCCCAACTCCTATTCTGCGGCAGCTACCATCACCCCTCTCTCTCTCTCTCTCTCTTTCTTGCACCATCATATAGTTTTGCTTTGGCCTTTTTGCTTCTGAGTCTTTTTTTTTGTTTTTGTTGTTGTAAATTCCACACATGCGAACTAAGCAAAATCATAGTCGAAACATGTAGCATGATTCCTCTCCTCTCTCCTCTCTCTGTCGCACACATGGTAACTCTTTCTAGAATCAAGATTCAATGCGCCACATGTTGCAACTTGAATTGCCATTGAAGATGTCGTTGTTGTTGTTGCTATTGTTGTTGTTGTTGCTGTGTGCATGTTTAACCAAAAGAGCAGCACGACGATCGCAAACACGAGCAGCGAATTTATAATAAAGTAAAGAAAGTTTCAGCAGCAGCATCGAAGCAAACGTTCAAGAAGAAGAAGAAGCAATAGCAACAACAACAACAACAGCTTCAATGATACACCAAAGACAAAAAAAAGCCAAGGAAGTTGAAGAAAATATTGCTGAGGCACCCTGCCGATACATGCCAGCAATAGCAGACACACACACACAGACAGGGTGTATTGAACCGGTGTTGTATGCTGTGTAACAGTGAGTAAGGGAGAGAGAGAGAGAGAGCGGAAGGCAGCAATGAAAATATACTAAAAACCGCAAAGATTGATCAGTGAGCAGAGCAAGAGAGAGAAAGAGAGAGATGCGCGCAAGGCAAGCCAAAAGTCAAAACGTGAGCCTTTTTTTTTAATCATTTCTTCCTCTGCTTCTTCTGGTTGTTTTTGTTTTTGGTTTTTATGTATATGTACATCAGATATTATTATTGCTCTTTTAACCGACGACGAGTTTCGGTTCGTTTGTATTTTGGCCCTGAATTGCTAACAAGACAACAAACTCGCACTCGTTAGGGCCTTCTCGCTAGCGCTCTCTCTTTCACACACACAGAGTTAACTTTGGCTGCCTACGTGCGCGTCAGCGTCCTGCATCGTCGTAGTCGTCGTCGTTAAGCTTGTTGAGTTGAAGCCGTTGGCGTTATCTGGTAACAACGTGTTACGAATTACTTTTAACAAGACCCTTTAGCAGATAAAAACCAGCTCGCTCGCTCGGTTGTGTTGGGAGAGCGCCCGGCATAAATGCAAACACAGAGCGAGAGAGTGAGCGAAACAAGAGTCAAAGTCAGACTCGTTTGTTTGTTTGTTGTTGTTGTGTGTTTGTTTCTTCATTGTGAGAGCGCACGGCAAACAGACTTAATTGAGAGCGCGCGCGTCTTTCCTATAATTAACGAAGTCAACGTGTGCATAGGAAATGAGCGCGTGAGAGCATTTGGTATGCAATTTGTGTGACAGTTTGATGAGAGAGTAAACGAACGTGCGTGCGTGCATGTGTGAGAGAAATAAATTTCATGTGCAATTAGTAAGTGTATGCAATTGTTGTTGCGCTACTCTTGCTACTCTTATTGTGTGCACTGATAATGACAATGATAATAATGATGATAATGACTTCGTTACGTTCATTATTGTTGTTAGTTGGTTGGATTTTTAATTAGAATCTTATTTGGCGCTGTGCTAAATTGCTGTGATTGCCATGACTTATTTTAAAGCGCACACAAGCAATTGGTGTTGGTTTTTAGTGTAACTGTGTGTGTGTGTAAATTTGATTAAGTTCATTTTAGTTCTTTCGCACATCATTGTGTATTAGTTTATTTTAGTTAAAAACTTTCTGACGCACATAGTCAGCATGACACACTGTCGACGTCTTTCTAAATTCGTACGTGTTCGCTATCACCACCAATGCCACCACCACCACCACCGTATCAACACCACCAACGGGTGGAAATCGGTAGCAGCGGGGTGCTTTCCTACACATAAAATACACACGTTGAAGATACGCAGATACAAGTACATACAACATTCATAGACAACACTTCGATGTATAGCAGATGCCGTTTGTTTGTTTGTTGTACAAAAAAAGCAGCAGCAGCAGAAGAAGAAGCATACGCTCTAATAACCAACAAAGTGTCACAAACACTCGTACGTTGTTGTTGTTGTTGTTGCAATGACATTTATTTGTGCGGCGTGTGTGATTTGCCAGGACATTTATGGCCGTATGTGCCAAAACAACACAAGCAGCAACATGCAAGTCAAATTTAAAATCGGGAAAAAAAATGTGAGCCTCAAAAAACTCATAAAATTAGTGACCGCACAAAAACTATCGCATGCGATTTAAAACTATCACACTCATGCCTGTTTTGACCGAACTTATTTTCACGTGCCACAACGTTATCGCATGGTACACTTGCACTCGCTCGCGCGCTCTCACAAACAAATCAACGTTCTCTCTAACCAAATGTCGTTGACGCTCCAGCACTTGTCGTTTATCAAACTCTCTCTCTCACACACACACATGCATTCGTTTTATTTGCGCTGCGCAAACGGGCCAAATTGACGCAAAAGTGTCGGCAGAGTGAATAACCTAGAATCGGAGGAATGGGAAAAATCGCCAGCGGATGCAGCGTGACATGCGCTTAATCAATACTGCAGTGTTGTGTCACAAAAATTGTAATGGAAGAGTAAGAATTTTTTCTCTCTTTTAGTTGCCTTTGGTTGAATGTTGGCAACTGGCTCTTCTCGATTTATTTCTCTTTGAACGATCGTGGCGCGTAGTCGTGCGTTTTTCTTGTCGCTTTCCATACAAAATTGGAAGCTGCGCGTAACGGCACACAAAAATTTACCGGTGCAAAGTGTAAAAGTGCTTTGTAATAATATAAAACGTTGAAAAACAGCAACACCAACAAAATACTTTAATGTAATAAATGTTCAAGAAGAAAAAACATTTGTTTTCACGCAACAAATAAACTTAATTAAGCGTTGACAAATGAAAATTTGCATTTGCTGTCATTAAACGCGTATTTCTTACTGCCGCGTGTATATATGTATATGTGTGTGTGAGTGTGTCTAAGAGTGCTGTGAGTCTCTTTGCTTTTTTTTCACCTTACACCGTAAAACGTTTCGTGTGTTTTTTATTGCTTGTTATTTTACGCTTTTCCTTTTACGTTTGTATGGTGGTTGATGATGATAATGACAATGTTTATGATGATTATGATGATGAAGAATTCGTTTGTGGTGACAGTATTGATTTGAGCATAAAATGAGGTGAGAAACAACAACAACAACAAATACCAGTTGGCATTACACGCCAACAAAAATCGAACAACGAAAATAAAAAAAACACAAAAAATTATCCAAAAGTTATGCCAAAAATTTGAAACGCGCCGTGAAAAAAATAAAAACAAAAATAATAAACAACAAAAGATACAAAAATACAAATAAGAAAAAAAGGCTGAAAACGAGTTATGAAAATTGTGTTTTGTGTATTTCTTGAAGCAAAGAAGGCAAATCAAATCATAGAAATACAAAAAAAAAATAAAATAAAATAAAAAAAAATAAACAACAACAATAAGCAATTTAAGTCAAACAGTGTTGTTGTTGTAATCGATGTCAGAAACGCGTACTGAAATTGGATTTTGGCGTCTGTGCTGACAAGTAGCAAGTAACAGGCAACAACAGCAACAACAAACGGCTGCAACTACTACAATAACAACAATAACAACAACAACAAACGGAGCTGTCAACATTAACGACAAATGCCAAGCAGCAACAGCAGCAACAACAACACTAACAACAACGACTTGTCAGCCTTTACTGTCGCTTGTCGTCGTCGTCTCTTGGTTGCTTTTCCTACATGAAATTTTAATTAAAAAATCTTTTTTTTTTCGTGCTTTTGTATTTTCGTACAAGAAAATTTCAACAAAGCAACAACAACAATAATCCAACAAAAATTACTTCAAAGATACATTTCCTGACTGCTGTGCAAATGTGAAATTTTTTCCGCAATAAGCGACAAAAAAAAACAACATGAAATTGGCTTAAAATTCAACTTTAATTTTATATGCCACAACATATTCGTGTTGCAAGCTAAAAGTATCTTTGGGATTTACAAAGTTATATGAACAACTTGGCGTGTGTAGGCGCAAAAAGAGGTATGTCACTCACATATACATATGTACTTACAACAACATTGCTTTGGTCGATTAATAAACGAAATTGAAATTTCTGAGTTGATTTAAACTTGATGTAATTGCAATTTCTTGCGTGAGATACTTTAGAACTTTTGAAAATTTGTATTATTAGAGATCGGACAATATCCGAATTACCAAATCTTACGGACTAATAGATTTTTATGGTTGCTTTAAGTTGTTTTGTGCCATTTTATTTATTAAATTATTTTTTGGCGTGGGATACATTTACAATAACTTCTGGATTACTGAATTTATCATGTTTGCCTTACATTATTGCATATAAAGTTCTCTAAAGTCAAATTAAAAATCACTATTAATGAAATGAATCTCGGAAAAATTACTTTTCAACATGTTAACGTCATATTCATTTATAAGAATTTTAATTTATTATTATTATAGTCGGCAGGATGGTTAAAAGTGCTAAATTTACTGGAATATAAACAAAAAACAAATTAACAGATCATCAAGATCGGTTCAGTAGTTTTCAAGACTCTTGATGCGATTTTCAAAATAGAATTTCGAAAAAAACGCGTTTAAAGTTTTAAGTGAGGGTAAAAATAAACCCAAGGCTGTATCTCTTAAACTTTTACACTAAACAGTTTGAAAATTTTTGACTTTTTTCTAGACATGTTGTAGAATTTAATAAGAATAAGAAAAATTCGCTGTTTTGAAGTTCCCATTTTAGATCTTCCAATTTATACTCAACAAATTATCTTTTGTGAAAAACTGAACCCAAAATCGTCTCCAGCAAATTCGAGCTTAAAGTTATATGATGATAATTTATATATTTCAAGTATTTTAAACAAATTATGATTAAAATGTTAAATTAAACTAATTTTTTTAATTAATAAAAAACAGTAAAATTATTTTATTTGAATTTATCTTAAATTTGTTCAACTTTTTAACAAAAAAAGTATTATAACTTCTGCTCTAATTGTTCGATTTACTGGAACAACCGAATTTACAACGTTCTACTGTAAAATTTCTTTATACTAAAATCTGTTTTATTTTAAAAGACAATTTTTCATATTTTATAATTAACTTTTGTATTTTTTCACAACAAATTTAATTAACTTTTACCTAATGAGCCGCGACGCGCCTAAAAAAAAGATACAGCGTTACATTTTGATTTACAAGTCTCAAGTTGTCTAAACTTTTGACCCTTTTCCAACGTTGCTTGCAACCTTTGTAAACACTTTTTGTTCTTTTTGTATTTTGCTCATATTTTATGTCACTTTTAATCAACTTTCATACAGCAAACGTTCTCTCTTTAACGCTTCAGTACATCGTACTCATGCTCATAGCTGAAATGCGCGCCTTATCTGTTACGCACACATAGATACTTTTTTATTTCACCTACTACTTGACTACTCTATTTTTATATATTCGGCGTTGGTTTCTTTTTTGTTTTTGCTTGCGCTTGAATTGTTTACATAAAACACCGAAAAATCGAATGAAAAAAACAACAACAGTTGACAAAAAGCGCGACAAATGTACTTTTTTTTCTATCTTTATTTCTATACTTTATTGTTGTTGTTGTCGAATCAATATTTCTGTCAAAACGCATGACGACGACGACGAAATCTTATCTATCGAGCGTACATTATTTCATTATTATTTGTTGTCAGCAGCAGCGCATTTGCGGCTGATGACTGGCAGCAACAACAACAACAACAAGATACTTTTTTTAACAGTATTTTTTTTTGTTTTTTTTTTTTTTTTTGTTTTTTGCTTCAACTGTTGTTGTTGAGTGTTTGGTTTTATTAGATGTGCAGATACATTTTTTTTTTGTGCTTTGGCTAAATTTAGCTAACTACAATTTTTCTAAATATTTTAGATACTTGGCCAATGTCTGTATTTATGTTATAAACATGATAATCAAGCCAATCAGTTTTTTGTTTTTGTTCTATGACAAAACAAAAGCCAAAAGTGAACAAAGGCTCGAAAAGACCAACAAAAAAAATGTTAACTTAATGACTAACGAGTTGTGTTTTTGGTGACAAGCGACGCGCAGTTGGCTTGCAACATATGTGAGTCGCATTGAGTGAGCCAAGTTGTCGTCTGTCTCCCCGTCTGTCCCTCTGTCTGTCGGCCGTTAAGACTGAAATGAAATGAAATCGTTAAACATGAATTTGGTGACTTTTTTTTTTTTTGTATTTTTTTTACAAGTTGTTGTTTGTTGTTGCCACACAGTACATACAACATGGCTTACATGTTCTTGCCTACGTTGGTTTGTTTTTTTTTTTTTTTTTCTTCTTACTACTTTACTTCGTCTTCAACTATAACTTCTGCTTCTTCTTCTTCGTCGTCTTCTGGTACTTCATCGACATTTTTCGTCATTTTATATATACATATATATATTTTTGTATTTTGTGTTCTGTTGGTTGGAAAATTATAGTTTTTGTGGTAATAAATTATGCGTAACGTGACACCTTTTTCTTGTTACTCATTACGAATTGTTGTTGTTGTTTTTGTACTGTGTGTTGTATGTTCTTTATTTGTTGTTTGTTATTTTCAAGTTGTTCTTATTTTTTGTTTGTTGCCAACTGGTTTGAAAGTCCAAGTCAAGTCAACTCAAGTCAAGACGAGCCTGTTGAATGTCTTTTTGTATGTTGCAGATACTTATGCTTCTTCTTCTTCTTCAGGTAGACTGTTGCCTTATAGACTTGTTTTAAACTCAAACGCTTGTGTAACCAAACACCTTCATTTGCTGCACATTTGAAACTAACAACAACAACAAAAAATTAAAAATTAATAGCAGAGGTTTTTTTATTTTTTTCGGATACAATAACTTTTGGCGGCTGCAAATTGATTTTTTTTTTTTTGTTTGTTAACTGAAATAATAATAATAAAGTTTTTAACGAGCGCAGGTAAAAGTTTATGCATTCGTTTTTGTATGCTTCAAGGCCTTAGACGGGCCATAGAAAGAAGAAGAAGAAGAAGAGGAATTGTGGCTAAACAAAATAAATATCAATTTACATGCAACTTTAAAAATAAATCGATGGAAAAAAAAATCAGCAAAAATCAAAGGCCACAACAACATCAAAAACAACAACAATTTTAATACATTTTTAACGTCGCACAGCATGCAAAAATAAAAAAGGAGGTTGAAAAAAAGCAGGAATTCGAAATATTGCGCATTGTCACACACTTTTCGAATGTATCTGAAGCTGTTGTTGTTGTTGCTGTTGCCCCTGCCTTGCCGGCGCGCCTTGGCACGCACTCATGTTGCATGCCTCACTCGCTCACTGTTCGCCTGCTCGCCCGCTGTGCAACGTGACATACTCAACTCGGTCCGGCGAGCCGTCGAACGAAGTCTTTGGTTTATTCTACTTTTTTTTCACTGCTTCAACATTTTTTTGTTGTTGTTGGTGTTTTTTTTTTGTTGTATCTTTTACGTTTTGTGCAGCGCAACGCGCACCGCCCGCAGCTTTCATTTTACTGCTTTTTCAGCCAAATGATTTTATTTGTAGAAGGTTTTTTTTTTCTTTTCAATTTTGTAAATTTTTATAACATTTGCCGGCTCAGTCGTCGTCGCCGTCGCCGCCGCCTACTCTGACTTTGTCATTTGACTCTGAGCTGAGACTCACCTTGCCTTGCCTCGCCCCTCTAAGCCGCCGCACCTTGAACTGCACACGTTCATTGCTGTCGCTCTGTATCTCTGAGTCTGTGTCGCATATTGAAAACAGGTGATCATTTAACAAAGTATCCTGCGCGCTACCTGCTGTTGCAGCTTGTATCTTGTATCTGATTGTGCCTTTTATTTTCAAGTTAGACTTGAACTTGCTCGGCTGCAAGGCACCGCTGGAGTTTTGTCGGTCTGATGTCGTTTTTGACGTCACCGTTGTCGTTGTTTTTGTTGCTGTTGTTGTCGTCTCGTTGAGAAATAAACCATAAATTATGTTTTTAGTGGACTTTTGTTGTTGTTGCTGTTCTTTTTCTTCCTCTTATTGACTGCAATTCATTGCTGCTTGCTTGTATCTTTTGCTTTTTTATTTTTGCAAGCCTTGTTTCGAGCTCAAGTCAATGCAATTCAGCTCACCTTGACCATCTCTTCATTGTGTCCTTTACACCTTGTCTCAATGCATTTCAACGCCTCGCAACTACGCTCCGCTCACTGCAGCAACAACAACATTGATCAGACCTCAAGTATTCCCCCCATAAACCCGCCAA
The DNA here is from genome assembly GCA_034638295.1 of Phortica okadai. Classification (NCBI taxonomy): domain Eukaryota; kingdom Metazoa; phylum Arthropoda; class Insecta; order Diptera; family Drosophilidae; genus Phortica; species Phortica okadai. The sequence goes on from CM067852.1 coordinate 6,934,885, forward strand.
AAGCCCGCATCTTTTGCTCTCTTTTCTCACTTTGGCCATACAATAAATTCTTGTTGAATTTTGTTGCTTTTTTTGTTGGCATCTTTATTGTTTTTGTTGTTGTCTGTTTGTTTGTTGATCGTGTTGCTCTTAATTGTGAGGATTATCTTGAAAATTGTGCGATTTAAGTTGTCAATTTTTTTGAAATTTATTTTTTCTTCTTCTTCCCTTCATGCTGCTTGAAGAAAAAAAGCAAAAAAAGTAGAGACGCGTGTCTTTTTTCAGATTTATTGAGTCGTTTGACAAACGCATGACAGTTTCGCTAACTCTTTTGACAGTTTTTTTTTCTTCCGCATAATAATGATGATGATGATGATGGTGTGTGTAGTTAATGATCATCAGGCGATGAGAATTGAGTTGATTTGTCAATTTGTCGGGCATGTCTTTGTTGACATTTTATTTGCACGCCTCGTTGCATATTTGAGATACTTTTATAATCATCCTTGTTAGTCAAAATGTACGTTTTTGTTGCTACAATTATTTTTGTATTATGCTTAAACTTTAACCTATAATTTACTGCTTGTTTGGTTAATTATAAACTCATTACTTTTGTGTATTGATTAATTTTTTGTGTAACTTGTAGTTTGTTTTTTTTTCTTGCTTCAAGTACTTTTAATACAAATTGTATGCGTTTCCTGTCTGCTTGGCTGTCTGTCTGTCTGTCTGACTGCTTATTTGACTTGTCTTGATTGCAGTTTGCGCAGTAAACCTTTCATCGATCAGTCAAGTCAAGTCAGTCGAGTCGAAGTCAGTGAAGTGTTCACCCTCCTTCAGTTGCTGCTGTTGTTGTGCCTCATCATCTGCTGCTTCCTCTTCTTGTTAACAATTTCTTTTACCTACGGCAAGCCTCATTACTTTGCTGGTTCTACCCTACCCTCACCTGCCCTGCCCTCTGCCGTTGTTTCTCATGTAATTCTTCAAAATTTCTGTTCAGTTGAGCCTTGTTTGTTTGATTTATTTTTTTTTTTTTTTTCAGCTCCTTTCGTAAGCAAAATGTTAATTTTCTTATCGTGCTCTGTCTCGCTCTCGCTCTCTCTTTTGCTGGCTTAAAATCATGTTTTGGTTACATTTTAAGCCATGTGGCATTTTGGCGTTTGCCGCTTTTGGCCATTTCACATTTTTGCTGAATTTATTTCTTGATTGAGTTTTTTTTTTTCCTCTCTTTTTTTTTGTATCTTGTTCACAAGTTTGTTGTTGCTGTTGTTGTTGCTTTACTTTGACTTTGTCTGTAGGCTTGAAAATCAATTTGACATGATTGCATTGATCATCATAATTTTTTTTTTTTTTCTGTGGCGTGCTTCACTTTGCTTTACCTCTGCTGTCTCCCCCTCTCCCTCACTCTTTAACAACCGCCTGTCTGTCAATGATGCCCGCCAGCAGCTTATCGATTTCTTTTTGAAGCGCATTGTTGTTGTTGCTGTTGTTGTTGGTTTTCATCTTTCACGTCATTTTTGTGCCTTGTTTGTTTTTTCTCCGTCCGTCTGTCTGTCCAACTGATTTTGTTGATTATTTATGAAGCTGAAGTTGGCCACGGCTCGTTTGAATTGTGCCTTAGCTCAACTGGCAATTAGTCAGCTCACGGCCTACCGTGCCCGTGCCCCCGTTGTTGTTGTTTTTGTTGGCTTTGCCTTTTGATGTTTAACTATTTGTTTAAATGAAAAATGACAACAACAAAATTTTGAATGCTCATTAGTTATTATTTTTTTTTTTTTTTTGCGTACATTTGTTCGTGTAATGCTAATTTGAAAATTGCAGATACTTTTTATACAAAAGATACTTTTTTGAAATTAAAAAAAAAGATATTTTTTGAATGCTCATTAGTTATTGTTTTTGCGTACATTTGTTTGTGTAATGCTAATTTGAAAATTGCAGATACTTTTTGTACAAAAGATACTTTTTTAAAATTTAAAAAAAGATAAATTTTTCGGCATTTTTGTCGGCTTTTTTAATGACAGATTTTTTGGCTAAGCGAAGTTTTTTTTTTTATATTTGAGTTTGTTAAATAAAACAAAAGTTTCTAAAAAACACAAACTAAAAACAACAACAACAAGAACAACAACAACACAAGGTGTCAAGTTGGCGCATTTAGTATATATTTTTAGTCCGTCTTTCTTTCTGTTTGTTTGTCTGTTTGTTCGTTGGTTCATTTTGGTTTGTTTGTCTTTGACGCGCCATGTTTCAAGGCTGCTTTCAGCAACAGAGAATTCTGCTATCAATAAAGTTGCGCACATGTGCCACAATTTCAAACAGACGACAACAGTCAAGAGACGACCGCACAGATACATCAAAGTATCTGTAGTAGTAAACTAACTAACTGACAAACAAACAAACAAACAAAAACAAAATTTTGTTGCGTCTCACACATGTGCAAGCGCGTTGATAAAACGCTACCTGCTTGACGCTATCTTGCTCCAACAAACACACACAGATACACACACACAGACAGACAAAACTGATGATGATTTATGAGCGTCAGAAATCAAGTAGAAAATTACTATAATAGAATAAATGAACAAGCTGAAGCGAACTGTTGTTTAAAACGTTCATTCTACCGGCGCACGTTGTAGATACTTTTTAGATTTTTAGATTTTTTTTTGGTGCGTTTGAATTACGCCAAAAGGCAACCAAATTTGAAAGAAGAAAAAATAGAAAGAAAAAAAAAAAATCAAAATGTATAGAAAAACAAACAAAAAAGGCGACAATGTTGTTGTTGTTGTTTTTTTTTTTTTTTCTTGGTTTATTGAGCAATTTTAACTAGAAATGAAACAAGCAGATACAAGTAGAAGAAGAAGAAATGACTGTAAAACATGTTCGTAGAAAATTTTTTTTTTTTTGTTTTTTTTTTTTTCATTTCTATCTAAAAAAAAAACATTTGTTATATGCTAATTTCCAAAGCAAATAATCATCGTCTTCGTCGTGCTCGTTGTCTGTCATGTACAGTTTGAGATACAAAAGTAGCTTAACTAATAAACATTTGCATTTGAATGAAAATTGAGAGTTGTCTTCTTCTTCTTCTGCTTGCCGCTAGTTTATCATTCTATGCGAACCAATTCATTTAACACTCGACACCTTGTTTGACGTTTAAGTTATGAACAAGCGTAAAGAAAAACAATAATAAAAACAACAATAACAAAAATGTAGCGCATTTGTGTAGGTTTTATTTTTTTAACTGGAATTATAGCAAGAAGGTGTTAATACACGCTTGTTGTTATTGTCATAAATATGTATAAATAAAAGTAATAGAAATGACTAAAAAAAACATGACAATGAATATTTAAAAAGGCGCAAATTAAATGCAGTTTTTTTTTTGTATTTTTTTGTATTAAAAAATCAAGCATGTCTTGGTCAATTTTTGTAGATTTACCAATACCAGGATTTTCGGAATTGTAAACTGAAATACCGGGATCGTGGGATAAGTCCCAGGACTAGTAAATAGTTTATAAATTTTTTTTTTTTTTTTTATTATTAAAGTTTGTAAAACATTAATCAGCCATGAGGCTATGAAACATTTTTGTGAATATATATATAAATTTTAATTTTATTTTTTATTATTATTTCAACAAAAAAATACCAAGCAACAAACACAAATATAGTCTATTTCATTTGGTCTTTATTTTTTAATATTTTTAAAGCTTAAAAGTTTAACATATTATTTTAGTTGAAGCGTTTTACACATCGTAGTGGTTAAAATATAATCTTTAAAATACTAAAGAGTTGTATAATGTTGTATTCTCCAAACCTGCACACCAAAAAATACCTTTCAGCTTTAAAACTTGTTGATTGGACGGTTAGAATATAATTAAAGAGTTTCTGAAGTTAGTAACTATTACAAAAAAAAAATATATATATATATTTTTTGAGAATGACTCAGAAATGTCCTACTACTCTCTTCGCAAAGGTTTTTTTAAAGTACATTAAAAAATGTTGGGCAACTTTTCTTTTAAATTTTGACCATCATTGCAAATCACAACATCAATACTTCAAATACTTGAATTAACTCTGATTTTTGTAAAAAGTGGTCAGATTTATGTAAAAAGACCATCTTCGCCTCCCTTTGAGACAAGCTGGGTACGTTCTTGGTTATGAAGTAATGGAATTTTTCGTATATGCTTTCTAGCTTATGGATAAATAGATATTTTTCAAATCACAATAAAAAAATTCGGCAAATGAAATCCCGGGATTTTCGGGACTCCAAAAACACTGAAATCCCGGGATTGACATACCTATTTGACATGTTGGAGGTGAAGAAGAAGACGTTATAAGACAAAAAAAACCACAAGATAAAAAGTATAAACAAACAAACATAAATAAATTAAATGCCTTGACATTTACCAAGAATTCGGCACATTAATTTTCACCCAAGCATCAACAACATGCTGAACTTGAGATACAAATCTTCGTCTTCTTTTTTTGGACACTCAGACAGACACAGTTGCCCTGCTGCGTTGTGTGCAGCAGCTTTCAACAGCGACAAAGCAGCAGCAGTAGAAGCAGCAGAAAAAAAAGAAGACTTCTTTCCAATTAAAACGAATCGCTTGCAAACTAATGAACTTGAAGATATCAATCTACGCGCAGTTAACCCTAAAAAGACCACAAACAAAATCATTTTAACTGAGCGTTTATAACAACAACAACAACATGAGCACGAACGACAACAAAAAACAATAATGTCAGACTAATTAAAACCAAAAAAAAAAAGATGCGACAAAAAAAAAGTAATGAAAATTAAAAAGCGCAGTCAACGTCATTTAGCGTAGGCATGCCATGTATGCTTCTTCTTCTTCTTCGTTGCTGTGCTGTTCTTATTTTAGCTTAATAAATATGCATAAAGCAGCTACAAATGTATTGTAGTTATAAGAAGTATCTGTGCGTTGCAGAAGTACTGCAAGTAAGGCATTGAAATTAATTTAAATGAAACTAAAGACAAAAATACAACTACAAAGTGAGACAGAAAGTGTGTGAGAGAACATGAGCATTTGCATGCCGATACAAACAGACAGACAGACAGACGAAGGCGCACACATGTGTTCGCTTATGAACTTGTTTGCAGTTGCAGTCAAGAGTATCTTTTGCACGCTAAACGGCAACAAACCAAAACCAAACCAAAAGCAAATCAAAACCAAACCAAAACTAAACTGAAACGCACCGAAAAAAAAGTATCTGCAGCTGAGGAAGTGTATCTGTTGCTGCTTGTCTTGATATTATTGTTGTCTTGTTGCTTGTTGTTCTTACAGATACGCATCTCTGACTTGTCTGTATGCCTATGCGCATGTGTGTGTGTCTGTGTGTGTGTTTGCTGGAAAAGGAAGCGCATTTAAACAAACAAAAAATTTTATTTTTCTTATAAACAACAACATCGAAATAAAAAAAACAACAAAATAAGTAAAACAGTCGAAAATACTACAAAAAAAAAACATTTAAATTTTGTATCTTTTTCTTATTTTAGTTGTTGTTGTTGTTGTTTCTACTTCATTGCGCTCTATCTCGCTCTGACTAACAACTTGTATCTGCACATGATCTGCCTTTACTGCATCGAAACATAATTAATTTTTGTTTGTTTAACGCTGTTGCCTCTGTCCGTCCATCCGTCTGTCTGTCTGCCTGCCAGGCACAGCACAGCTTCTACTTTAACGCAACCAACAATCTTTGCTTCAACTTTCAACCGACTTCAAGTTTTATTTCATTGGAATTCATTTCAATGTATGAGCAGATACATTTTCATTATGTGTGTTTGTGTGTTTTTTGTGCAGCATTTAAATTTAAATTGCAAGCCAAAAAAAATGAAAATAACAACAAAAATCAAACAAAAAAAGAAAAAAAAAAACAAGAATAAAAAAAGTATCTGTACATTTTGCAAAGTCATAAATTAAACATTTGGCAATTGATACCTTCTTGCTGTCACTTTGCTTTGGCCTTTGTTGTTGCTGTTTTTTTCTGTTTTTCTGTTTTATTGATTTATAACTTTTTATTTGCACAAAAGATATACACAAAAAAACTATTGTATTTGCACAAGTTGAGGTTTTTATAAGTCGAATACATGCTCAGCTCAACTGAACGTCGTTTAAGACTTGTCGTCTTCAAAGTCGCCCAAAATTGCTTCACAAAAAGAAGATGATTTCGCGTTGCTCATAAATTATGTGCTTAATTAATTGGCTTGCCATATGCGGCACATAAACTTAACGTGCTTAAACCCCTTCGTTCGTTAGCTCCCGCCGAACACTCAGCAACAACAACAACAACAACATATTTTATAGAGAATCTACGATACATTGATAGCCCGTTTATGCGAGCGCCTGAAAGCGCTTCAACTCAAAACGACTTCAAGCGATTTAACGTAGACCGCATTTTAAAAGCGACCTTGTTATATTAAACCGTTTTGAAATTGACTTGAAATGAATTGAAGTCTTTTCATGTGGAAAAATTTTTCTGATTATTGTAATGCTTTATTTTAAGTTTAGACTTGCTATGTTCCAAAAAAAAAAAAAACATTGTATAAGGCTTTGAAAGCCAAGATTGGCGATATGCAATCATATTTTGTTTCTTACAAGAGATTTTCAAAACTCTTTTGGAAAAGCAACATTCAATTTTATTAATATGGGAACGCAGCACTGTAAAAAGTAAATAAATAATATTATTTGATGTGAAAAATAAAAGAAATTTAAAGAAAAAAGGCAAAAAAAATTATTTTTGGGAAGAAAAAGAGGAGATTTCGAATGTGATAATTACTATGCTAATATTATTCAACGAATGAACCTTTTGCAGTTGCAAAGAATCAACCAAATCAGAACAGTGAAAAAGTTGGCATCAATCAGCTGTTGACGATAATTTTTAAACCGTCCTAAAACCGTTTGAAAGCGCCTCAATTTAAAGAGTTTTGAGTTAAAGCGGTTTAAGCTGGTCCCTTATAATGATGATAGTTGAAGAAATTGTATTGAGTTCCGATTCATTTATGCCGATTTAAGTAGGGAGAGTAGTCGACCATGTCTTAGTTTAAGGCCGTCGCATAAACGGGGCATAAGATACATTGCGTTGAATTATTGTGCGTTGAGACAGGTTGTTTTATTGTACAAAAGCAACAATACAAAAAATTTAAAAAAAAAAACGAAAATCAAAATTCATAAAAATTATGCGTTTAAGCAAAGCTTAGATTTCTTTTGAATTTGAATTTGTTGTTGTTTTGTGATTTTGAATTTGATTTGTGAATACTGAGAATTTTATTTGTGCGCTTTGAATTTTGAATTTATGTTGTGTTTTCTGTTTTGTATAACATATGGTTAATGTTGTTATTGTTGTTTGACTAAAGTATCTACAGATGTTCTATAGTTATAAATTGTTGCCTTGCGTTGCGTTGATTAATATTAATTATTGCCAATAAACTTTGTCTTGCTACGCCATCTATCTATAATTCAAGACAAGTCAAGCAGCAGCTTGTTGTCGCTTGAGTGGAAACTTTACTGACTTAAAAACTCATTAATCAAATTCTGTTTGATTTCGATTTTATTTTTTTTTTCATCCTTCGCTAAAGTTAATGTAAAAGTTACTGTTAAGTAGTTTGTATCTACAAGTAGAAAAACTTCAATTAAACGGGAATAATCTGTGCAATTTTTAATTAAAGGAAAAAAAACTTAAGAAATTACAATAATAACAATAACAAATTGCTTTTGCTCATGAGTTAAGTGGATTTATGAATGTATCTTTGGCAAATATTTTTTTATTTTTGCTGTCGCCGCTTTCCCCTCTCTCTCCCCTCTCCTACACCCACTACTACAGTCGCCTACGATCGCCTTTGTTCTCACCTTCGTTTGAACGGCAAATCAAAGCGTTGCAATTGTTTGTCGTTGTTTTTTTTTTTGTTGTTTTTGTATAATAATATTTTTTTTTACATTTTCTGCCGACTTATCTAACAATTTGTACAAATCTGCCGTTGAAACGCCCACGCAGTTGTTGTTGTTGCTGTACTTGCTCTGTGTCACAATGATTAAACTTGCATTACGATACACACACACAGTGGTAGATACATAGATACATGCATAAATAAAAAAAAAGCCGAGTGCCGTTAAAGCAAATAAATGCCAAGAACAAACGACATCTTTAATAAAAAATGTATGTATGTATGTGCGTGTGTGTGTTGAGAAATGACAACAACAACAAAAACAAAAGAAAAACAGAGATACAAATGCCTACAACAACAAAATAAAGATACAAATAACAACAACAACAACAAAAAGTTAATTAAATTGTAACGTTTTTTTTCTGCCATTGCTGCTGCCGCTGCTGCTTCTGCTGACGTCGCTGCCGCTGCCGCTGCTTATATTTAATCTCCGCTAGCTTTGATTAAGGTCTATATTAGGCGTAACTGTTGTTGTTGTTGTTGGCCTGAGACACTTGTGAGTTATTGTTGTTGTACTTGACAGTGTTGTTGGTGTATGTTTGTGCGTGGGCGGTTGAGGCGTGTAAAAGTCACCGAAGCCGCTTTGATTTCACAACTTGAACTTCAGCAAAAGGCAGCTGCACTTGTCTGCTTTCGGCGCGTTTTAAAACCCTTTTTTGTATTTATTTATTCAATTTGCTTTGCTTACATTTTGTCACACTTAATAAATATTAGAAGGCATAAAAAAATGATATTTATTTAGTAAATAACGCAAGCGAATGGCTTAAGTTAAGTAAATCGAAGAAGATACAGAAAAAGATACAAATAAAAAAATGTTACAAATAAGAAAAGCCGCCAAAAAGAAGTTTGTGTATCTTTTTTAAGGCAAACAAATAATTATTTTTCTTCTTTTTCTTCTTCTTTGTCAATGCAAAAATACAATGAAATTAAAACGCATTAATTTTTGTCAAACCGCCATTTTTTTTCTGCTTGTATCTTATTTTTTTTTTTGTTTATTTTTTTTTTTGTTTATTTATTTTTCTTTGCCATTTCCGCTTGTGTTGTTTTTGCATAAATCAAGCGACGACAAAGGACATTTAACAGGCGGCTTTTTTTCTCACTCCCTCACAACCCCTCACTTTGTTTTTGTTGTTCTTTGCGCGCATAAGACAACAACATTTTTTATTTTTGACAATTTTTACTAATTTTCTCATTATATCTTCTCTTTGCAGTTACGCTTCGCTTTAATGTTTTGAACAAATAAAGAAAACTCTGCAAAAAAAATGGAAAAAATGGTGAGTACATGTTCTTTCTGCTTCTTGGATATAACAAAGGCACACTTAAAGCATCAACACATCCTTAGACATATAAAAATCTCCGACTCATTAACATTTCATGCAAAACTTGACCTTTAAGAAATTTTACTATGTGCCTTGAGGCATCATCTGTTGTTGACCCTTTGCAATTGACCATGTCTGAATGTCTTCTTAGTCGATAACAACAATAACAAAAGCAACGCAACTTCTCAACTCAACTCTTGTTAAAGGCAACAGAAGTTGAAGAATTGCATTGCATTTTTGCATCAAAGTCACTGAAAGTTCTGCAAGAAGAAGAAGAAGAAGAAGTTCTTCTTTGGGGTGTTTTTTTTTTTTTTTTGTATTTTACATTTCAACGCCAATTTTGCACTTCAACGAGTACAAGTGAAGCTTTGCCGCTCAACACAACTCAACTCAACAAAACTCAACTTTATTTTGACTAACAACAACAAGAACAACAATAAGAACAGCAGCAACAAAGCTAAAGGCAAAGGCGAAGACGACTTGTTGCCCGCCATTGTTGACTTGCATAGCACACAGCGCAACAACAACAACAACAAGGCGCTGCTGCTGCTACTTCCTTACGAGCATTTAAATTTAGTTGAATTTTTTTATTTATTTATTTATTTAGTTTCTTTTTTTTTTTGTTGTTGGCTTCATTTTCATAGCTCTCGCATCCTTGCAGGCACAACTTTTGAGCTTGACTATCATCAGCATGAACATTTCTTGGTTTCGCTTCCTTTTCATTTTTATTATGTTTATACTCTATAAAGAGTATTTTAATTTTGTCATGAAGCTTGCAACGTAGAGAAGAAGATATCTTCAACTATCTAAAGTTTATGTATTCATGATCAGAACGTTGAGACGAGTTGATAGAGCTATGGATCTATCTGTCGGTCTGTTTTAGAGCCAACTTCTCACAGAGTTTTAAAGATTTCTAAAAATGTTCATGCATTTCATATTTCTGAATTATAGGGGTCCGATCTAGAATGTCCTGAAATATTGAAAATATTAGAAAAATGAAATAAAAGCCATGATCTGTCAAAAATGAGTTATATCCTTGAAAATTGTTTGGTTTTTAGAGATCACAAGGACTTCTTAGAAATTAAAGGAGATAGAGTGCGAGATGGGCGAAGATCAGACGACTATGACATATAGTTCACATAGTAGTGATCGATCAAAAATAATGTTTTTCATCGAAAAAGTTGTTTATTCTTGACCAAACAAACAGACCAAACTTTATAATAACCGGTTATAAAGCAGTAGCAGCGCCCATATAAAGAAAAACTTAAAAATGGGATTACTCTATAAACAGATCGGATAGAAGATTGTAAAGTGTAGTCTACTATGACTACCTTAAGACTAATTATAAAATAGGCATGCTTAAGCCTCTTTCTCTTTAAAAAAAATCATATATTTCTTATTAGAAAAAACTCTAAGAAGAGCTTTCCAATAAGAATAATTGGAAAAATGTTTCCTAGCGTATAACAGATTCGGCTAAGCCGAAAATAGCGCCTTTTCTGATATTTTTTTTTTTTCATTTGCCTGTCTAGTTGTTGTATGATTTCTTGGTTTGATATGATGATGATGATTTTTGTTGTTGTATTCTTTTGTTGTTGTTTTGGTGGTTTTGGTCTCCTCATAAAATTGCTTTTACCTGCTTGGCTTGGCATGGTTTGGCTGGCTGGTAGCTTGCTTAGCTCGCTCGCTCGTTTGCTTCTGCTGCATATCTTTTGCCACTTTAACGTTAACGAGCTGTTGACTTCTTTCTTATGCTGCGGCAAACGCTGCTTTGCTGCAAGCAGACAACAAGTTCGGATTTTGTTGTTATTGCTTTTTATTTTATTTCTTTTTTGGCCACACTTGTGCACAACACCAAAAGCAGCGAAGTCGGACAGACTAAAGCAGACGTGCACTTCGGCTGCGTCTTCATGCGCTCTCTTTGACGCTGTTGGCATGCCAACAATAACAACAACAGCAAGCCTTTAGCAACAACGTTTACTGCTGCTTTGTAGCATTTTTATGCTTTTGCAATAACAACACAATGCTTTGTGCAACTTTACTACTCTTTTGATGATGCTGTTGCTGTTGCTTCTTCTTACCTCATGCCATCATCTTCATTTCGTACTCTTGCGCTTTGTTGTTGTTCTTGTGCTAAAACGGACAGAGAGACACACAATCAATCATGCCTGCAGACTCACATCGACCTTTCATACACATGTGTGCTGCGCTCTCTTTGCTTTGTTATTACTATTAGATTGTTGTAGTTGATGTTGTTGTTATCATACAGCATGCATGCATGCATTGCACTTACTCTCTCAATGCGCGCTCTCTCACATGTTGTTGGCTTAATGCTTTTCATTGCGCTCTTGTTACTTGTGTGTGTCTTCTTCTTTTAACAAGAAGAGTCAAATTGTTTTTGGGCGCTTGTAATATGAAAATTTGTTATTATTAAACAGTTCACGTCTTATTTTTTGTCTCACTCGATGTTTTACAATTTGTTTTTGCATTTTAATTTTTATTCAAAATTCAATAATTGTAAGCAAATATTTTATTATTATACAACACACGTCACATGTGCGTATCCTTTCTCTCTCTCTCCCCCAACAAAATCACTTAGCTTTAATATACTTTTGCCCCCCTTCATCTACTTAACCCTTCTTTCAATTGTTTTGGTTTGGCTCATTAAGCATGCCAGCATGTATTTTGCTTTAATTTTATGAAAACATGAAAATATTTCCATAAATTTTTGTGTTCCCAAAACGATTAACAACAACACGCTGCCAAATATGGACGAAGAAGTGTATAAATGTAGAGACACATGTATAAGCAACACTCTTTACTTGACTATGACTGTGACTATGATGGGTATACAACACAACACTGCACAACACATCACAGATTCATAAATGGTATGTTTGTTGTTGTTATTGTTGTTGTTTTTTCTTTCTTTAACCAGAAAAATGACGACGAAGAAGAATAATAATTAATTAAATATGCCAAACATGCGTGCGCGTCTTTTGTTTAAACATTTGTTATTAATAACATGAATATAATTGTTTGTGTGGTTTTCTTGGCTTGTCTTTGTTTTTTTTTTTGTTGTTGTTGTTGTCGTTTGAGTTGTGTGCTTCCCATGCTCAAAATACAGCACACTGTTAATTGAATTATAATTGAGGCAGAAAAGCGCAGCACAAAAATAACAACAACAACGAACAAAAATTAACTGTCAATCAAAATCGATTGGATTTTAATTGTTGTTGTTGTTGTTATTTGTTTAATAATTTATTTTGTTTTGAGTTTTTGTTGTTAAAAGTTTTTTCTGTGCAGCAGTTTTCTAGCACATAACGGTAAATGAAATACATTGAAAAGCGTGTATCCCGAATTTAAGGCAAAGGCGCCAACAGTTCTATGCGTTTTTTCTGCCTCTTTCTAAGTTTAACAAAATATGACATGAGTCGCAGTGACAAAAAGACTGTCGGACAGACAGAAGGACGGTTGGATGGCAAAGATATTTAATCGGCTATAAACTGTGCCATAAAATGGTGTCTATGCGCGCAAATAAATAGAAGGAGACAACAACAAAAAAATCATACATTTTTATGGCAGACGTAAAAAAATTCATATAAAATTTTCAAAACCTCACAGAAAAAAAACATTATGCATAAAAAAAAGGAGGTACAAAGAAGTGTGAGACAATTTTTAACTGGCAGCATAAAAATGGCGCATAAAATCACTAAATAAAAAAACAAAATGAGCGGTAGGAGGGATGGGGAGTGGGGACAACATAGTTGTAGTTCAATTGGTCTCGCTAGAATAACTGAACTGAACGAAACTTCATACATTTAATGGCCGAGAAAGGCCATGAATGCAATGACAGCTTGAAAAAGTGCAATGGCCATGCGAAAATGCAACACAAAAGTGGGCGTGTTCGACTGTAGTCTGAAGTTGAGTTGAGGCGTGTTGCATGTTGAAATATGAGCGCATCAGGAAAAAATTGTATAGTCAACTTTTAGGCTAATAAAATGTAGCAAAGCGCACATAAAATACAACTGGCGAGACACATGTACAAATTTGATGTTCAAGTGTTGCAAAAGATACTAGACAGTTGTGAAAAAAATTGCAGTAAAGAAACTGTCTAGAGTTGACTTATCTGTTGAAATAATGCCAATGAAGTGCAAAAAAAATTAGTAAAGTTACTTTAGAGTAGTTAAAGTAGAAGTTACGTGAAGTAACTAAAGAAATCTATACTTAAAGTAGCTAAAAAAGCAGCTAATTAAAGTATCTCATACTTTATATGACTGAGATATTTTGTTGTAATTTTTGTTACTTTAAATTAAATAACTTATTATTTTCATTATTAGAACCTAAAGTAGAAGATAGATCATTGTATCTTATGAGCTTAAAGCTTGAAATACTTTTTTTTTGAGTTTTTCGACACTGTGATGTAGCTAAAATGGCAGACATTTGAAGTATCTTAAAGTTTCTAAGACTGAGCTACTTGTTTTTGTTATATTTTTTGTAACTTTATAAAGTAATTTTTTCTTTAAAATGCTGGAAAATTTCCATTAACACTTTTGGCAGTTCCTGTATCTATCCATCTATCTGTATCGCTATATATACATACATATATATAAACAAGCCAATTGAGGAAGATGAAGCGTCTAATGTTGTTGCACAAGTAAAATAAGAAGAAGAAGAAGCAGTAGCAGCAGCAAATGAAGGCGTTAAAATAAACAAATGCAATCAAATGAAAGAAAGAACATTGAAAGTTCTTAAACGAATGAACGATGGAACGAACGCCACCCGTTGTGACTTGAAAATGGCCGCCAACTGCAACTAAATTGTACATTACCCCAGACCCCAAATCACCCCACTACCCGCATAAATATCAAATAGTTTGACTCATTATTATTGTTGCTGCTGAAATGAAATGCTTAGGCGAGAAACGCTTAAAGAAAATAAACCAAAACCGAAAACTCACTCAAGAACGCATAAATTATTTCCTATGGCGGCGCAAAGGTGACCATGTGTGTTTGTATTGCCGCCAGCACGCATGTATCTGTATCTACGTAAATGTATCTGTGTATCTGTGTGTGCCACTGAGAAGGAAAAGAAAAATTTCCAATTTCCTGCTTTGCACGCAACTAAAAGAAAAACAGTATATAAAAACAAACATACGCCTAAATGAGCCAAAGGCAAAATACACAAAAAAAAAAAAAAAAAACGAAAAATAAAGCAAAAACAACAAAAAATATTTTTCAATAAACTTCAACAAAACTCAAGAAAAAAACAAAGCACTAAAGACGTGCAATGAAGTTGAAGTAGAAGGCGTAAAAAATGTACAACAAAATAAGTTCATTGATTGCAGGCTTCGTTTGCTTTTGTATCTGCCAGACGCATAAAATCATAAAAAAAATATACATTTGTGTTGAAAATGTTGCACAAACGACGAAACGACAAAGCAACAACAACAACAATGACAGCAACAATACATTTTGAGTATTTGAATATGTTGCGCAGCAATAATTGCATACCAACAATTCATTTGACGCATCATTGCAAACATTTTGCAAAAACAATAATAGACGAAAATAGACAACAGGCGAGAGATCTCTTGCAGTTGAGGTGTTGAGAGCAAGCAGCAAGAAGAGAGCAGTCAGCACTGCAAGCCAAGCCAAGCAAGCAAACGTACATACGTGCTAGAAAAACAAAGAACAAAGAGAGGAGATCATGCTGTGCTGTTGTTTGCTTGATTCGGCACATGTGCATTGCTGCCAAATGACGCCTATGTTTGACAGCGCACACATAACACATACGGCAATTTAGTGTACAATAAACTTAAACATAAAAGTGTCTTATGCGTTGTGTATGTGATGTCAAACATAGTCGTACCCAATATTAGAAATGTTGATTTTAGCGAAATCATTAGGCAACAATGCATATGTGAGCAGGCAAAGTGCACAGAAACAAGTACAAAACAGGCAAAGTCGCGTAGGCAGCAAACAAACATAGACGCATTTGATATTGAAAAAGTGTATTTTTCCTTGTAATGCGCCCTGCTGTGCACGAATACACACACACATGGTCGCATTCAATCCGCGCCTGCTTTGCATAGCCTATTAGCATATGTTGCGTGTGCTCTGAACTCATGGTAAAGAAAATGTGGCAGAACGAAGGCAACAAAGTCACAACAAGACACGCCTGCCTGCCTACATATCCTACAGGCTTGACATATGAGTATATATTTATATATGTATGTGTGAGTAAATGTGTGCGTGCGTGCGTGCGTGTTTGTTTGTTTGTTTGCATGTGTTGTGCGTGTCATATAAACAAATATGATGCCCTAACGTCCTGAGTGATTTCCCAAAACGTCAAAAAATAAAAGAAAACTAACATTTTATTTGATAGCATGCGATAAAATATTGAACGGACGCAAATAAATATAGTCAGCAACAACAGCAACAACAACAACAACAACAATAACAGCACTTAAACGTATTATAATCATTATAATGATAATCATATATATTTACACATATATAAAAAAAAAATACCGTTTTTTTTTTTGTGCCACAAAATTGTTAATAAACAAAAAACGACATTTGATAAGCATCGAACGTAAAGTAGCGGCTTATCTGTGATATATATAAAAGTATATATAATATTTATTATAATCAAGAAGTACAAAAACTTGACCCGCCCGCCTTGACTTTTGTGCGCGACATTTGCTTTGCTTTATTAAAGAAAACAATTTCGAAAAACACTTAAAAAAAAACGCTAATTCGAACAAATCAAATTAGAGCCGGAAAAAAAATTTCATATATAAAAATAAAGCGAAACCAAAAAGAATTTAAACGAATTTTTCAAATATTTATTATTAAAGCATTTTTCAAATGGTTTTCTTCTTTTAGTTTGTTTTTGTTGTTGTTGGTTTTGTACAATATTTGTTGCGCTTTGCGGCATTTTCACTTTGATTTTCTTCATGCGTGTTTTGCGATAAGAAGCGATTTATTTATGACGTCTTGCTTTTTTTTCGATTTCCCTCTTCGCTTTGCTTGGACTTAAAATTTTTGTTTTTATTTTTTTTTTTCTATTATTGATTTTTTTAAAAGTATTTTTGTGTGCATTCATAAATTTAAATTTTTTTTCAATTAAGCATTTATTGTAAATCGTTTAAATTTATACGCCATTGAAATATTGCTCATATTTTCAAAAGTTGATAAGATTTCGACGACACAGACACGCACACTCATGACTTACATACACAGTAGTGGTCAAAAATATTGGTATATAAATAATGATATGTAATTCTCATGTTTTTCTATTCTTGATAAAATTTTCCACTGAATTGTACAAAAAATTGACTGAGTAGATCTCATTAATACTTTGTAGGACTGTCCAGTCAAAATACATGTTATTTATTACATTTTATTTATTATTTTTCTTGAAATAAAAAACCCTCTCCCACTCTCTGTGAGATTATGTAGAATATATTTAGGAATAGATGTATTTTATAGACGTCTAAATTATTGGAACGTTCGGATTATTAACTATCCCAATTGTTCTATTGTAGGCAACTATTTTTGTTCCTTTTTTTCAAACATGAATAATTTCATGTGAGTACAACTATTTTCTTGACCACAGCTGTACATTTTGCGTACTGTGGTCAAGCAAGTAAGTGAGAATGAGTAAGTAAGTGAATGAGCGAATGACTGAGCGAAGTTAAAAGAAATCCATTCAATAACAACTACAAAAATTTGCTCAAAAAATGTCTGAAAAGTATATAAAAATTGTGCGCTGCCAAAATGATGCATAAATTTATGAGTAATTGGCCATTAGAAACGCCATAAATAAGACTTTGTTTTTGCTGTTGTTGTTCTTGTTATTGTTTGGCAAACAAAATTATTCGCTTGATTTTCTATCGATACGTCCGTCCGTCCATACGTCTCAACTTGAAGGCATGTGTTACGAATTTTTAATTTATTTAACAAATGAAAATACATTTTGCAAAATAAGCAAATAAAAAACAACAAACAAATCTTTAAATTGTATTTTTTTTTTTTGTTGTTGTTTCTTTTTTTTCATACAAAGTAAGTAAGTAAGTAAGAGAAAAAAAAGAGAAAAATCAGCAGAAATGAAATTAACAAATGAGCGGCAACAACAACAACAAGAATAACAAACTAATTGATTTTGTGTTATTTATTTAACAATATTTTATGGCAAAAACAACGAAACAAAAAAAAAAACAGCTAAGAAAAAATACACAATAAGCAAGCCAAACAACAACAATAAGAACAACTTCGACATTGGTGACGGCAAATTAGAAGCAAGAAGAAAGAATAACAACAGCAAGAAGAAGAAGAAGAAGCAGAAGAAGAATGCCATTAAAAGCCATTAACTGTAAACTTAAACGCTTGGCAGACATTAGCAAAGCATGTGTAGGCGATGGAGTAAGCGACAGAGGGGGAGAAAGACGGTGAGGAGTATAACAGATTAGAGCATATTGAATGTTTTGTAAAGAAAAAGCAAAAGGGCTAAAAAAAATGCCATTAAATACAGACGAATGATAAAAAAAAAACACCAACAACAACAACAATAACAAAATACCAAAACATATAAAAAATCAATTCCAGTGTTGTTGTTGTTGTTGCTACAAAACAATGTATGGCACACACACAGAGACACAAACACATGGAGTAAGCAAAACACGCGATGGACGAACGCCGACGCCGCCATTGTTAAAAGCCAAGCAAGCGAACACACATGACGACACACACACACACATACTGAGAGCAAGGAGCACGACTGACAGAGAGAGGGAGTGAAGAATCAGCGGGTGAATGATATGAAACACAACACACACACACAGAAAGAAGAAGCAGAAGCAGAAATGCCTGAAAATAAATTTTCGCTTTCAACTAACAAATTTATTGCATTGAAATAGAAAACCAGACAAAATGACGACGACAAGCAGAAGAAGAAGAGAACACAAAAACAGAATACAAAAAAAAAAATTACAAAAACAACAATTTAAAGTCAATATACAAACAAATGAAACATTAATGCACAAAAAATTATAAACAACAACATGTCAGAGCAGTCTGGAAGAAGGGGGCGAGGGGTGAAGGCAAAATGAGCACTTAAAAGTTATAAAATATTTCAAATATTTCAACACATTTCACGGAAAATTACGATTTAAAGCAACAAATATTCAATATTCGATTCTAGCAACATTGTTGTGACAACATGTTGCAAAGGCCATTATTGTTGAGAGCAGTGATATTGCTTCAAACGCTCTCACGCTCTCTCTTACTGATGCTGTTTGTAGTATGAATGAGTGAGCGAGCAAGACAAATGAAAACGAATGTCAAATAATTAATTAAAGGATGAAGAAGAAGAGGCGGAATGAATGAAAAAAAAGTAGGAAATAAAAATAGAGAAAAATAGAAGGAAATAATTCAAAGTTGTGCACATAATTGTTGTCAAGCAATTAGAAGTTGACAGCACACAGTGGAGAGAGAGAGAGAGAAAGAACATGAGAAAAAATACAACAACAAAAAAACATGAGCAATGTGGGTGTTTTGAACATCATTATTAAAGAGTAAAAGAGATGACAAATAAATGTATGTCTGTGTAGCTCATTAATTATCAATGTCAGGAGCGCATTTTGTCATACAACAATCACACACACACACGTACACAGGAGCATACAAGCATTATATATGTTTGTATTTCACTTAATATGAAAAAGCAAAGCAACATTAATTAATACGTGTGTGTGTGTGTGTGTGCAACAAACACTTATGCTGTAGTATAGTGTACGATAGTGTTGTATTATGTTGTGTAGTGTAATGTAGTAAAGTAGTAAATTGGTGTGTTGAAAAGCATAAAAATGAAGAGCAATAAAAATACTTGTGGTCGCCATTAGAGAAGCTTCTTGACAGCTGTCAGTTAGGAGTGTGGTGAGGGGTGAGGGCAGAGGGCAAAGCAACTAAATTGTCAAGCAAACAAGCAAGCAAAGGCTGAAGGCACGTGAGAAGCTATAAAGACATGGACTTTCATATCAAACACACACACACAGAGACACACACACACAAACACACACACACACATTCACACGCTATGAAAAAGTCATAAAAATCTTTTTTATTACATGCAATATTTTTCATTTCACACAATGCCTTTCCGTCCGTCTGTCTGTCTTCGTATGTGTGTATTAGTAGTTGAGTGAGTGATTGTGTAAACAAATATACACACACTCACACACACATTCATAACCTTCTCAATGAGCACGTGCAGTTTTCAGTCATCATTTTAATTGTCATTAAAACGAAGTGCATAATAATGATTATGATTATTGTTGTAATAAAACAATAACAACAACAGGCATGCGCTATAAAAGTTATTAGTTCTTCATCATGCCAGCGTATTCGTATAGTAAAAGATACAAATAACTGTTGATATTCCATTTAATTCATTTTTTTTAAGCATCATCATTTATTATGCGACATTTAAAGTGATTTAAAAAAGAAATAATGTAATAAAAGTTTTATCAGCGCATAAAAGTAACGTTTAGTAAGGCAATAAAATGTGTATATAACTACAGTCGTGTACGAAATAATAAGCACAACATGCATCAAAACATAATTCGTTCCAAAAATGTTGTTAAAAATAATTTTAAATTAAAACTCTTAATAAATATTTAATAATACATATATTAAGCTCTGAATACACGCAATGAGAGAATTTTTTGTTGTACCTTTTTGGTAATATTCACAATCATATTGAGTTAAAGTTTTTGAACTGTTGTGCTTGTTATTTTGAACACGTCTGTATTTATTTTACTTTATAAGCTTTCTTTATGATGAGCAGCTTAAGTGCTTCAAAACACGTAATTTGACACACTCAAACTAGCGATATGCAGGAATACATTCATTTCGAAGTCAACAGAACTAAGCGATACTCAGATTTAGTAGAATCTTCTATCGCTATACAGTGCACTCATACAAGCCAAAGAGAGAAATTACAAATTATTGGTGTACTCACTTTCAGTGAATGCTATAGTAATTCTAAACTATGTACATACATCAAAATAACTTATGAGTACAATGAAAATAAAAAGTTTACTAAAAAAATATCCAAATTTTTCTCTATTCAGAAGTTATTTTCAATTTCTCGTTCACTTACATTTTTGCAAATGTTTTCATTTACTATACAGTAAGTTATTGTACACAAAATTCGCTGTATGAATTCGACTGTATGAATAATGTGCACTACTCGACAATACCCATACAAAAAATACAACATTCATTCTTATACACCCAAATAAGTACCGCAAAACAAGCATTCCTGTGCAGAGTGAATGATTCATTTGCTATTTTGAATGTATTCATGCAGAACTTTAACTCAAACGCACAATTACAACAAGTATACGCCGCCAAATGTCATCAAAATGTTGGCTTTTTCTGCCACTTCTCTTCTTCTTCAGCTACCACAACTCTTCTTCTACCCTGCATATCAATCAAATCACTTAAATTTCATTACACGTGTTGATTTATTATTAATTTTGGCACTTGTTTGTGCTTTGCTATTTCGTCAAAGCACTTTGACAATGCGCGCCTAAATGCACGCAATAGATTTTTTAATTGCTTCAACACCCCATGCCTTTATGGGAAATCAGCTTCCACTCCACCACCTTGCTGTTTTCATTGCCTTGTGTGTGCGTGTGTGTGCATGTGTGTGTGTCTGAACAACTGTCAAAATAAAAGCGCACACTCATGCCCATTTTATTGTTGTTCATACATATAAATGAAGATTTCCGAAATCCTTTTTTTCGGCCACTTGACACTTGGTCACCCTCACACTCTCGCCGTCTCTCTGTCTGTCTGCCTTGTTGCCCACCCTCTTGGCTACTAATTTTTGCTACATAATGCGCACATGCTGCACTTTTAGTGCAGGCTGTCAAGAACTACTTGGAAATTTAATTTTATTTTCATGTTTTTCATTTTTTTGGCTGCACGCATTTGACATTTGTAATTTCCTCTGAGCCAAAACGTTTGACACTTGTATCCCACTGTCTGTCACCCTTATGTTGCGCTTGTTCATCGTCCCTTTATCAACGTTTTTGTTATGTTTGTGCTTCTTTTCGCTTATTTGATATTTTTGCGGTGTCATTTAGCTACAGTTTGCGAAATTTAATAATAATAAAAAAAACTTACCCTTTGTCCTTTGCTTGAGTTTGTTGTTTGTGTGTGTTTGAAACAACCCTCTTGCATATTAGTTGCTGCTTCTTCAACTTCTTCAATGCATTTTTATTTGCCTTCCACTTTTTCTACATAAATCTTTACTTTTGCTCACTGAAGTCACTTGTGTTATTCTTGTTGTTGTGCCTCATTAATAAATAGTTGCAAATATCTTTTTTTTTTTCCATTTATTTGTCGTTTTTTTATTCCATGCTTTATACAAAGTGACATTTGGCTCAGTCATTCATTCAGTCATTCATTCGTTTAGTTATTTATTCATGTCTTTGCTGCTGTTATCCCAAAGGTTTTGTAATCAGCTTTGCTAAAGTTTTTTTAATGAATTTGACGCACTTGAATTAACTTTGTTTTTTTCCACTACTAATGCTGCTGCTTCTTCTACTTCTGTTTGCCTTTGCCTTGCCGACTGTTTGTGTGTTGCATGCAACTGTGGCAAGTTACGCTCACCTGGCTGTTTTTTTTTTTTTTAGTCCTTGCGCAGGCTTGGCCAACGACGCTTTTGAGCTCAACTGAGCTGAGCTGAGCTGTTGTTGACCACTTGATTATATTTTTTAATTATAATTTAAAAAAGGAAAAATTAAAAAAAAAAAATGCTTAGCAAAGCAAAAAGGAAACTCAATGACATTTCCCCAGCGCCCTCACCCCCTTACCTTCTTTTAAGACTTCGCTGTGTGCAACAGTGCAACTAAAAAGCAACAAAAACAACAAGTAAAAAAAAGAAGAAGCAGCAGCAAAGCAAAATGGCATTAATAAAATTGCAGAACAGAGTAAGAAAAAAAAAATAAAATAAAGCATAAAGAACAAAGCAAAAAGAAAGTCGCAACGAGAACAACAACAACAATAGCAACAACAACATCAAAGCATAACTACAACTTTTAATGCTTTGCTCCAAAAAAAAATATAAAGAAAAACAACAAAAACAACAACAATAAAGCTTAAAAGAAAATTTATAAAAATAGCAAAAAAAAAAACAACAACAACAATTACAACAAAAAGCGATTCTTCGACGTAGCAAAACTCAAAAGGCACAAACAAGCCTGTGCTTCTTCTTCTTCCCCTTCTCCCTACCCCTCTCTCTGCATCTCTCTTCACCCCACCCCCTTTGTCTATTGCGTAGGTGTCGCATCTGTGAGTTTGTCGCTAATGCGCTACTCTTGCTACTACAACAACAACAACAAGCATGGCTAAAACAAAAGCAACAACAACAGCAAATGTGACGTTTAAATGTCAATGATTTTAATGGGCGGACGCGCAAAAATCTTGAGCCATTTTTGCCCCACAAGCGACTAACTCACACTCATGCAACAACTGGAGTTGCAACAACAACAACAATGTTAAAGCATGCAACAAAACAAACAAGCTGCTCCTCCAGCAACAACAAGCAGAACAAAGCCGCGGCAGCCTTTGCGCAACGAGCAAATAAAACGCAAAGAGCAAAAAAAAAACAAAAAAAAAAGAATAAATATAAAAAAGGAGTATAGGAGTTTTTTTTTCTACTACCAAAGCGCATTCAATGAATGATGAATGAATGAATGAGAGCACAAATGCTTGCACACGCACACTCACACAGACACAATTTGCACGTCGAGTGCGGTTATTGCACAGCACTGGGACTCCTGCTGCTCCTGCTTGGTGTTGTTGTTGCTGTTGCTTTTACAAAAAAAAAATATGTTTGTAAGGTCATAGAACTTGTCTGCATTGACTTTGTACACGGTTTGTTGATAAAATGATAGAGCGACAGACGAACGCAGCACAGCAGCGCAGCAGGGAGCAAGACAGGCAGATACCAAGAGCACACAAGAGAGACCAGTGGCAAAGGGAGAGCGTACGCCTGAGAGTAAGAAGGTGTAAGCGGCATGCTTTGTGTAGTGGGCGTGCGGGCGTAAAAAAAAAGTTATTTCATTGCTTTACAGTTTGATGTTGAGTGAGTGGAAGCGTTGTTGTAGTGAGTGAGTGAGTTGAATAGTCATGGACTAAAGGGAAGCGCGCGCGAATTTTTTTCATTTGAAACACTCAGCATAAGCGTAAAGTAATGTAAAAACACACACACACACAACAAAAAAAAAAAAAAAAAAGCAAACCTAAAGTAAAAGCAGC
The DNA here is from genome assembly GCA_034638295.1 of Phortica okadai. Taxonomy (NCBI): domain Eukaryota; kingdom Metazoa; phylum Arthropoda; class Insecta; order Diptera; family Drosophilidae; genus Phortica; species Phortica okadai. The sequence goes on from CM067852.1 coordinate 6,958,467, forward strand.
CAACGAACAACAACAACGTTAGCATCAATGCAACTGAAGAGGACACTCAACGAAGAGCGCAACGAAATAAGAATTTAACTCTCCCGCGCTCTCGCACTTTGTTGTTGCTTACACACTGCATATGCTTTGACTTTGGCTGTGTGAATTTTGTTTTTACTGCTTTTTCTTTTGTGGAGTCGTTGTTGCTGTTGTTGGCTTTGTGTTTTTGCGCTTTTGCAATTGATTTTCGTGGTATTTGTTTGGTTTGTTATTGCCTTTCTTTTTTATGTTGGTACTTTTTTCAAAGTAAGAAATTTTCCACCTGTGCGTTTCAATCGCTCACTTAACTTGACACAAAGAGCGCCGGCACAGGCATGAAGGAATTTTAGTTTCTTTTTTACTGAGACTAATAAATGTTGCCAATCGACTTACTAACTGTTAAGGTAGTTGACTTGATCAAGTGCGGGAGAGAGAAAGAGCGAGTAAGTCTGTTGAGCGCTTTTGAAGAGTTGAAGTGCTTTATGTTTACCTGCTGTGTGCTTTTGTGTTGCGGCAAAGGCATTTTAAAAACATGCATGAAAGTTTGCGCCCTCAAACAAATTGTTTTTCAGTACTCACGCACGCACGCACACATACACTCAAACATTGAATGCCATTGTTTGTATGAAAAGCGTGTAAATTGAAAATATGCCTCAGATTTCAAAAGTTCATGTAAGCAAAAAGATACTAGATACATGCAACTGCTACCGATCGCAGATAGCCTGATTTTTTTTCTTTTCATAAACTTCAAGAGAATCATCATCATTATCATTTTGAGTCAAGTGAAGTCTTTGATAAACATTGACAAACGGCACTTGAATATTTTCACTGAAATTGTTGTGCCAAACGAACACAGTCAAGTCATCTTCTTCATCATTATCATCATCATGAACATCATTACCTTGTTGACGATGATCTTGCATCGATCGTTGTACAAACATTGTTGAGACTTGTTGGCAACGTGATTTTCTATAATTTTTTACCATGTCGTCATTGTTGTTTTTGTTATTGCTCCCAACATTCAACTCATTAGGAAGCGTAGCGTTTCTTAGCCCTGCTTCATGTTAAAGCAAACATAAAGTAAGAGTTTTTTTCTATCATTATTATTATTATTATTTATACAAGTCAAAAATTTGTTACTTGTGTTTTGTATTTGTATTTATATAGAAAAAGAAAGATCCAAGGGTTGCCAAGTGCTGGCAAGTAACTTGATTCAAGCATCGCTCTTGGCAATTAAATAAATAGTAATTTGTGCTCGTCTGAAACCGAACCCAAAGTAAACATGAGCTCAATACATTATTTTCTGCTTCTTCTTGTGTTATTTTGTCTGTCCTTTAATACAAATACGCTTGGCTGTAAGTAGAGAAACATTGACGCAGCAGAAATGAAGCAAGAACAACAACAACAAAAGTGTTACTAAATAAACAAAAGGAGAGACAGACAAGAACATACTTACTTGACTACAATCGAACTTCATTAGTTTGGCTGAGAAGTATTGAAAATAATAATTATAAAGTTTTACGTTGAGTCAAGACTTGAATTAAATATTTTTTTTTTTATTATTAGAAAATTGAAATAGAGAAAACATTTTTAAATATTCTTTTTTTTATATATTTTTTTGATAGAATCAAAATTGTGAAAAGAATTTTAAATATTTTTTTATATATTTTTTTTTTTGATTAATAAATCAAAATTGAGTTCAAAGAGTTGAAAATAAAAATTATGATAATATTTCTGAAGTTGTAAGATGAGCAAAAAATTGCATTATATATTTTTTTTATATTATTTTTTTTAATATTGTCAAATTAAAATCGAGAAAATATTTTTAAATATTTTTTTTCATATTTTTTCTGTTCGAATTAAAATTGAGCAAAGAATTTTAATTATTTGTTTTTTAATATTTTTTTTGTTATTAAAAAATTAGAATGAAGTAAAGCATTTATTTCTTTTAAATCTTTTGTTATTTTTTTGGGTTAATAAATCAAAATTCAGAAAGAAGATTTAAGTCGAACATTATTTTGTTTCAAGTGTTTTTTTTTTCATCCATATTCTTCTTGCAAACCACTCGAAATTGATTTATATAAGTCTTCAATTTGTTACAACAAACAGAACACAACACAAATATATGCACCGCATTACTGCAGCAGCATTACTGTTAAAAGCATATTTGTTTAATGTGCGCACGCATTTCGATATTGAATTTCCAAAAAGTCGATTTTTTTTGACTTTTGATAAACATGATGCTCAACATTAAGCACTTCAATGCTGCAACAGCAACAACAACAACAGCAACAGCACTTGATAAACATTTCTGTATTTGCTTAATTATTTTCAAGTACAAAGCAAACATTTTTACACGAAAAATGTTTCAACAGCACAGCAACAGCAACAACAACAACCTATAATAAACATAAGGGTATTTGCAGTGGCAGTTTTGGGGGTTATGGTGAACGAATTCATATGTTTGGCAAACAACAAAACAAATGTTATTAATTAAAATGTCATTCATTTAAAATAAAAACAAAGTAAATGAAGAAGAAGAGCAGCAGCGGCTTGAAATGAGCAAAAATGGCAAATAGAAAAGCCAAAGGCAAATTTCAAAACTATTTTCAACAACTCAACATCAAACAAAAGCAACAACGATATGAAATTTAATGAAAATAATACCCAAAAGTGTCATATGACGTTGATGATGATTATTTTGTTTTGTTTTTGCCTCAAAGTATCTCAATTTCACTCTGTGAATGTGTCAGCTGTTGTTGTTGAATAATGCTGATGTTGCTATTGTTTTTGTTGTTATATCTGCTATATTAGTTTACTTTATTTAAAAAGCAGCTAAGTTTATGTTTATTAAAAATACAATTTTTTCATCCACAAATGGACCACACAGAAGCAGAGCAGAGTTGAACTCAACTCAACTCAAGTTGTCTGCTCAGCCACAAAAGTGTCATTTGACACTTGTCGTTATCATTGTTGTTGCTGTTGTTGTTGCTGTCATTGTTGTTGATGACTTGTCAGTTGAGCTTGAAGCTTAATACTGTGCTAGTTTTAAAAGCTAAAGCAATAAGAAATACAGTAGCTTAAATGCCCTTCACTTTTTGTTGAAAAAAAAAAATATATTTTTAAGCTCAGATGAAACTTGGCCAGCTGTCAATGCAGCAGCAGCAGCAAAACCGCAAGTATTACCTGCTGCTGTTGTTATTGTTGTTGTTGATATTAATGCAGCTGTTGCTGTTCAACAAACCGCACAAATTTTTAGTATCACTAGAGCGATACATTTACATATATCTAGACACACACACACTCATATACATGACATAGTTTACATGCTATATGCATGTGTATATATATAATTTGTCAAGCATTATATTTTCTCACCTACTTTTATGTATACATGAGCACAAAGCAGTAATTGATGCCACTTGCATGGCTAACTAATCGAGCAGTGCTGCTCAAACTGTTATGCGATGACTGCCATTGCTATTGTCATTGCTTGCACTCACGCTATCTCACTCACACACTTGTCATATAGTTTTGTTGCGCAAAGTGAGCACAATTGTCTTTAATTGATTTCGACTCAAGTGCGAAAAACAATAAAAATAAATAATTGAAAAAAAAAAAATAAAAAAATGAGTAAAATGAAACTTGCAACACATTTTTGACGTCACAAGAATAATGTAGAAAATGTTGGAAAAGCCAACAATGCGTTAAGTGTTGAAATTGCAGCCGTTTATGCTTGTCAAATTCAATAAAAATCAGTGATTTTGATTGATGTGAGCCTCTGCTGTGGTCGAGGCAGCAAGCTGAGCAAACAGACAACCGAGATTGAAGTTGTTTTAGGGTAAATGAAAGGGTTCAAGTTAAATCAAAGCAACTGCACGACATTGTTGTTGGTATTGTCAACGCCGCCATTATAATCATCATCATCACTATCATCATTGTTGTGAACATCATCAGCGTTGTGAACAAAAGCCGCGGCACGCATGACACATGTCAAGGCAAATGAATGCCAAGATTTGCTTTTAAATTGAAACAAATGAAGTGAAATGAAGTTGACGTTTGGCGGTGTTAGTTAGAAGAGAATGAAGGAGATTTTTATCACACATATACACCATCCATTTCACCACAACAACACACACATAGCATAAGAGTTGAGCGTTTAAGCTGAGCTGAGCTACAAAACTGCAGGAAACAAATCGGAAGTGAAAAGGAGAAGTTTTTGATATTTTATGGAGATTTGTGGAAGCAGTTTTGGTCAGCAGCAGTAAGAGCAACAATCAGCGTTGGAAGCTCAAGCTCGTAACTAACGCTTATTATAATTTAAGGCCCAAAATAAAAGAACAACAACTAATATGCATTCTTTCTTCACATTACAGATAACCTTCAAGTTTCGCAGAGCGCAGCTGATTTGACGCCGCAAGTTGTCAGACAGACACACGACGAACTGACTGATAAAGTCAGAGCTACATTGGAGTATTAAAAGATTTAAAAAATAAATTAAAAAATCAAATAAAAGAAAAACGAAAACAAAAAGGAAAACTGCAAAAAAAACGCACAAACAGAATGTCAAAAACAACATTCGACAGTTTAAGGACATCAACAACAAGAACAACACGAACAACAACAATGGCGAGGCATAAGCAACGCAGCACATTTCATCGACTCATCACCTTCACATTGGCCAGCATGCTGACGCTGCTGCTCTTGCACACGCACAGCGCCAGCGCCGATATGCCACACATGACCGACAATGGCGGCGGTGGCATGGGCGGCGGCGGCGGTGGACACATGGGTCTCGGCGTGCACTCCATGGAAGGCAGTCCGGCGCCTGGTTATGGTCTGCCGGCCATACCAAAGGATCCGAATTCACGTTGCGAGGAGATAACGATACCAATGTGCCGTGGCATTGGCTATAATATGACCTCGTTTCCCAATGAAATGAATCACGAGACACAGGATGAGGCCGGACTGGAGGTGCATCAATTTTGGCCGCTGGTCGAGATCAAATGTTCGCCGGATTTGAAATTCTTCTTGTGTTCCATGTATACGCCCATCTGTCTGGAGGATTATCACAAGCCGTTGCCCGTTTGTCGCTCTGTCTGTGAGCGTGCGCGTGCCGGTTGTGCGCCCATTATGCAACAGTACAGTTTCGAGTGGCCTGAGCGTATGGCCTGCGAGCAATTGCCTTTCCATGGCGATCCCGAGAATCTCTGTATGGAACAACCATCGTACACGGAGGCAGGCAGTGGCGGCAGCGGTGGTGGTGGCGGTGGCAGCGGCGGTAGTGGCTCGGGACGTGGCGGCGATGGTGGTGCTGGTTCGAGTGGCGGCGGCGGTGGTGGCAAACGTAAGCAATCGGGCTCGGGCGGCAGCGGTTCATCGTCGACACAAAAGTGCAAGGGTAAAAATTCAAAAAACTGCCAAAATTCCCTAGGAGAAAAGGCAAACGCAAAGGAATGCACATGCAGTTGTCGGTTGCCGCTCCTGGGGAAAGAGGCGTTAATGCAACAGCATCCGCATCCAATGCATCCATGGTACATGAACTCGACTGTACAAAGAATCGCCGGCGTACAAAATTGCGGCATACCATGCAAGGGACCATTCTTCACAAACGACGAAAAGGAGTTCGCCGGCATTTGGATCGCGCTGTGGTCCGGCCTCTGCTTTTGCAGCACCCTCATGACCCTGACAACGTTCATCATCGACACGGAAAGATTTAAATATCCCGAGCGACCGATTGTCTTTCTCTCGGCTTGTTACTTTATGGTCGCAGTCGGTTATCTCTCAAAGAACTTCTTGCAGAATGAGGAAATCGCATGCGATGGTCGTCTACTAAAGGAGAGCTCAACAGGTCCAACCTCTTGTACTTTGGTCTTCCTATTGACTTACTTCTTTGGCATGGCTTCATCCATTTGGTGGGTTGTACTGAGCTTCACCTGGTTCTTGGCCGCTGGTCTTAAATGGGGCAATGAGGCCATCACAAAACACTCGCAATATTTCCATCTGGCTGCTTGGCTCATACCCACCGTACAATCGGTTGCCGTACTGTTGCTCTCAGCGGTGGATGGTGATCCCATACTGGGCATCTGCTATGTGGGCAATCTCAATCCCGATCATCTGAAGACCTTTGTCTTGGCACCGCTGTTCGTCTATCTCGTCATTGGCACTACTTTCCTCATGGCTGGCTTCGTGTCGCTCTTTCGCATACGCTCTGTGATCAAGCAACAAGGCGGCGTTGGCGCTGGCGTCAAGGCGGACAAACTGGAGAAGCTCATGATACGCATTGGCATCTTCTCGGTGTTGTACACGGTGCCCGCGACTATTGTCATCGGTTGTTATTTGTATGAGGCCGCTTACTTTGAGGACTGGATCAAGGCTTTGGCATGTCCGTGCGCACAAGTCAAGGGACCCGGCAAGAAGCCGCTCTACTCCGTGCTCATGCTGAAGTACTTCATGGCCTTGGCTGTGGGCATAACTTCAGGCGTTTGGATCTGGTCTGGTAAGACATTGGAAAGCTGGCGTCGCTTCTGGCGTCGTCTATTCGGCGCACCAGATCGTACCGGTGCCAATCAGGCTTTGATTAAACAACGGCCGCCCATACCACATCCATATGCCGGCTCCGGCATGGGCATGCCAGTTGGCTCGGCTGCGGGTTCGCTGCTTGCAACACCATATACGCAAGCTGGCGGTGCTTCGGTGGCTTCGACCAGCCATCATCATTTGCACCACCATGTTCTCAAGCAACCAGCAGCCAGTCACGTATGACATGGAGAGTCAGGTGGAGCTTCAACCATGGGCGGTGGTGGCGGCGGCGGCGGCAGTACAATTGGCGGTGGTAGCGTGCTAGGCGGACACGGAACTCTTATGAGCACGGCGGGTATGAGCAATAGTACGGTTGGCGGTGGTATGGGGGCTCCACCTGGCACTCTTATGCACGGTGGCGTTGGTGGCGGTAATGTTGGTATGGGCATGGGCGTTGGCCCGAACGGCGGTGGCAATGTAGGCGTCGGCGGTGGCAGCGTATATGGCAATGGCGGTGGCGGCGGTAATGGTGGCGGCAATGGCGGTCAGAGCACGGCACCCGGTTCGGTAATCGATTCGCGTGCCGTCTCCGTTGTGGTGACATTGCCCGGCGGGCCGGGCTCACAGCATCCGGGGCAGGCATTGAGCGACTATGGTCCTATATAGTTAATGGTACGACCCGATACAGCGCATTGGGTTTCGACCAGTAGCTTTAGTCAATTGTAGATATGCTTGCGTCTCTCAGACAGTTCTTCTGACCAGAAGACCACAAGCTACTTTGAGCAATTGATCATTGCACTGTGCGAAATGCCATGCTTGTTTTTAAATATTATTTTTTTTTCACGCTCATTTAAGCTATTTTGTTCACACTACCCTAAACTCCTTCTCTCTATTACTCAATCTCTCTATCGTTACGTCGCTATCTCTCTTTAACTCATACTAATCGTTGCTCTTTCGTGCACTCCTTTTTTTTTTAAGAATGTCAGTTGCTCTACTTTAGTTTCAAAATACATTTTAAGCATCTTTAAAACAAAAAAAAGAAAAAACAAAAACGCCATATTACAATAGATACTATTTTGTAGTTGTAAACGATTTAGTTGATGATGATGATAAAGAAAAAGACGAGGAAGAAGAAGCAGTAGCCGAAGCTGAAGAAGCAACAAGAGTTTAAGCCAAGTTATTGAACTGCATTTGTATGTTTCTAATATTCTAGTCCATTTTCATACTGCAGCATTGAAGCGTGAAAGTAGCACAGCAGCTTTTAGTGGGCGGAGGGTTTTGTGGGGGTTATTAAAGGCATCTACTACAGGATAACATTTATTTACTATTATTTTTATTTTTTTTTTAGCATTGATTGACTCTATGTTTTTAATCCATTTGATAATGAAATGCACATAAAATGTGCATTACTGAGCAAAATAGTTTATCATTCGTTAGAAGTCAATTTTCAATTGTTTAATTACATTTCTACTCCTGTTTTTTTTTTTACCAAATAGACTGAATAATAAATGTAATATTAAAGCAAAACATTTAACAAAACAAAAAAAATTATATATAATAAATATTATGTGAGATGAAAAAGCAAACGAAAGTTTTTTTAAAAATAAAACTCCATGCGAAAATTGCCACTGCCAAGTCAGAAGCCACGAGCCAATAGAAAACTGAAGAAAAAAATGTATTAAGACAAATTAAAAATAAAACAAAAAATAAATGACAAACGCAAGAAAATCGAATAAGCAAATATCAAAAATTAAGCGCTTCATTTAAGCGAAATTCGAAAATACAAAATAATTAAAAAATATTATACAAAAATTAAGAACATTTGTAAAGTAATTCACATTTTTATGCTAACTGAGCATTTAAAAAATATATATGCAGAAGAGGAAGAAGAAGAAGCAGAAGAAGAAAACGCACTACTTTGTTTAATCTTAAATAATAAAATTAATAATAATAATAAAATTCAACTTAAGCTTAAGCAACTTTTGTAAATATTTCACCAAAATTTAGCATTTAAATAAAGTTTTTTAAATTAAAAAAAAAAAAATAAATGAATAAAAAATAATAATAATAATATAAAATATAAAATATAAAACAAAAGAAAATATTAAGCATAACACATAAAATTATTGCAAAAAAAAAATGGGCGAAGAAAAGCAAAATTTGTTGCATTTCTTCAAACATGAAACGAAAATTTTAAGCATTTAAGCTCAAAAAAACTGAATTTACTGAACTAATAAAGTTAATTTTAAAATAAAAATGAAAATTAATTAACATAAAAAAAATCATACGCCAATCCAAAAACGCATTTACAAAATTTAATTGCGCTAAAAAATAAAAAAAAAAACACAAAAATATATGCAAAATTGTAAAAAGTTAAAAGAAATTAATTTATAAAAAATTTATAATTATAAATAATATAAAAATTAACATTTAGACTCTTATCTATCAAATACAAATAAAAATAAAGCAACTATTTAAATTTAATATTTATGCATAAATAAATGTTTAAATAATAAAACAAAAAACAAATTCGTGGTTAACGCAAACGATTAACTGTTATCTGCATTTGAATTATTTTTTATATATATACGTAAATATATATGTATGTCTGTATTTCAATACATTATATACGACAAAACAAAAAATACAAAAACAAAAAAAAAATACAAAAAAATTATAAATAAAAACAATAAAAAATTTAATACAAAAATTATTATTTTCTTTTTCTTATTATTATTATTTTTTTTTTTAATACTTCAGTTTTTCAGATATTTCAGTTTTTGTTTGCAACGATTTTGATTTGATACAAACAGTTTACTCATTTCTTTCCTTTTTTATGGATCTTGTTAAATTTATTTGAATGAAAATAATACTGAATTTTTTCATTAGACTTTTTTTTTTTTTAATTATTAATTGTTTGTTGATTTTTCTTTAAGTTTATAGCATTCTTTTCGTCGAGTTTAGTCATCAGTATTTTTTCTATTTTCTTTTTAGAAGTTTATAAAACTCTTACCCTCAAGTTTCTTTATTTGTATTATTATTTGTTTATTCATTCTTGACCACCTAACTTTTTTTCGGAGTTCTGTTTAACAGTTTTTTTTATGACAATTTTTTTTACTTCATTGCAAAGCATTTTGTTCTAAAACAAGCACTTATACGTATCATTAAACGAAGCTCTCCAACTTAAGCTTAAAAATAAAAACAAAACAAAAAACAAGCAAAAAAAAAATAAACTTTAATTAGCCAATTTTTCTATATGTACGAAAAGTACAAGTATTTTATATATATATAATAAACAAAGAAAATAAATTGCCTAAAAAAAAACTCAAATAAAAAATTAGGCTTAATTTGGTGTTAATATGCTTATTACAAAAAAAAAAAAATCAAAAAAAATATATATATATTAACTGAGAACATTCTTGTAGTAGCTTAGATTTTAGCTGATCAAATTGAAGTTCATGATGAAATTGAAAATGTTTTTTGGTCAAGTAGTTGATGTTGTAAACAAAAAGTATGTCAAACACTTAAGAAGCCAAGTATTGTTTGACAACTTGTGCAGAAACTTTTGTTCAATAATATTTGAGCAACAACAAATCGCACATTGACGAACAATACTTGTTGTTGGTGTAATATTGTAAGCCGAAGCGTTTTAAGGGAAAAACGAAACGAAAATACGTAATTGAAGAGACAAAGTTATGATTAAAATAAATAAAAAAAAAATAAAATTAAGCTTAAACAAAAACAAAAAACAGTTGATAAATTATCAACATTGAATAAGTAATGTCTCTTTGCTGAGTGGCAACTGTTTTTCCCTCATTTGTGATTGTTTATTTCGAAAAAAAAACTTTTTAATTACATAAAAATTATGCAATTCGAGAATGTATACGATTTTTTCATTTTTTGAAAACCAAAATTACACAAAACGATAAAAATAAAAAAAAACAAAAACAAAAAAAAAAAAAAAACTAAAAACAAGTTTTGATGATGTATGTTTGTAGCGTTAGGCAGAGTCGATGGCAGAGACGCGTGTTTTGAGCTCATTGAAGGGCCTCAACTCACGCACGCGTCATGAAAGAGTAGTTGTGAATTGTATTTTGTGAAATTAATTATACATAAAAATCTATATATATATAAAAATATATAAATAATATTAGTGGTTAACATGACTAAAACAACAAGCAACAACTTGAATTATTTTATTTACAAACAACAACAAGCCGTAGCGGTAAAGCAAGGAAAGAAAACTAACGCAAAGTGTTTGTTTATTGAAAATTGATAAGAATGTAAATTGAAAAGATGATTTTAAAAAACGCGCATAAAAGCAAATTGAACAGTAAAGTGGAAGAAGAGCAAAGAAAGCATTAAAATAAAAATTAAGTTAAATCAAAAACGTAAAAAAAAATACCAAGAGTAACAAAGATCAAATTTAACAACCGTGAAAGCAACGGCAAACATAAAGCAAAAACAACACTCTAAAAAAAAACAAAAATGTATTTTATTTGTAATTAAAGAAAACAGACCGAACGAGAAAAATAAATGCCACAAAAATAACATAATTCAAATGTTTTCATTTCTATGAACGAGTCTTGAGAAAGTTGGATTTGATTGGGATTCAGTTGATCATAATTTAATTTATTTTAATTATATAACTCAAGAGTGAATTTTTAAGAAAAAAAAATTTAACTGCAATCATTGTCATATTGACTGATTAAACCAGAAGATTGATTAGGAAACAGTGATTTAAGCCTTATATTTTGTTACTCTATTAAAAAATGTGGAGTCCTATTAATATTTTCGTTAACAGATTTCATATTTCAGTCACAGCTGTCATTTTTCATTTTAAACTCCATCGTTCCTAGCAATCGTAATTCCTGATGTTGCATTGAGACTCAATATGATAGAGATAAAACAGCTGTCAAGAATACGGCAATCTGTAAATATCCTATCTACATTTCATTTAGTAGACAGTTCCTATTAACAATGCCTAATGGAGTTGTCAGAACATTTTTAATAAATTTTATTTCGGTCTTCTATTTTTTGATTATGAAAGTGTCCCTTATTTCGGTTCCATAATAGACTGTTGTTCGCATAAGATCAAAGTTGTAGTCGTGTCGAACTTTATCTGTAATCAGAGGAATATAGTACAATTGAACTCGCAGCAAAAATCGACTGTTTTTTTTATTAATTGTATTTATTTTAATTTTATTTCATTTATGGGAATACATTTTTCCATTTTATTGAATTGACATTTTTGTGCTTTATTTTAACTAAGCGATATTTATTTTGCTGCTCGATTTGCATGTCAGGCTTCTGCTGAATGAGTGTTTTCTCGCACTCACAAACTGGATGCCTGGGTGGCTCAGTTCTTTCAGTGAACTTGCCAGCATCATTCAAAATGGAGTCCAAGTGCAGTTCTATCCTCACAAGATTTATATTGCCATAGGGATCCTAATGGAGTATATTATTATTTAGATGCATAAGAGAAACTTTGCAGCAATTAAACTTACCAAATCATTTTTGTTCACAAAAGTTTCTGTGGCGAATAAAAATATTTATTTATTTATGTTAACTGTTAAAGAGCTCGAAAGAAAACTTACCAATCGTAGCATTGTAGCAAGCATCCTCTTGATATTCTCTATGAGCTGTGCTGAAATTATAAAATTGATGAGTGTTTGTTTCATACACGACAATAATAACAACTCACCTCACAAATTCCCTTACGCGTCGCTGCTCATTTTCGTATTTGTGTTTAAATTGCGTCAATTGTTGCTTGATTTCCTTAAGTGTATTTAACTAAAGAAGCAAAATTAATACTTTCAAGCAATTTTTCAATCAAACAACTCACCGTGTGATCCGCTTGTATGACATGTAAAAAAGAACACAAGTATAATGTACACAAAATGGAGGATTTTGCAAAGTAAAACATTGTTTTTTTTTCGAATCTTTCTCGTCGATTTTCAAACTGAGACTAAAAGAAAGATTTTTTTTAGTCACAAGTTGATTGCGAATTTTATTTGATTTCAATGAGAAAACCATGTACAGATTATTTTTCAAAATCACTCAGTTTTGCTTGTTCTCATAGAAATATTGATTATAATGTGAACTCTGTGTAACGTCGCTTGTTGTTATCAGTCAGACAGTCTACTAATAATACTGAGAATTATTGAAATAATTCCCGCAAATGCATTATAAGCTTAAAAACAACAAATACTTATTTTTTGATAAGAAACATAAAATCCCCGAACAAATTTAAAACATATCACTTGATTTAATCATTTTGCAACATAAATAACATTAGAACAGTTCAGGAGCTATGAGACATTTTAACATACTTCTATATATATTTTTAAAAAAACATCTCTAACTACATATAGCATGCTTGAACACCTAAAGAGATGATGATTATAGAAAGAAATTAAAAAAATAAATACAATTAATGACTAAAGTATTTATTTATACATACAAACATATTTACATTAAATTATTTAAATAAAAACTAAGAAAAATTAGTGCTATTATTGCGTTCCATTAACCAAAACGACTGCTATTCTCGATCTCATTGCTTGAGTCGGTATTTTTGCATTTGCAGTCGGAGTCGGCCGCTCGACCGGTGCGTGAGGTGAGTATGCGTACGCCCTCCGCGAAGCGCGGAAAACCGGTCATGGTCTCCTTAATTGTGGTCATCATAACTGGCAGATACATGAGAAAGTCCTTAAAGTGTCCGACGACAGTATGATAGTCAACCGGTTGCTTTTGACCGCCGCCAGACGACTGCAAGAAGTTGTCCTCAATGTCATTTGTCTGTGCAGAAAACGGCATAGCCAAACTAATGTGTAGCACTGCGGAAACAACAACAACAAGAAAAAGAGGCATGCTTAGAAAATTTGGCCAACTTGTTGGTGGGCAAAAAGTTCTTCGAGCTTACCAAGCAAGAATATTTGTGCACAGGCAAAGATTTTCTGTTGCATATTGTTGAGGCAACTTATTTTCATAACCGTTTTTATTACTTAAAATATTGTTTACTGTTTCTATTTTATTTTTTGTGAAAAGTGTTTGTTCTCTGCGGTTTGCGGTTTTAATGCAGTATCTGCATGCAGCAACTAACTGACCGCCTTGGCTTCATGGTTGGCTATTTATAAAGTCGCATCGCTTACAAATTATGCGCAATGTAAGCAAAAAATAGTTCAAGTACTTTGGTTTTATTTTGCACATATTTTGTTGTAAATTTCTCAATGTAAAAATTGTTGCGATTTGCTAAAAAAAATGAATTCGAAACCAACGACGACGACAACAGCGCTGCTTGTAATTTACGCTAACAGTGTGATGTTAAACATTTAACAGTGCTGTCTTCACACTGCTGCCATTACATTGCTGCGCTTACTAACAGTGCCAATAACAGTCAGCCACCACCATAGCAGCACCCCTTTGCGTGCTAATGACTATTTATTATTTAAATTAAGCGCCTCTTGTGCAGAACTTTTTGTTAAGAAATTGTGACATTGATTGATGTTGACAGAACGTTTTCTTATTTTATTATTTGTTATTTTTGTGACAATGGCTGAGATTAACGAAAAAAATTTAAAATAGTTAAACTTTCTGGGGCATCATTCAATCTGCTGATTAGCGCTGACAAACTATACGCACACACATACACACTGGCAAAATGACAAACGTCATTGAAAATGTAAAAATCTGTCATTTTGAAAATGGCTCTGAGTTGCGCATTTTGTTGTGCTGATTAAGCTTGATTTGCTGTTGGCCGGAAGTTGAGCTCAACCGGCATTCATCAATCACACTCAAGTGACTGACGACAGGCGACTTTGACAGGCGCCAACACACATACACAGACACTCACACATATACAAATCAAAACAAAATGCAAAAACATTTCCAAATTTTCTTATTTCCGTTCGCTTCACAAACATATTTATATATGTGGGTGTATGTGTATGTGTATAGGTTCTCGATTAATTATTGCTACTTACAAAGGGCTGACATTGCTAAATCCGCCCAACAAATTTTCATAAGTAAAGCCTTAAGAAAATAATCAATTTTCAAGGATTAAATGTGCTATAGTGGCCACTTGTGCTATTGTTTGTTCATGTCTGTGTGTGTGTGTGAATGTGTGTTAATGCATGGTAAGGATCAAGACTTAAATGCGATTTACTTTTCATGTGGCAGCCTGACGGCAGAAAGCGAAAAGAATCTCAAACTACGCTCATACCTGATGGCTTGCTTGATTTTCGCACGTATGTCAGTCAGTTGAAGGCTGCCTGACTGCTAAATCATTCAAAGCTGCCATTGATGTATAATAACAGACAATACAATTGTCTAACAATGACATCCGTATGCCCTACACTGATGTGAGTGTGTCGCAAATATCCTCTTACATGTTACATGCTCTTCTCGTCCTGCAAACAAAGGTAGAAAAGGATACATGTAAACAGACAAAAGGAAAAAAAGGTTGAAGCAAGGAAATCACACCCAAATGTGTGTCTTTGTGTTGATTTTTGTGTGTGTGTGCCTGAGTGTGTGTGTGTTTATTTGTTTGCCTTGTGGGCGTGCACGGCTGCTGACTGACACCTTCCGCTGCCGCCTGAGATGACAAGCGTATTTCAATGTTTGACGAACGAATGAATGAATGAATGAACGAAAGAACGAACGGAAATGCGAACAATATGAATGATTCTCATGCACAAACGAACGCTTTTATTTATTTTAATAAATTTTAATTATTTTTTTCG
This sequence comes from Phortica okadai, assembly GCA_034638295.1. Classification (NCBI taxonomy): domain Eukaryota; kingdom Metazoa; phylum Arthropoda; class Insecta; order Diptera; family Drosophilidae; genus Phortica; species Phortica okadai. Next base: position 6,973,751 of record CM067852.1, read on the forward strand.
GTTTTCATTCTTTGCCATTTTCGTTGAAACATCACCTCATCCTCACACCATCGCCCATTTTTCGGCACCTTTCACTGTTATTGTGTCTTTTAAGTGTTTGCCGCCTACATTGCTTATCTGCTGCTGTTTCCTGACCCACGTCGCCTCGCCGCCAACTCCTCTCATTCAACCAACATTGCACGGCATTTGTAATCATGCCGAATAAAAAGAAAATGAAGAAAAAAATAAAACACACACAGCATGATATGCTGAGGCGCTAAAAGATGCTGTTTTCAATTATTTTTCTGTTAAGGCTTTAGCAAATATTTGCACACGGCTGAGCTGAGTCGACTCGAGTTGCTGCCGCTGTCTTTGCCGCTGCCGCTGTCTTTGCCGCCGTCGTTGCCACTGGCAAAGTAAGGCAACCGCAGCAGCTTCTCTCTGCCAGGCCGTGCCGTGTGCTCAACAGTGTAGAGTTAGGTGGATACGGCATGGGGACAAGCAAGTATTTACACAGTTGGTCGGACAGACAGACGGACGGACGACTAGAAGACAATGCTTGGCGCTTTACAAGCAACAAAATATCATACCAAAAAAAAAAAAAAATGCCGAAAAGAAAAAATCTGTTGACGCATTTCTTTGAATTAATTTTTTATTTAGTTTAAAAATTTCTTTTTTGTTTTGTTTTTACTTAAATTTGTCACACTTATTTGTTGTTTTATTTATTTTTTATTTTTATTTTTATTTATTTTTTTCTCTCTCTTTTAAGTTATGCTTTTTGAAAGCCGCACTTGAAAGCGAAATCGCCGAAATTTGTTTAAACAAAAACGTTTAAGAAACCATTGCGGAAAATGGGTGAGTTTATTTAACCTTTTATTCAAGTAATTTCATAGAAATATGTTATGTATATGTGGTGGCTTATTTTAAAAGATATCTATTTTTTTTCGAACAATGGAAACCCTTTTTTTGTTGGAGTATATAATGATATTAATCAAACTCGCATTTAGTTGAGCGCTGCCATAATGCATCTTCATTATTTGCGCATTGGCACGATTGGTCCGGCACTCATTTCCATATAATGAAAGAAAATTCTATTATGCGTTTGGCCAATCGATCATTTGCGCATTTAATTGCCTTAGAAAATATGTGCTTGTGCGTGGTTAATTCATCTTTTGGCTTGACATGGCCTGGGATTAAAGGATATGCACAACAGCTGAAACCTTTTGTGCCACAAAAACTGTAGCGAACTTTTTGGTGGTTGACAACGTAAGGTTGGTAAGGTGGAGAAGGCGTTTGGGATATGTAAAAATAAGACAAGAATTTGGTAAAGTTGCTTAAACCGAACTCAGGTGAAACAAAGCAGTCAAAGAAGTAGCAGGAGATGAAGAAGGATTGTGCAGAAATTATGATTTATATGAGAATATTTTGGCAGCGCAGCAGGCAAAAGTTTGTGTAAACCAAGATAAAGGTTGCTGTATAAACACGCAGAGGCCAAGACAAGCCGAAGCCGCCGCAGCCGCTAGGAGTTCTAAAGCGAATAGTTACACAACGGAAAAAAGATAGTAAAACAAAGGAGGAACTGATGGAAGGAGCATGGGCAAGGCGATGCTGAAAATTTGGTTTGGTTGGCTGTGAACAAAGAGTTGGCTTAGGGAAAAGTTCAACAAGGATAAATCAGAAATTCAAATAAAGCATAAAGGAAGTTGGCACTAACTAAAGTCATCATTGTCCTGCTCGCGATTGTCGCGCGTATGCATGGCCAACTTCTTGGAGTCATCATCCAGCACAGAGTCAACCCAAAAGTCGGGATTCGATTGCCCACCGCTGGCAGTGTGCATGCGACGCAAGGAAGCGGCAATATTATCATCCAACATGCGATCAACAATATCCGCTTGGCCGAGCAACGGACTGGCGACATATCTGAGCACATCGGTGACGGGCGCAGCATGCCCACCGCCGCCGCCCTCCGCGCCTATGTTATTGCGCCGCATGAGTTGCGTCAATTCGACGCTGTCGGCGCTCATCTTGCAGAGCGTACATTTGCTCTGACCAATCTGCAGCTTCATGTTGTGCAACGCTATGCGATCCTGGGCCAACAGCATGCGCTCCTGTGACAATTGCTCCTCCTTTTCGCTCAGCTCGCGCACACGTTTGTTCAGCAATTGCAGCTTGGCTTGCAGCATTTGCTCGGCCTGACGTGCCTTTTGCTCCGCCACCGCTGTGCGACTCTCGGCTATGCGATAAACGCTCGCCTGCTGGCCGATTTCATCCTCCTTCGCATTGAGCGTCTGCTCGCGATCGATGAGCGTGCGTTTCGTGCGCTCCAGGTCGCGTTGCATCTTGTGATAACGTTCACGTTCCGCATCCGCCCGCCGTATTGTATCGTGCGCGACTTTCAGTTGTGCCTCCACCTCCAGTCGCTCCCGATCGATGTCCGTTGGCATTTGTAGTTTGCGCTCCGTTTCAATGCGCGCCCGCTCCGCCACAATGCGTTGACGCTCCTCTTGCAGCGTCACCATGATGCGTTCATGCTCGGCCAACTGTTGTGTCTTCAGCTCTGCCACGCGTTTCTCATCGCGCTCGATCTGCTCGCGTTGATATTCCTTTTCACGCTCGAACGCTTGCTTCTCCGCCTCCAGGCTGGACATGCGCTGCCGCAGCTGCCAATTCTCTTCGGCTGCATCCTTCGACAGGCGTCCCAGTTGCAACTCCAGCGTGCTCACCAATTCCATCAAACGTCGCTTCTCGGCCTCAGCGCCCTCCGACTCGATCTGCAGCCGCCGCTCGGCATCCTCCAAACGCCGCTCACGCGCATCCAACTTCTTTTCACGCTCCATGTTCAGCGTCATCAATTTGCCTTGCATATCGTCGCGCAGCTCATGCAGGCCGCCGCTCAGCGTTTCTAGATTGCTGGACGCCTCACGCAATGTCGCCAAATAGTTGCCATTCTCCTGCACGGCTGCGAATTCCAACATTTTCGTTTGCCTTATCGTCTCGAGCATACGATGTTGCTCCTCCTTCAACATATCGAGATCATCTTCATGCGCTTTGCGCACGCGACGCAGCTCATCCTCATGATCCTGTTTGAGCGCGCTCATGTCTGCTTCGGCCTCGCTCTTCAGCTTATGCAATTCCTCTTCCACATTGCTCAGTTTTTTTACATAATACTCTTTTAGATCGTTCGCCTCCATTTTCAGGCGTTCCTCTACTGCCGACAGTTGCTCCTCGAGCAGCTTCAATTGTTTTCTACAGAGTGGTCAATTAGCTTAGGTTTTGGTCACTCTTTAGCTTCGGCCATACTTACTTGTATGAGTGCTCAATCAACTCGATCTCTTGCTCATAGTTCACGCGCATATTTGCATTCAACTCCTCCAAGCGCAACTTCTCCAATGCCAAACGCTTCACATCGCTATCAGCTTGCATCAATTGACCCATCAGCTCTTTCTTTGCCTCCGCTTTCTGCTCTGTCTTCTGTTCATCCGCCCTTGTTGTTGTTGGCACCATTGTCGTTGCTTGTTCTTCATTGTTGCTTAAGACCGTCGGCAGATTGGGTCCCACCACCGCCGGCTGCGTCATCATTAGTTGTATGTGCGTATTGATGCGTTGTTGTTGCATTTTGATATTCTCCTCCATTTGTTGTTGCCGTTGGAGTTGTTGTTGCAACAACGATTGGAACTGACGCTCCTGCCGCTGCAACATCGTCTCCTGCTTCTGTTGCATTTCGAGCAATGCCCGTTCCTGATTCTTCATCTGTGTGGTCAACACCAGTTGCGATTCCTGCTGCTGAAGCGCGGCAAAAGCATTGTTGGACTCCAGATTCAATGTGTTCAACATCAGAATATTCTGGGCTGTTGTATTGTTTGGCAGATTCGTCTTTTGCTGTTGAGGATTTTCAATGTTCAGCACCTCTGCTGTGTCATGCGTTGTTACCGATGTTGTTATTGCTTCCGCCGGCAACTCATCTGCTTCTGGTAAGTGTAAAATGTCCACACGTTCCTTTGGCGTCGGCGTGCTCTCACGTTTCGGCTCCGTTGGCATTGACGCACGCTCCTGTGGCTGCTGCATGGTCGCCGCTGTGCTGACTGTCGTCGTTGATGCTGTGCCCAAGCCCAACCAATCTGCGGTGGCCGCACGTCGCTTTGAAACGGGCGTCGACATGCCGGACACGTTCGTCGCATTGCTCTCCTCGCCACGACTCCGGCCAAAGAGGCCCAGCGGATCAGTGTTGACCACCGTGGACTGTGCTGAGCTGCGTCGACCGCTCGATGTTTTCGGACGCGTTTGTGAGAGCAAATTGGAGTTCTCGGTCGTCGTGTCTGTCGATTGACGTGAGATGGACGGCTTGGCGAGCGTTGCCGATGCAGTCGACGGTCGCTTAGTCTCAACGCCGCTCAATATATCGAAGAAATCCGGCTTGGCAGCGCTGGCTGCCGCTTTCGGCTGCTTCGGATCGAAACCAAGATCGTCGTCATCGTCATCTTCGCCCTCGTCGTCTTGTGTTATCGATGGCTTCTGCTTGACAATGCGCGGCGTGCTGACCGCTTTCGGTTTGCCGCCGATTTTTGTTGTTGGCGTGCTCTTCACATCCGCTTCGTTTTCCTCGCGTATGCCAAACAATTCTTCCAATTTGCCTTTTGATTTGTTGGTCTTTGAGGCCGGTGGCTTCTTCAAGCCGCCCAAATTGGGTATATCAAAGAAGTTGTCATTATCCAAGCTATTGTCGCTTAGTAAATCCGCCAGTGGATCATCGACATTAAAGTTCATTATAAACTACACAAAACATTCGTTAAAAGTGAAAAAATTTTTGTTTTTGTTTTGTTATGTTGATTGCCTAGCAACGAGTTCAGTTGCTTTCAAACTTTACAGTTTGAGTTGCACTGCTTCTAAAACTGTCATTGATGCTCAAAAATATTTCAAAAATGCATTTTTTAGTTAGCTTTTAAACTTTATACATAAATAAAAAATCATCAAATAACAATCAAGAATTAAAAATCACACCGTATGCGGTTTTGCATAACTTGGAAAGTTTAACTTCAGACCTTCTTTCGCCTCAAAGAAAGTGTAGGACAATGTGATAGTGTCGACAAGCTCTAACTTGGGATCGTTCATAATGTCTGGATCGATGTAAAAGAAGACCGGCATGTCGACTTCCTCGTGTGGATTCAGTTGTTGTTCCTCGAAACAGAAACATTGAATCTTGTTGAAATACGCGCCCGCCTCGAAGGGTATTACATTGTATGTGCTGATGCCAATTACCGGCTTATCTGTCGGATTCTTAGCAGTGTAAAAGGCCAGTGCGGTTTCGCCGGGTGCCACTTTAATCTCGTACTGCTGTGGCTTGAAATTCCAACGCATCGAAGCGCCAATGTCAGCATTAAAGCGAATCTTAAGTATTCGATCTTCGACTTTTTCCATATGTTCCACTTTGTCGCCATCATGCCCCTGAGACGTGGTGCCACCGTAGCTGTAAGCCTGTATGGCATCGTTTAATTATCAATTCAGTTCAAGTAACACACTAATATAACTCACTTGACAGAACATTGTGTACAGTGGCACAGCTGCATAGCTCAGTCCGACTATCAGCACGCCAAATGCGGTGGCATAATAGAGCGTGGACTTGACCTTATGCCGGCGAAGTGCCTCTGTCACCGGATCAGTGCGTCTAGCGCCACGACCCACGAATCGCACCGGCGAAAACACTTGCAACGGCTTCGGTGTGGGCTTCAATAGGTGTGTTATGCCTTTTGTTTGTACATTTATCAACAAGCGTAGCATTGTGTGTGGAAGTTGTAATTTACAGTACTACTTTTAAGTTAGCTTCGCATTTATTTTATTAATTAAACACAATTCCGGCGACTTTAAAATCAGGTAATCTCTGTGGTATAACATCGATAACAATAACAAAATACAGCTGATTAAAATGGAGAATCATCGTTGACTCTATGCTGCTAACACTCTGTAAGCGCATGCACACACTCTTGTAAGAGTGTGAAACGAAAACGAGCCAAATTGACGGATAAGTGCCACCTTGGTTCAAAAATGTCATGCCAATTTCATTGAAACGACACTGCACTATTGGCTTAGCGTATGTTGCGGTGTATTCGCTCGGGATGTACCTTAATCCTCCATTTAATTGGTCACCGCATCTTTTTCGAAAATCATCAGGCGGATTCCGTTAGGGGACATTTTTAAATAAATTTTTTAAATTACCTTTTTTACGGTATTTTTTTTTAATGTACGATTTCTTTCATTTTATCAGATTACGTACTAATATGTGTAAGTGGGCCGTGAAAGACCATGATCTTAATATCTTCAATGTTTGCAATAAGATTATGAAGGGATCTCGAAAGTCTCATTTGGGACCACTTTCTTTGTCCATGAGACATATAAATAACAAAAATCTTCGAAACAGTTTTTGGCTAGAAACATCGATGTTCTTAGCTGATTGCACAGTTTTAGAACCATTGTTCCGTAACAAACGGTAATAATCTATAGCATTCATTTGCTTTATGAATAGACTTATCGATATATGTCAATGTTTGGCCAATTTTAGTGCATTTTTGTGATTAAAAGGGTTTTGTCAAACCTTGTCGCATGTCGCAGTGTTTAGATGTGCATACATACGTGCAGCTGCCAATTTGGCTTGTATACCTAATAGATTATGTTAACACCACATCTGTTAATTAAGTGCCATAATGTTAAGGACATGTAAAACCAGATGTTTGTCGTTACCGCTGCACTTGCATCCCACATTTTGTGACAGGTGCATTTTTCCTATTCATAAATACACATTCCGGCAAAAGTTACTGCATCGAGCGGCTTAATACTCAAAAAAAAAAACAAATTAAACATTCAATATCAAAATAAAATGACAGACCAAAAAGCCGCGAACTAAAATAAATTTTTGAATTGCCGCAGTAGTTGAAGTGATAAGACGCCGACTTGGTTTAGTAATGGAACAAGCGACAATGCGTTCGGTTGTGTTTCTAGTAGTGCTTGGTGCTTTTGCGTTCTGGCGACCGGTGGCACAGTGTGCCGACATCGCCGATTTACACTCAAAGCTGCCGGCACATCTTGGCGACCAGCCACCAACGGTGCTGATAGCGCTTTTAGTGCGCAATAAGGCGCACATATTGCCGCTATTTCTCACCTATGTGGAGCAGCTTGACTATCCAAAAGAGAGAATTGCCTTCTGGTGAGTGTTATTAGACGCATTAGTTACATTTAGATGACTTTCGCTTTCAAATCATCGCCATAGGATACGCTCTGATCACAACAGCGATAACAGCATCGAGTTGCTTGACCTCTGGATTGAGCACAACGCCGGCAATTATCACAGCGTTGACTACTTGTTTAATAATGTGACGCAACGTCATCAAAATGAGAGCTCGCAATATGATTGGCCGCTTTCTCGCTTCCGACACTTGATAGCGCTTAAGGAGGAAGCGCTTGTCTATGCGCAGGGCATTTGGGCTGACTTTATATTTGTGAGTATAACTAATTAAACGTGATTGTTGCGTGGCTTATCTGATTTAATCGTATACATTGTCGGTACACAAAGTATTTGGATGCGGACGTGCTATTGACCTCACCCAATACGCTGACATCGCTGACGAAACTTCGTCTACCGATTGTGGCGCCCATGCTGCTCTCGGAGGGTTTGTACTCGAATTTTTGGTGTGGCATGACCGATGAATATTACTATCAGCGTACCGATGAATACAAAGAGATCTATAATGTGAACAAGGAAGGCGTTTTCCAAGTGCCCATGGTGCACAGTGCCGTACTCTTAGATTTGAACTATGCCGGCGTGCGTTATTTGACTTTTGATCGTCAACGTTTGATCAGTGAGCAAAAAAATCATCTAGAGTGGGCCATCAAGGAGGGTCAGCAATTGCGTCTGTACGATGGACCAGTCGATGATATCATTGTCTTTGCCATTTCGGCCAACAGCTCTGGCATACCACTTTTCGTGTCGAATGAGCTGGCCTTTGGTTACATTATGCAACCGCTGAACACCGGCGATGACCTCGCGCAAGATCAGAAACAATTGGTTAATCTACGCACAAATATTGTACATGATTTGGGCTCTGTGGCGCCTGTCTTGGATTATTTCCAGCCTTACGTCAAATACCCGGAGAAGTAAGTTATTTGAATCAATGGAAATGAAATCAAACTAAAATCATTACATCAAATAGAACCAAATTAACGCTCGATCGCATCTTTATGATCAATTTGGAACGACGCACCGAAAGACGTGAAAAAATGGAGAAGCTCTTTTTGGAATTGGGCTTGGATGTTGAATACTTTCCGGCTGTGGATGGCAAGTGCGTAATGGGCAACAACTTTTTATAATATAAGAATTTGCTATAGAAACATTTGTTTAATTAGAAAATTGAATGCTGAAGCTTTGCAAGAATTGGGCATTTCTTTCCTGCCTGGCTATGAGGATCCCTACCATCTGCGTGCAATGACCATGGGCGAAATTGGCTGTTTTCTGAGTCACTACAAAATCTGGCAACGCATGGTCGAAGAGAATCTAAATGAGGTGCTCATACTGGAGGATGATATACGCTTTGAGCCTTATTTTGTGAATAATGCGCAAAGCATTTTGGAGCAAGTACGCCGCGTTGTGGAATACGATTTGGTGTAAGTCACTGATCGAACTGTAGGCACAAAAATATCTAAATTAATGCCTTTACTTGCACACACAGCTATTTTGGACGCAAACGCCTAAAGGACGAAATCGAACCATGGGTTGATAACACAGATCATTTGGTATATGCTGGCTATTCCTACTGGACACTGGGCTACGTACTTTCACTGCAGGGTGCACGCAAGCTCTTGAATGCTAAACCACTTGAGAAACTTGTGCCCGTTGACGAGTATTTGCCCATCATGTTTAATCGTCATCCGAACAGAACTTGGAGTGAAGCATATGCCGAACGCAATGTGCTTGCATTTAGCGCCGCGCCGCTACTCATGTATCCAACGCATTACACCGGCGAAGAGGGTTACATTTCCGATACGGAGGATTCGGAGCAAATAAGCAATGCGCCTGTGCACGGCAATGATGCACAATTGAAAAGCGATCGTGAATTGAATTATCCGCAAGAGGAACGCAACGATTATACACAAACGTCGACGACGACGACCACGGTTGAAGATGAAATTTTACTCAAAAATGAGATAATTATTGATACCGATAAGACGCAACAACATCATGAATTGTAGTGTGTTGTTGTTGTCGTGCAACAAAGTAACAAAGCCAAATTTTAGATGATATAAGTTAAATTTTTAGCATTTATGCGTAAAGTGCCTTAATAACAAAGTCGCAAAAGAAAACAAAAGCTAACGAACAAAGCAATATACTCGAATATACACAGCAAATATACTCTTTACTAAATTAGTTGTAGTTACTAATTCTATGCTAAGACTATCTGTCTGCCATAATATATGTAAGCTTTAAGCTCTGCTGCACACAAACATTAAACGATAACAATCATTAAGCAGCTAAATATCAAAGAACAAAACAAAACTAAACAAAAAGAAGTAAACGAGTTAGCAGATTAGCAAAACTCCACAAATGACTGAATGAGTTGTTGTGCTGCTATTTATGCTAATTTTTTTATAATTAAATGCATGTTAACAATAACAAAAACGAGCAAGCAAAGAAGAAAAAAAAAGCAGAGCGTTTTAAACTGCAAAACTCGTTCGCATTTTTTTTTGCTCATGCGAATAATTAAACAAAAAATTAATACAAAAGGCATAAGAAACGGAACTGGAGTCAACAGGAAGGAAGGCAAATTGGCGCGTGCGCTTCGAAACCAGTATTGATAAGACAATGAAGTCTTTAATTTGCAAAGCGCTTCACTTAACAACAAGTGAATCATTTCAATGAAAATTGTGCTAAACTTTTGCCAACATTCATTCGTTTATTTGTTCGTAGTTTGTAATCAATATACACACATATTTCTATACATTAAATCTAAGCGTTTTGACATCAATTAAAATACATTCTACTCATATTATTAGTTGTATTATTTAATAGTAAATAAGCCGGTTATTAGAACAAGTGTGTGCTGTAACTATAAAATGTGTACTTTACAATTGCCTGTACATCAGTTGACTTTCGACAAGTATATAGAACGCGCGTCTATTGTAAAATGTGTCGTCTGAGCTTGGCCGTGGCCCTGTTGCAACTTGTGCTGCTCGGTGGTTTCAATTTTGTAACAGAAAATCAAGCGCAGCGCACATATTTGGAAGATCTATATCTGGATATATGGCGGCCGTTGCGTCTCATTGGCTTGACAGCCTTGGGGCGCACGGGTGAGTTGCCAAATTATTTAAAGCGCGCGAAAATGTTAAATGTATGCGAATTTCATTGGTTTAAACAAGTTTATCTGAAAGATTTGTCTTGTCGCTTAGAAAACGCAAACAACATTCAGCAAGGATGCTCGTTTTTGTGAAGCGCCAAATGGCGCTGGCCGTCGCAGCGCTGTGCGTCCAAGCTCCGTGCACGAATTGCGTCCGGGCGACATTGATGTGATTGGCGCAATGGGCGACTCGCTGACCGCTGGCACTGCCGCGTTTGCGGCATCCATGCTACAATTGGCGATTGAGAATCGTGGCACGAGTTTCTCGATCGGCGGTCGCGGTAGGTGGACACAGTACTTGACATTGCCGAACATGATCAAGGAGTTTAATCCAAACTTGTACGGTTATTCAACGCGCGATGGTCTGACAATTGAACGCCATTCAAAGTGAGTCAAAGACAATTGTTGTGTGTGTGATAAAGAAAAGGTATGATCTTGCAGATTCAATGTCGCCGAACCGGCTGGCATGTCACGCGACATGCCCTACATGGCCAGGATATTGACGAAGCGTATGCGTCGTGATCCACGCGTCAATATGACACACGACTGGAAGCTTGTCACCATGTTTATAGGCAGTAATGATGTCTGCTCGGAGTTTTGCTATGCCGCCGATCCCGACAAATTGCTAGTTTACTTCGAGAGCAGCATGGTTCGTACTTATCGCTTTTTGCGTGATAATGTGCCACGCCTACTGCTTAATGTGATACAAGTGCCGAATTTGTTCTTTCTGAGCAAATTGCAAAAGTTGCCCCCACTATGCGAATTAACAATGCCCGGTGAGTGTCCGTGCCTCACTGGCTTGGTCCATAAGTCAAAGCGGCCGATCGTTGCACGTATTTTAAAACAATGGTGGGCCAAGGATTTGGAAATTGTCAAACGACCGGAGTTCAATACAGAGGTGTGTGCCTGTGTGTAGTACATATTAGTTTTATTTGCTTAAAAAAAATAATTTCTTCAAGACTTTCACAATCAACTATCATACTTTTCTCAACTTCGATGAGTTCTTCAAGCAACCTGACGGCGGCTTCGATGCAAGTCTACTCGCCGTAGACTGCTTTCACCTCAGCCAGAAGGGTCATTCTCTGGGTGCGTGTCTCCGCTAATCAAGCATGAAGTTTTTTTCTTCTTCTTCTAAGACGCATTGTCTCATTTCAGTGGCGCAGTTTCTGTGGAACAGCATGTTCGAGCCGCCATACAACAAAACTCAGCGGACCAATGAAACACTCAGTGAAATTTTGGGTTGGGGCTTTCGTTGCCCCACCGAAACGCAACCCTATTTCCTGACGCGCAGCAATGCTGTTGACACATAACATGATTTTTTATCATGTTCTTCATTTTCATATTCCCTCATGATGAAAGATCGTTTAACATTTTAAATGGCATAGTTCACATTGATGCTGCTAATCTAAGTGCTTACAATTAATCAATTAATTAATTGACTAAGCAAACAAACTTGCTTGCAATGCAAAAGGCCAAGCAAAGCAAATCAAACAAGTTTCAAGTATTTGTAAATATTAACAGCAACAATAACAACAAGTTGGCGATAAATTGCCAAGTCAGCAGCAACGTCGACTGCGTTATCGAGCCGATTGAGCGATTGACTAACTGTTTCTCTGTCTGTCTGTACAAGCAACGAGTCAAGTGCAGCGTTAAAAGCGAAATCAGACACGCGTGGAAATGTTTTAATCAAAAAATAACTTAAAAATAGCAATCATAAAAACATGTTTGCATAAGTAGAAGAAGAAGAGAAAATGCCAGTTACAGCGCGCAGGTCAAAGTCATTGCCATTTTGCGCGTGCTCGACCTTCGCAGTGACCAAGTTAACCCGTTCGGCCATGCAATCATAAACCGTTTTACGTACGTCGACGCCTTTAAGAAACGGAATCCAAGCACGAAGCCGGTTCCAGTCGCAGGCGTGACTGAGTTGCCGGCAAACGTGAGGCTTACATTCTACTGCTTTTTTGTCGTTGTTGTTGTTGCTGCTGTCAGTCAAGTCATGCCCTCTCACAGTAAGTTTTCATCATGTCATTGTTGTTGTTATTATTATTAGTACGTATCGTAGTAAGCATCAATCTGCCTGCCTGACTGTCAGTCTGTCCGCATCGCTGCTTGGCTCATTATAAATGTGATAATTGGTTAATAAAACAATATTTTTTTTTGCACTTTTTTTTATATTTATTTATTTTTTCTATTTGTGCGCTACTTGCGACTCATCATTTTTGCATCGATCACACGTAAATCACATTACGATGCTTTTTTATTTTCATACGGTGAGTTTTTTTCGCGCACTCACAAACGAAGATTATTTGTACAAGCGATTAGCGACCATTAAAATGCAATAACAATTGTTGTGATTGTTGTACTTTGCCTTTAACGTAGTAAAATTAAATTGGTAGAAAACTCACAAAGTGCGCTACTGTAACAGAACATGAAAAAGAAGAAGAAGAACAAGTGTGAAATGTTCTAAGAAGCAGAAACAAGTGCGTGCAGTTTTGGAAGCATTGCTAAGTTGTACAAAATGGCCACGGTTTTGAAGGCTTTGTGCTAAGGCTTTTTGTAAGAGATGTGCTTGTTGTCCGTGTTGGGTGTTAACTAACAAATGAAGAGGAGGAAAAAATAAATAAATAATACATAAACCGCTACTGTGCGCTTGTCTAACAAATATTAAACAAATAAAGACGCAAATATTTGCGCGCCAAAACAAACATGTGTGTAGAATTTTTTTGTAAACAAAATTTATGTGTTAAAACATGTGCGACACAATAAGTTACTTAAACCGAAACGACTTAAGCTAAGCTAACACTAAAACATATCACAGCAGCGTCAAGGACATGGAGCGAAGGTCCTTTAGACAACGAAATCGTCTTTGCTATTGACGCGTGTCATTATGTAAGGACGCTGCTCGGTGGGACAGTGAAACTTTTCGAAGAGCACCGGATTGAAGAGACTCTTCTCGTCGGGCTTCTCCAGCAGATTGTTCCAAATGGCATTGGCGGCTGTGATTTTTATTTAAAAGCAGAATTAATTGAAAGATCTAAAGGCTTGGCTAAAGGCTTTGAGACTTACCCACAGCGTGACCCTTCTGGCTCAAGTGAAAGCAATCCTCGGAGAAGAAACGTGTATCCGTTTTGCCATCGCGCGTGCGTGGAAAGTCTTTGAACTGCGCAAAGGGTTGCACATTGATCGTAAAGGTCTGTTAAAGGAGATAAAAATTGTAAAAAAAATTCAAATAATTCAATGTTATATAAAACACGCACTTCGGTATTGAACTCCGCTCTGTTGGCGATCTCATAGTCCTTGGCTATCCAGCGTTGCATCAAGCCATCGTAGTAATCGAGATGCTTCTCCGACTTGCCCACCAAACAGGGACACTCGAAGCGCAACGTGGTCGGACAGGCGGGCGGCAAACCGCTCAACTTCGTGAGGAAGCGTAAATTCGGCGCCGGCACGACATTCAACAACAAACGTGGCACATTGTCACGCAAATAACGATACGTCTTGAGCATATGTTGCTCATGCCACTTGATGGTATCCTCCGGATTGGCATGATAGCAAACATCCGAGCAAAAATCATTATTACCAATCAGCATTGTAACAAGTTTCCAATCTGCGGTCATATTCACGTGCGTGTCACGTTGCATGCGCTTCACGAGCACGGTGGCCATGTACGGCATGTCGCTTGACACGGCGCCCAGCTCGGCGACATTGAAACGCGACGTGCGATCCGTCGACAGGCCATCCTTCACCGCATAGCCATACAGCTGCGGATTGAACTCCTTCAGTATGTTCGGCAATGTCAGATATTTACGCCAATTGTATTGACCGCCAATCGACCAAACGACGCCACGATTCTCCACAGTGACATGCAACAGATTTGTGGCAAATATGCCATTGCCCGCGGTCAATGAATCGCCCAGCGCGCCGATGACATCAATATCGCCTGGGCGTAGACGATGCACGCTCTCAGGACGCACGGCGCTTCTGCGTCCCGGGCCATTCTCCGCATCGCAGAATTGCACAATCGAACGTGTGCGCGGATTGGAACGTTGCGTTTTCTAAAAAGTTTATTTAGTTTAATTAAATTAATGTTGGATGAATTTTGAAGGCACTTACGCCCGCATCACGCACGCGTTGCACATTCTGCGGCTGTTCGCCCGAGCGTCCCGCAATGGCAAGGCCCAACAGTCGCCAAGGCCGATAGGAGTTCTTGAAGGCCACATCCAATGCAGTGCGTTGGGCTGACGTCATGTGCAGCACGACCACTGCCAAAAGCAGCAAAGTGAGCGGCAGCAAGCGCATGTTCCTTCAATGTAGAAAAAAATACAAATAAATTAGCATTTTTTCGTGAATTAAAACAAGTTCAACCGTTAAAAAATGCTGAAAGCGAAAGTCTTTAGCTACTGTAAATATTACTTAAAAGCCGGCAATAACAAAAGCAACAACAACAACAGCAGCAGCAACAACCATGGCCAAGGTCAACTTGCTCAACTGCGAACTGGTTCAGTTCAAACGCGCGTTGTCCGTCCATGCTTACATGCCATGCCTAAGCCAAGTTTATTCACCTCTTTTTGTTTTTCAGTTGAAAATTAACAAATTTTTGTGTGTTTCTTTTTTTTTCTCATTGATGACGCCACAAATTTAAGCGAACTGACTAAGTTATGCAAATTAATATTTTTCAGCATTTTTTTTATATTTTTATTTAATATTTTTTTTGTTTTTTTCGAACAAAACACAAATGTCATCTAGAAGATTAATCTAATCAAAGCAGACGTTAATTTTTGATGCTTTTTGTTGTTTCTTATAATTTTTTTTTTTTTTTGTGGCATTTTCCGCACTCGAATGTTCGCCAAGCATCGATTCATCAATTAAAAGGCAACAACTTCTTTTTGTTAACTTTTATATATGCTAAAACTTAATCAATCAAATTAACTTAAACAACAAAAGCAGTAATAAAGGAAATAAAAAAATTCTATATTTTTTGTCGACTTTTCTAAACGCGCGCAATTGTTTTACTTCATTAAACATATTTAAATAAATTTTTACACATGTTTTTTTTTTTTTTGTTTTTTGCACAAAAGAAGCAGCAGCAAGAAGTATTAAATAAATTTAAACATGAGCAGGAAGTCAACGTAAAGCGAAACGCGCAAAAAGTCTTGTATTTAATAAAGTTTTAATTAAGATTGATTTACATTTGAAAGCGTTTCAATTCATTGCAAAACAAAAGACTTAAGCAACGAACTTGCTAACAAGTCAGTGCAAAAAATAGCAAAAAAATAAATAAAATATCTAAAAAAAAAACATTTCAAAAATTTACTGTACTCACTTGTTTTATGTGTATATAAATATAGTTTTTTTTTTATTATTTAATTATTATTAGTTTTTTAATTATTTTATTTTTATTTAAAAATTGTTTTTTGTAGTTTTTACTTATAACGTTTTTTTTAGCACTTTCTTTATTTATATTATTTTTATTTTAATTTATATTATTCTTATTTATTGTGTTTTTATTTGTTTTAATTTTTTTTATTATTTTTTCTAGATTTATTAAACAACTTTTGGCAAATCTTGCAATTTTCGCGCTTTATTTTCTATAATATATTGCACAATTACACAAAAGTATTTATTATTATTTTATATTTTGCCAAACGTTCTGTTATTAAATATGCCGCTTACGAATTTCAGAACGACTTTTGACGTCCATCATGCGCACTTACTTAGAATCGACTGTTCGACGGAATTTCTGATTATGTTTCATTTTATATATCGGACAAGCGCGACTTCCCAATTCCAGCGCATAGACAAATGACAGACGGACAAATGGACAGACAAAAGTCGCTGCCTATATACAAAGAACCTGAAAGCGCAAAACAAAAACAACAAAACATGCGATTGGCTCACACACACACACACACACACACACAGAGTGACAAGACGTCGTAGAGTCGTCGTCGTCGTAGAGAATCAGAATTCACTTTCGTTAAGTTGATAAAAATAGCTAAAATACAAACAACAACAACAACAATTATAATAAGCGCGTTGAAGACATCACAGACTATGATATCGTACACTTGTTATACACGTTCTTGTTGTTGTTGTTCATTGTTGTTGTTATAATTTATAGCTTTGGTGTATCGTTCGGCCAGTTTGGCAAAACGGGCATTATGGGTTAACTTCGATTCGCTGATATCACTTCAGCATGTTGTTGTTATTGTTTTTACTCGTGACATGCTAAAAATATAAAGTAACTGTCTGGCTGTCCGTTCATCTGTCGGTCTGTCTGTATTTCGTATGCTAGTGAAAGACAATTGCTTCAATCACATGTACTTAATCAGTTAATTATGCCGCCGCCGCAGTCGCCAACGCTGACGCAACGCAACGCGAGCTTAAAGTCCAGCCCAGTCTGGCTGAGCGGCAGACGCGTTGACAGGCAGACAGACAGACATTGTCGCTCGCGACTTGTGAATTTTAAGAATCAATTTATGCAGATTGACGCGCGATTGTTACATATTAAAAAAAGTAACAACAACAACAACTCTAAAGACGTTGTGCCGGATTACTTTGGGGATTTTTAAAAGGCGTGTCACTTTGTTGCTGCTGTTGCTTCTTCTTCTCTGACATTGAGTTCAAAATTTATGCATTTCCACTGTTTGTGTAAAGACTTTGGAACTAGAGAACAGGTTACGTACAAACAATAAAGGAATGCACAAATCACTGGAAATGTGGAAATGCATTGGACGGACAGTACAATTACAGTACAATCTCCCTAAACCTGACAAATTGTCGTTCGTTCAACGTACGAAATATCTTCGATTAATTTTCAAGATATCAATTTTCAGAAATTACAATGGAAAGCAACTTGATGTCTGGCTAGCCGTGTTGTCCGAATTATCAAGTGTCCGAACTATCGAGATTGCACTGACTTTTCAAAATTTTCGATCGTTTTGTCTTCCATAAACTTTATTTGATGCTCTAAGCAAGGGGACGTCCATAAATTACGTGAGATAAAATTAGGGCAGGGGGGTTCAGCAAAATATCAACAAATCTCAAGTAAGGGGAGGGGGCTTCTTCGGGCATCTCATGTGAAGTTTTTAGACCACCAATTTATAATTTTTTTTCAAAATTTTTCAAAGAATATCATGTGAGATACAGAGGAAGGGGTTCGTCAAAATCTCACTAAATCTTACGAAGAGGGGGGGGAGGGATCTAATTTTCGAGAAAAAATCTGACGTCATTTATGGACGTTCCCAAGGTGTGTGCATGTCCGATCAAAGTTTGCGCTTAATGAGCGCTCAGCTTTGTTTTTTTTTTTCCCTGAATAATAGCAACAAATGACTTCGAAGATTAACAACACGAAGTGAGATTTGCATTGCTGCAATAATAATTTCAACAATTGCAATGCAGTACAACTTTTTTTACGACTTCCGTGTTTGCAAAAACAAAAAAAAAAACTAAAAAAAAATTTCCATCGATTGAATTATTTGATGACTTCATATCGTACTAAGAGCATCTGCTTTTTCTTCTTCTTATTCTTTTTCTGCCATTGTCGATGACCTTGTGTAGCGGCATTAATAACGGCATTAAAAACAGTGAAATAAAAATATGTTTTCCTTGCGTACATGTTGTATATAATTAAACAAATAGCAAGTTAACATGGGCGCTGCATTAAGGCAAATAACAAGAACATGTACATACATGTTAACGTGGCTAAGTGCGTATTGCCAAAAGCATAAATTGCCAATACAGACGCAGAGGCGGAACTTGCCATAAAAGATGCGTTCGTTCACAGCCGACCAACAACAACATGTCAACGTGTTAAGCGATAAAATCTGTGCATAATTGCAAAAAAATGTTGGATTGTTGTTGTTGGTGATTGGTTTGCATAATAATATTTCAAGCTTCGCTTAATCACTTGTCAACCTGATAAGAAAACTTTTAATACGTGAAGACTTGTAAGTTATTGCGCTTGATTGCGTCACTTGTAAATGATATGCTTTGGAAGTCAACTAAATCATTTCGTCAATTAAATATTTTATACTTTGTTACTTTAAAAAGTTCATAATGATAACGCAATTAACATTATTTTAAAAACTTTGAAAATAACGTTTAAAAATGGTAGAGCGACCTTTAAAATTTCCATCTGTCGGCCAGAAATTAAACTAACATGCAGCTGGTGTAGCGCCACCTGACGGCTGGCTTACGTGTATATTTAGCACAGACGCACTCCACTCAATCGAATGACAACACTTTAGCGACCTCTCACGTCTAGCATTAGCAGCTGTCTACAGAAGCATTTGTCGGAAGAATGTCTGATAACAAAAAAAAATCATGGGTCAGAGTTCAGTTTTCAATAAACGACAGAATTCCTGGTAATACATTAAAATATAAAATTGTGGTATAGTTTTTTGTTTTTGCACAAAATTATCAAATTTTGTTATAGGCTTTCTGTATTATAAATAAGCTGCAAAGTCGGAAACTTTATTCAGTTATTTTTTAAAGAGCGATTGATCGTATCCTTAAAAAATGTTTTATTCGGTGAAAGTTCGTATTTTGTGCATATTATTAGTGTTGTTTTCTTTGGTTCATTCGAGCCAAGGGGATGCCAATACAGTGAGTGAAGTGCTTTGAAAATTGTAATCGCTTTTAGAAAGTTCTCTTCCCCGTATTTAGATCGAATTACTTAAACGAATTAAGAAACAATTAATAGAATTTAAGCTCAAGTATGAAAATGAGCAACAGAGAGTTCGCGATTTTGTCAGGTGAAGTGTTGTTTGTGTGTTCAAAGGAGTGATAAATAAAATCTTTACCAACATTCAATTGCAGTTTGACTCTAAACGATTTGGAAGAAGGGGCGTGTTACAATGCCACAATAGGTAAATATTATTGAGGATCCCAGACCTACTAGTGAAAATAATAATTTTAATTTATTAATTTAACACAGAAACGTTCTTACATAAAAATGATCATGTAAGTTAAAAGTTGCGAAGTTATTCATTAATACAATGGTATTGATAACAAGTACATATTTTACTGCCCATCAGGATCCCTTTGGAAATTTAAACATTTTGAGTATTGAACTTAAATTGGCCTCTTTATTGAGTGGTAGTGGGAAACTGAGTGAACCAACAGTGGGACCCGCGGAGAATCAAGGATGTGATTGTGAGAAAGCTTCTGAGATTATTGGACGATTTATAACTTTCGTCAAAATTTTAAATTATCTTCTAATTATAGGTTTGCCAAATTCATGTACCGCTGCCATTTTAAGCGGGAATGGTCCTGGGATTTACAAAATTCTTATTTCTGATAAAGTGGTCTCCGTGTTCTGCGACGCATTCGGAAGAATGATGATACAACATCAGATTGAAGGTCCCGCCAACTTTTTCAAACGCACATGGGTTGATTTCAAGAATGGTTTTGGGGCACCGCAAGATCAGTTTTGGTTGGGGTTAAAGTATGTACATCTGTTGACCTCCTTGCGTCGATATGAATTGCATATTGTTGTGCGTGACTTCAAGAATGTCACTACCCAATACGTATATGATAATTTTCATATTAGTGATGAAAGTGACATGTATAGAATAAAACAACTTGGTGGATATTCCGGTGGTGATGATAATAGAAATTTGCTACAAAACCACATTAATGCGCCATTCTCAACTTCTGACAAAGATAATAATGGAAGACTAAAAGAAGGCAATTGTGCACTTCGATATAGCTGTGGGTGGTGGTATTTAAATGAACCTGCTGAATATTGTTCACGAGTGTAAGTAAAGAATACAAACTTTAATCATTCCGATTTTACTTGAACACAACAAATTTATTCATAATTTTTAGTATTTTGAACCAACCAGTTCGAACAAATGATAGCGAAGCATTTTACTCCATACTCAAATGGGGTAAAGACTTAGAATTACAAGAAGTCACGATGTACATACATTAAGTTGCATTCATGCCAAAGTGATGCTGTCTTCGGTGCACCATTATTAAACTATAAGAGCAACTAACTTTTTTTGTTAGAATTTTCAAAATAAAATAAAACAATTGTTTTTAAACCAAAAATATTTTTATGATTTACTGGTGAATTTCTTTTATTGGTTCAATTATGTTGAATTTCTTCAATTAAAATATTTTTCTGAATATCATTTATTTTGTTTCAAACTAAACATAAACAAATTCGTCTTTTCTCGCAAAATAATATTAAAAATATTAAAAAAATAAGAAAACTAAGTCGATTCGTTTTTAAAATTATTTAAAACTCAGTTGCAAAATGCAATTGAGGGGTACCCATTACATACGACAGTTTTGCATCTAAATTTGACAAATACCAAGCGAGTCGCAGCTGCGTGCCGTTTTTTTTAAACTTTGAAATAACGTATGCTATTATAATTTCAATACAACATAGGCCACATCAATTTATTTATGGAGAACCAACTTATAACAGTGGCACTTAACATTAATGTTACAGTTATGTAAAAACAGCTGTTCTGCCGACATGTCTGCCCAACTTCAATTGCTGGTCCCGTCCATAGGTGGTGCAGGTGCAGATCACAAGTTCACATTGAATTAGCCTAATTGGACAAGTTGGATTTAGTTAGCTTTTCAGATCAGAATACTCATAAATAATAATAATTTAAACACGACAGAAAGTTTAAAAACGAAAGTGTGATTTCATGAAATTCATAGCCGGTAGTAAACGTCGACAGCCAGACACAACAACAAACAAATAATTAAAAAAAAGCCGGCGGCGGCATTTTTAACTTACAAATAAAATATACAAAAAAAAAAAGAAAGGAAAATTGAAAGGATTGCAACGTCACACACTTCACAAAAATAAATTCAAAATGACAGTATTGCGGTACATGGGCTGGGTGACCACCTGCTCAGTGTTTGCGGGACTCATTTCCATCATTTACCAAGCCTTTCGCTCACTACAAACGCTGAACAAAACGACTGTAATTCTTACCGGTTTGCTTGCCATCGAGAGTAGCATTAATCGACCGGCGTATGTGCCGGCGCCCAAAGTAGCCATCGGCTATGGCGCGTGCACGGATCTGCAAATAAATGCGACCGAGTTTTTCAACACATACTTTAAGGATAATGTGCCACGCATCGGACCCGAATTCACCGTAGATGAGATCAACGACGAAATGGAGCTTTTGCAGACATTCGCGTATTACTTTCAAAACGGCGCGGCGGCTGAGTAAGTCAAGCTTCAAACAAACAAATTTAAGACTTTCACAATGTTGTTTCCCATACAGACGCGTTATGCCCAACAACACGCTATTTAAGATGCTAGTCACCAGAGCGAAACATTACAATCGTGATGCCATACGTTGGTATATGGGCGGCAATGCGCCCCTCATGGCGGTACGTTTTCATATGGAAGGAGCTGAAGTACTGCTCGGCGCACACATGTCGAATAAGTAAGTTGAAGAATATACAACTGGAATGCTACATCATTTTTGTTCACTAAACATTCAATAGATTGCGGCCACTATTGCCCACGGAGATTCAATTGGCTGGCGATGAGATACCCGAGGATGATATACATTTGATATTGGAGTATAAGGCCGGTGATGCTTGGGGTCCATATGTGGCACCGCGCGCGAATCGTTATATACTGCACAATGACAAGAATAATCCACACCTTCAGTCCGTCGAGTACCTCACAGATGCATTGAAAGAATACAAGCCACATTTGTTGGTCATAAGCGGTCTGCAGATGATGGACAGCTTCAAGTTTAAGCCCGGCGTACGTGAGGCGCGTTTGCAGCAAGTCAAGGATCAACTTATTTCACAGAGTCGTGAAACGCTGCAACATTTTGAGATGGCCAGCTATGTGGAATTGAAATTGTTGCAAGAATTGCGCGAGCAAGTGCTGCCCTACGTCGATTCCTTGGGCATGAATGAACAAGAATTGGAGAATTTGCGTCAAGTGCTTGAGCACGGGCGTACAACGCTTGCGGCCGATTGGAATCCACGCATTGCATCGACACTCGATCAAATGCGTCAGGTGTACATAATGTTGACACGTGACTATATGCAACAGCGTGCAAAGGATCCAAAACGACGACAACTTACGCGCATACACGTGCACACATTGGCTTACCAAGCGATCATGACGGTGACCGGTTCTAAGTGGAAGAACACACGTGCAGCAGCGGCCAAAGCAGCACTCACGGCACATCGTTACGTCTGCAAGTCACAATTTGTGCGTAGACTCTTGTCAATACAAAAAGAAGCCAATAACATATTTCATTCTTATAGATAAATCCAGAAGCGGCCATGCTTGTGCTCGATGATAGCTTCTCCACTTCGGCGTTGCCTACAGCGCCGCGCATTGATTTTAATGCGGCCAATGCTGTGCCCTGTTGGCAGGAATATATACAATACGGCAATGAGACGCAGCGCATCGAAGTAGACATTTGTGTGGCGCCGGTGTTGGTCTGTCGTGTGGCTAAAAAAACTGCCGGCGCCGGTGATAACATCTCGGCTACAGGACTTGCTGCGCAAATATGAGTGGCGTACAATTAATAACAAAACAAAAAAAAAAAAGACTTGAAATAATAAGACTCGTAGAGTTTATACAACGAAATTGTAGGAATCTCTCTCACACTCCCAAGACATTCCCTGCTAGCAAGCCTCAACATTTACATATACATATAAACCTTAGTGACCTTAGTGAACTCGTTACCTTGGAAAGCACAAGCGGACGGACAGACAGACGGACAAACGGCAAAAAGTACGTAAAGAAAAAAAATTGAATAGTTGGACCCAAGTTTAGCTCAAATATTTTGAAAGTATGTATATTCTTATTAGTCTTACGGTTTTGAGTTACTTGTATCGTATAAACAAACAATCAGACAAACGAAAGAACTAACGAATGAACGAAGAAGTAGTGTACACACTAGTGTTGTTTAGGCATATCTGTTTCGTATAGTTCAACGTGCATATAATATACAATAAATAAATAAAGTATATGTAATAGTAAACTCGTTGCAATGTTCATGTGTTCAAAATTGATGTCCTACTAGACTAAGTTTGCGTTTGTGCTCAAGAGAAGTCAAACAAGCATTTTCTTGCCTCAAATTGTTTTTTGCACTTTGCTTAGCGCTTAGAATTAACATAAAAATTATACAATTTAAATTTAAAAAAAAAATGTGTTTGGTTAATAAAAAAGAACTTCTGTTACAATAAAAAACAATTTGAAGTTTTATAACTAATTTTATTTATTTATTACTATTAATTTAGTGAATATCGTAGAGAGGTTTTCTTTATAAGGCAGACAGTGCAGTCCAAATTTGTTGTTGTATTTTTTTTTTAAGAATTATTGTAAAATTATCATTTGTGTAATGAGAAAAGTTTAGAGTTTTTTTTTTAAAGATTAATTTTGTGTTTTCTTTGGTAGTTTTTATTTTTTTTTTTAATAAATATTCAGCTTTTCTATATTGTTTTTCCCTTCGCGCTTTTCAACTAATTTGTTTATGTGTCAGTTAAAGCTTTTTTTTTGTTAATAATTAATTAATTGAAACTACGAAAATTAAAAAATTCAATTCGTAATTGTTAAGAAATTGAAATATTCTGCGCAAAGCAGTTAACTAAGTTATTAATAATTATCTTCGTCAGATTTGGAGTGAAACCAAAATATGCTACAGAGAGTATTTCTTTCATAAGTGTTGCTTTAAATTTGCATTTGTTAATAATTGTTTTTTTTATATTTATTTTATGTTTTTTTTTTTTGTCAACTTCTTCATTATAAAATGCTGCTTCGAAAGTGTTTCCACGCTAATTGTTTAAAAGTACTACTATTTGTTTGCTTTAATTTTTTTTTTTATGATTTTGATGTTTAGTTTAAAAATATGTTTGGTTATCGCTTCAGCTTAAACACTAAAAATTGACGGAACTACAAAGTTTTTTGAGGCATCTTTCAACCATCGATATTATATCATAACTTTTTGCTTTGCTTCTTGTTTGTTGTTTCATTAGTAAAATATTTACTGCGCATAGTCGACTAACACGCTTTTTAAATTAATATTATTATTGTTTTTTGTTGTATTTGTTGTTTTGATATTAAAAATAGTCTTTATTTCAGTTATATTTAGTTTTGAATGCTGCTTCAACTTCCAACTTCATTTTCCTTCCCTTCGCTTTGCTTCTTCTACCAACGCTGTGTTGCTTATTTGTAGTTAACCGAAATCGGTTTCCATTAGTCAAGATGTTTATACATGTCCTCTAATTGTGGCTTAAAATAGCTCTTCAGCTGCGGCCGTTTGGCCTTGAATGTGGGCGTCAACAGACCATTTTGGACTGAGAATGGATCTGGATGCATATAGATGTCCTTAACCTGTTTAAATTAATACTTGTATTTTGTATGATTTTGAAATGTAAAATATGTGCATACCTGTTCGAAGGATTTTAGGCCACTCTGCTTGCCCCAGTTCAGCATATCGGTCATGATGAGCTCCTTGACATTCTTATTGTTGCATAACACGGAAAGCGTACCCTGCACATTATTCGTAATCGCCCATTGTTTCAATACATCGACATCAGGTACAACAACTGCGATAATGCAGCTCTGCATATGTTAATTAAAGAGTGGATTTTTAATAAAAAATACTTAGTACAAATCCATTGCCAAAACATACCTTTAGACTCTCGCCATAAACATAAACTTGATTGACATACTGACTGAGCGTGTAAATATTCTCGATCTTTTCAGGCACAATGTACTCGCCTTGACTCAGCTTAAAGATGTGCTTGCGTCTATCAATAATGCGCAGGGTGCCATTTGGCAGCCACATGCCAACATCGCCGGTGTGATGCCAGCCGTCAGGATCGATGGCTTCAGCCGTTTTCTCGGCGTCTTTGTAGTAACTGTAAATGGGCAATCATTCAAAAATTCGTTACAAAAAAGGAAAACAAAAACAAAATCGTCCGCCAATGTTAGGTTCGCTTAAGCACGGACTGTGACACACAGCACATAAGGCTTTTTATTGCTGAACGTTGATTTGTCAGTTGTGTCAGCGAAACCAGTGTCGAAAGTGGCGCATGTGCGTCCCAAACACAGAAGGACAGTCGGCATAGTAAGTGCTAATTTCGCACATGTTTGCTTTAGTGACAATGAGTATTGAGACACTTCAACATATATGCCGAAAAAGGTGTCAAAACAAATTAAGATTGTGTGTCAGGTAGAAGAAGACAATGACAGTAAGTTTTCTCTTCGCCTATGTTTACTTCATACCCTACAGGCCATGAGCCATTTCAAGTCACGTTTGTCTAACCGCCATGTTTGAAAAATGGAATCGCTAAAAGCAACAACCACTTTTTGTGTCTGGTCTCAGAATGGGACGGTAAATTTAAAAGTGCAATAAATGCGAGTCACTTTTGGAAAAGTGTAATCTAAAGTGTATAATAATAAAAAAATACCCGTGGAATACATTTGAGCCGCGCACGCACACTTCGCCCGTATTTTGATTTGCGTAGTACTCCATTTCGGGCACATCGACCAGTTTCACGGCATTGCAGGAAACCGGCGGTCCGACATGATTAGGCACATAGTCACCCTGTACGGTTAGCGTTATGGCGCCAGTGCATTCTGTCTGACCGTAGCCCTCCAGCACAAGGCAGCCGAGCGCACAGCGCATAAAAGTCAACACATTGCCGGCAAGCGGCGCTGAGCCAACAACCATTAGACGCAGATTGCCGCCGAAGGCTGTAAATGTGAACAAACAATTAATTGCAATGTTGGGTGAGTTATAATAGTTACTACACACCTTGATGTACTTTCTTGAACACAAGCTTATCCCAGCAGCCGTTTCGTCGCATAACGCCGCGCGCAATTTCCTTCTCCTTCGCTTTCATGCCCATATTGAAAAGTGCACGCTTGATCGACGATTGGCTGATCTCATTCTGTATCTTATCGTAGACGCGGTTAAGGAGGCGCGGTACTGCCGGCATTACTGTTGGCTTCAACATCTTCAGATCGTTGGTCAGTTCCTTGATATCGCCGGAGTAGAAACCAACGCAGCCACCAACATAGTAGATGCCATTCTCGCAGCAACGCTCAAACATGTGCGCAAGTGGCAAAAATGAAATCATGACGTCGCCAGCGCGTATTCGATGATCTCCTGGTGAGTTTAAGAAGAACTTTTAATTACAAATAAACTTATCACATTACTTTGCACTTACCCATTTGCAGTATGACGGCACAGACGCCGGCCACGACATTGCCGTGTGTTAGCATTACACCCTTTGGGTTGCCCGTTGTGCCGGACGTATAACAAACCGTACATAGATCATCCGACGTCGGTGGCACCTCGGGATGATTGCCCTTGGCACCTAACTTCTCCACATCAATGAACGAGAATATTTGTACGCCGCGACTGCGTGCACGCTCGAGCGTGCCTTGACGTATCGGCTTGATCGACACAATGATCTTCAGTGAACGTGGCGCCTTCTCGAGCAGCATGCTCGCTTTTGTATCGTCCTCAACAACGACAATTGACATTTCGGTTTGTCTAATAATGAAGGCACACGCATCAGGGCCAAGTGTATCGTAGAGCGGCACAACGACCAATGAGAATGAATAACAGCCTTGCTCATAAAGTATCCATTCGGGTCGATTTTGCGAGTAGATGCCAATCAGCTGCTTGGGTCGTGCGCCCAAAGCAAGCAATCCGGAGCCGAAATTCTTAGCGCGCAGTAGCGCCTCATCATAGTTAATCCACTGTTTTAATGAAGGGGTAAGTAAAGTTTGTCTTATAGTGAAATAAGTTTTGTGTAGTTTGGCTTACTTGATATGGCGATGATAGCGTCTCACGCCACCCGAGACAGGGTCCATTATTCGAGGCGTAGGCACCTTCGCGGAACGTCTGATAGAGCGTGCGCACATTCTCTGTAATGTACGAGACAAATTTGCCATTTTTCGATTCCTTGTAGAATTTTGAGACATGAATTTGTTCTGGACCCTGCAATGTAAGAGTGGCATTTCGGCGCAAAGATAAAGTGTCAAGTTGACGATAGTTTTGTGGTTTATGATATATAAAGACTATGCATGATTGCGATGCTGGAAAGATTTCGATGCTAGAGCACAAAACCAAAGCGTATTAAACATAAACTATAGTGTAGCAAATCTCACAGATGATTTCATATATTTGAAACAGACTTAAATTCAAAGCTAAAGCAAATAAGCGTGAGATTTAGTATTAAAATGCTGCATGTCCTAATTTAATACAAGCAGACATACAGCAAGTTATTGCATGTTTTGGTTATTTGCTTATAATTTTGTTCTGCTTGTTAGTTTGCTTTGAGTTTGCTTCTATTTGGAATCAATAAAATCGGGTGTGAGTGTCCTTTATACGCCTTATGCTTATTGCGCTTTGACAGAACAAGGAAACAATTCTGTTGTGGTTGATTTGATTTGTTTAGTTTGTATTTGTCTAGAATCACATGCTTTATTGCGTATACGTACGTACGTCTTTGTTGTATAAATAAGTGTTCAAAATTCAAATTTGGCATGTGTTTTATTGTAGTAGCTAAATCAATTGATATGCATAAACCCGTCAGTCATCGTCATTAACACGTCAATAAAAATTCGTATTAAATGTGCGAAAGTTTCTGTCTGTCTGTCTGTCCGTTCAAACGTTCGTCCGTCAATAAATCGTTCATGGCATGGCATTTCCTTTATGGCGCACAACCGCGAAGAACTTTCGAATTGGATTTTGGAAAACGGCGTTGATTGATTTGCAAGTTATCAAAATACGAAAAAGAAAAATTTACTTCATGTATGTTTTATTTCAAAATATTTTCATATTTATTTTGGCACATGTGCGTAATTGTGCGTGTTTGTTGTACATATTTCATCATGATTTCAATTGCGAATATTTATTTATTTTTTTATGCCTTGGCATTTGATTGGTATTATTGTTGTTTTTGTTTTTTTTTTGAGAATGCACAGCATGTTGGCCATGGAAATGAGATACGCATTTATTAATGAGAGTGCGTACTGTGTGTGTGTATTTTTAGTATGCCAACAGTTCAATTATAAATCATACTATGCATAACATTGCGTATACGTGTTATTAATAGAGCTTTGACTTGAAAGTGAAAGGAGTCGGAAACGGAATCGGAATCGGAGACTAAAGGACATGAGTAACAGGGCAAACGCTTTTGTGACATGAGCATAAACAAAAAGTAAAGAAAAATTAAATGTTGCTTGTTCTTTTTTATTATTTTTTTTTTTTCTTTATTATTTGCCACTTGCCTACCCGATGGTTTATATCTTGTCTCGGATCATATTTAAGCTACAAAGTAATGCAAAAAAATAAAAAAAAAAACCGAAAAAAAAGAAACTTGTATTAGATTAGATTTTCACTTGCGCAAAGAGTAATAATGTTATAGAGCAGCTTATGTAGTTGACAGCATGAATGTTTCTTCTTTTGATTTTTTGTTTTTTCTTCCTGCTAAATGATGATTAATTATGCTTATAACTGAACTTGAATTTGTATTGTTTTGCGTTGTGTCGCTTGGTAAACAACTTCTGAGAACAACAAGAACAACTTTTGAGTGTGTTTACCTTTAGCACATCACTTTGACCGGTGAGCTCAATGGGCACGCGTATTGTCGTCGTTTGGCCGCAACAAGACATGTTGAATGTGTTGCTGCTCCTGCTGATCTTCTTCTTCTAATTCTGCTTACAATTCTTATTGCACAAGTGTTAATTGTTTTTTATTTAATTCTTTTGTTGTTGCTTTCAATTAGCATATAAAATATTGCTCGTTGAAAAATATCGTATTGCGTTATTGAATTTTTATCAGAAGCGCACTTGTTTAGTTTACTTTATTTTTATTATTCACATTTTCATAAAAGCGCAGAAATATATATTTTTTTTTTTAATTTTTATTTATTTTTTATAATTGCTTCAATTAAATTTTCACTTTTCAACTAAAAGCAAAACAAATTCGGTTTAAGAAAAAAGAAAACACAAACCAAAACATATTTTTGTTAAAAGAAACGCGTTAATTGAAACGGAAATTCAAAATATCGCTTAGGTATTTTTATTGAATTTCCACATTTGCTGACGTCACATACACAAATTGGCTATCCAAAAAAATTAAAAAAAAAAAAACAAACACCCCACACAAACACTTTTTGTGCGCTTTTCAACAAGTTCAATCATAAAATTTAATTTTCATTCTGAGTGTTCTTGTGTGTTTACTTTGCTTTGCGAGCGGTTGAACGTAACGAACGCAAAACTATTAAATTCTTGATAATAATAATTAATTCGCGCCATGAATGAAACGCCTGGTCAGTTAGTCAGTGGGTCGGCCAATTGGTAAATGTTTTGCTCAGGCGGCGGTTTGTTGTTGCGGTCGTTGCAGTCGTACAGGTATAAAACGGTAGCTATTTTTGTTTTTCTTTTAAACATATTTTTAATGAAATGTTCGAAGCGTGTTTTCAAAAACATATTCTATGCGCGCATTATAATTTTTCTCTTGGCATTATAAAAAGCTTATAATTGAGTCGATCATAGACAATCAGGGCAGCTGTCAAATTTTAGTATTTTTTTTTGTTTTATAATAAAATCATGTCAGTTTTGATGGTTTAATAATTTGAAGGATTCAAAATGCTATAAGAGACATTGAGAATGCAAAGATTCTATGAGTGTTCTAATAAAGGAAGAGGTGCATGAAGCAACAACTTTTTTATGAAATATTTTTTTTAAGAGTTTTTCAACATCAAGATTATAATCAAGGGTAATAAAGGGACTTTGTTCTTTAAGAATATGTCCAAAAACTACATGAGGTTTTTTCTTTTAATTCAGAAATCTTTCTGAAAGAATTAAGTGAACCACCTTCACTTTATCTTACGTGAGATTTTGCTTAACATTTGAAAATAATTAGTAAATTAATAAACTAAGAAACATTTAGGAATTTTCTGGACCCTCGCTTCCTATTTCAATTCAAGTAATTTATGAACGTTTCTTAAATTTAAGAGGAAGTCTAATCATATACAAAATCTCTAGATATCTCAAAAGATAAACTCAGTTTTGTTGCTTTATTTATCAGACAACATGAAACTCATCTTTATTGCTTTCAAACACGAAGAAGAATTGCTTCAGACATATTTTTTTTTTGTTGTGAAATTTTCATAAAGCAAAATGGGAAATTACAAATTGTTTATAAAATTAGCTTTTTGTTTAAAACATTGTCAAATG
The DNA here is from genome assembly GCA_034638295.1 of Phortica okadai. Taxonomy (NCBI): domain Eukaryota; kingdom Metazoa; phylum Arthropoda; class Insecta; order Diptera; family Drosophilidae; genus Phortica; species Phortica okadai. The sequence goes on from CM067852.1 coordinate 7,004,318, forward strand.
TTTACATGAAAATCGCAACAATTTCTTCATGCAAATTTTTGAAGAAAACATTTTACTCGCGAATTAATTTGTGTGCTTGTCTTGTCCCAAATTTTTATAAATAGTAAAAAGTTGTTATCTGAGCAAAATCTAAAAAAAATAGAAACAAAAAAAAATAGAAAATATACGCGTACAACAAGAATCAAATACAATTAATAGCGGCCGACTAAAAAAAATAACAAAAATAAAACATTTTGTGCGAAAAAAAAAACCAGAAAACAAAAAAAATATATTTTAAATATGTAAAATGCGAATAAATTGTATCTGAGTCAGTCGTTTTGTTGTCTTGGTCAACGTTAAAAAGCAACAAGAACAATTTGTGTGTTGTTTGTTGTTGCTCCTGCTGCTGCTGCTTCTTCTTCTGCTTGACTGTCAATCTGCCACAGACTCAAAATCATTTAATTTTATTCATTCATATATCAAAACGTATTAAAAACAAGCGAGCTACTTTTTTTTTCAGCCACCTCCTCTTCACAAAATTTTCTTTGCTTTTTGTGTGTATTTTAACACTTGTTTCAATGATTGGCAAATGGAAATTTCAAAAATTCCAGCGTTCAATTTTGTTGCCAATTGAACATTATTCAAAAGAATAACAAAATCAACAAAAATCGCATATTTTAAGTGTTTTTATAAACCAAACGCGCACTTCTGGCTTTGCTCAATGACACTTGCTGCACGAATACATGTACAAATTGTGGCAAAGATTGATCAGACGACTGATCGACTAACCAACTGACTGATCGACCAACTGACTGATTGACCGCATGAACTTAATTCAACTTATTTCATTTTCATTTCATCTTTGATGTACTAAAGATCGAAGTAGCGTAAAATAATTTTTCTTAGCACTTTTTTTTTACGTAATAATTAAACATTTTCATTATGTGTTGTTGTTGTTGTGGCTTGTGTGTTGTGTTTTTTCTTTGCTGATTTTATAAATTTCTCATTTTATTGCTTAACAAACAGAAGATTCGATTCGATTGGTTGCTTGCTAATTTTTTGTATCTTGCACACTTTATTCTTTGTTAAACACTTTTGTTTGATAATTTTCTTGTTTGCTTGCATATATCACTGACAGATACGATATATATCATATGGTAACCAACCGATCGTAACAGTTCGAACGCACGTAGTATATTTGTAGAGCAATAGAGCGAGAGAGAAGAATTTGTCGCATTTCTTTGTGCGTTCGCACGCTTGTTGTTGTTGTTGCTATAATACACTTGTATATATATTAAAATATTTTGTTAGCTTCTTCTATGATTTTTTTTTTGGCTTTTCTTTTCTATATATCTATTTGACTCGTTCATACACAATGCGATTTATCCGATTTGTTGTTTCTTTTTATACGAATTTGTATTTTTTCTTTAGCGCGTGAATTTTTATACAAAAACTGCTGCACGACGCGACGTTTCAATACGAACTGAATGTTTTTCACGATGTTGAAAAATAATTTTCGCCGTTTGAACCAAAAAACAAATTCACGAAAAAGAAAATCTCAAAAAAACAATTCTCAATATTGGTGAATGTTGTGCGACTACTTATGTGTATGTGTGTGTGTGTGTGATCGTACCGGAAAAGTCAACAACGAAACGCGCAAAACGACGGAAAAACCGACAGCAACAACAATAACAATAATAACAACGACGACGACAACTAATACGACATTAGAATTTTATTAATTTAATGTTGTTGTTAGTATCTTTGCATTGTTGTTGTTGTGCTGTTTTCGGTTGTCTCTTATTGTATCTGATGATATAAAACATTTCTGCTCACGAGATCAATGACAGCACATGATGATTCTTATTGTAAACGATGAGAATTTATGGGAAGAAGAACGTTTGTGAGTTCATGGGCGGCCGAAGTGCGTGGGCGGTTGGGACGTGTATGATCAACTATTACTATATGCTTTTATTTATAAATTAATCGATGTTTTTATTGGGCGAACGATTTTTGTAAAATGAAATTGGCAGAAAGCTGTAAAATGAATTTCCTAAACAAAATTCATGTAAAATGTCAAAGATTGTCAAAACGTCTTGTTGTTGTGTTGCTGGCCAACAATAAACAGACGATAGTTATGGCTAATGGAACGATGGAAGGGTTGTTGTTGCGCTTGCTTATTTGCATTTAATTAAAAAGAACATAATCATAATAATAACAAATAAAAATGCCTTTGAAGTCAACGGAAATAAATAAAAAATTCTTCGATTTAAAATCTTTTTGGTAAAAAAATAATTAAAATTTTTATGAATATTAAATTGTGTGAAATGATTTTTGCTTTTAGCGCATATATTTTTCAAATGAAAATCGAATTTGGCACAATTGACTTTTATTGGCGCTGAAATATGCACAATTATCGTTTTAAGCAAATCCAATTGATGCATGGCATGATTTATGAGCGCTTCGGGTACAATACTCTGTATCATTTTGTTTCGCACGGAGGTCGCACGATAGGTTCGTATTAGTGTCACCAAATTGTCACGCAAGGAGGAGTAAAAAATCGATTTCTAAGTTAAGAAAGTATAAGATTGAGAGCTTCATTGGATAATTAATTTGTGTCATGAAATTAACACGCAAGGAAGAGTATGAGTCATTTACAAAGATCGATACATATTCTATGGGATTATTACTGTATTGAGATCTTCATTGGACAACAGATTTAAAACATTTGATAGAGGGAAATCATACGAATTGAATGAAGGCTTCATAAGATCATTTTTCGACACAATTGATGATGAAAATTTCAAGTAGATTGACTAAATTCAATTTGAAACTTATCATATTCATTAACTGTTGAACATAAACGAGAACCCTCAACCTCATATTGGAGGTTGAGAAAGAGTATGAGATATATACAAAGATTACTACATATTCCAAGAAACTATAACTTAATTTGGGCATTCAGATCTTCATTGGACAACAAATTCAAAATATTTGATGGAGAGAATTCATATTAATTGAATGTATGATCCATAAGATCGTTTATTGATAAGATTGATGATGAAAATATCAAATCGATTGATGGCATCAAATTAATGCAACTTGAAACTTATCATTTTCAATATCTGTAGACTCCAAAAGCCTCTCCAAACTTTGCTTAGCTACCAATCGTATGCGCCTCGCTTTGAGACCGACATTTATCCCACGATAATTTTCGCAGTGCATAAATACCGAGTGTGTGTGACAAGATTGATAAATTATTACAAGCAGCGATGCAAATGTCAGGCAATTTGGCAGACATGTACGACACTAATTTTAATTTCTTACGTTTATTATTTCAAATACATTTAGTTTGGCTTGAATTTGCCATAAATCGACCACTGTGAATAACGACGTCATCGCACCGTTGAATTCTTGCTTCTATTTGTGGCCTTTAAAGAATATATAAATAAAATTAAAATAAAAGAAACGACCAACGACAACAATAACACTAGCAATTGCAACAAGAACAACTACAAGTAGACATCATGTGACGACAAAAGACTAAGACATGAGTTCGATTGTTCGGCATGCTGCACCTGCCCTCTCGCCCACTGACGTTGCTGGGCACTTGTCTAACGGTGTCTGTTTCTGTTGCTGGCAGAGATCAAAGCAAAAATACCTCATCGAAAATGAGAATGATGATGTAAGCGCGCGCATGAGTAAAACAATGAAGAAGGAATTCTTGCCAAAAAAAAAAAAAATAAATAAAAAAAAATAAAAAAAGTCATGTTCTGCTGCCTTGGCAAATATTTTTTATGCAGCATCTGTGTCGGAATTGCCTACCAGCTGTCAACTGATTGAGTTTGACTCTGTTTTTTTTTTTTACTTGTTTGACTCACCTCAAGCAGCGGCGATTGATTCTCCAGAGGCACTAATGGTTTCTGCGGTATGGGACGCGTTGCAAAGTAATAGGTCGCGGTAGCGGCGATGCTTGTTAATGTCAAAGCGCCAGTGACGCCGCCAAAGTAGCTAAAGTAGCCATCGACTTCATCCACTGTGACGAGCCAAATAAAAAAGAAGAAGATTGTATAAAGAAGCACAAACAGTACAATAATATTGATTGAATATTTTATTACGGATTTGCGTCACAACATTTCTTGACGCTAAAAATATCAAATCAAAATCAACATAATAATCGCCATCATCATCATTATCATAATTATCATTATTAAAACAAACAAAAAACAAAAAAGAGCAAGAAAACAATTTTAGAATTATTCTGCAATTACTTACGGAAATATGAAATGTTGCTCACGAGCAGATGATTGACGTAGGCCAAGACGGATTTTTCGGGCGTCATTCGTAGACCTTTTCTCTGCCTTACTGCTTACAGCTCCTTTTTGTATCTTTATTTATTTATTTATTTGTTAGTTTGTTTCTTACTTGTAGTCAAAGCAACTCAGTTTAAGTCCCTGAATCCTGTTTTTTTTTGTTGTATGAGGTATGTTTACCTTATTAGTTACTTAGTTAAGTCTTAATTTAAATTTTATTCCTTCGAGTCTTGTTGATAAGATTAAAACTTTGGCTTTATGATTGATTCGTTTCAGTTTTATCTGTAAGTAAAACAAATGAAGACAAGAAAAGAGGCAGAGAATTAAGTAAAGGTCATATTTCTTAGTGTCTTTTGGCGAAACGAGCAACAAAAAAAAAAAAAAAATCGATCGATTGTCTTGGCATCTTTGTGCTTTCGAATTCTGTGTGCTATAAATATTCATAAAACAAAAATAAAAAAAAAAAGAATCTTATATGCATAAATAACAATTATGAGCACTTTTCAAGCGCCCTAAGGTGACTTAAGCACACACACACAGACACACTCATACAGTGCACTTAGCTTAGTTACATTTGTATTTATGATATGTATGAATATGTATTATGTGAAGTGTAACATTTGCTTGGCTTATTTGCCAAAGCAAAATTGTCGGTCGGCCGACTTTATTGCCTCAAGTCAAAAGTCTCAATTGGCTAACAAAGCCACAAAGCCGAAGTTAATTACTGCATGCTGTGTTTGTGTGTGTAATCAATATATAAATAAATAAAGTCTTTCAAAAACATTCGCCCAAAGGACAAAGTTTCTGCTAATGTTGTCTTTAGCATATGTCGATTGTAATAAGTTATTTATAAGTGTCGGTAAATGTAGCGAATTTCAGCAGATGTTGTTTGTATGAGCAGTTGCCGAAACTCCCGTAACATACTTAATTAATAAGACACATTAAAGAAGAAAAAAAGAACTTGAACAACAATAAAAAAAGAAAACTTTGTGTGGCATTAAAGCTCTTGCCACAAAACAGTTTGGGTTTGAATTTAAGCCACCATTTTGTCAAATTTTTTGCATAAAATTCTCTAGAATTTTCAACTCATGCTTTGTGAAAGTTGTAAAGAATTTAATGAGCGAAGAATTTCAAGTCAAACGACTTTGAAATTAATTTGAACAAATATTTAACGGTCATGTACATTAGCTGCAATTTATATACAGTGGCTCACAGCTTAAATGAACCACTTTTATTTTTTTAACGTTGAGTGTATGTAATTTCTAAACGAAGTAAAAGATCGGCAAAGTATAAAAGGTGGAATGTAGATTATTGTTTCAGCTTTAAAACAATATGTTATTTCATTATTAAAAATTAAGTTTTTAGAAAGTTATCTGCGTTAATTAAAACAAAGTTATTATACTATTTCACATACGTGAAAAGTATAAAAATAGTAAAAAAAAACACAACTTATAGAACGAGCTACCAAAAAACTTATTTTCAATGCGTTTTTTACTAAATTTTATGCTCCGAGTCGACTTCCTTTTGTTTAACAACTATCTTTAATGATGTAAAAATGGATTCCAATCCATTTTTTTTTTTGGTTTGAAGGTAATTTCCGTACCAAACCTTAGAAAAAAGCTCTTCCATACATTTTGTATAGGATTTTCTTTGGTTGTTATGAAAATCCTACCCTGTGTCCAAATTTTGGGAATTTTACCACATATTTAGTAATTTGTGTTGAGTTTAAAATTAATATTAACCGTCTATTACAAAAAAATAACCGTTCCAACAGCGAGTGTAGACTTACAGACCTAACACAAAAGGTCTTCCCCGATACTTGCCTGTTTTGTATGGAAAAGTGACATTGAAAATGGAATTGGTTTATTTAAGCTGTGAGCCACTGTACGCGTGGTAGGTATATTTATTTTGCTGCATACTTTTGGGCTTCTTTTGTTTATTTGAATTAGCGATTTATTACAGTGGTTTACACTTTAAATGGAAGTAAGCCGCGTGCCAAACAAGTGGCAAATGCACGAAAAATGAGAACCACTGTTTAATGCTGAGGTTTTTTATCATTAATGTCAATCTGTTGAAACCAAATATTATTTCAATTTACTATTATTTTCTTGACATCAATACACCCATGATTAGTTAATGTCTTTTTGACAAATGTTCATCTTGGCTGCTCGTGTGTGAAATTGCGTTACAAAAAATGTTAAACAATAAATCAAAGCATTAGAAACAAAAAACAACTATTAAAGTTCAATGGCAGTAAATGACTGTACTTGAGAAGCCCTTAAAGCAGCAGCAACAACAACACAAGAACAAAAATTTCAAAGGAAGGGCGAAGCGTATCAAAGAAGTCTGTCAAGTTAGGTGCTTATTTAAGTATGGCAATATCTTCTTGACTTTTGCACCAAGCAAAGCCACTTCAAAGGCAAAGCATTTGTTGTCGCTGCTGTTGTTGTTGTTGTTGTTGCTGTTCTGCAGCGCTAATTATTATCAGCGCGCATATATGCATTTACTAAAATAAAACATGCTCTTGTTGTTTTATTTGCAAAATTATCATTTGTGATAATTCTTATAAAACAATACCCGACCGCATTTGTCTGTCTGTCTGTCTGTGTGTCCGTCTGCTTTTTATCAGCACATTCACTGATTAGGCAAAACAACAGAAGTATCTGTGGAAATGTTTTGACTGACCCAACGCGCCAATCAAGCGTTAAATGAACTCTTAGCCTCATTTTTTGTTTTACAAAGTTTGCATTATTATGAATTATTGCAGCAAAGAAAAAATAATAAGCATAAATAAATAAGTCAGCTAAGTATTTAATTATTGATCGTTTGTCTTTTTTTTTTGTCTCAAAAAGCAGCGTGCCTATTATGCGCGCCACCACTGTAGCCGGCTTGGACGCGACTGTAGGCATTTTAAGAGCGTGCTGCACAACAAACACAATTTTTGGCAATAAACAAACACTCAAACAAACACACACACACACACACACACGTACACACACTTAGACAGTTAGACTTGATTTGGCATGAAATTTGCAGTTTTTGTTGTTCTTGTTCTTTGTTTCTTTTGGTAATTTCGATGGCTCGAACTATACAAGTATCTCACATTTTGGCCCTTGTTTTTATTATACACGCTGCATGGCTACTTTTGCATATTATATTTGTATGACACTTGATTTGTTCTGTTTTATTTTTTTATTCATTTATTTGTGCTTCATACATTCTCTTTTTTTTTTTTGTTTTTATTACATCGATTTTTTGTGTGTGTTCTTGTTTTTTTTTTTTGTGGCAAACATGCGTGCGTGAGTCGCTGTAATTGCACGTGCAAAGCACAACTGCTGTCTCCGCTTGTGCCAAAAAAAAAAAGGCACAAAGTTGAATTATATAAATGAAATAATAATAATAATGTATGAGACGACAACTTACCCATAGATATTTAAAACTGAGATTTGTTTTTCATTTATTAGAATTTCTTGCACGCGCGCGTTGCGTTGTCTCTGATTTCAAATCAAGTCGAATTGAATTGAATCGAATAACAATTAAAAAACATTCATTTACAATATGCAATTAGTATGAAATTTCAAACGACTTTACTATAAACAAACGAACGAACCGTAGGAGTAGACGTATACGTACTTTGGACTTTGGCTTTATTTATTTATTTATTGCTTGCGAGGCTTTTGATGTCTGCTGAGACAATTCGAGGGGGGGAATCAAATAAAAAAACGAATCTTGAAAAATCAGAAATAATACTTTTGAGCCAGAAGGAAAATCAATGGTGGCAAACAGGGTGCGCACGGTGTAACAGTGTAACGGTAAAATGTTAGAAACGTTAAAGAAAATGCGTTGGTGGCTTCCTTGACTGTCTGTCTGTCTGTCTTTTTGCCCGGCACTTTGCGACTAATTTACGTTGTAGGCTCGACAGCAAAGAAATCTAGAAACTTATTGTTAGCGGTAGCAGGGTGGCTACAGCCGAGAATATCGGCGCTACGGCACTACGACGATAACGGTGTATGCAACCGGAGCGGTGACGTAGAACGCTGGAACGTATAGAATATATAAAAAAAACGGAAAACGTTGTTTTCGCTTTAAGCGACAAACTCAAACTGATGTTGTTTGTTGAAAAAAAGCATGCTCTGAGCCAAGTCAACTGAACTGAACTAAACTGAACTCAACTCAAGTTGAGACGCGTTGAGTTGAGTTGAGTCGAATGCTACGAACGATTCGTGCACTTTTGAGCAATTTCTATTCACGCAAGATAAGAACAACAACAATAACAACAAAAACATTTCTGAGTTGTTTGCTCAACGCTTGCTTGAGGGGGGTGAGGGCAATAGTGACGTCGATATATGACGCCGTGCAACGTTTGACATGCGCAAAGCTTAAAGCCGACACAGTGGCTGATGGTAGCCGGCATAAAGGGTGCGCGTGCTAGAGTGAGTGCCGGAAAAAGAGAACAGAAGCACATGTGCGTGCCTGTGTGTGTGTGTGTTTGTGTGTGTGCCGAAAAAGACAGTCAAAACAAAGCCAAAATTAAATTCGGTCGCACATTTTGGCTAAGTGAGTGTCTGTGTGTGTCTGTGTGTGTGTGTGTGTGTAAGCAAAGCATTAAGCAAAACAAAACAGCGCGACACATAGAGAGAGAATGAGTGAGTGTGTGCGAAAGAGTGAGAGAGAGTGTTAAAGTAAAGAGAAGTTGTAAGAAAATGCCGCAGCAGCCGACACACGCACACGCACGTACAAATACACGCAATGTGCATAGCAACGTAGCACGTGCTCGTTGCTTGTAGACGGCCGTGACGCAGGGGGGGCAATGTGCGACGATGCAATGCAGAGACCAGAGGCCATGGCCTGAAGCAAACAAATGTTGTTGCCGGTTTTTTTTTATTTCTTTTTTTCTTTATTTTTTTTTGTTATTTTTGGCTTGTAAGCCAAAATGGCCTAAAAAATATGTCAGCCGATTGTGTTTTCCCACTTTTCTTTTGGTAATAGTTTGTTTTTTTTTTTTGGTATTTGCTTTTTGTTGTTGTATTTTGTTCATTTAAACGTTTTTCTAGGCTGCACGAATGTCAATTTAGTTTGTTTGTACATTTCGATACGATCGATAATACAAAATTATTAAACTCCAATTGGTAACCTTTGTGTTTTCTCATTTCTCATTGCATGTCTCATTGCACAGTACATTATTAATAATAATAGGACTTTTGAAAGTTATATAACAATTTTGTTCTATATTAAACAACAGTTTTTCTTCACTTTTTCATTAACATGCTTGAGTGAGTTTTAAATAAGCCACGTTTGCATGCCAAATGCGTCATTTGTCTACGCCGCCCGCTCACAAAAAAAAAAATAAGACAAACAAACGTTTGGCCATCATTTTTATAGCACCTGAAAGAAATCTCAGACCGTGCGGCGCCATCAATTGCACTAAGTTGGGTGGGAGGTCGTGGCATGTGCTTGTGTGGGCTCGTGTTCTTTATTGACGTTGGGTGTGTGTTGAGCTTGTCAAACTTAGGCCTGGGAAAAATGCCTGTCAGCTTGTTGGTTTTTTTGTTGTTTTTTTGCTTATACGGACATTGTGCCTAAGGCTACAGTTGTTTGCTTAAAACCCTTTAAGCTGTGCCCAAAGACACGGAAGTGGTGACGCGCATTTTATGAGTTTGCGCTAACAAAATTTAATAACAACGAAAAAGGTCAACCAGCACACACACACACACACACACACACACACACACAGAAAGCATTGTGTGATAGTGAAATAAGAAGACAATGGCATACACTTATGATCAAAATAATAGATACACTTGCTTTTCTATACTTTAATAAAAATAATCATGAATTCAGTTTAAACAGAAAACGTGGCATGAAATATCAACAGAATTTGGTCAATTTTCACAGTTAGAATTAAAAAAAAATCGATTTTTTTTATTTCCCACAGTAGAAGATTTCAAAAGAATTCTCTGAAAATTAAAAAAAAATCGATCTATCAATTTGATAATTTTTTTTTTTGGAGACTAATGTCTTTCCCGCCTCTAGTTCATAAACGTGGGCACACAAAACTTTAAACGCGTTTTTCTCGAAACCATGTGTTCGAAGTCAGTAATCACTAAATCTTGAGAATGGTTTTGCCGATTGGTTTGAAATTTCATTCATTTATTTGAAGTACTCCGGTCTGACGAATCGTTTTTTGACGATAATTTCCTTTTTTGGCCAAAAATGCGATTACATCTATTGTCAAATGCATAATTTTGAGTTTGTACATTCGCCATTTTGTTAAAAATCTAAATTTTTCAAAAATCTTCTTTCCATTCAGAGTATTATGGAATTACCCTGTCGACTTTTTTTTTTATTTTTTCAATTCCGATGATCTAGTGATGAATTAGAGAGATCATGCCAATATACGTTGATATCTCGGTCACCAATTGTCGGAAAAGTACAACGGACCATCATATAATGCAGAAAATAATTTAAAGATGAAAGATAAAAATATGTATAACACCCGAAAATGGCTCTCAATCAAAAAACCTCTTTGCTACATTATAGATTAGGTTCCTAAGAATATCCTTGTTAAATTTCAACAAGATTGGTCCAATGGTTTCAAAGATATTTTGTACACAAGTTTAAAAAACAGTAATTTCGTGATTTTTACGAAACATTAAAATGTGAGATATTGGTGGGTGATACTTCTTTATGTACATATATGCTTTTCGGAATCAGCACACCAAAATACATAAGAATTAGTTGCAGTTATTGAAAAAATTTTTACAAACGGTATTTTTGTCGGCCTGTGTAATTTATTGATTGTTTTGTACTAAAATTATAGAAAGCAAGTGTGCCTATTTTTTTGACAATGAGTGTATATGCTTAGCACAGTAGTAGGGACCATGTTGAAGTACACTACTTTAGCACATTAAGCCGACCAATAACTGAGCTTATCTAATAACTCTTTGTGCTTTTTTGTGCCAACAACAACAAGTTTATCTTTTAGTTGTAATTAGTTGCCCTTTCATAGCTATGCAAACAAACTTTATGCTGAAACTAATGCAACCGTTTGTAGAGTGTAGCGCATAAAGCAAAGCATAATACTTGTAGACAAAATGTTGAAGCTTAAATTGTGAATTAAAAAAGATTTATGAGCACGTCGCACAAAAAGTGCCCAAATAAAGTGTTGCATACTTTTCAGGCAAAGCATTTGACGCAATGCGTCGTAGACTTGCTACGCTTTCTAGCTTATAAATTGTATCAGCTGAAGAAAGGGTCAACGAAAATGAAAAATAAATATAAGTAAAATATTTTTTAAAGAAAGGAAAAAGATGTTGTTGGTATTTACAACGGTAAAAATGCTGAGCTCTACAAATGGAGAACAGTGGCATTGTCTTTATCAACTTTGGTTTTTTTTTTTTTTAGTTTTTTTTTGTCTAACCAGGAAACCGCAACTTTTGTGCTTTGCGTTTGTTATTGTTTTCTTGTCTGTTAAATCAAGCGTATGTCATATTAATATGCTTGAATTTAGTTCAAATTGTTTTTGTTTGCTTAGTGAAAAGGTTGGAATTCCTTGTTTTGTTTTCGTTGGTTTTTTTATATTTTGTGTGCCATCATGGCAAGTGAAATTGTAATCGATATGTTAGAAGTGACACAGGATGCGCATGAAACTAATATAAATGACATGCCAGAGTCAAAAGCTTTAGCAACGCCGACTGACATGACAGACAGCAACAGTTGTTGTAATACGCCACAGTCGAGCATTGTTAGTGTTGATAGCGAACAAGTGACAGCTACAAATGAGACAAGGAAAACGGTAAATACATTGAATCGTAGAAAACCGTGCAGCGGCAGCAGTCTGGACACGACCAACAGTTATGCTTCAAACAAAAATGTAGCCGAGGGTGAGCAGTTTAGACTTAATACAAAATGAACTTGTTGCCTAATAACGGATACAAAAAAAAAAAAAAAACACAGGTCTCATGGATATCGCATTGCTCTCAGCGAATGCAAATCAGTTGCGTTTTCTCATCACGTACAATCACGAGGCCACAACATACTACTTTAGCTTGGGTCTCGTCATACTGTCGTTGGTGTTGCAAGTTGTCGTCGGCATTGCTTTGATTTTTAAGGTACGTTGCGCAACGCTAATTGGAAATTTCATACTCAATTAACGAACTTGATTAAAAATCGAAACCCCCAACACGTTCACATTATATATAAACAGCGGCGCCTAAAACGCGACAATGGCAATCGACGCTACACGCGCACCAATGAGCTGCTCATCGTGGGCGTTTTCATGGTTACCGTCGTCAATATATTGCTCGCCGCCTTCACAACCACCGATGAGCCTTAAACTATAACAACAACACTGCACTGCATATATTTCACAGTTTATTTTATATTCTCCTCTCTCCGTATACAATTTACAATAATAAAAAAAATGGCTGTAATTAAATGCTTAAAAACAAATGCTAAATGTAGGACGTCATTGCATTAATTGCAATTACGTTTAAATGCACATTTCGTATCTGCTACGATATCTCAGTTTAAATGCTAAACCAACAAAATGGTGTCCGTCTACTTGCTGTAGTCCTTGCGTATGCACTTGGCGATCGTGCTCAATTGCATGTTGGTGGTGCCCTCATAGATGGCGCCAATCTTCACATCACGATAGTATTTCTCCTGTGGGAAGTCACGCGTGAAACCAACGCCGCCCATCCAATCAATACACTTGATGGCCGCACGTTGAGCCACCTCGGAAGCATAGAATTTGGCCATGGCCGCCTCCTTGAGTATGTTGGCGCCCTGCTCTTGCAGACGTGCCGCATTGTAGGTGAGCAGACGTGCCGCATCGATTTCGGTTGCAATTGTTGCGATTTGATGTTGCATCGATTGGAAGTCAAAGATTTCCTTGCCGAATTGTTTGCGTTCGAGCAAATATGGCATGGTGGCATCGAATGTGCCTTGGGCCAAGCCAATCATCTGTGCGGCAATGCCAATGCGACCCTCGTTGAGGAAGCCTGCGGCATATTTGTAGCCATGACCGAATGTGCCGAGTATATTCTCCTCGGGCACACGTACATTGTCGAAGGTGACCATGCAGGTGCCGGAAGCGCGTATGCCCAATTTGTCCTCTGGCTTGTTCACAATCAGGCCGGGTGTGTCGCGATCGACAATGAATGTCGTAATGCCGCGATAGCCCTGAGGTATGGGAAAGAAAGTGTCAAAATTAAATTATTACGTAATCTGATTTGTACTTTGTACTTACGTCTTCGGGCTTGGCATTAGCGAAGACAAGAAATACGCCCGCAACATCGGAATTGGAGATCCACATTTTGGTGCCATTGATGACGTAGTGATTGCCATCCTTCTTGGCGTTCGTCTTCAGCGAGAAGGCATCCGAACCTGCGCCCGGCTCGGTCAAGGCAAAGCTGCCAGCCTAAGGCAAAGATTTTTTTATTAAGCATACGTCATGCACTTCAACGTAAACGTTACACTTACGTATTCCTGTGCCAATTTGGGCAAATATTTCTCTTTCTGTTCTTTGTTGCCGAATTTGATCATCAGCGAGTTGACCAGCGTGTTGTGTATATCAACGAAAGCGCCGACAGCAGGATCAATCTTGGAGAGCTCTTCGACGACAATGATGTTGGTCATGAAATTGCAACCGCTGCCGCCCAGCTCTGTGTCGATTTCGATGCCCATCAGACCGTTCTCAAAGACGGCCTTCACAACGGACGGATCGAATTTGTGTTCAAAGTCCATTTTCTTGACCAAGGGCTGTATAAGCTCCTGCGCCAATTTGGCGACTATAAAAAATAAAACAACAACATCATATGTTAGCTATAGACATAAAAATATGGCGTGAGAGAAAAAGCTCTGTGGTTATGAACAAATAAAAAAAGCTCTGAAAGCTTTGCGTGCTTATAACTGAGCACATGAATCTCGATCGTTTTCAATTGCCTTTTGAGTGAACATTAGACTTAGAAACTGGTCTTTTATCTGTCTGTCTGCCTCTCTCGCCCCTTTTTCGTTGATTGAGTACAGTCAACATAGTATTTGCATATCTAAACAGTTTCTTCCCCCCCGACCGACCATGTGTTTTTAAGGCCTGCGCGTGTCGCGGTTTGGTTGTTGTTTATTTCTCGTTCTGGAACTGTTCCAACTAAAAAACACACACCTTCTTTTTTCCATTTGACGTCTTACAAAAAAGAGAAAAATATTTATATATATTTATGCGTTTTCTTTTTTTGTTTTGCTTATCTTTTTGTTGTTGTTTGCGATAAAGTGAAGAATTTTAGATTTTTAGTTATCTTGTCGGTCAAGTTGATGCGGGAACGTGTACACGTGGCGCTTTTCTTTGTTTGTTGGTATAATATGTTATTTAGTCAATAAAAAAAATAATGGTGTGTTTGAGTATTTTCATAACAAAGGATTCTTTGTTCGGACTTGTGCTTTTTTGAAGACTTTGTGGCAAAATCAACTTTTATTACTCTCTTTCTAAAATTTTTCTTAAGAGGATATTTTATTTTTCTAAAAATCCTGTACGTTTTTTTTTTTGTTCTCCTAAGAATTTTACATCTTTTTGTCATTTTCAATCTATGGGGCCCCGAAGAAAAACTGTACTTTTCCCAAAATTTCAAAAAACATTATGATATTCTAAAAAATTTTGCTTTCCAAACACGTATCTGTGCAAATTGGCTGAAATATTTGCTCAATACATATTCTGTTCTCAAGCTAATTAATATTATGATGATTACGTAACGAAATATAATTCTTTTTTGCAATTTTAACATCTGTGCTTGTATTTATACGCTGATAAGCGCATAATACGCTTCGAAGATAAAGACACACCTTAGATGAGAGACAGACTATGTGCTGCTGAGCAGCATAAAAATTATAAATTTTTGCAATAAATAATTTGAAAGGAAAAAACCAAAAAAAAAAGATGTCAACTTTCCAACTAGGAATTGACTTTATATGAAGGAGAGATGAGTCTCCGACTGCCGTCAATTCAACTCTCTAGGAAAGTTATCGAGCGCAATGCCAACGCACCAATGACACACTAGAACAGTGTGGCACACTGGGCGTGGCAGAGTCTCGTAAGATTTGATCTATCACAAGTGTAACGCCTTTTAGCTCACATTTGTAAGAAACTAAACTGCTGACTAGCTTGTGAAAAAACAACAGCAATAATAACAACAGCAGAGTAAAGATTAGCTAATGGAAAAGATTTTCAAAATTCCAAAGAGTCCTTGCTGGGTTCGAACTCGCCGCCTTTGGTCTGTGCCCAGCCATTCATATACGCGCATATGTTGGCTGGCCTTGGTCTTGGTCGTAGTAGGTAATTGTGACACAAATGCCGAGACGCTCAACGCGCAGAGCCAACGGTGCCTGCTGTTTTTACTGTGCTTCAAGTGCTTATTTATAGAATACTCGTTTTTATGCTCACTCACACTCTCACTCTCTCGCGCGTTCGTTCGCTCTTCAACAGCCAAACAAACGCACACAGAGTGCGCAATGTTTGTGCTCTGCACTTGTTGTGTTGTTGTTGGTGTTGTGCTGCCTACTGCGTTTTGTCTTGTTTTTTTTTTTTTATTCAAAACGACATCTAGAAAATAACTTATTTGTTTTTGTTGTATTTATTGAGTAAATTTGATTTTCTGTTACTATTTCTTCTATCATTTTAATAAAATTAATATCATGTTTAGGCGTTTGCTGCTTTTGTTATATAACTGTTGTGATAAGCGACTTCAATTTGTCTGCTTAATGAAATAAATGCAATAAGTACAATAAAAAATGCAGTCATGCATGCAAAGTGGGCGTGTATTTATACAATTTAATAAATTGTATTAATAAAAGTTAATGAATTAATTTGCGTAGAGCTAATCAATTAATTAAGACGACTTGTTAGCAACACGCTACAATCTTTTAGATTCGTTCGTTTGCCATATTTTTTTTAATATGTGAAAAAATAAAAATAAACGACTTCTGCTTATCGCTTATTTGCTTTGGGGGGTAATCTTTTATCAAAATGTGTGGAAAAATAGAAAAACTGGAAACCGAAAAACAATAAATATTTTGAAAAACATCAAACGTAAGCAAAATAAATATGAAACCAGAGGCAAACAACAACAACATCGATACAGAAGATCAGTTGTATTATTACGTAATAAACGTAATTTGCAAAAGCAACAACAACACTACTTCTCGACTGGAGTCACCGCATGTCTTGTTATTAAATAAAATCCAATTGAGGAAAAAATTATCAAATTGCAATAAAGTTGCAAAGTTCAAAGAAGAACACTCACCTGTCTCCTTCATCATAACTTCGTCCTCGGTGAGATTTGTGAGCGGTGGTGGCAGACCGGTGGTATTCGAGGACATGCTGCATTGTTGTTGGCGTTGGATTGCGTTAGCAAACTGTATTAAACAAAAAGAAGAAACAAAAAAACATTTATAAAAAATATCGTTTAAAAATTCAAAGTCTCAAAAGGACTGACCATGCGCATGGGTAATTTTTTCAAGTTGTTCATCATTGTGTTTTACTTATTAATTTAATACTATTCTCCTGTCAATTAAATTGCACAAAAACAAATGTTAGCCTATCACAACAGCACAACCGATCGGTTCGACTTCACTCTGGCAAGTGATTTCTAACAAGTGATTTCTAACGAGATGATATAGCGTGAAGTATACAAAAAGCGTTTTTAGTTTGAGTTTGTTTAAATTTTTCAAATAAAATTTTCGAGAAACGCAAAAGGGTCATATTGGCGCAAAAGTGTCGGCTGACGTCGGCAGAAGTGGAAGAAGAAGAAAAAAACCTAGGTTTAGAAAGATTTTCGATTGCTGTGGATCGAAGGTATGGCTAAAATCGCCAGCGGAGGTAGCGCAACATGAGCTTTATCAATACTCCAATGTCGTGTCACAAAAAGTGTCAAAAGAGAGTAAAAATCCTCTCTCGCTCTCAAGTGATTTCTAACGAGATGATCAGCGCGACCTTCTCCCTCATTGTGAGAACGTTTCAGTGTTACCAAATCAGCAGTTTTTCTCGCCATTTCAGTCTCTTTTTGAGAATACATATGTTTATCTTTATCAGTGAACATAAATTAAGGGGGTATTCTAGTGTAGAAGCCTCAATTTTAGTCGTTTTTCATCGCACGATAAAAAAATATAAAGCCAGTAAGGGCAGTATAGTCGAGTATACTCGACAATATAATACCCTGCACACATAGGTAGGAGGTTCCACAACCTCAATCTACAAAAAACATATACAAATAGTGTTCAAAATATCAAGAAAATCGGTCAAAAAATGTGGATTTTAAGAAAAATTTAAGTTTGTCGGCCTCTGAGGTGTAGCCATCAAAGAGGGGGGAAGTTTGTTGTATGCAGTTTTTAAGATGTATTATCACTGAGCTTGTATACAAATTTTCAGGGTCGTACCTTTGTTAATTTTGGAGATATAGCAATTTATGAAAAATAACAGGGGGAGGGTAAATGAAAAGGAGGAGGTATGCAGTTTTGTAGGGCTATACATACTGAGTCTACATACCGACTTTCATGTTTCTATCTCTTTGGATGTTTGAGTTATAGCGATTTAAAAAAGTGGGTGAGGCTGAATGGGCGGGAAGGAGTGGGCGTTGCAAAAAAAAAATAAACTTGATCTGCTGCCGAGCATCACGAGTCTACCCTCCAAATTTCAAGTCTCTAGCTCTTATAGATTCCGAGAACCGTTGGTAAGGACGGACGGACGGACAATCCTCAATCGATTTCTCTTGTCGTCCTGATCAAGAATATATGTATATACTTTTTGGGGTCCCCCTCCTCTCCTTCTTTACATACATTTCGTTCAAACAAACTTAATATACCCTGACACACTGTATGTGCAGGGTATAAAAATTTTAATTCATCGAGTTATTATGTCGCGAAATTCCAATCCTCGTAGTGTCCGAAAAAAAAACAAAAACGTAGTTATTCTCAGAAAATACGTCGTTATCGTCCCTACATCGATTAAAAAACTAAAAAAAAATTTCACAAAATGCGACGATTTAAAAATGAAAAATAGTTTTCTACCTATTTTTTTTTACCTTCATGGATTTTTAAAAATAGTTAAACTAATTATTTTACAAAATCCGAAGTACGGACGATAGAGAAATGTATTTAGAAGGTTCCCGTAAAATTTGGAGTTAATCGGATGATTAGAACTGAAGATATCATGCCAATCAGGTCGAAAAAAGTAGTTTCGAGAAAATCGCGATTAAAGTTTTGTTCAGCGTAAAGCGACACTAGTACCTTACATCACAAAAACGCTTATAACTCCGAAAATATTTCGAATTTTGAAAAACTTTCTTAGGTACATATTCTTTGGGATTTGACCCTTAAGAACATGTAAAAAAAATCGATTTGTTAAAAGTCCTACACTAGAATACCCCCTTAAACGTCGAGTCGAAGTCTATAGCTCGAAAAAATCCAATTAGATGTCGCTACTACATTTAATATGTCCCGCAAGGTAAACCAAAGCGAAGTTTAAAATGCCTCATGTCTTTCACAAATCGTATTAAACTTACATTTCTCCACTTCTGAAATTTGTTTAAAAGGTAAGAAGTAATTCAAGTATATGTTCCATATGGTCATACTGCACATTCGGCATTCGAACACTGAACTTATAAGCCAAGTTTGAGTCGTACGTAATAAATAGTGCTACGTTACGTAGGAGTACTTATTTTTATACTCTGCACATACAGTGTGTGAGGGTATATTGAATTTGTTTAAAAGCAAAAGTATGTTACGTATACAGGGGAGTAAAACGCGACAATGTCCGTCAGCCCGTCCTTGAAACGGAATAAAACCTAGGAAATGGCTGCTTGCGCATGAAACAGTTATTTTATGTGCCAATAATTTGCTTTCACATTTCATTGCCGAATGTGCACCTGTGTACATTGAAAACTTGAGATAGTACAATATCAAATTCTGCACTTGTGAACAAACCCGTAGTTTTCCCGGTTGACGTCCAAACTATATGAGTATACGGTCATGTGCTTTGTTGTGTTGGCGTAAAAGTTAAACGAGAAGTCGTTTTAGGTCAATTACTCGTTTGTGGCACATCAGCTGATATTTTTCTAACGCGTTAGCAGCACCAAACTGCAAATTTCACACAGCGGCCGCTTGGACAACAAATTTTTTTCTTTAATTTTTATTTTTTGTGAAGAAAATAGTTATTAAAAGTAGTATTTAATTAAAAAAAGTTCTCAGAATGTCTAATATAACAGCAGCGGTAATTGCGAACCGCAATAAAAAACATTTTCTGGGCGTTCCAGCGCCGCTAGGCTATGTTGCCGGCGTGGGTCGTGGGTAAGTGCCAGAACGCATGTAAACGTTTACAATTTTTGTATCAATACTAATCCAATGTTGTCTATTTCAGCGCCACAGGCTTCACTACACGTTCCGATATTGGTCCAGCACGAGATGCCAATGATGTCTCGGATGACAGACATGCGCCGCCGGCCACAAAGCGCAAGAAAAAAGACGAGGAGGAAGAAGAAGACGAAGATTTAAATGACTCAAATTACGATGAATTTAGTGGTTATAGTGGTTCTCTATTTTCCAAAGATCCATATGACAAGGATGACGAAGAAGCAGATGCAATTTATGATTCAATAGACAAACGCATGGATGAGAAACGAAAAGAATATCGTGACAGACGGTTACGTGAGGATTTGGAACGCTATCGTCAAGAGCGTCCAAAGATTCAGCAACAATTCTCAGATCTTAAACGCTCGCTGGCAACAGTTTCGTCAGAGGAGTGGTCGACTATACCTGAGGTGGGCGACAGTCGCAACAGGAAACAACGTAATCCCCGCGCCGAGAAGTTTACGCCGCTGCCGGACAGTGTACTGTCGCGTAATTTGGGCGGTGAGTCCTCATCTACTATTGATCCATCATCCGGCTTATCGTCAATGGTGCCCGGCGTGGCTACGCCTGGCATGTTGACGCCCACGGGTGATTTGGATCTGCGTAAGATTGGTCAGGCACGTAACACGCTCATGAATGTGAAACTATCACAAGTATCGGATTCTGTTACGGGTCAGACTGTCGTCGATCCAAAAGGTTACCTAACGGACTTGCAAAGCATGATACCCACCTATGGCGGTGACATCAATGACATTAAAAAGGCGCGTCTGCTGCTGAAAAGTGTGCGTGAAACAAATCCAAATCACCCGCCCGCATGGATAGCATCGGCACGTTTAGAGGAGGTCACCGGTAAAGTTCAAATGGCGCGCAATCTCATCATGCGCGGTTGTGAGATTAACCCACAATCAGAAGATCTCTGGCTTGAGGCAGCACGTCTCCAGCCGCCGGACACGGCAAAAGCGGTCATTGCACAGGCAGCACGTCATATACCGACCTCTGTGCGCATCTGGATTAAGGCTGCTGATTTGGAGACGGAAACAAAGGCGAAACGTCGCGTCTTTCGTAAAGCACTCGAACACATACCCAATTCGGTGCGTCTCTGGAAGGCGGCAGTCGAGTTGGAGAATCCGGATGATGCACGTATCTTACTCTCGCGTGCCGTCGAATGCTGCAACACAAGCGTGGAGTTGTGGCTTGCTTTGGCGCGTCTGGAGACCTATGAGAATGCACGTAAAGTGTTGAACAAAGCGCGTGAAAATGTGCCCACCGATCGACAGATTTGGACGACGGCTGCGAAATTAGAAGAGGCAAACGGTAACATTCATATGGTCGAAAAGATCATTGATCGTTCATTGACATCGCTGACGGCAAACGGCGTGGAGATCAATCGTGATCATTGGTTCCAGGAGGCCATCGAAGCGGAGAAATCGGGCGCCGTGAACTGTTGTCAGGCAATTGTGAAGGCAGTCATAGGCATAGGCGTCGAAGAGGAGGATCGCAAACAGACGTGGATTGATGATGCCGATTTTGTTAGTATATTTGAAATTATTTAAGTGAATCTTTATTAAAATATATTTGTTTCCGTTTAGTGCGCCAAGGAGAACGCCTTCGAATGTGCGCGTGCCGTCTACGCCCATGCACTGCAAGTGTTTCCATCCAAGAAGAGTATTTGGCTGCGTGCCGCATACTTTGAGAAAAATCATGGCACACGTGAGTCGCTGGAGGCGCTGCTGCAGCGTGCCGTCGCTCACTGTCCCAAATCGGAGATACTCTGGCTGATGGGCGCCAAGTCAAAGTGGCTGGCAGGCGATGTGCCAGCAGCGCGTGGCATACTTTCACTAGCCTTTCAGGCAAATCCTAATTCAGAGGATATTTGGTTGGCCGCCGTCAAATTGGAGTCAGAAAATGCTGAATATGAGCGAGCACGTCGTCTGCTGGCAAAGGCACGTGGTTCTGCGCCAACACCACGTGTTATGATGAAGTCAGCCCGCCTGGAATGGGCGCTGGAACGTTTGGATGAAGCATTGCGTTTACTCGATGAAGCCGTCGAAGTATTTCCCGATTTCCCTAAACTCTGGATGATGAAGGGTCAAATTGAGGAGCAACAGCGACGTTTAGAGGATGCTGCCGCCACCTATACACTCGGCTTGAAGAAATGTCCCACCTCTATACCACTGTGGATATTATCCGCAAAGTTGGAAGAACGCAAGGGTACACTAACAAAAGCACGGTCCATACTTGAACGTGGTCGTCTGCGTAATCCAAAAGTTGCCACACTTTGGCTGGAAGCAATTCGTGTTGAGTTGCGCGCTGGTCTGAAGGATATTGCCAGCACAATGATGGCACGTGCGCTGCAAGAGTGCTCCACTTCCGGGGATCTTTGGGCTGAAGCCATCTTTATGGAGTCGAAACCACAACGTAAAACGAAATCAGTGGACGCTCTTAAGAAGTGCGAGCATGATCCTCATGTGCTCCTGGCCGTGTCCAAGTTGTTTTGGTCGGAGCATAAATTTTCGAAATGTCGCGATTGGTTCAATCGAACGGTCAAGATCGATCCGGATCTGGGCGATGCATGGGCGTATTTCTATAAATTTGAGTTACTACACGGCACGGAAGCGCAACAACAAGAAGTGTTGGAACGTTGTATAGCCGCAGAGCCGACGCATGGTGAAGCTTGGTGCCGGATTAGCAAGAATATTAAAAATTGGCGTTTCAAGACGACTGAAATTTTGGCAGCCGTCGTCAAGGAATTAAAAATCCCAATTTAGAAAAAATTTGCATTATATTGTACAATTTTGGTTAGAAATATATGATTAAGCGTAACAAGTCAATAAATATTTTATTTAAATTAAATAATCTGCCCCGTGTGGCGCGTGAAAACTGCATTTATAAACAAAGCACAATTAAGCCGTTTTGCGTTATGTTTTTTTAAAAGATTCGCAAACTTGAGACAAATTAAAATTGAAAAGCGTTCGATTTTCTGGTGTGCGTTTTGGCTCTTGTTGTTATCTTTGTCTTAAACCGATGGTTGATGTCGAGAGAAAAAATGTCAATACGCTCCATATGAAAAAACAATAATTTTATTGCTAAGTCGGGACACGCACCCGATGATCAATTGCTGTCAAAATTAGTTTGTCTCAAGTATGCACTACTCACATGGCAACATTCATTACTTGTAGTTTGCTTATCATACTTTTTAATCGGTTAATTTTTCATTGCGCCATCTGGCGAACACTTGAACAAAGTCATTTCTTTCGGCTTTGCCACTTCCTACTTGCGCATCTTAAAAACTGCGTCACATTTTTGCAAAGTGCCAAAAACTATTTAAAAACGCATTAATAATTTAAACTTTTTGCATAAACTAATAGTTCTAATGTTGGTGCATATATTTCAAATGCTAAATTATGTGAGGCAACAAAACTTTAAGTGTTTTTTGCGTTGTTAGTAAGCTTGGTTAGAGATCGGCCAGGAGTACCGTTAGCTGCTGTGAAATTTAAATCTGTGAATAAAAAGTTAATCAACCAACGAAAATATATATTTTTTTAATAAAAATTAAGTTGAAAGTATTGCTCGATGTATTCAAGTGTTAAAAAGTGCTTTTGAAATGTTTAAATGCATTAAATTTGTGTTTTTAAAAATCGCTGCCCAACGGAGCGCTAGTTTGCAAAAAAAAAAAAAGTGGCTTGGTGCCTGCCGGCAAAAAGTAGCGGTGCTTGCCTGCGTTGCTACGTGCAAGTTTGAGTGTGTGTGAGCGAAGCTCTTGTGCTTAAGAAATGAGAAGAGAGGCAAATGAAAATGTGTTTGCAGGTTGCTGTTTTTTTTTTTTGTTTTTTTTTTTTGCTTTTCCTCTCTCTCGCTGCATATTGTGCATGCATTAAAATAGTAAAAAGTGTGTTTGTAAAGAAAAGGTGTAAATTTATGAATTGAATTAGTTGAGAATAATTTTTTTTTTTGCCAGTAGTGTTGTTTTTTTTTTTGTTTGCAAGTAGTGGCTTCTTTTGCCGCATTTTATATGTTGTAAAATTTAGATAAAAGTGAAAAGTAAATGAATAAAAAGTGCGTGTAATTCTTAAATGAAATTAATTGAGATGTGAGCGTTGAATAAATGTTTTTTTTTACTCCTGGCTTGGTCCCGCGCTAAATTATTAGCATTTTTTATGCTTGACTTACATGAAATGACTTAAACTTAATAACTCCATTGTGTGAATCAGAACTAACATTTAAAAAATATGAGGCACACTGACTTTTGAGACTTGACCAAATGTAAATCAATCATATGCTGCTTAAAAATAAAGCCGGTAAGTGCTAAATTTTAAATTTATACTACACATCACTATACTTTATTGATATGTAAGTATACTACTTAGCATATACGAAACGTTTCTTGCTTGACCATTGTTAGTATCCTCAGTAGTAGTCGAGGTCCTGCACATTACGTATACGTCCATAATAACGTTTGAATAAAAGTTCAAATAAGAAGAATATAAAGCTGACTAATAGACCCCAACCGAAGATGGCTAAAGCATAGCGACATTCGGTGAGGCCAATAGAGACAAAGCCGCCAAAGCCAGTCTCACATTTCGGTTTCTGAGGAAACCATTTGGCTGCCTCATGATTAACTAGGCCCACTTCACGCTGCCAACGTATTCTGAAATAATATTATTGTTTTTGAAGGTTATTGTTGTTATTGTTGTCGGCTTATACACTTACTGACGCCGAAAAAGTTCCTTGTAGGGAAAGTTTTTGCGCGTTGGTATCGAAAGCATTGGCAACTGAAACGGTTCAATTTCCATTAGGCCACATTTTTCTGGTTCGCTGAATGTGTCGCTAACTACTTGATAGCCCGCCTGAATTTCAACTTGATAGGCAAATAGACCCGTGCGTAACTTTTCCATGCCAATGGCTGGGCGCATATAAGCCGTATCCCCTTTATAGGCGATTTTCTTGTGATAAAGATTTTGTGTAACCGGATCTGTTGATTCAGTAAAATAGATTTTATTGTACTGAGTGTCCTGTACGCCAATCTCCAACGGCGATTGGCCAAGATCAGCCAACGTACGTATGGCATCGGAGGGACTTTGCAGTAGAGCAACAATGTTTGCCGAAAATGAGGTGAAGAGAAAAACCGATGCCACAAATGTTGTGAAAACAATAATGCGCGCCGAACGATTGCGCACCTCCACATAGAAGCCCTGTTGGCACATGGCGCCCCACACAAAGTTCAGACAATCGATATAGGACATGTCATGTGTTTGCGGCGAGAAGAATAACTCCAGCAGCAGCACAACGACTGTGATGATGACAATAGCAATAACCGAAAGCCAAACGTCCAAGTGGAACGGCAGCACGAATATATTTGAGACAGCTGAGAGCGGTGGCTGGCGAAACATAATGCCGGCACGGATGCGATAAGTCTCAGCGACAAAGTCACAGACCGCAATACGCTCCGTGCGCATGAATATGGCGAGTTGAGCAAAATCCAACTCATAACGCTGAAAGCGACCCATGAGGCCATCGAAGGTGCCATTGCCCTTGAGCCAGCCATAGTTGTCCGTCTGATATGTGTTGAAGCTGTGGTCGAATGACAGATATTCAAACAGAGAACTAAAAAAAATGCAGCCCGCTTACCTAATATTCATTTTATTCGCCAACTCAAGCATTATATGATGATTTATCTTTGAAATTGTATCGATATGACGCAGTGAAAGATCCTCAATGTTGATGAAAACATCGGGAAATGCAATCACGATGCCTGTATTGAACTGCGTGCCCTCCAGATTATAACGATATGAAATTGGTGAGCCAAAGAGCTTCAAGGCGTTTATCAATTGCTCAATACTGCGCATGCGTTCACCTATAATGCTTTGCTTAAGTCGTGATGTTGCTACAACCTTATAAACATCGACGAGCGTGTAGCTCGTTTCATTTGCATTTATTAACCAAACACGCGCTTCACTATCCGGTGGCAAAAAGATATCCTCATCCTCATCGAGCAATGCAATGTCTTCTTCATTCCCAGTTAGTAACAACCAGAAGCGACCTGTGGTGAAGTAATTGTTCTCTGTGGCAGCGCACCAGCGCAGTAAATTGAGCGCACACGGTGAATTAATTTGCAACATTATTACGCCCAATTTGCTGGTCAAATGAGGCACGACAAGGGACAAAGGTTGCCGTGTTTCGTTATCAGTGCGAAAGGTGCTTGGCGGCGCAAAAACATCTGAAATATTCGGCTGCTGACTGAGATCCGTAAAAGTGGCTTCGTTGCTGATCTCCACAAAGAAATCATTGGCCATGAAATGTTGTGTGAGCGCTGCCAGTTGACGTTGGCCATGTGGCGTTGCTTTTTTTTTTGGACATACCAAATGTGACATGCCAAATGAAAAAGGGGAAAAATATCTAATTAAGGGGGTATTCTAGTCTAGGATTTTGAACAAATCGACTTTTTTTTACATATTCTTAAGGGTCAAATAGTATGTGCCCAAAAGGGTCTTTCAAAATTCGAAATATTTTTCGGAGTTATAAGCGTTGTTGTGATGTAAGGTACTAGTGTCGCTTTACGCTGAACAAAACTTTAAACGCGATTTTCTTGAAACTACTTTTTTCGACTTGGTTGGCATGATATCTCCACTTCTAATCATCCGATTGACTCCAAATCTTATGGGAACTTTCTAAATACATTAATCTATCGTCCCTGCCTCGGATATTGTAAAATAATTAGTTTTACTACTTTTAAAAAATCCATGAAAGTAAAAAAAATAGATAAATAACCATTTTTCATTTTTAAATAATTTTTAAGACATTTTGTGAAATTTTTTTTAGTTTTTTACCCGATGTGGGACAATAACGACGTCTTTTCTGAGAATAACTGCGTCTTTTTTTTTTTCGGACACTACAACGATTTCAATCATGCCAACCATGACCCCACTTTTTTTTTGCGCCCACTTCGCGACATCATAACTCGATGGATTGAACTTTTTTTTTTTTTGGGACAATTTTTTTGTATTCTTTAAATATTTTGTAAAATACTGGTTACTAAAAAAGTTTTCATATTTTTTTTTATCGTGCGATAAAAAACAACGAAAATTGACGCTTCTACACTAGAATACCCCCTTAAATGCCTATAAGTCCTGAAGCAGTGTGACAATTCAAATTTGTGCTTAATTTACCAATGTCCTGTTCGCAAACGACCAACATCAGACAAGGCACGCCATGGTAGCGAAAGTAAGCGACGAGCATATCCGCTAACAACGGATTGCCAAGGCCTTTGGGATTTAACCAACTGGCCGTGTCGCTAGCACGCATGTTGTCCGTGGCAACATGCTCGGACAAAGTGCGCGTATCAGTGTTGCCAAGCGGCAGCAGCAGTAGCAGCAGCAACAACAAGCAGCAGATGATTGCACGTCGCAGCGCTGGGAATATTAACGAGTTCATCTCCTGACGTTGTCCTTTTCGATTTCACTCAAGTGAGTTTCTCGCTAACTGTAGTAAGTTTTTTTTCCCCAAGTTTTTTCCCAGAATTTTTCGCTTCACTTTTGTGCTGTCACTTTGACGCGTTGCGTTGCGTTTCCTTTACAATTCGTTTGGGTTTTCATTTCCTTGCCACTTTTATATAGCACGCGAATCAGCAACTTGCACATGATTTTACAACAAAAAAAAAAAACAAAAAAAAAAAGGAAATAAAGTAAGTCGCATATGTGTGAGTTGAAAATGTTATTAAATGTAATTTTGCTGAAATTATGCAGTGATTTTCTTGAATGTTGAATGCCAAGCAATTGTATCGCCATTCTTCTCCTGCAATTACGCTCGATTGTTCCGAGTCATTGCATTGCAAATGATAATCAAGTCGTTGAAATAAACGAGCGTATATTTTAGTTATTAAATATATTTGCCTTGTTGATTACATTTTAATTGAATTTTGTAACTTTTTGCTGAAACTTTTCAAATCATTTGCCGTCATTTTTGTGTCACAGTGCATTGCGCTTTAGTGGCTTGCAACAAGTCTGATTGGCGTTCAGCTTTTCAACTTTTATAACAACATAAAAGATTTTCTTAATTGATTTAAAATGCCAAAACAAACTTAATCTCAATCTCGACATGAGGCAAAGCACGAGACATGCGAGCAAAGTACATGCTATTAATCTATATAAACTTGTGTGGGTGTGTGAAAAGTATCTATGATGCGAATGTGCGTGTGTTTATTTATTTGTGTGGGTGTATGTGTGTGTGTATTGGGACATCTTATAAACGCAATGTCCTTTGCTCGGTACTCAATAGACAGCCAAAGGAAGACATGAGACAGCCTGACAGACGCACAGCCTGAAACGTGTGATAATCTTGTGTTGCAATCACCATTATCCTGGCACATTAATGGTGCCACTTTGTAGCGTTTCTTACTTTTTCCTTCCTTTCTAACGTATCTTGTTTCATTCTTATTTTAAGATAAACGCACAGACATACATATATTCAGGTCGCAGCAAAAGATACATCGACGGAAAAAAAAGTAACAATATACTTTTGTTAGACGCATTTCGCTAGCGGAGAGTTTATGTCTGTCCGGTCAGAAGAGGTTTCAATAACTTTTATCACTTTTAATTGGATTTTTCTTTATAGACACGCACAACTATGTATCTATTGAGCACGTCTACAATAACTTTTATATTTGCTGTCTTTTATTAACCTTTAATTTTATTTGCTACGAAATTATATGTATGTATGTCAGATTCAATAAGTTGAGTCAACAACTTTTGTCTTTAAGGTTGTTAATTTTCTAATTGTATTGTTCTTTTGTCGATTGTTGCCTGAAGTTGTTGTTCTAATTGTCAGCATTGTCGAAATTGTTTAACTTATGTTGTTAACGAAAACTCATTAGCTACACAAATAATTTATCTGTGTAGGTGGCAAGATATTAGAAGAACAGGAAATTTGCGCAAACTTTGTTATACTTTTTGTTTCTATTTAAGTTTGTGCAAAGCTTACTTTCTTCTCTCTGCTTTGTCCTAACCTTTTTTTTGCTCATAACTCAACACAAGTACACATTTAATTACCATTAATCAGGACAAGACATGCTGTCATGTTCGTCGACGTTTGTTTGTGCATAATTTACACTTGAAAAAAAATACACATGAACTTCATTCTGTATGCATTTGTGTAGACGTTCAATGCAGCCTTTTTAAACATTATTAATTTATGTTTAAGTAGTAAGCCATCTTTTTAAGCTTTAATGTTGGCAATTAGTTTATTTAAATTTATTTCTTTATCCTGTACACACTGTGTGTTAGGATAGATTAAGTTTGTTTGAGACCAGATATAGATATAACGAATAGAAGGACGAGAAGTTTGAACGATTTTGTGCCACGTCCACTTTTTTAAAAGGCTGCGTCTCGAACACCAGATGTGATAGAAATACATAGACTCAGTATGTATAGCCTTACAAAACTGCATATCACAATTTTTGCACCTCCTCCTTATATTTCCTCTAAAATTGTCATATTTCCAAAACTTTAAAAGGTAAAAATTGTTGAAATTTTGTATACAAGCTTCGTAAATATATATCTTTAAAACTGCATACCATAAAATACCCCTCTCTTTGATGGTTACCCCTCAAAGACAAACAAACTCAAATTTTTCGTAAATTCCATATTTTTTGACCGATTTTCTTCATATTTATAATACATTATTGGAATAGGCAATGTCAGATAAATATTTTTTTGTAGGTTTGGGGTGTGGCACGAATCCTACATTTATTGGATCCGGATATTTTGAATCCGTAAGAGCGCCTAGTAAGCTGAATCACTTTAGAGAAATTATTCTATACTGAATAAAAGGAAAACATACATATAATCATCAAAATCGATTTCAGAAAAATAATAATATAGGATCGTAATGTTCGTATAGGATTCGGTTGGATTCGTAATCATATTCGGATTCGTAATCAGATTCGGATTCGTATTCGTACTCGCATTCGGATTCGTACTAGGATTCGGATTCGTAAATTGGATTCGATTATCACGAATACTTTTAAGATCCGGATCTTCGAATCCGAATCCGAGGATTCGTGCATCACTACCGCCTACCGTATGTGCATTGAATTATATTGTTGAGTATACTCGCCTATACCACACTTAGTATTTATTTTTTTCTTTCTTTTTCTTGTATGTAAATTACACCTTTGCTTCTTGCATTATTACTCACGCTTCATTTGCTTGTTTTTATTTTATTGAGCGTAAAATATCGGAAAAATTACAGCTACATAAATTCAAACTGACCAACGCTTAAATAGATATCCTTACTTAAACGCCCACACACACACATGCATGCGTATGCGTAATGAACCCTTGATTTTTGCTACTGATGCCCAATGTCCAAACCACTTCAATTCAATCTGCTGTGGATTTTCTCTTTGGCTGCGTTTGACCGTAAACCGGAGTTTTTCCTATTAGTATCTTTCCTTTCCTTTCTTTTTTTCTGCTTTACATTGAATTTATCCCACACGGCGCTTCGTTTCTTTGGCACTTCTGCAATTATCAGACATTTTCCACTTGAATGCACAGTTGGACGCCACTTGATTTGCATATGCCAGGCTTCTCAGCTACAATTAGTCATTCGAAAACTTTATTGCGCAACCTTTCAATGACCTTTAGCTATAAGCTGCCCGAACATAAGGATAAGGATTCAAGGAATGATGGAGCGAGGGTTGAAAAAAAAAATCTATCAATTTTCTTTGCCTTTGTGTTGTTGTTGCATTATCAGTAAAAGCCGCAATAAACCTTTTGGCTTTCACGCCTTTAAATACATGCTGTAATCCATCATCAATATGAATGGCGCAGCACACCTCTTACACAAAAACTTGTAATGTTATCTTCTTTACTGTTCAGTTCAGTTCAGTGTTGTTATCTTGAGTATGGGCGGCAATCGGCTCAAGCTCATTCAACGGCAAATGAAAGTGACTGAGTATTATTGAGTTCATTCAATGTGTGCCATTGAACAAAATGCTTTGATGAAACCTGTTGAAAAGGTGAAAAATGTTATTTGCTGAAGTCGATTCTATCATTTTGCCTTATTGGTTTCTTCCGTCTTTGTCCGCTATACAATTGCTATATCTACATGTGTGTGTGTGTGTGTGTATACATGTATAAACATACTTAGCAGCCTTATCAATCAAAGGACTTACATAATATGCGTTAACGCCTACAACCTCAAGCATGTTGTTACCTCACATTGAACGCCCACATGTGTATGAGTATCGATTACATTGCTGCTCTGTTTGATGTATGTTTGAGTGTCTGTCTCTCTGTCTGTTTCTTTGGCTTAATTAATAACATTTAAACGTTATTAATGAATAAATAACAAAGAGGTCTATGTAATTAGAAGCTATAAAACTCAAAAGTGCTTGTTTGCGTGCTGTCAGTCTCAGTCAGTCTCAGTGAGGCGACAATAGTCGTTTGCGGTATTACCAATAATTAATTATCTTTTTAGGTCGATTGAATGGCATCACATTTTCCAACACTTGTAGCAATTTTCTTCATTAATCATTGTTTATGTGATTACTGCTGATGCTGCCCTTCCTCGCTTCTTTTTCATTTCTGGCTATCTCATTTATCTGAATCAAATCAATTAGTTACACCTTCTGCTTGTTTGCTTCCTTGCTTGCTTTCTTTTTATTTTGTTTCAACAAGCTTTTCAACATGTTTTCGTTTTGTTCGTTACCTTATGTGTTGCTCTGTCCCCTTGCTTTCACCCCCACTTGCATAGCCTTTTCGTTGCTCTGCTCTGACACCTGCCACCATTTTTTGTTGTTCGACGTTGCCAATTTTGGCGCTGCGCTTTGCTTTGCTTTGGTTTGCTTGTCTTGTCTTCTCTTGTCGTGTTGCCAATTTGGCTCGTTCGGTTCGCTCATTCGTAAATCTAAACAAATCATCAATTTTCACAAATTATTCGTAATCCGAGCAGCTTCAATTTGTTTTCTTTCTTTCGTACTTTACTTTGTTTTCTTTGCTTTTGCTTGTTTTCTTCAATCTGTCGGTCGGTCGGTCGGTTGGTTGGTTGGTCTATCTGTACGTTGTACCATTCATTCATTGCTACGTCTGTCTGCCTGACTTTGGGCCTAATTGCTTTCAGGTTTTTTTTAGGTTGTTGTTGCTTTTTTTTTTTTGTTGCCGCTTTACGCTTTTATGCGCAGTGTTGTTAATGTAATGGTGTCTTCTTTTATATTTTTTTTTTCATGCAATTTTCCTTTTACTTTTCGCCTTTTTTTTGGGGTTTGCTCTTTAGTTACTTGATGCTCAAGTGTAATTTTCAAAATGCTGTTCATTTTACATTTCATTAATTAATGTCAATGGTCGACCTTTGACATATTGAGCTTTTGGGCGCGTGGCTGTTGTCGCTTGTTTTTTTTTATTATATTTGATGCCGGAAGCGGATAAAACGCTGATGAGCGATTTAGTAAGTAATGCCAAGACGTAACAATTGATTTTGTTCAATAGCTCTACGTTAATTTAGACTGTTTTTGTTTGTGTTTTGCTCAACGATTAGAGGCAATTATGAATGAGCGTCAAAAATAGATCATAGATTGTCAAACGGTTTTGAAGAAGGGTACACATTATGCGTATTAATAAAGTCGTGATGATGGCGTATTTAAAAACAATAAAATTTGACGTTTTGCTTGCGCACTACTTGACTATGAATAGCTAGCGCGTCAGTGATAACAATCAAGTGTGATAAGCCTTATGCATACCTTTTTTTAGTGTGACGAAGTGTGTGTACTAATATGAATGTACTAGTTTGTGTAAATGTGTGTATGTGTGTGTGTGTGTATTAAAAAAAAGGTTGTACGTGCGGATATTTTAATTATTTGGACTTGTTTTGAAATTCCCTCAAGAAATCTGCACACTTGATCGTTGTCGTTTTTTTTGTTATTTGTAATTGTTGTTATTAGAGTTGTTTTTGTTGTTGTTATTATTTTTGTGCTGCACATTACGGTGATTTTTATTATTAAACACAACTTTCTGCGCACGTGGCATAGCCAAAGACTCGTGATGTATGTATGTACATATGTCTTATCGAACGACTATAAAAGGCTTAACCATTTGAACTATTTCGACCAAACACATTATTGACAAAATGAAGTCAACTACAATTTGCGCGCTGCTCTTGTTCGCCTTCGGTAGCCTTGCCTCGGCAGGCGTCATTGGTGTGCCAGCGCTAACAGCTGAGTTTGCCTCACTAAACATTAAGGACAATGAACTCGTCGAAGTGCCCATCGAAGTGGAAGATGTTGATGTTGTTGTCGCGCCACAGGGTCGTGCAGCTGGTGAGTCTTGGCGAATGCTACCTCACACTAGTTGAGCGCTTACTCATGGCTTATGTTCTCTTTAACTGTAGCTTGCAGCGTTACAATACGCGGCGGTCTGCCAAAGCCACAGCCTGTCTACCTCAAGACTAATTCGGAAGATATTTATCCTTATAATGATGTTGGCGTTATGGAATTCGAAGCGGGCGCTTCAATACAGCTATGGTGTCCCGGCCAATTCACCACACACAGCACGACGCTCTTGACGCCCACTTGCGTGAGTGGCACAACTTTCCGCGTTGACGGCACCAGCTATGATTTTAAGGAACTCGCCTGCAAATCTTGGCCTGGCTTCACTGCCGAAAAGACCGGCACAAGTTGCAATGGCGGCGAAGTGATACGCGTTGGCTTCAAAGTTTCCAGCTCACGTTTTGCCGAACAGTATCAGGTTTGCTTCAATGAGGGCGAAGAGGTGACACGTTACACGCGTCACAAATTGTACCCGGGCAGCAATTACTATGAGACCGGCGTCGATCGCATTACCTTCCAGACCGCAGGCTTCTTTGGCGGCAAGAATGTTGATAAACTTTACACGCAGGCCACACAACAAGCGACCATCAACGAGGAGTTGGGCTACGATGCCGGCAAGTACTTTGATACCTCTTCGGTGTTTCTGGCACGTGGTCACTTGGGCGCCAAAGCTGATTTTGCATATGCGCCGGAGCAACGTGCCACATTCCTCTTCATTAATGCGGCGCCGCAATGGCAATCATTCAACGCTGGCAACTGGGCACGTGTCGAGGATGGCCTACGCGCTTGGGTCAGCAAGAACAAGATGAACGTGAACTGTTACACGGGCGTTTGGGGCGTGACTACACTGCCCAACAATGAAGGTCGTGAGACTGAGTTGTATTTGTCGCACGATGCGAACAACAATGGCTTGATTCCGGTGCCGAAAATTTACTTCCGCGTTGTGATTGAGCCCTCAACGAACCGTGGCATTGTTTTTGTCGGCGTGAATAATCCTCATCTGACGCTGGAGCAAATCAAGGCTGATTATGTCATTTGCAATGATGTCGGCGATCAGGTTAACTATATCAACTGGAAAAAGGACGACATCAAGACCGGTTACTCATATGCCTGTGAAGTTGCCGACTTCCTGAAAACGGTCAAGCATTTGCCTGCTTTGACAGCCAAGGGCGGTCTTTTGGTTTAAATTCGAATACAATTTATTAGATAGTGTACTATGGGCTGTGAAAACCAAATTAATCGCATTGTGTTAGTTGTAAGAAAAAAAAATAATATTTGATAACAAAAAATACAATTTATATTAATAATTACGCCTCATTTTTATACTCTTCACGCAAGTGAAAAATATAATAACTTTGTCTTGAAGTTTAAAACAGCAAGAAGGAGGAAAGGGGGACCCCATAAAGTATATATATTCTTGATCCATGAGCCATTTCCGTCTATCGGTGAATATGCTAACTCCTCCCATAGTTTTGAAGATATTGAGCTGAAATTTTGAAGGTAGTCTTCTCTAATGTGTGTTATATGGAAAACTTTTGGAAGATTGAGTAGTAGTTTTACGTAGTCCGACTCAATGCCTGAAAGTTTCATTAAGATCGGACAACTGGAACTGGTCATACAAAATGAAGACCTTGCTGAAGTTAGCGTCCTTACTGGTTACTTTTGACTTCAACCGTCAACTTTCTGCTCAAATCCTACAATAGTTTTTAATAAATCAAACTTTTAATTACAATCAGGATAGTTGTAAAACAGCTTCCATAAGCAATAAGTATTATTTTTAATGCTGCTAATAAGTTTTCATTGTACAAACAATCAAAAGGTATCAAGTGCAAAAGAACTCACAGCAAGAATGAAACGATTCATGTGCTTTTAGCGATAAAAAAGGTACAGTCTTCGCAACAAAACAAAATGCTTTTTGTGATATTTTCTGCTAACGACATCACTTTTGCAGCACAATCAAATTCGTCGAAATCAAATGAAACTGGTAAGGGCGGTATAGTCGAGTATACTCGACAATATAATACCCTGCAGACACGGTAGGCCATGCCATACCCCAAATCTACAAAAAAAATATTGATCTGACGTCGCCTATTCAAATATGGTTCAAAATATCAAGAAAATCGGTCAAAAAATGTCGAAGGAGGGGGAAAAATTGTGGTATTTGAAGTCTCTAGCTCTTCTAGTTTCCGAGAACCATTGGTGAGGTCGGACAGACATACAGACGGACGTCCTGATCAAGAATATGTATACTTTATAGATTCCTCCTCTCCTCCTTCTATGCGTTACATATATTTCATTTAATCAAACTCAATATACCCTGATATACTATGTGTACAGGGTACAAAAATCGTCCAACAACCGTCGAATTTATGGGCTAAATTTCCTACAAATTTTCGTGGAATTGGTTGGATTCATTGATCCGTTTATTGGAAAAAGTGTTCGCCATGAAACTTTCACTTAGCTTGCGCTTTGCAATATGGGCGAGCGATTCAGAACTCTTCTTGCCATTCGTTGCCATTCGTTGGAATTTTATTAATGCCACGAAAACCAAATACAATGAAAAGTAAATTTTTAAAACGAGAAATATATATTTAAATTAAATAAAACTAACATAAATGGCAACTAAGTAATTACTAACTAAACAAGTAAACCGCTAACGGAGAATTCCGGCAGATGCGTAACCTTCTTGCGGAATTCGGGCACTTCGCAGGCATAGGAATAGCCAGCGCTGATATCAGTCTTCTTCCACGTGACCCAATCGATTTCATCACTGACATCGGTGCAGATCACATAGTCGCGTTTGATTTCCGCCAGCGAGATATGTGGATTATTCACACCGATCAAAACGATGCCCTTATTCGTCGCCGGCTCAATCACAACGCGGAAATATAACTTTGGCACTGGAATCAAACCGTTGCCATTGTAATCGTAGGCCAAGTACAATGGAATTTCCTTGTCCTTTGAATTTGGCAACGTGGTTACGCCCCAAACGCCTGTCCAGCATTCGAGATCCTTCTTTTGTTTAGTGCCCCAAGCGCGTACGCTGTCCTCAACACGTGCCCAGTTGCCCGCATTGAAGGTCTGCCATTGCGGCGCCGCATTAATGAACAAGAAGGTCGCGCGCTGCTCGGCCGAATAAACAAAATCAGCCTTGGCGCCCATATGACCACGTGCCAGGAAAACGTTCTTCTTCAGGTCAAAGAATTGCGCCGAATCGCCACCCAAAGCCTTCTCAATTGTATCCATTTGCACGGCCTGCGTATACAGCTTATCGACATTCTTGCCATCAAAGAAACCCGCCGTCGTGAAACTGATGCGATCCACATTATTTGCATAATAATTGCTGCCCGCGGCGAGCGTGTGATGCACATAACGTGTCACCTCCTCCTCCTCGTTGAAGCAAACCTCATACTGTTTGAGCAAACGTGAGTCTTCAAGTTGAAAGCCAACATGTATGAGCGTTGTGCCGCCATTGCAACTGTCACCAGACTTCTTGGCCACAAACGAGGGCCATGAACTGCAGAGAATTTGTGTGATATCATATTCCTTGTCGTTGATTTTGAAGGTTGTGCCGCCAACACAATGCGCTGTTAGCGTACGCCCTGAAAGCGGCGAAGCAAAACTTTTTGTGCAATGAAGCTCAACGGTCTTATCTTTTTCGACCACAACATCGCCGCTGGCAGTGAATGGGTAAAACTCTGTAGTGCCGGGCTTGATAAGCAACGGCGCTGGGTCTTTGAAGCCGCCGCGCAACTTGACGGAACAGTCCGCTGTTCCAAAGTACAATCAAAGTAATCGTGTTAGTTGACATGCCTAATTACACTTGAAATACAATTGTTTTGTATTGCTTAACTTACACGATCTTGTTGTAAATTCTTGTATCTCATTATTGCGTTGCTGTTCAAGCGTTTCATCCTGCTCAGGTATAATACGACCACACACGTTACGCAACGCTAATGCGGCGATAAAAGTAATAAACAATAAACTCTTCATGTTTGTGGTTAACTCACAACTGAACTATTTCACAAATGTGTGGCTGCCTTTTAAGCCAATTCGCACTTGCCTGCGCACCAACGCACCAACCGACACTTAACGATAATAATATTAAATCAAAATTGTCCACTTTGTGTGATAAGAAGTCTTTGCGTCGTCGCAATTTTTTGTGTTTTATAGATGAATTGATATGAACGGATGAATGTTAGCTTCACGTGCATACTTTTGGCCATTTAGATTTTAATTAAACACTCATCAATTTGTAGCGTACTTTTGCTTATACTTGGTGGTGGAGAAGGGTTGCAAAGAGTATCTGCGCAAAGTGCCAAAAGTGATAGCTTTAATTTGATGATAATCTTTTGAAGTTTTTGAGCATAATTAATTTTATTTTTTTTTGTCGTCGTTTTTTTTTTGTTATGCCTTGTTAGTGCTGTACAGGTCGTTCGTGTATTGTCGAATCATCTTGAGTTGAATGTTTTAGTAGATTCTTTGGCTTTTTTCGCAAGTAAATTTGATTGGCTCACGTTTTGCGCACGTTTGAAGCATATTGAAACTGATTAGCTGGAAAATGGACTTTTGACAATAAAGACATTAATCTATTTTCGTGCTAATATCAATATATTTTCTGGTTGTTGTTTTTTTATTTTTATTTTTTTTTTTATTTATTTATTTTGGCGTACAATAATATTAACTAAAATGGCATACAATATTTGCGGTTTTTTGTACAGACTGTACTTTTTTTTTTTTGCCATTTTGTTTTTCGCTTCTCAACATTTTTGCACAACTACACAACTTATGACATAACTGCACATATCGATTAATAATTATTAAGTTATAACAATTATAGTTATGCTACTCATATTTGATGTGTAATTTTTTTATTTTTATTTATATTTTAATACATTATGTACAAGCTATTTTAACACTTAAAAGCATTTACAACATTTGCTGCGGTTGGATTTTTTTTAAATTTTTTTTTATTTCTTTTTTTTTTATATTTTTATGCATTATTGTTGCGCTGAGGCGTGGAAAACTTGGCGTCAGACAGCCAGCAATGCATATGAATAGCATAACTCAAGCAATGTTTGGTTATCTTTTTCTATATGCAATATGACTGCGTCGTTTTAAAGCTAAACATGATTAACGGTTATTTTTTTATCATACATGCATTTGTACATTTTTCATATTGGGGGGATTTATTTATTTTTTAAACTTATTTATTTTTAAACTTATTTTGTAACTTATTGTAAACGAGAACTGTTGGGAAGAACAGTGACGTTTTAAATCTTATGTCAATTTTGAGATCATATATAGATAAATTCAAAATAACTCTCTCTCTCTCTCTCTCTCTTTGACTCACACTTTGTTGCTTGCTTTGCATTCTATGTAAGTGAAAGACAATTTCATTCTTACAATCAACATATTTTGGCCTTCATTTGAGTGCTCCAACTTTTATATATTTGAGTATGTTTGGTCTGCCTTGCGCTTTTGCTCTCACTGCTTAAAGAAAGATGGCGATTTGAGCATAGATTTCAATGCCGACAAGCAGCGCCATAATGAGCGCATTTACAGCGCAGTAGATGCGTCGCAATGGACGTCGGCGTTGACGCTGACGCTGACCACAAGATTGAGCGGTGCTTTCGCAATATTGTTGACTGTTGTTGCTGCTGCTACTGCTGCTGTTGTTGTTGTAGTATTGTTGGTTGTGCGCCGCGCAGTTACAGTTGCTGTGGCCGCGGTGTGCAGGGCCAACCAACGTGCCGCCACCGTCGTCGTCTGCATCGTCGTCGTTGTCGTTGTTGTTGTCATAGGCGCTGTTATTGCCGCCGCCGGTCGCATTTCCTGCATTTCCAGCGCAAGGCGGCCAATGTCAAACCGACGCCAACGATGAACTGCTATCATAGGCCACAAGCAGTGAATCATTCTCATCACTGCCGCTGCCAGCGCTACGCTCTGATTCATTGATGACCTCAAGACGTGTCTGTGGACGTGCAATTCGGTATTTGTTGTGACGTTTATTTATCAACACCGAGCGTATATTATTGTTGCGTGCACGCTGATGATGACCTTTAGCCGAGCGACTCGAGCCAGTCGTTGATGTGCCCAACATGCTGCAATCGGCATGCTCATCATCATCACATTCATCACAAACAACGCCATCGTCGTCATCGTCATCAGCATCATCATCGTCGTCATAATAGTCATAGTAATCATCATAATCATAGCCCACATTGCCATACTCATCATCATCATCGTCGTCGTCTTCATCATCGTCATAATCAAAGTCAAAATCGAAGATGGCACAGCAGCCGTTCATGGTCGAAGCCTTCCGTGCGTGCGCCTCCTGCGCGTTGCAATGATGATGACGTCGCCTGGCGCGTCGATGACTGCGCGATCTGCTGCAGCCATCATGACCATTGCCGCTGCCGTTATTGACGCTTCTATAGATGGGCGCAAAGATGGTGGTTTTGGCCTGCAAAATAATACAATTTTTTTTTTCCAATTTGTTAAAAAGTTTTGTGTGTGTGTGTATTTGTGTCAGACTTACCTCAGGACCGCGCCAGGTGATGCCCGAGCGCACCAAATTGTAAAAGCGTAAAACGCCCCACATGGCAAGCACCTGCCATTCATCAAAGCAGCGTCAGCACACAAAGAGAGGAAAAAAAAATTGAGTTTAGAGCTTAAAAAGGCATAAATTCTGATTAGAACATAAAACACACGCGCATAAATAAAACGCTAATGACCAGTTTTGTAAAGCTTGCCTAGCGAAATTAAAGTACACGACAAGAAAACCAAAAAAAAAGAAGTTAAATATGCTAGAGGAGAAAAAAAATGAACACAAGCCATTAAAAAAGGTTGCACAAAATGCTGCGCAACAAAACAAAGCTCAATTTAACTCAACTGCTCCTTAGCCAAGCGTACAACATACAACTCACACGCACTGCCAGGAGGCGAAGGGCGGAAGGATGAAAGCCATGCCCAGTACTCGCTTGGCTCATGAAATTGTTAATGGACTTTTCTTGTAATTAAATTATTTATTACATTTATTGATTGCACCCAGCACAACAATGAGTACAATAAGAACAACAACAGCGACAACAACAGCATCGAAAAGAACGAGCAATGTCTTTACTTCACTTAGCATCGATAACTTTTGAAATGCTCGTGGATATTTCATTTTTACTGCTTCTACTCTGCTTCTGTTTCTCTTACTGCCTTCTGTTATTTGCTTTCTTATTTGCGCTTCATGCAGCATGTTGTATACGTAACATTTTTTGTAAAACAGTACGTGGCACATTATAAATTTTAACTGTATTTTCAATGATCTCAACGAACGTGCGTCTTGAACAAATACAAAGTAGCCCAACTTTTGAGCTTTGCTTGTCACAAATTATTGTATCCGATTTCATATAAATAATACTTGTAATTTATAAAAAGATTTAATTTGAAAAATGCGTAGTTTTAAATTTTTTGAAAATTTCTTTTGTGCCTTTGGCGATGAATACGAAATAATCGCTGACGATTGCATACCACGCAGCGCCGATGACATATTGCAGCGTGTGTTACGCAAGCTCAATCGACGGCTGACTGAGTGTTATGCCGGTCATGCCAAGTGCTTTCCAATTGCCTATTGGCTACTCTTTATATACGCGCTGAACGGTACTGTAAGTGACATGTCTCATATTTTCCACAACTTTGTATTCATTGCACTTTCATGCAGTTTCAAAGTGTGCTCAAGTTTCTGAAAGTTTACAGTAAGAATGCCGACAATCGCAACATGTGGCACAACCAACGCTTCAGCTTGATACCGGCGACCATATTCAAGAAATGGCAAGTTTGCTTGGCTTTTATTAATTTGAATGCTTGGCTCTTGCTTTGGTATGCCAGCGTCAATGTAAGTTTCTTCTATACTTCTGCTGCTGTTGTATGTTTGTATATATCGACTTTTTGTTTGGCAGATCGAGCCGAAGTATATACAACCATGGATTGTTGTGCAGGTCGTTGTTTATTTGGACAAAGTAAAGACTTATGTGATTGAGAAGTTGTTCTTGAAGAAGCAAATAAATAAAGACATGTTGTTGCATTTTCTGCTGAGTTTAGCGATAAATTGGGCTATCGTACAAGCATCCAAAATTTATAAGAAAGCAATTGAACAAGAAGGTGTTGAAAATTTATACATGTTCAAAAACTTGTTGCCATGGTCGTCGTAAAGCGGATGAGTTAAATTTTTGCAGTTGAATAAATTAAATTAAATATTATTTTTTTTTTTAAATTAAGTAAACAACAAATTGCTTTTATTTGATATACAAAAACGAAACTACAATATCTTTTTTTTTTTTGGGTAGATAATAATGTACTTACATTGATAAAGGCGCGTGCGATGAAGAAAGCAACTTCGGCCTTGCACATTGTGTCAAATTGCTGGCAAAAAAATGACAAATGAATATAAGTTTTTGTTTAATTTAAGTTTAATAATGGAATTTAAGTTTTTAATTGTTATTGAACCGTGCGTTGAAGTTCATAAACTGACAACAATTAACGACAACATGTTCAAGCGTAAAACTCGTCAAAATTAAAATGGCCAAAAAAAAAAACCCCTAAATGTATGCAAATGAAAATTGAAACTCATTAAAAGTGACCGTCCAACCGGTCTACAAAAACAAAAAGTGCCAAGGATCGTGAAAAAAAAATGTTACTAGCACACGGTAAAAAATAAATGAGAAAAAAAGTTTTCAAAAACTAAAACAAAAAAAGAAGAAAAATATTGTTGAAATATAAGCAAAAACAAACTTTCAAAGTTAAAAGTTTTCGGGGAAGAATAACAACTCAAACACATACATACAGACGTGTTCGAAATAATAAGAACAACGGACGTGACAACGTGATTCGTCCTTAAATGTTGTTAAAATAATTTATCAATTTATTCATTTTTTAATATATGCATTAAGCTTCAAATATACTCAAGGACAGAATATTTTAATGTTCTTGTTTTTTTCTATTGGATACTTTGTTAAAAATCATAAAAGGATGACTTTATATTAAATTAAAGAGTCTAAATTTGATAAGAGTGCACACCCCTGAGAATCCCTCGGTTCAATGCACACTAAAAGTGCTAGAAAAACGAGATTACTTTGGAAAACAAGGAAATTTAATTATTGGTACATTGTATTTATGTAAATATAACAACTTTAAATAAGGCTAAAATCAACGAAACCTCCGAAAAGGGTGCAAATGGTTCCACAACTATGTAAAATCGTCTGAAAGAGATTTCTGTCTCACCGAAATTTAAGAAAAGGATTGCTTAGAAAAGCTATATTAGCAAATTTAGTGTTTACATATGTTGTTCTTATTATTTCGAACATATCTGTACATACAGCTGTGGTCAAAAAATTAGCAGTGCTCGAACTAAATATTACATGTTTGGAAAAACATAGAATTGAATGTCCACTAACTTTACATTTGTTATATTTTTAAGATGTTCTCTTAAAGTTCCATTTAAAGTTTTCAAAAGTGTCGAGATCTGGACACGACACCATTTTAATAGATTCATGCAGATGGCTTCTAAACATACTTTTAGAACTTTGTAAGTGTCTTTTACTTTTACCTATTAAAAAACCCATATCGAAAGCATATGCTTACTGGGATACAATAGCATGACTTCCTTTTTCGCCAACAGATGTATTTGCATAGCATCCCTTAGCCAACATTTTAGTGAAACTTTGTTGTAAGAGCTGGCGGTCAGTTTGACTACTATTTTTCATCACAATTTTGACATGCCCTCGTATAAAAAACTAATAAGATCCTCAACCACCACACCTTACAATGTTGGACAGTTTGCATTATACAAGGCATTCGGGAACTCATGAGAATTACATATTATTATAAGCAGCACGACTATTTTTTTGAACGCAACTGTATATACACCTATACAGATGCTCAGTGACAAGGAGGAGAAACTCAAAGAAAAGCACGAAAACGCTGAAACGCTCAAATGACGATTGCAATAAATTATGCATGAGGCGACAATTTTTAAGCAACAACGCCAAACGACAAAGTAAAAGTGAAAGTTGAAAGCGATGCAAAACCAAAAAAAAAAAAAACGAGAACAAAAACAAAAAGAAGAAGCAACGACATGAATAGCGCATGAAACGAAAAACAAAACAAAAACATTCAAAAGGCCGCAAAATGCCGAAACAAATAAAAAAAAAA
This sequence comes from Phortica okadai, assembly GCA_034638295.1. Lineage (NCBI taxonomy): Eukaryota > Metazoa > Arthropoda > Insecta > Diptera > Drosophilidae > Phortica > Phortica okadai. The sequence continues at coordinate 7,047,524 of CM067852.1, forward strand.
AAACGCCGCGCGAGTCAAGTGACTTGGGTAGGGTATCAAAGTACAAGGTTACGTAAAATACTCGCGTGACACGCGTACTATACCCTACCCAAATAAAATCACTTGACACACGTGGCTTGCTCTACACGCATATATATTCCCACGCGCACACATACACACATCTTTCATTTTTTATACTCTTGCTAGAGTATATCAACTTTGTCGTGAAGTTTGCAATGTAGAAATGAAAACAAATTAAATTACATATATAAAGTTTATATATTCTTTACCAGCACGACGAAATAAGATCGTCTGTCTATCCGTCTCTCTGTTTCAGTGGCAACTTTTGAAGGAGTTTTAAAAGTATCGAACGAATTTGAATGTAGAAATTCTTTGTATATGTCCAGGGATTCTATATCTCAGAATTATCTTGATCGGACCACTTTAACCAATAGCTACCATAGTAACGATCGGCCACAAAAAAGGTTTCTCTTTCAAAAAGGTTTTATATATACGGCAATCAATTCCATATTTTGCACAAAAACTTCGAGGTCCAATATGCAGACGGTGTGCAAGATTGGTGAAGATCAGGGAACTATAAACAGTTGGTTGAAGATAAGGTTTTTGTCAGAATTTTTTTTTTGTTCTATATAAAGACATGAAACTTTGCAATTACTTTTTTAGTAATGCTGAAATATGGCATATTTTAGAGCTTTTTGAGAGTTGGCCATGAAGGCATTGTACCTCTCATATAGAGAAAATAGGGGTTGTCTGTAAACAACAAGATAGAACTTTGTAACATGAAGTGTAGTATGATTGCAATGACTTTTTTTTACGACAAATCAGAAGATATTTTTTTATTAGAAAAACTATAATAAGAGTTTACTAAAAAGAATAATTAGGACAATACCTGCAAGAGTATATAAATTTCGACGAAGACATAGCTCCATTTCTGTTTTATTTTCTTTCAAGTTTTTTTGTTGACAAGAATTTTTACATTTTTGGTTTCCGTTGTGCAGAATTTTTATTTTTCTTTTCGGCTTCTTTTTAACATAAACAGGTTTACACATGTCAAAGGATTTGGCAGCGTTGAAAGGAGCATGATGATGAAGGAAGTGTCTATGTGTGTGTGTATGAATTATATTCGCGCTTAGCTTAATTTATTTGCTTGTTTATTTGCATTGTGGTTGTAAATTTGCACAACATTATTTTTTTCAAATTCATTTCAATTTCTCTACTTTCAAAAATAATCTACCAACCTTATTTACATGATCGCGCAACACATTTGAATAAACCATGGCAACGGCCTCGAGCGCCATAAATGTAATGTAGCCAATTATCCAGGGCACAATTAAGCCGGGATTCTCCTGTGGTTTGATAAAAGAAAATGCAAAAAAAATATATGCCAAAAAATGCATTAAGTCTTATTGAAAAATGTAAAAATTTTATTATTTTTTTTTCGCTTTCAATTTTTTATATTGCATTGAAACCAAATTAAAAGCGTTTTACATGCATAAATTACACTTTTGGTTTGTTTGCGTTTATTGATTTCATGCGCTGGCATAGTTGATGGCGAGCGAGGGCAGCGCTCAAGTTACACTTGTTTGTGGTGTATATAAAAAAGAAAATAATAAAAAAAAAAAAGAAAATTTGGTGTAAAAGTGAGAATTTTCAGTTGAGATTATTTAATCAATCGTTGCGCAAACAATTCCCTTGATTATTATCCGGCATGAAGATAAATTTCATTAAAAACTTATTATCAAAAAAAGAATGAAAACAACTCTCCTACGCAATCACAATGTGAGTTTGTGTTTGTGCTTTTGTAATTTATCTCACCATTGTGTGAATTCTGATTGGATTTTTGTGTGTTTTTTGGCGGCGAACTCGGAGTGCGATTGCCAAACTCGACGCAGCATTGCTTTGAGTGCTGCACAAACCAAAGCACATAACCTTTTTCATACATATATATAAATTTAATACAACAACAGTGAGAATTTTTTGGCATTGGTTTGTTTTGTGGCTTAATTAATACAGCAAGCATGCCGATAGTCAAGTGTTATTTATGCCACTTGCAATGTGCTAACATTTATTTACAAAACACACACACTCATACACAAAAATTAAGCAATTTTGGTTACGAAAATTGTTTTGGTATTTTGACCAACGTAGTGCGTTAACACGAAAACGCAATTAAATCGAAAATGCAATGCGTGGGCGTGTATTTTTCTACGAATTCACATGAGTCGCCTAAAAGTAGATACTAAAATTTTTATGATTTTCCGGCACACATGTCATCTCATCTCATTTCAACTCAACTCAGCTCAGCTCATCGCATCTATTTGTATTTTCTGTGCATTCATGCTGTTTTATGTGCTTGTACTTGTTTTTGTTGTTATGGCTGTTGTTGGTGGTTTTCTTTTTTTTTTGTTTTTTTTTGTTCGCTTGAAATTAAAAAATTCCACACAATGCAAAGCGGCTGTGTAATCTTCCAACCAACGCCACTCAGTACTTGTCGCATTCAGGCAACCAATTGTGTGACAAATTGTATACATTTCAGTTCAGTTCAGTTTGTCCTCGTACGCGGCTTCAGTATCCGATCGACTCGACTCAACGCGATGCGATGCGTCTCGACTCTGTCATTCGTCGTTGCTATTGACAAGCGACTGAAGGCTGAAGTTGAAATGAAACTTTGCATGAATGTCGGCATATATAAAAAAATGGAAAAAAAAAAAATTAGGTAGCAAACATTCCAACATGACAGCCTCATTTCAACGTCATTTGAATGTTTCGCATATTTAGTAGGCGCTCGTTTTGGCCATACATGCACATATATTTTTTCTGCCTTTATAGGGCGTTCTTCAACCGAGAACTGTCAAAAAAAAAAAAAAAATTAAACCGCGCCGCGTGAATGGAAAAACATATTTGGCAGTTTTGTGTCGCGAGTTTTGACATTTCGCAATTATTTTCTTTTTTTGCTGCTTTATTTTTTTTTGTTATTATTTTTTATTTCTCATTTTTTTTTTTTATTTACTTTTTGCCGCTGTCATCGAGTTGAGTTCGGCTCAGCTTGACTGCCTACGCGGCGTATGCGTGATTTACATATGAATGCCAACTTTTTTATGCTCATTTCTTTGTTGTTGTCGGACTTTTTTCCCGCTTTTCAGGCGTGTTAAATGCACATAATACGATATTTCCGGCACACGACTTTCAAGTAATTCTTTTGTATTTGTCTTTGGCAGTACATGCTATTTTTAAATGCCATAAAATTGAAATCTCTACAAAATCCATAGACATAAAAATGAGTGTGCATTAAGATTAACAAACAAAAATAATAAAAAGGGAATTATTTGCTTTTACGCTTACCCGACAAATGCCAAAAATCAACATTATGCTTAGCAAAATCATCGACATCTGTGTTCCGATTATGGCAAAGTATGCAATTTGGACACCTGAAAAGAAGCACAGAAGAACAGACAAACAAATAAGCCAAAGAAGAATTTGAAACCTTAATGAATGTAACCAAAGACAGAAATTTTATTTATTTGTTTGTTGTATGTTGGTTTGATTGTCTGTTTGTTTGTTTATTTTGCTTATTAAACGATTTTCCGTTGCCTCAAAGTGAAATCTTTAGCAAAACACTAATTAGTGCCTTTGTGTGTTTGTGAGCTTTTGATTAAACCTTGAGGAAAAACAAAGGCGCAAGTAAAACAACAATAATTAACGTACAAAAGAATGACTGACAGACAGATTGACATGATGACTGCCCTGTCTGACTGCTTTCGCATTCGCTTGACTACTTACCGTAATAAACATCTTGTAGTTCGCCCGATTTGTGTATATTGACATTGATGCGCCATGAGTAGATCAGCACAATTAGCAACGAGATATTCTGTAAAGAAAGTGTGAGAATTAAATGAAAAATCTGTTCAGTCAAGCAATTATTGGCTTTCGGAGGCTTTGAGGGCATTACTGTTACATTAAGGTGCATAAAAAAAAAGTAGAAAGTACCGTCCAAGTCGGTTTCATTGGTCCTATTTTGGCAACTCGTTTAAAAAAATGTTAAGAGTTCTTTTACTTCCTATTCTAGCAACTCTAGTCAGCACTGTTAATAAGAACATCATATTAAATGGCATGTAAATAGGATTTTAACAGCGTGTCACATTCAGTACAGTTATTTTTTGCTCTATTAGCAAATAGCTATTAAGCTGTTCTTTTAGTCTTGTAAAATTACTGTTAAAGATAAGGAACTACAATTGTTAGGTATTGGAATGCAAAGTGAATGGAATAAGGCACCTATTTATTTTTCTGTTAAAGAAACTATTAAACTCACTCTTAATAATTTTCAAATAAAGTTGTCAGAGTTTAATTAATAAGTAATAGAATAGAATAGAAAAATTAATAGCTTTATAATATCGGAACTACTACCACTTTGCATTCAAAATTCCATTGTTCCTTTCCGTTATAATACCTTTTGAGCCTCAACGTATCAGAGGTAATTACCATTGTCATTATAACATGATTAAAAAAGCTGCTATTAAAAACATGTTAGAAAAAAAAAAAATAGTTCTCCTAAATACGACACGACAAAATCCTATTAGCATATATGTCATTTACGGCCCTATTCAGGAAGCTCTATTTGAAAAATGTTAATAATGTTTTTAATAATTTCTTTCTTTAATAGAAAAGTAGATAGTGTTCTTAATCCAACCACTTTTCATTCTGCTGCCATCGATCCTTGCAATTGCAATTCTTTATGTTATGGTCAACCTCAACGTAACATAAGCAATTACAATAAAGAAAATTTTTAATATGAGAGTACTGTATGTCATAACCTCAAGCTAGCAAACATAGAACTTTATATGCAATTGTTCTATGTTTGCTAGCATCAGGCTATGACATACATTACTTTAATATTGAATGCTTTATTGTCGCAATGCGTTAGATTAAACGAGACAGTCTGTGAGTATTTTTTTCTCCCGTCTACATTTAACACGTTTTGTTATCGTCATGGCAAGATTTGTGTTAACTTGGATAATTTTTCGCATTAAAGCGTCTGATATAACATATTATTTTCAAAATAATTCACGCGCTTTAAATCTTTTGTATCTTAAGTACAATTCTCTCAAACTTTTAAATAACTTAAGTAGCTCACGCTCCAATTATAAAATGCGCCAAAGCCGTATTTGAACCCTTTGTTTAATTGCACTTAAACTCGAACCGCGCCGCCAACTCAATTAAAGAAATTTAAACGCTTCGTTTAGCCACGAAGTGCAAATAGCAACAAAAGCACGAACAAAAACAAAACAACAACAAAAGTGGCAGTAGCAACGTCAGAACTTCAAGCATTTGAACCATGAGCGCACCTAACACACACACAGGCACACACATATACACAGCCACAAAGGCAGAGGCGTCGAAGAGCAAAAAGCGAAAAGAATTTTAAGCTTTCGCTGAGCTTCAAGTACTGAGCTAATTAACTCGTAAATCACATAAAAAAAAAAGCAACAAAAAATTTGTAATGAAAACAGACACTAAACAAGCTATTTAAATCAAAGGCAAACCAAATAAATGCAACAACAACAATAACAATAACAAATAAATAAAAAAAACGTTTTTTATAACTCAAAGTGAAAAATATTTGAAATAAATACGTTTTCGTTGATTTATGTCGAGCATGACTTTTATGCAAAACACGTTTACAACAACAATAACAACAACACTGCCACTCAAATAGGACTAATTGCAAACTAAAGTTTTTGTTTTTGTCGTTGTTGAGTTTTTTATTATGTAATCTTTTACAAACCAAATGCTCATTCAACTTGTATGCTCTTCTGCTTAAGCATTGAAAGTGGTTGTTGTTGTTGTTGTTGTTTTTGTATCGTTTGCAAATGTTAAATAAAAATCAGAGCACGATTTAACCATTAACATAAATTGAAAGCAATTACGAATTACGAGGCGGAAAGTGTACAAGTAATTCTTATTTATTGTGTGTAGATAGAGAAGCGAAGTACAACAAATGTAACTGAGCTCAATGTACAAATTTATACTATTTAAACTTTTACACTTTTGCCTGAAACTATGCAACAATTTTTTGTTTGTCCTTTTTCAGCTTGCATCCAATTTGGACATGTTTAAATGTAAAAAAGAAATGGAGAGAAAAAACCTTCACTTGTCCGAAACGTGTTCGCGTTCATTTTGCCATATTTTAATTGCAACTTTTATGTAGTTATATACATACATATATTTATGTGTGATTGTGTGTGTGTGTGTGCGAGACCAACACTTGTAAATGTTGTAATTGCATAATTACAACAATTACAGCAGCGACAATTGTGCTCTGCGCTGTTGCAGTGGCGCGAGCCTTGTTGTCGCTGTCGTCACGCTGCATGGTGCCAAGCCAAGCACTTGTCAACACTTCACGCCATGGCACTTAATTTAACGTATTATCATTATTCTCTCTCTCTCTCTCTCTCTCCCTGACTCACTCTTGCGTTGACATTTAGCATATGCAACGCTCATACGCTCATACGCCCATCAGCTCATATAATGCATTGCACTACAGACACGCCCTTTGACCGCCTCTCTTTCTTTTTTTCACAGTTTTGTATGTTTTATGCTTTGTTGTTGTTGTTGTTGTTGAAAAGTTTTCCCTTCATACTTACAATTGTATAAATTGCACTTGTTATGGCCAAATTTTTAGCATGCAACATGCGACAACATCGTGTGCCCGTTAACGGTCCATAAGGATATAAAATGACGGACTTCATTTTTTCTCCGGCTTCGGCGGCGACAGCAGCAGCAGCAACACAACTTTTATGTTTCGTTTTCATATTAAAATGTACATGATGAAGTACAATAGCAGCAGCAACAACAACAACTACGAACGCATTGAATCAGTAACATTTTCACATGGCCAATAATTTGATGATTACTCTCTTAAATGTTGGTCTTCTTAGTGTTGTTGTCGGTTGGTTGTTTGGTTGGTTTTTATAGGCCACACGCACTTATCAGCTTTTTGGCTTTGTTAAATTACAAATTTGCTGAAAATGGAAAGAAAAATAATGCTTTTAGTTAAAGAATCTTTGCAAAAATTAGATGTGTTTTTTTAATAAATTCTAAAATATTTCACATAACAAACGAATAGTTGAATTGTTGAAAAGCCGTCATTCAGTCAGTTTACTTCACATTTGTTATACCCTGCATACACTGTGTCAAGGTATATGAAGTCTGTATAACTTAGAGGCGGGGTGAGAGACTCTATAATAGAGACAAGAGATTGTTCAGGGCGACAAACGAAATCTATTGAGACATATTCGACCGTCTCTGCGTGCCTTCTCACTATTGGTTCTCGAAAACTATATATGTATAAGTATAAGCTAGAGTCTACAAATTCGGAGGGTAGACTCGTAATGTTCAGCAGGAGATAAATTTTGATACTTTTTTTGCCACGCCCATTCTTCCTTGCCCAACCAATATTGCCTACTTTTTAGAAAGAACATAGCTCGAACACCAGAAGAGACAGACACATAAAATTCGGATGATCCACTTAGTTACCACAGCCTTATAAATGATGTTCCATAATTTTTCCACCTCATTTCCTCTCAAATAATGTTTTTCTTATCGCTATATCTGCTAACCTATAAGAGGTACTAAGCAAAAACGTCGTGTTCAGACTCAGTAAATATACCTCTTTAAACTATTACTTACATAACATACCATAAATACTCTTCATCCTCAGTATTGCCCCATAATTAAACAATTAAACTGATTTCTTGATAAATTCCAAGTTTTTCCATCACAATTTTTTAAACAAAAGATTATATTACAAATGGAAAATGTCAAATATATAAAAATTTTTAGAATTCAGGCACGGCATTGCTTAACCTATGTATAGAGCATTATATTGTCGAGTATACTTGACTTTACCGGCCTCACTGATTGTACATGTGTAGGTGTAGTGTGTTATGCCACTCAATTGTTTGTTGTTGTTGTTATTGTTGTTGAGCACAGCCGTCGTAACTATTTTAAAATGCATAGCACGTTTTGCGTGTCGGCTTGTTTTACTTAATTTTTTTTTTTCTTTCGTTCTTTCGGTTCCTTCCGTTAAACTTTTTCAGTTTGTTTGTTGAGCGAAAATATTGAAAAATGAGGAGAAAAAACAACATACAAATTGTTGAATGAAATTTGTAAAAAGCGCTTTTCAGCATAGAAATTGTTTAGCAAGTAACGAAAACGAGGCTCAGTGCAGACAAACATGAGGCAAGTCTTGGCACTTGATGAATATTAGCGAATTTTGAAAGAACCCTCGAGCATCAAATACATGTGTCAATACAAATAAGCCTTGTTGTAGTTTGTTTCGCTTGTATTGCAAAATTTTTTGCTATTGCCAAATTTTAAGCGCGAAAGCTGTTTTTCAATCGAAGCATCAAAGAACGATTGAAAAAAAATACAAAAAAAAGTTGGCTTGGCATATTTCAACATGATTTTTGGCGTTTTGAGTGATATGGCAATTTGATTGAGTCGCCAAACGTGTGTGAGTGTTTGTATGTGTGTGTGCAAAAATGAAATGAAATGAAAAGAAATAACAAAATCAATCATACGTCATGTGTGCTGACTGCACATGTGCTATTCGTGCTTGTAGTTTGAGCCTAATGCGCGTTATTGATTTTAGTCATGTCAATAAAAATAAAATTCAAGCGAATTTATTGCTATGAGTTTATGGTTAGTTGTCATTAGTCTGCGTATGAGTGCGTGTGTGTGTGTTTGTTGGTGTGCGTGTCTAAAATGAGCGGTTTCTATAATCATTAATACGTAGATTGCTGGCCAGCGGCATATTTGAGCAATAATTCCATCAATTGGTCACTTGGGATGCTCAAACCACGTATGACATATGACATTATTGCATTTGATCGACGACTTGTAAATGTTTATTTGATATTTTATAACAAATGCCCATTATAGCTTTCACATGCCAACACACAACATACAAATGCACAAAAGAGCTCAGCACACATACACATAACCTTTCAGATAACTGGCTATAGTGCACAGACAGAAAAAGGCTGGTCTGAGAACAGTACAGATTGTACTTGAATCAAAAACATACCAAATAAGGTTGTAATTGGTCTAAATGTTCTTGATATAAGTAAAATTTGCATTTCATTTCAAAATCAACTTTACTCAACAACAAATTTAAATTGATACCAAAGAAACTTGAATTGACAACGTTCTCTTCTTGTACCTTTTTTATGTCATACTCCTTTAAACAAAATTGTTTCAAATAAATAAAATTTATCAGATATTGGACTAAGTGTTGGACTAAGACATAAAAGATATGAGGTTTTATTCCAGAGTTTTAAAGTTTATTGTATAAATAACCAAAAATCAAATATTTAATTACAATAATTAAACAAATGCTTATTAAATTAACAATTATTTAAAGTAAAAATAGTTAAAGTGAAAATAACAAAAACAGTTTGCTGAACTGGATTACTTGGTTTGATTCAAGAAAGAAAGTGGTCTCAAAAAATTTGTTTTTGGTTATAATTTAAGTTTAAGTACCGATCAGGTTCTTGAGTCAAGTACAATGTAAAATTATTTCAAGAACAAAATGTTCTCGGTTTAAGTTTTGTTGGTATCATAAGAAGCTTACTGAAAGTTGGTTCAAGATTTGCTGTACAAACACGTAATTGAGTTGAGAGTATTTGATTTGTTTTGAGAACATTCGTTCCTGACGAACCTTCAACAACGGATTGTGTTAATTTAAGTACAATGCTCTTGATTTTTTTTCTCCGTGTATTCTTTAGTAGAAGTACATATATTTTATTTTATTGAAGTTCATTTCAAAGTGCACATTAAATAAAAGAGATACATGCACACACACACATACAAATGTACATTTTACGTCATTTGATGTGCGCTTTTATACGCTTTTGCTATCTTCTTCTTCACGCTTTTCACGCTTTGACCTCACAGAGCGTTTTGTTTTATATGTGAGAGTGTATGAATGTGTGTGTGTGTGTCCTTTCTTTTTATTTTTCCTTCCGTCTTTTGTTTTGTTACTGATATTTTATGACACTGTAAACATTTTACAATGGCACGGGCGTACATCTATCACGATATGTATGTGGGTGTGGATGAGTGCATTAGACCATGAACATGCTACAGTGTCTTACTGTTGCTACGCTCACTCCCCCTCTCTCGCCATCAATCTCGTGCAGAACAGTTCATGTGGTGAGCAAATAGACCGCTCGTTGTTCAAGTGCATTCGCCATAAATGCGGGCATGCTGACATTTTCCCTTTTGTTCATACCACGCTATGACACACTCATACACATACGCACATATATTAAAGGGTCACTTGATACACTGGCATGGCTTGGCTCTGCTTGGCTTGACTTGCACGCTTGTCCAAGCATCTGTGCCTCACCATGGCGGCCATCAATGCCTGCAATGCTTTTTGTCATTATTCTTGTTGTTTGTTTTTGTGTTAGTCGCGCTTACGCCTTTGTTTGCTTTCACTTGGTCATTGCAGGCATTTTCTGGGTCAGTCGGCTTAAATCATAATATGTTGTGGGCCTTTAAGTACATATTTGCTGTGGCTTGTCGCCTTTAAAGCGCAACAGTTTCTTCAAATTTGTGCAGCGTTGTTTGCCTCAACGATTTAGCACATGTGTGTGTGTGTGTGTCTATTTATTATAGCATGGCCGACATGAATTCCACTGCGCAGTAAATCAGACAACACGCGCTCACACACAACCAGGCTTAGTAAATCGGAGCTTGGCGTCATAATTATTAGTTCATTATATCATAAAAGCAACAGATTTACTTGTTTAACTTGTTTGTACTTGCGTGTTGATTAAGCACGACAAACAAGCATGATTATATGGTAGACTATGCATGCGTATCTATCACACTGTGAGTGTGTGTGTGTGTGTGTGTACAATCTGACATACAACTGACAGTTTTGTCATTAATTACGTTTTGGTTTTCGTTGTCGTTGCGTTTGGTGGTATGCCATGAATGACAGATCGACTAGTTTTGTCTCACTCGCTGTCTCTGTCTCACTCGCTGTCCATGTCCTTGTCATGTTATCTGTCTCTATTTTTTTCTCATTTATGTTTGCCAGTCAGTTTTGGCCAAAGCGCCACTAATTACTTCAACACATTTAATACACACTCACACATGTGCGTATAAACACACACACACTCACACCAAAACAAACACAAATGCAAAGACAAGGACAATAGTTGAAATAGTTTTGTTTGTTGATGTTGAAATTCAACTCAACTCTCATGTACTTGAATTTTATGGAATTTCAGCTATGAGCAGACTTCGTATTAGTTTTGTACTCAAGCAACCTTGATTTGAGTGCACTTTTAATACGCTGCTTTGCCACAAAGAATGTTAAATATTTGCATATTTGTGTATGTGCAAATGTGTTGGAAAATGTATGTTAAACACTACTAAGAAAAGTGAAAGGATTAAGATTAAATATTTCTTATTTTGGTGAGCTTTTTGACGATGAATAACTCGGAAAATAAATTTAATGAATTTTTTTTTTGCAAATAAAAAAAAATATTTCACAAAAAAAATTTTTAAAATTTTTTTCTTTATTATTAATGACTTTAAATTATGCATTATTACTAACAAAAATAATTTTGTAATGTTAAAAAAAGACATAAAAAAAATTAGAAATGTTTCGTTATGGTGACTTCCAACGTAAACGATAAGTTTGAGCATTTGTGGAAATAGAAAAACAAAATTGTAGTGATTCGATGATGAGTAGATTGTTTTCTGAGTACTTTATGGTCAAAAAGTTATGGTCTGGATCCTTAGTCCATCCACTACATATGTACATATATCCAAAGTTATATCAAAGTATTCAAAAGTCGATGAATTTGATCAATAGTTTCCAAGTAATCAATTACCAAGTCAATAATGGCTTTTTGCTTTGAGCAACGATAACTTCGCGTAAAATTATGCTAACGAGATCCACAATAACCCACATTAATTAGAATTAAATTTTCTATGAGAGTCTTATAGTGATATAAACACTACAAAGCCATGGCCTGCAGAATTATTTTTGAAAAAAAAATAATAAAAACAATTATCTTGCAAAGATTCAGAAACTAGACTCTTAGAGCTACAATTTCTTTTTTTTATCCTTTCATTTTTCTGACTAGTGTTAAACACAAATCACACATTAGGCCGACAAGCCGAACTGTTGTTGTACAAATTGAAAATGAAAATTAACAAGTTTTTTCTAGACAACTTTAATGCAGAAGTGCGAAGGATAAGCAAACTTCATTTGAAGGCTTGCAAAAAAACAAAAAAAAAAATAATAAAAAAAATGAACACAGATTTTGCATAATATTTCGTTGTTGTTGTTGTTTTATTTGAACATTTCGTTAGAGAGATTAAATGAAAATAACAACAACAACAAACAGAGGTCAACATTGACAATGTGCTTTGAACGTGAACATGTCCTCGACAGACAGCAGAGAGAAATAGTAAACATGCTTAAAAACAAAATCACAACACGAGAAAAGAAATGAAATGAAAAACAAAAATCATACAACACAACAAAACAAAGCAAAGTAAAGTAAAACAAATCAAGAGCAGAGCAGAGTAGAGCAGATGAAGAAGAAAATTACTATTTTAGTGCCAAAGGCTAACTAGCAAAGAACGAACGAAGCATGAGCGGAGAGAAAGAAAACTCATTTCCAGTTGTGTGCCGTGGTTGGAAACAAATGATTGTCACACACACACACATACATACATACAGCAAACTACGAGTGAAGTGAGCGGAGTGTATGACAAGGATATAAACAGTGAAAGGACATGGATGAATGGCAAAAAATGTCTTGTCTTATCTAAAGCATAGTTACATTTTATTAACTTGCCACACATTTTGATGATGAACGAACACACACACACACACACAAACTCACACACACGAGATAATAATGCAAAATAATTTGGAAAATGAAATCCGGTTTGTTATTGTCGCACGCATTGAGTTGACTTAAGTTGTGTTTGAGTTTCAGATGAGTTTGAGTTTGAGTTGATTCAACGAAAGTGCGAAACGACAAAAAGATAATTGAAAAGCGCAAACGAAAGCGACAACGACAAACGACAAGAGAACTGAAAGCGAGCTGATGTTGCTGTCGTTGAGTGATCGTAATGGCGAAAAGCCAAAGGCATCGACGACGTCAGCGGTGGCGTACAAATGACAGTGACGACACGACAAGACGATAACTTGACTTTTTGTGTTAAATAAGCAGATGAAAATTGCGAACGAACGCACGGAAATTGTGTTGAAATAAGCAAAAGCGCCAGCAACAACAACAACAACAAGCGGCAGCAAGGACAAACTTGAATTTGCCTGCAGCAAATTGGGCTGTGATTTTTTTTAGTGCTTATTTATTTTTTGTTTTTTTTTTTTCTTTTTTTTCTGTCAATTTTTGTCATTCGTTTATTTTATTTATATATATTTATTTATTTTTTCGCTTTTGGTGGCTTGTCGTGCACAAATCTCAGTGACAGCGCCTTGGACGATGATGATGATGCCGCAGGCAAACACAGCAATGCTTTAAGCAATAATACAAAACAAAAAAAAAAGCGAAACAAACCAACAACAAAAATAAAACTCATTGGAATGAAATTCAAGTAAAAAATTTCATGTTCGTGACTGACTTTGTGTGCTAAGACAAAGTCAAGTTTGTCTATATTGGTGTGTGTGTGTGTTTGTGTGAGTGTGCGAAATTTAATAATATAAACAAAAAGAAACTAACAAAGTTTGTGACAAAGCTCAAAGCCCACGGCATCGAAGCCGCTAAAAGTATGCAATGATTTGTGCTATTTTCGCGATCTTGAGCGTCAACTTGATGTGTGTATGTGTGTGTGTGGAAAACATACGCCTTCAGGTTACGCCCAGCATTTAGGCTGCTTAAATGCCGCCCCCTCTCACTCTCACACTCACACACACTTACACTCATTTATTCTCGCACTCAATCTTTGCACAGGCCACGCCCAACGCCCGCTTTTGTTATGGCCTGGCCTGGGTTTGGGCCTGCCCATCTGCCCGTCGGCCATTTAATTGTTCATGGAATAAAGTTATCCTTAGCTAATCGCCTCATAAAGACATTTTTGCTTGTTTTGTTTTTTTTTTTTTTTTCTTTTTTCGACATTTCTCGTTTTGTATTTTGTTTTGCTCCATTTGAGTTGACTTGGCTTTGTAATTGTTGTTGTTATTAGTGTTGTTGTTGTGCCCTTTTTATTATGCTTTATTTGCGTTTCAGCGTTTTGTGTTTTGTGTATGCGTAACTGTATCATTTTTATAATAATCTCAGTCAACAACAACTACAATAAACGCGCCCGAAAAAAAACTTATTTAGACAAAGCGAAGTAACGGCAACAACAACAACAGTAATAATAATAATAACAACAACTATGCGAACAACAAGAACTCGTAATGTTAAATGTGCCACTAAAGCCGTCATTATTATTTGCCTAACGTCGATATGCTTCTGCCTCCTCTGCCTCCTCTGGCTCCTTCCTCTCTACTGGCCCTGACCGCAACCCCAAGCGTTGCCTATGTCCGTCTGTCATTGTAGCAAAAGTGCAAACATTAAAGTTTTTTCATTTGTTTTATTTTATTTTTTTTGGCTTTTGTTTTTATTTTGTTTCTTTTTTTTTTTCTTTTTTTTTTTTTTGTCAGCTAATTTATGTTACTCTTTATGGCTTATATCGCATAATTGAGCGTTGAAAGTTGTGGCATGTGCGCTCAGTTGAGAATTTGTCTTTATTTTAGGTTGTTGTTATCACAATGCGTATACGTAATATTTCAAGTTAAAGAGAACACAATTCTCAACACACAACTCACAACTGATTGCGACGCATTTAATGATGCATATAAAGTTCATATTACCGCCATCATTATTATTATTATTAATAATGCATGAATGGCCGTTAATACCTTTGTGAGAGACTTACCTGTTGACTGCTTTAATAGCGCGTAAATCTCAAGACACACGTGCACATATATACATCAAGCAAAACACATATTTTGAGGCCTATGCTTTCACAAAAGAGTTTCTTTTCAGTTCTCCACCAACGTCGTTGGTCTAGACGTCTCTTGTAACTTGAGTAGCAACAAACTGCGACTCATAACAAGCAAAATGCTACGTCGTTTCATCAAAAATAATTGGTCGCATAGTGTTACTTGAGCTCAAGCAATGGCATGAGTACACAAAAAGTGGCAATTTCGGTCTTTTCATCTTCTTAAGTATATTAGAAGACTTTGAAGAAGATGAAAAAAATGAAAAAAAAAATCAAGAAAATAAAATAAAATGTAATGCGGCATATCTTTTAACTCAGCATTCAATGTTGAAATGAATTTGTATAAATTTGTAAAATTGAAATTATGCAAAAGTCGTTCATTGACTCAAGACATACGACGGTCGGTCGTTCAAATGTGTCTGAGTGTGTGTGCTGTTAAGTAAGAACCCTAACATTAAAATCTTCTAAAGTTAAATTTCTTTATACAAAATATTCACATTTTGGGGTCGCGCCGTCATCTACTTTATGGCCTAGCATAGAGCATTAGCTAGCGATGTCAGTTTTAGGTCCTTTAGCGTCAAAGTTCCCTTAGACCACATTGCGTATGCGTGATTTCAAATTATGTGACACATGAGTAATTTAGTTTGCATGTATGTGTGTGTTTAGAATTGCGTAAATTATTGCAGAACATAAAAAATTATGTAAATTTTAGCGCATAAAAGTTTATAAAGAAAACTTGCTGTTTGTTGGAATATTACGCATACGCCGTGTGTGCAATTAAAGCAATTTGTATATGAACGACAAAAAAAAAATAAAAAAAAGAAAACTGTGCTGAATTGCTGCTGCTCTGCTCATGCGAAAAGCAAGCAAGCGTTTGTAGTAAAACATAAATGTTCATGCATGTCTGTAAGGCAAGCCAAGCCAAGCAAAGTCAAGTCAAATTCATTTTGATTATGAGTGCAATTTCACTTAACTTGTATGGCAATGTCGACCGCAGTCAGCGTCACCAACACCATCACCAGCTCAGTCACCATCAGCTTCAGTGACGTAACACACACATACATTTGACGTGATTTTGTTGCTTGCTTTTCGACCAAAGCCATGTGAAATGTGAAATTTCAACACTTTTGTAAAACCAATTTCAGCGAGTGCGCGACTCAAGTGGCCTTACTGTGTGTATTTGTGTGTGTGTGATTGCGTGTGTGTGGCATATAGTGTTACTTTTTTTGCCGCAAAGCGTGCGTGTTGGGAAAGGCAAAAAATAAAAAAATAAGTGGCAAAAGCGTGAGAAAAGCTAACTAAAAAAACACTATAAAAAAAAAAAAATTTTTGCGTATGTGTGTGTCAGACTGCGGGATTTTTACTTGTACCTTTTTGTTGTTGTTATTTTTTTTTTGTTATTTTTTTATTGTGTTTTTTCTTTTTTTTGTTACTCTTATGAAAAGTTCAAAATTGTCGAATTTCCTGTAACCAACAAATTCGCACACTCAAAGCAAAAGGTACTTCAACGCTACATGACGCTGCTGCGTGCTTTGGCTTATAGTAGGGTAAGCTAATGGTGGGTTAGGGGTGGAGGCTAATATATGAACATCGACACTGTTTGTTTGATCATTTGTTTGCTTGTTTGTTTGTTTGCTTTTTGTTTACAAATTTTTTAAATTTGTTGATTTTTTGCGCAAAAATTCATAGCTTTCAATTTTGTTTTTTTTATTACTATTTTTTTTCAGCGCCCTTTTTTGTAAACACCTACACTCATATACACACACACACACGTACATGTGTTTGTATAAAAATTGCTATTTTTGCTTTTCGTTGCTTTTTCTATGTTATCCTTTATGCGTGCGTATCCTGTATCATTCATGCAAGCCATTTTTTTTTGCTCTTATCTTGTTTCGCTGTTGTTGTTGTTGTTTTTGTGTTTGCCTTTTTTAAGAAATTGTTTCTACCTTGACTTCTTGTCCTCTGATCGTCGTTGTCTTTGTCGTCACCTTAGAACTCGACTCGACACGACTTCTGTTTGGGCTTGTCATTGTTTCACCTTTTAATAAATTGTTTCATTTAATCAAATATGTTTTAAGCGCAAAGATTTACGCTTGTTTAGCTTTGCGTTTTGTTCTTAAATCTATCTTCGTCTTTATCACCTTCAACGCTTTGGCAGCAGACGCTTTTAAAAGATTAAATCTGCTGCTTTGTGGTGGCAAAGTCTTCTATACTATCTCTACTTTTGCTTACATTAAACTCATGTATTATTTTTCTTTTCTCTGCTTATTTCAGGTGCGAGTGCGGGGACGCAACGCTAGCAAAACGGTAAGTCACATTTAAAGTTATTACTTGAGCATTAAATCTTGACTGATTGCGGTTTGAATGTTGCATAATGAACAAGAAGGAGAAAAATATTATTGTCTCATTTTTTGAGCAAACATAATTTGTGTTCAAAAGCTTGTTTTTTTTTTAAGTTTAATGCATTTGATAAATTTGACTTTAAATATTAAACAAAATCTTAAAAGTTCTTTAAGCAATTTGAAGTGATTGTACATACATATATGAAAACCCTTTGATTGCTTTGCTGACACATGCGTATATGCTTGCAAAAATTAATGTACACAAGATGAAACTTTTCGTTTTGAGCGCACAAATTGCACATCAGCAATTCTTGTCAACAGTGGATTTGTGCTTATTGCAAGAGAAGCGTTCTTTCTTTAATCTCAAACAGAAAAAACAAAAAATAATAATAAGAAAAAAAATATGTCACAGCAGCAAGTGCAGAGTCATGAAGGCGTCACTTGCTGCCCCATTATTGCTTAACTTTTACAGCGACTCAACTCAACTCAGCTCGACTTAGCTCAGCTCGCATGCTGCTTAAACCGCAATTTGTTTTAGCCTTGATTTAAACTTTTCTTGCACCCTCAGCGTGCGATGAGACGAGCCGGGCTGAGCCGAGCAGAGCCGCCACGACTTTGCCACATAAATTTATGTAGTTAGCTTTACTGTAAACAAATTGAAACCAGTTGAAAAGTTTGAAAAAAACCAAGCAGTAAACAAAAAACGAGCAATGAAAGCAAGGAGAGGGGGGAAGGGGTATGAGAAAACGCTGCAAGTTAAACAAAGTTGATGAGACAAGAACAACAAGAAGAACTTTTTATTTTATATACCCTGTAAACACTCTAATAGCAAGATATATTAAGATTGTTTCAAGATCTGTGTAAGGCTTAGAAGGTGGGAGATATAGAGTACATATTGTATATACGAACGATCAGAACATCAAAACGAATTCATTGACCAATGTCCGTTCGTCTATCCGTTCGTCTGATTACTTGGCCTGTCCTTCCAACTGTCCATCTGCTCGTTTATATGTCCTTCTGTCCGTATTTACCAATGGTTTTCGAAAACTATATTCTCTTGAGACTTAAAATTTCGAGGGCAGACTCAGAATTAAATTTGGTGTAAGGTTTTAGCTCTACAAAATGGCGTACCAAAATGTTTGTCCCTTCCCCACATTTACCCTAAAAATTGTTTTTCTGTATCTCCAAAACTATAATAGCTACGAAACTGAAACCTTATATTCAGGCTCAGTAAATATACCTCTTTAAGACTGCAAACCGCAATGTACCTCACTCCCCGCATTGTTGCCCCTCAAAGATTATTAGTCAAAAAATTTTGAAAAATATAAATTTTTTTTTTTCCAATTTTCTTGAAATTTTCTTGAAATTTACAATCATTTTTAAATGGACAACGAACGATTTTTTTTTTTTTTTAATTATGGCATTGCACCTCCTCTTGTGTGTGCAGAGTATCATAATGTCTAGTATACTTAACCATTACTTGTTTCCTTTTTTTTTTTTTTGTAAGCAGTCGCTCTTCTCCCATTTCTTACTTGTTGTAGTTGTTTGTTAAGACTTTGCGCAAAATAATTTGCACTGTAAATGTTTAAATTATTTCTTGAAGCATGGCAGCAGCAGCAAAGTAAAAAAGGGGCAAAAAAGTTTAAAAAAAAGTGTCATCTTTTGCCCATCTGCTTGCGGTTTAAGCCGCAGATGCTTCTGCACACACACACACACACACACAGACAGACAGACAGACTCATATACTCGAGCCTTGCGATGAGCTGAAGAAAGCACAAAAAGCACAAAGTACACTCGACGACTGCAACTGAGCAAAAAGTAACTCAACTTTTTGCTCATATTTTTATTTAATAATAATTTTTTTATTTTTTTTTTGCAGCTGCCAAGTTGAGTCAGCCGCAAATAACTTTGAGTAGAATTTTTATTTGTGAAATATGACATTTTAAAGACCACTTATACTAATTGTGTGTCAGAGTGGCCCTTCTGCATGTGTGTGTGTGTGTGTGTGTGTGACTCTCCTGAGTGTATGTGTGTGTGAAGAGTTTTGATAAAGTGCTAACAAAAGTTGCTTTGAAACAAAAATTTCAAGTGTTTGCTTCCGTTGGCGTTGAATACTTGAAACAACACTAAAAATGAAACTTCTTGTTGAACAAAACTAAACTAAACTCAACTAAAAAGTGAAGTGCGTCAATTTGTTGTATAAAATGCAGAGAAGCAAAAGTCAAGACAGTTTTGTTGTGCAAAAAAAAAAAAAAAAGGAAGAAAAAAACGAAAAAAAAAACAATGAAAAGCAAAACAATTTTGAAAAGTTTTAAAATGCGCGTGTTTTGTGAGCGTGAAAAGTTATCGTCGTCGTTGTTGTTATTGTTGTTAGTGTTAGTGTGATATTTGTTGTTGTTGTTGCTGTCATCATCAGAGTCAACATTTTCAGTTAAATGCCAAATTCAGGTTGCAAGTTAGCAGAAATAGAAAAATTTGAAGCAAAAAAAAAAAAAAATAAGAGAGAAAAGAAAACAAATTAAATACGAAAATTTATGATGTGCCACTGGCGTTCATTGGTCGTTTTTGGCAGCAAAAACAACTTGAGTCATAAACGGTTTGAATTTTCGCAAGCCACTTAAGCAGCACGCTCACCGACCGACTATCTTCACGCTCTGGTCGCTTGAGCATCATTTCCGCGCAAGTAGAAAGCAATTAAATATGGTGTCAGCAGCTGTGCGCGCTCGCTCGCTCATTGCTACCGTTGTTGGCATAAAATTTGACTGATTAAGTGTTGAGCACTCAGTCAAGGACAACGCAACTGATTTGAAGATGGCACAGCGTATTTTTTGGACAAAGAAGACGAAGAACCATCAAGCAAGCAAGGAAGCATCTGAAGTAGTCAAACAACAACAGAGGAAGGAGCAACGGCAGCAGCTGTAAAGTCAACGTTTAAGTGCGTAAAATATGTGTTTGCACTAAAAAATTAACAGTCAGCAACATCAGCAGCAGCAGCAGCAGTAGAAGATGATGTTGATGTACTGGCATAAGGAAGCAAACAGACAAGCAAAAGTGTTAGTGTACTTGCAGCAAGCAACATGAATAGTTATGATGGCAGACAAAGAAGATGCCTGCAAGTTTGTTTTACTTGAGCGGCGCACGTGCTGTGAAGCCAAGCCCCGGTGTATCTACAATGTGCCATGAAGCCAAGTCAGTGTATCTTCAATGTTATCGTTTGCGATAGTTTCTTCATGGCGCGCATAAGATTTTTCACATTAAACAGAAACTTGCAACAAAATTTTGAAGCAACATTAAAGTTACACATACAGTGGTCGGCAAAAGTATCTTGATGAAAAATTAAAACAAAAATTTTTGTTTATCTCTCAGTTTTCTCAAGAATTCAACTAAAATATCGTCATAATTCTAGATTTCCGATTCATTTCTGGTTAACTCTCTTGTTTTCCTACATTTCTCTCATTTTAGTCAATAACATATTTAATCAAGAGGTAAAATCAGTTAGAATGATAAATGAAAATTTAATTCATATTATAATAATCGTAGAGTAGGTTTGATAAAGTTTAAAAGCAAATAATCCACAAAGAAAGAGATGTCAAACGTTTCAAATAAATAGCCTTATAACTTATATTCTCTAATTTACAATTTTTAGAATCGAAATGATTTAAAATGGTTATTCCCTGTTTGAATTTTGATTATTACAATTTTTTTTTTTTTTTTTTGCATGTTCACAATGTAGGATTTGATGATTTAAATATTTATATCTCTCAACGTAGCTTCATTTATTT
Source organism: Phortica okadai (assembly GCA_034638295.1). Lineage (NCBI taxonomy): Eukaryota > Metazoa > Arthropoda > Insecta > Diptera > Drosophilidae > Phortica > Phortica okadai. Next base: position 7,068,690 of record CM067852.1, read on the forward strand.
TATATATATATGTAATTGTCCTCCGGACTGAAAGACGATTTTTTTTTTTGACGTTTATTTTTTTTTATAGCTTAAAATGTGAGTGAAATCATTTTCATTAACCATTTTTTAAATCCCTTTGTTCATCCGGAGTATTATGGAATTACTTGTCTATCTTTTTTTTATTTTTAAAATGCAATGATCCAGTGATAAGTTAGAATGACATATTTTTGGACCTCTCAGAAATAATGTGTACTTATAAAATTTTCTTCCAATACAACACTTTTTTGTAGAAAATCCTAAAATAAACCTTTCTTTTGCAAGTCCCAACTGGGTCTCACGCCTTAGGAGCGCATAGCTTTAATATTGTCATGCATTAAAGTTCGATTTTTTCTAACATTGAAACAAAAGTTATAACCAAACATTTGAATTTTCATTTCTTGTCAAAAGACGACTACTGTACAAACTTAACATAACTCCGAGGTATATGCGTGTTAGTATATGAGTGTATGAGTGCGTGTATTTTATTCGCTTTCAACTCTTTGCTTCGTACAATTATGCAAAGCTATTTACATAAACATTAGCTTGTCGATGTGTATTAATATATGTAAACCTCACTCAATTATGCATTTGCGCATAGGCGAAAGGCAATTCCTTACGCCCCACACCACACACACACACACACACACAGTAATACGAAACAGACCAAACTAAGGGAGATACACCATTGAAATTTACATATTTTATTAAATTCCACATTGAGTCAAGCGAAATATCCAATCAATAAAATGTTGTTGTGTAGTGAAGACGAGCTGCTACTGATGAAGGGCAATGAGCTGTTGATGTGCGATTGAATACGGCAAAAGGAAGAAGGCAGGCAGCAGGCAGGAAGTGAGACAACAGTATGAAAAGCACAAATTAAATATGCATATGAATGCGAAGATGCCAAACGAATTGGCCTGGCCGGACAGCAACAACAGCAACAACAACACCAGCATTAGCAACAACAACAAGTGCTAGAAAGAATGAAAGTGACGGCATCGATAAATGAATCACAACCGAATCGAGCAAAGGACCCCGACCGGACCGAACCGGACCGGAGACCGCAAGATTTGTGTGAATGGAAGAGCAGTGAAATGAAACGAGCAGGAAGCGCGACAAGGAAAAGGCCACTGAGCGCTGTTGGCGGCAAATAAAATATTCTCAAGAGTGCGATCGTCGTACGGTTTGAGGTTTTTTTTTGATCCAAACCCCCCCCGGTAAGCAAACAAAAAATGGGGAAAAAAAATGATGAAAAACAAATGGAAAAACACAAAACAAAAGCCTTCGCAGCACAAAGTAAAAGAGAGCGGAAGGGACAGACAGAAGATGAGGACACGCTTTAAGTGCCGACGGCGGTCAGTCAAGTGGAAATGCTTTTTATTGTTGGTGTCAGCTGTGTTGGACGAAGCGATGGAGAGTTGGAGAGAGAGAGTGAAGTAAAGCGCCCAAATACCTTCTTCTACTGCTTCCACTTTTCCTACTTCTTCGGCGTTGTTTTTCAGCTTGATGGGCGCAATGAAGGCGTTTTTGTTTTTATTTCATTTGCGTGTGTTTATTATTATTTTGTTTGGGTTTTTTTTTCGCTTTTTTCTTTACGCATTTTCGACATGGATATTTGCCTTTATACCTGCTTTGGGTAGACTGTAAATGAATTCGCAAACATTCGAACAATTTCGGCAGTAAGCCAAATAGAATGCCACCGCCATCACCAATGCCAGCCAAGCCATAGCAAACAACAACAACAACCAAGTTATGCTATGCATAAAAGTAAATTAATAGCTTAACGGCGCCGGTCGCACTTCTTGGAACTTTTGCTTGGGCAAAGGACAAGCATTACTTAATGGTAAATTGGCGCTCATGTTGTTTACCCCACACCCCTCGCTTCACCCTCACACACGCTTGTTTACACTGTGGGCAATTGAGAGATGATGCTGCGCTTTTAATAAACCAAAAAGGCGCTTGACCTAAGGTCATCATCAACCTCGGCCTCGTCGTCAACCAAATGGCGTCAGCTTGCTTAATGTTGTTGTTGCTGTTATTATTGTCTCTCTCTCTCTCTCGCTCTTCTACATTATAATTTACTTTGCGCAATGCTTTATTCGTAAATATTTAATTTCCTATTATGTTTTGTGCGTTTCATTTGTCCTCCCGTTTTCGACCACAGCCTTCACTCATACATTTATGCTCTCACTCACTCGCACTCACACGCATTCATTGCGTTTGTCTTTGTTTTGGAGTGTATTTGTTTTTAGCGCTTATTTTATTATTTATTGTTTTGCATATCTTTTGCTTTTGTCTTGTCCACGCTCATGCTATGCCTACCCGTCCGTCCGACCGTCGTCCGTCAGCCAAGGCTTCTGTTTTGACTGTTGCTATCGTTGGCCGTAAATGTTATCGCGATTTTTATTGTTTATTTATACTTTTTTTTTGTTTTTCGTTGTTGTCATTGTTGTTTTTGTCTTTGACTTTAACTACTCCGCTGCCACTTGTGCACAAAAGAATGGAAATGAAATATAATCTTTATGCAAAAATAGTTTTATAAATAAAGCCGTCGCCGCCGCCATCACTTCGCTTCTTCTTTCAATCTGTAGACTTTTTGCATCTGCATTCATAGCGCAAGTAAGCCAACACTTGAACAAACACACACACACAAACACCTACACTTTTGTATTTGTGTGTTTGGCTTTGAGGCTTGCATAGTTAAACTTTTCCACGCTCAACGCCTCGTGCTAAACAAATAAGCGCAAAGTCGGCGAAAAGTCTTTAAGTAAATAGTATTTTTCGCAGAAAGAAATTTTCTTTACTATCTTTTTTTTTTTTTTTTTATTTTTTTTAATACTTTTCTTCGACTGCTTGTATGTTTGCCGTTATTTAAGCTGCCGTTTCCTTATTTTTTGAATGCATTTTCTGAGTTTTATCTTCGTTTTCACTTGTTTTTGCACTATATATATTTCAAAGGCATCGTGCAGTGTTGTGTAAAGTGAGCTCAGCTCAGGGCTTATTGCTTATAGTTGTTGCTGTTGTAGTTGTTGTTGTTGGTAAACTTTTCGTAGCACAAGAAGAAATTGCAAATAAGTGCAGATATTGATAAATATTGATATTGATGCAGTTACAGCAGCATCATCTTATCGCTGCAACAGAAGAGGTCATGAGGATAAGTTTGCTTTGGATTGCTTTTGCTTATGGCATTTTCATTCGTAGAAAAGCGCTTAAGACTTTTGTTTAAGTTGAGCGATGACTTGAGCACTTGAATTCGTCTTTGACGCATTTAAAATGATTTTCATATTTCCGTTGCGGCAATCTTGAAAACTTTGCCAGCAATTTTTGGCTGACATTGCTGAATTCATATTACGCATACGACGTGATTGACCAAAAAGCATATATTTCTTTATTCTGCTGTTGTTGTTGTTGTTGTTATTGATGTTGTATGCTCTTGTCTGCTTACTTCCGTTTCCTGTTATTTGTTTGCTCTTTTGCAGCGTTTGACTTTTGTTTACGACTTCTTGTGCTTCTTCTTGTTATTTGTTTTGTATTTTTGTTGTTGTTATTGTTGTTGCTCGCCCCAAAAAAACTTATTCATTTGTTATTTAGTTACTACTTCAGGCACTAAGCAATTTTTGGCACAAAGTGATTATGAATATTTCATAATTAAATTGAAACGATTTTTGCGCTTACGATTTTTGGCCTAAATAATTGAAATGAATTAACTTTGATATTACTGCTGGTACTCGTTCGTTGATTATTATCATTACCGTTGCCTACAGTCTGTCAGACAGATAGATAGACAGCCAAGCATTGCTTGTCTAAGCAACGCATTTGAGTTACTTTTTGTCTTAATTGGCATAAAAGTAACTCAAACAAAAACATTCGTTTTTTTTTTCACAGAAATTAAGTAAAAACTTTTGGTAGCGCAAGTCAAGACAGCAAGAGTTATGAACGAGTTACTGGCCTTTGGCAGGGCACGGCATGGCAAAAGGCATGCCGTCGGGCACTTGCTCAGCTGCTCTAATGATCGTATTGTGCAAAAGATAAAATGAACGGAAGGAAATCATGTTGCGTCACAAGCTTACAAGACTTGGCGTGGTGTGGGCAAAGGTACGACCAGCAAGCAAGCCATTGCGAAAGTAGACAAGTAAGCCAAATATATGTGCAGATGAAGAGATGCTGCAGAGGTTTGAAGTGACTTGCACTTGGTTTTATTTCAAACCAAAATTGAGTTAATTGCGCAATGTTTTAAATGAAATTAGTTTTGTATAAACTCAACTGCCAAAATGTCGAACTTTTGCGCACAGAAAGACAGGCAGACACACAGACAGACAGAGAGACGGAAACAATTTCTTTTGGAGACTTCTTGAAGACAATGTAATTAAATTTTGTATTTGACTTAAGGGGTTGGATCCACTCAGAGAAACGAAAACATATATTTTTTATACTCTTGCAAGAGTATATTAACTTTGTCGTGAAGTTTGCAACGCAGAGAAGGAGACATCTCCGACTATATAAAGTATATATATTCTTGATCAGCACGACGAGACGAGTTCAAATAGCCATGTCCGTCTGTCCGTCTGTCTGTCTGTCTGTCTGTTTCAATGCGAACTCCTCCCAGAGTTTTGAAGTTAGCAAAAAAATTTAAACGCAGAAAATTTTCTTTTCCTTGCAGGCAGTTTATATGTAGAAATCAGCTTGATCGGAATATTATAGCATATAGCTGCCATAGGAACGATCGGTCAAAAATGAGGTTTTTGCTCAATAAACTCTTTGATTTCAAAGCTATCGCCTCGATTTTTTGCACAAGAACATCTTGGATGTAAATAAAGACACACTGAAAAATTGGTGAAGATCGGATAAATATAGCATATAGCTCCCATAGGAACAATCGGTTAAAAATTCGGTTTTTGTTAGAAAAACTTTTTTGTTTTCAACTATAAACAAATGAAACCTTGCAGTTACGCGTTTTTAAGAATCCTTGACCATATTACAAAGTTTCATAAGAATCGGACATAAGGGCGTGGCACCGCCCATATAGAGAAAAACTTAAAAATGTGATAGAAAATCGTAAATTGAAGTGTAGAATGATTGCATTGTACTCTTCAAAATAAGTTAGAAAATGGGCGGGGCTATGCCCCTTTATCTTTATAAACTTATAAGATTCTTATTAGAAAAACTATAAAACGGATTTTCCAAATGCTTGCAAGAGTATATAAGTTTCAGCAAAGCTGAAAATAGCTCCCTTACTGGTTTTTATTGGTAATTATATTAATTTTTATTTATAACTTCATATTTCAAGTTGAATTTAGCCAAATTTAAAATAAAATATTAGTTATATAAAAGGTTATAGCTATTTACATATATCGGCGTTCTTCAAAAAGAAGACTTTCGCGTTGACCAAATAACTTCTCAACAGTACACTGGAAATCATTCAAATTAAAAATACTAGTAATTTAATGGTTAATTTAGTGTCTAATCGAAGGAGATGCCGGCCTTAAAAAGTTACTTGTTAAATTTTGAGCCAAAATTAAAAATAAATTGTTTATAAAAAATCGAGATTTTAAAAAAAATTCAAATCCGTCGATTAAACATTAGTTTTACATATTTAAAAAAAAAAACTGTGTAAATTTCATTTAAATTCAACAAGCGGGTTTTGAATGACAATGATAACCGACACTAAAAAAATTGACTTGGGATAAACACGTTTAAAGTTTTTCCTATCAACTCTTGAGCGTCAGAGAACCCGTCATGTATTATTGAATCACTCCCAAATTATGCGTTAGCTTCGCGTGAAATTTTTAGATAAGATTTGCAAAATATTATACTTTCAGAAATTGCAATAAACAAACGAAAGATTCTTTGAAAATTCAAAGTTTCCCTTGAGTAGAATTGAATTTTTGTTGCTCCAAAAAAATACTAAAAATTCATTTCATTTTGTAAACTCTTTTTGATTTGAGTTATTTTTCTTTTATTACTTAAAAGTCACTTCGTTGTACACTACTTTACGACACATGCATTAAGTCATCGCTCTACAAAACAACCGTCAGTCGGTTAAAGCATATCTGCCAGTCTGTCCGCCCATCCGACCATCTGTCTGTACGTCAGTTTGTCTTAGTGTCTGCTGTAGTGTCAGTCTGTCACCATTTTGTCTGTCACTGCACACGCGCGGTAATTAAGTGGCGTCTAATACAGCTCAAGGACTTTGCAACGACGCCATTACTGCTGCTCCTTCTGCTGCTGCTGCTGCTACTGTTGCTTAGTCTAGTCCTTAACGCAAATCTCCGCTTTGAACGGAAATACTTTATAAGCGCTTCAGCAGCAGCGCTTCTGTTACGCTAAACGCTTGTGCTCACGCTCACGTACAAGCATGAAGCATTTCATGCACGAAGCGAGATACCTTTTCAAATCAAATTGACTTCGTTTTTTTTTTTTTTTTTTGTCTGTCTTCACCTTAATCTTGGTAGTTAATGTTACTTATACTTTTTCTCTCGTTCTGGTGACTGATTTCAATGGTTTTGTTCTGTTCTGTTCTGTTTTGTTCTCTTCTTGTTTGCCACACTCAATTTGATTTTACAGAAAGGACACTTTAAATGCTGCTAATGGCTTCGCGCACTTGCTCGTTGGCTCAGTGCAAAGTGCCGTTAAATTGGAGCTCCATTGGGAATTTTGTGTGCAGTTTTTTTCCTTCTCTTTCTTTTACTTATTCTCAATGTTAAAATAGTTTTTTTTTCGCCAGCAAGCAACGGTGCGTATGAACAATAAGTTGTGTTGACAGTTTCTCGTTCAATGCTACAAAATGTTGCTTTAAATGAGTGATTTCGACTTTAAGTACTTTGATCAAGCGCTAAAATACTCGTAAAAATAATTGCTTGCTGCTTGAAAGTATGCTACATTATGCCGCAAGCAATACGCACTGATTTTGTGCTCAAATTGCTCAGCAAATATTCAAAAAAATGCAGCATACTTTTGGACAACTTTGTTTACTGCTTGAGTTCTGCTTTGTTGTTGATTTTTGTTATTTTTTTTTTTTTTTTTGTGACTCCAAAGTTTGATTTGAATCTTATCTTAAGCACTTGTAATGTTATCGCAATGACGTCAATGCGTATTTGAATAGCCCCTGATTTGTGTGAAACAAATTACGTGATTTGTGTAGGCTGATTTATGTAATTGGTCGATGTATGTTTTTCGCTTTGATAACAACTTCAATGAAAAATTCAAATGCCAATATGAATATTTGTTTTTTTTGTTTTTGTGCGTCTGCGTTGAACTTCAAACCTATGTCAATGTAAGCAAAATGATGTTGTTTAACATTACTTGACAGAACTTTGTTGCCGACTGACAAAAATCAAAAAATGTCAATCAAAATAACAAAAAGTCATTTGATATTCTTCTGTTTTCTGTCTGCCTATATTTTCAAGACTTTATCAAAAGTTTTGACAAATATTTGTTAAAGAAAATCTCTCAAATATTTTACTAAATAAATGTTTATGTTTGCCTTTTGGCTTTTTTAATACAAAATAACAAAAATATATTTTACAAACTTTAATTTCACTTATGCAATAAATTTTTAAATAAAATAAAATTTTAATATTTGTTTTAAGCTCACCTGCGCTCAAGTAATTTTTACAAATCGCCAGTAAGTCATTAAACTTGTTTTTGTTTTTGCAATTTGACACTTTGATTACACAAAACATGTAATTCTGTTTGTTGGTTTTTGTTATTTGATTTATTTTTTTGGGTTGTTGTTTTTTGTTTGCTCAGTTTGAAAGCTGATTTTATTTATTAATTTGCTCAAATAATTTCAATTTATTGCACATGCAATTTCACCGGTATTTTAATGCACAAATAGTCACACACACACAGAGACACATGTACTAGTAAACAGAGTCAACTTTGAAATTGTTGTTTTGGCGTCGCTTTATGGAAGGTCAGGTTTTAACCGCTGCGTTGTGTTTTCAGAACGGATTCGAAACAGCAACTGTTTGAATTTTATCAGCGTAGCGTATTTTAAGGACGATAGCAGGAGAGCTTTCAAACGTTACGAAAAGCTTTTAGTAACACTACAAACAGAGAGAGCACAATAATTCGACCAGTTTTGTTCCAATGGCAAATTGAAGTGTAATAACAAAAAAAAAAAAAATAACATGTTCAAGAAATCGGCACGTTTCTTGTTTATATACGTTTTATGTGCGAAAAACGGCAATTCTGTAAGAAATGTTCGGATAAGTGCAGCAGCCGTTGTACCGAACACAAAATGATGCTCAAAACATACGCAAATCATTTGATGGTCATAAATTATTGCTTAGCCAGAAGTGTGTGAACGTACGATTTGTTTGAGCTTGGCAGCGAAGCTGAAGACTTGAAAGCAAGACGCAAATAGACCAAGGCAGTTAAGCTTGCAGGCATTCAGGCAAGCCGGCCGGCCGACAGACTAGCAAGTCAGGCAGGCGCTCAGGCATGGACCAACTTCAATTTATCACAATATGCACAAAAATAAAAGGAAAATTTCGCTCAAAGAGTTGTGCAGAGCAAAGTATGCGAGTCAAGCGAAGCAGACAAGCTTGACTGTGCGGCTTGAGTGTGTGTAAGGCTTTAGAAACGTCTATGAAAATGAACCGTCCCAGTATAAATTTTATGTACATTCTCATTGAAAAAATGTCACTAAATTGAATCAAAATATATTTGAACATGTATAACAATTCACTCATCCAAACCATTCTGTCCGTCCAGTTCGGTTTCAAATCCAACCACTATACTATTATATACAGTGGCGAGCACATGTGGATACATGTTTGCCACTTTTGAACTTTTATGCCTGTAAAATATTAAAAAATGCATCAATCCTTTTAATCTTTTTTTTGTTTGATTCTTTATCATTATTAATACAAAAATAAACTGTAGTTACTTTTAAAAAAAGAAAATTTCATAAAAAAAAATTAACAAAAAAGAAAAAAGTCAATGTATCCACTATTGCTCGTTTGTGTTTTTGCCTATTTATTATATTTTTTTTAATATTTGGTCCAAAGGCCCTTAGCTTTTATAACACTATTTATGCGATTAGGCATACTCTCAACCAAATTTTGTATGTGCTTGAGTGGAATATCACACCACTCCGTCTGCACGCGGTTCCAAAGCTCATCCAATCCCTTTGGTGGAGATTCGTACCTAGCCAACTGTTTTTTCAGCAGAGCCCATAAGTTTTCAATTGGGTTCAGATCTGGGCTCTGAGCAGGCCACTGCATAACGTGAAAACTCTGATTTTGAAGCCAATTTTTCACGATTTTTGCCGTATGTTTCGGATCACCGTCTTGTTGGAAGGTAATGTCCGAGATGGGGTAAGCACATTTGTCTACGAAATCTGGCAAATTGGTCTTCAAAATATGGAGATAATCTTCTTTTTTCATTATCCCATCGATTTTCACTAATGGGCCGGTTTTTAACCAAGTAAAGCAACCCCACACCATCAAACTGCCTCCACCATGCTTCATTGTTTCTTTGACTTGGTGTTTTTTTAACTTTTCATGGGGTCGGTGCCAGTAATATTCCTTGCCATCGGACTGAAATCTGTTTATTTTCGTCTCATCTGACCAAATAACCTTCTTCCAATCTTCCACGGTCCAATGTTTGTGTTCCTTGCTAAATTTCAGTCGTGCCGCAACATTTTTGTCAGATAGCGCAGGTTTCTTCTGTTTGACTGACGCTGTTAGACCAATCCGGCGCAGAGCTCTTCTTGCCGTCCACTCACTTACTGATTTGTCTATAGCCGCTGCAGCTTGTTTTGGTGTAGTCTTCTTCTTGGTGATCATAATATGCTCCATAGCTCGCGCATCTCTGTCTGTAAGCAGACGTGGTCGTGATTTTGACGGTCCAGGCACGCTAATATTGCGTCTTTTTCGAACTTGTAGAACTGTTCGGTGGCAAATTCCAAGTGATTTTGCGATTTCCCGTGCTGATTTGTTGTTTTTAGTCATTTCGACTATTTTGTTCTCCAAATTTGCCGATATTTTTCTCATTTTGTTTGAAATATGGATGTTTGTGAATAACACTCAAATTTTGGAAACAAAAGAAGCAATGACTTAGCAATTTTAATGTCTAATAGTCCAAGAACACTTAATGTGCTGGGAATCCCTGTTTTTCTTTTTAAAAGCTTAAAAATAAGTGTTGGCAAATTCAAAAACACAAACGAGCAAAAGTGGATACTTTGACTTTTTTCTTTTTTGTTAATTTTTTTTTATGAAATTTTCTTTTTTTAAAAGTAACTACAGTTTATTTTTGTATTAATAATGATAAAGAATCAAACAAAAAAAAGATTAAAAGGATTGATGCATTTTTTAATATTTTACAGGCATAAGAGTTCAAAAGTGGCAAACATGTATCCACATGTGCTCGCCACTGTATATGCACATATACAATACATGAAAGTTCATTATCAAAAAAGGCGTTATAGAAGGGTTTTGTTAAATTTAAAATTTTGGAGATCAAATTTGATTACGTAAAAGTCCTTCCACGTTTATTCCATCACACGTTCAAAGGCAAGCGGTTCACATTAAGTTTTAAAGCGTCAATATTTTCTTTTTTCCTTCAGGATAGTCATTTTGGTAAGCCTTTTTGATCGTAGTATTTATATTGCTCCCTTTATCATATATTGTGAACTAAATCCCACGGGTTGCGGAATAAAAAGATAGTGTTCGATCATGCTTTCTGCTGTATAAATGATTCAAATTGTTGCCTATTCTGTTTGATCCAACGTTGTACGTTTTCAATTCTTACACAAGCGCATCCAAACTGCTTTCAGACCGGCATCTTATTCATGCGTATGTTATCAAATTTTGCTGGATCAAACTTTGAGTCGTTGACGTTGGCATATAAACTTCCTATTCAAAGTCAAACACGCATTCAGTATGCAAGCTATGACTAATTGCATCAGGAAATGTTGGATCGCAGCTGTTGAATTTGCACTAGGATCCCAAAAGTTTGACTGGGATGCTTCGCAGGTATGTGCGTGTGTTTGTGCACGCTGTCGAGTTTTTGCCAGTTGAATGCATTTTTTTGTATATTACGCAAGCGGAAACGGATGCGGTCGAGCCAAGTCAGACCGCGTCGAGTCGAGTCGTGTCCAGTTCAGTCGAGTTGACTGGCATACTCTCAAGCGTATGCATATATCTTCCTCTTTTAATTTTTTTTTGTTGTTTGCTCGTTAGTATCGTTCGATCGTTTTTGCTTAAAATATGCAATTCTATGTGTGTTTGTGTGTTTGCATATAAAGTAGCCATTTGGCATTGGCATACTGCACGTAGTTTAAAGGTTACATGGCATCTAAACTTCACACACACATCATCCTCACCGCAATGCATCGCACTGCACCTCACGGTCGACCAACTCTCTGTCCGTCCGTCCGTCCGTCTGACTGTCTGTCCGTCTGCTCGTTCGCCCGCATGCATTGCAAATTGTTTGTGTGCAAGCCACCGAAAAAAAATGAAAACAGCTTGCAGCGCAGGCACATCGCAAATATAAATATCGATTAGAGCATCAAACAAACTGACACGCTGGCATTGACTCAAGGCGACGACGCTGACGGTAA